>CM070736.1:4129856-4729856 GCA_036346245.1 Bonia amplexicaulis | reverse complement strand
GTAGTAACCCTCAGGCGTGGAAGAAACCTCAATCCCAAGGAAGTACGTAAGCAAACCAAGATCAGTCATCAGAAACTACTCACTGAGATGCTTCTTCACGTATGTGATGAATGAGGAATCATCACCAGTAATGAGCATAGCATCCACATATAGAAGTAATGTCCTACCTCGAGGTGAGACATGGACAAAAAGAGCAGGATCGTGGGCACTGACGGTGAAACCGACAGCGGTAATCACTGAGGTGAAACGCGCAAACCAGGCACGAGGGGCCTGTTTAAGGCCATAAAGAGCACGGGGAAGACGACAAACATGGCCAGCTGGAACAGAATACCCAGGTGGTGGCTGCATGTAAACCTCCTCATGCAAAACACCATTAAGAAAGCCATTCTTAACGTCTAATTGAGATAGCCCACGGGCAAACAGAGGCAACTGCAACAAGAGTGCGAACAGCGGTCATATAAGCAACAGGAGCAAACGTCTCATCGTAATCACGACCATACTCCTGCTGAAAGCCACGAGCCACAAGACGAGCCTTGTAGCGCTCAATAGTACCATTAGACCTGGTTTTAATCTTGTACACCCACTTGCACGTGATAGGACGAGCATGCATAGATGTCGGTACAATATCCCAAGTCTTTGTTCGTCAAAGAGCATCAAGCTCCTCTGCCATAGCGAGCTACCATTCAGAATCACGATAACTAGGCTCAATGATAGAGAAAGCATGAGCGGTCAAAGTAAAACCAAGACGATCAGGAGGTCAAAGGGATGTCTGGTCACGAAGGGCGTAACGAGGAGCATCATCAGATGAATTAGAAGTCGGTGTCGGTAAAATACCAGAAGATGAGTCTGGTGAAGGACGAGGACATCTAGAGTAGTGCATCCCAAAGAGACGATGGTAGTGTAGGAGGAAGAGGCAGTGCCGCAGAAGGCAACACAGTAGGGGAAGGTACAGAAGGAACCATAGGAGGCAGGCTGGAGGAAGGTTGTGAAAGAGGAGAAATGGGTGAAGAGTCAGGGAGAGACAACCAGGAGATCGTCTCAATGGTGGAAGCAGGTCGAGGAGCTGAATATCGATAGAAGAAAGGTCGAAATTCATCAAAGACAACGCCTCGTGAGATCCTAATCCATCGAGCAGAAGGATCACAACAGCGATAACCCTTATTTTCAGAACTGTACCCAAGGAAAATACACTCAACTGGCTGGGCTGACAGTTTGATGCACTCACAAAACTGCAGCAGGACAAAACAGGTGCAGCCAAAAACACAAAGGTGACTATACTGGGGGACTCTAGAGTAGAGACGCTCTATAGGACTGACATCTTTAAGAGCAGTGAAAGACTGCATATTGATGAGATATGCAGCTGTAGAAACAGCCTCCTCCCAGAACTGTGGTGGAATGTGAGAAGAAAGAAGAAGAGTGCGAGCAATTTCAAGCAGCTGACGATGCTTGCGTTCAGCCACCCCATTCTGAGCATGGGAACCAGGACGAGGGCTGATAAAGAGTGCCCTGCTTAGAAAGAAATTGTCTGAAAGCATCAGAACAGTACTCTCCAGCAGAATCACAACGAAAAGTACGGATAGGGGACTCAAACTGAGTACGAACCATCGTGGCAAAGCTACGATAGATCGCAAGAAACTGACCACGATTAGACATAGGGAAAAGCCAAGTAAAACGGGAATAATCATCAATGAAAATTACATAGAATTTATGCTCGCCTTTTGAGATAATAGGCGCAGGTCCCTATACATCTGAATGAACTAAATCAAAAGGACGAGAAGACATGGACTCACTAGAATGATAAGGAAGTTGTAGGCGCTTGCTCGACACAACCACGACAAAACATTAACGTGTCAACAGTAACACGTCCAAGAACACCCTGACAAACTAATGAAGAAAAACGGGACCCACACAGGTGTCCTAAACGATGATGCCACTGCGCAAAAGCTCCAGAGGTGGTGGCAGCAGTGGCGGTAGAGGCAGACGTAGCAGGAGCAACTGAAGTGGACGGAAGGTGGAGGTGGTCGTTTGGTCGAGAATGTAGAGACCCTGATGATCCCTACGGCGCCGGCCAGTCCCAAGTACCATCCCTGTCTGTCTATCCTGGACGAAACAGGTGTGAGTCAAAAACAATATAACCAAGAACAGTGAGTTGTCCCACCGAAAGAAGCTGCATGGTCAGCTGGGGAACATGAGAAACATCTGGAACCGAAAAGTCAGTGGACAAAAGAATGCGCTGACAACTGACAGCTGACAGACAAGGAAGTACCGTCAGCTGTCTAAACAGTGATAGGAAAATTAGATGGTCCTACTGAAGTGAGATGTGGAGTCCGGTGTCATGTGAAAGGAGGCACCAAAATCTAGAACTCAAGAGGTACCAGAAGGAGACATCTGAGCTAGACTGGCAGAACCTGCTGAGCTGTGAGAGAGCTGCTGAAGTAGAGCTTGGCAGAGCTGCTGAACAGAGCTACCTTTCTAAGCAGAAACTGATGAGCTGGTCTGTCCTCCTGTGGAATAACTGAGTATAACTTTTGAAACATAAGATCTGCATTTAATTTTACTTCGAACACACAGGTACACATTCTGTTTCCACCATGGGAAAATAGGAGATAATAGCTCCTTTTTTGACAAAAGGATCATCGAGGAAAGATGTCTTCATCGAGGTAAAATCTCAGGATCTTTCCTCTGAAACACCTCTGCACCAATAAGCTACATGACAGCTGAACCTAAATAAGACGCAGTTTATTGACCATGACCATAAATGTCTAAAACAAACCTTTTGAAGCTCAAAGTTTAGTAACAATGGTTCGGGTTCAGGAATCAGAGTTCAAACCACAAACAAATTCAGTGGTAATAAAAACTTCCAGGCAACATATGGTTAACTCAGCCAAGAGATGGAACTAGCAGCATAAACTACACTAGTGCATTCCAGCTGAATGGATGGGGACGTGAACATTAAAATTGCATCCTAGGTTTGGGGGTTGCTATTTGACATTCACTTTATACTCATATTATGTCAAACGAATTATATACAACAAAAAAGGGTTGTATCCATAGTGGTTTTTCAAAGCCTATTTGTGTGCTCATATCCAATATATACCCAATCCATAAGCATATTATCTGCATTCACAGCCACACAAAGAAATTCATATACTGATTCGGTAGTAGCCATACCCGCTCCAAATCCGCTTATCTGAACACTACATTGCAAGTACTTGCTAAATGCCAAACAAGTCTTTCCAGACATACAATTTCCATGTAATAGATAACAAGCTTCTACAAGGGCAAATATATACCTAAGCTAAAAAATGCTATCAAAGACCTATGGTGAGGCTTCACACAAAAATTTTGCACTGACAAAATCAAATAGCTGGTGTGACTATAATTAAACAGCTAACAATAAGGGAAAAGTTATGCACTCCACTTTATCTAACTAATTGTGTTTGAATTTTCCAAATGCCGGGTTATGAACTTCTGTAATGTTTATTTCTATAATAGGAACCAGAGGGAAGCTGTTGGATGTTGCGTGTAACACCTTGGAGGTACTTGGCACCAGTATGAACATAAAACAGATGGGAAGGAAGGAAAAACTGCTATATATTTAAGAACAAAAAATTCAAACGTTTGTACCTCTATTCCCTAGCATAGGTTTTTTTGCTGCAGCTGCAGCTGCAGCTTCAGATTCAGTTTCGTTGCTCTCTTCTGTATCTGGAGTAACTTCAGGGACCTCCTCAAGACGACGCTTTCTTTCGGCTGGTGTGCTTAGAAGCTTTTTTTGATCCATTAGGTCAAACTTTGTAAAAACAGGACCAGTCAAGGAACTACATAAAATTTTCTTTCCTAAGTTCCAAGAAATAAAATGGCAATAGTAAAATAAGAAGATTAGACAGCTTCTATAAATAACAAGCATTGTTAGTTTATTGCTACATGATCATCAGTCAATACAGAAAGGATATTCTTGGCGCCACCCTTTCTCATTAGCTCTTTCAATCTCTCTCTCCAATCTCTGAAGTTCCTTATCAAGCCACTGAGTTGTAGAGAAGCATAAGAGCAAATAAACATATAGAAAGGAAGAAAATCTATATTAGAAGGGACGACAAAAGTATTCAGTTTGGCATAACTAATAAATTTGCTTTCAGACTTCAAATGGTATCTAACAAATGTACAAAATTTGATATGCAATGAAGGTAGCATGCCACTCGAACCTCTAACTTCCAAATATTCCTCCTGCTTAGCTTAGTCACGTTCTAAAGGAAAGTCCAAATACCCCCCTGAACTTTGAGATGAACTCCACTTAATCCACCGAACTTCAAAAAGGATATCCTGCCTCGTATAGGTGTTCATGGTCCAGGCCAGCCTGGCCTAGGCCGAAGGCCAAATTTATTTTATTTATTTTTCCGAAAAATAAATTTATTGTTTTATGAATAAAATGTTTATTATTATTATTGTTATTATTATTATATATTTTTTCGTGCTTCAGGACAGGCTGATGGACTGATATCTTGAGTCCAATCTCAGAAAAATCGGGCAAGGCTGCCCGTGAACAGGTGTACCCTAAACTTATAATACCGTAACACTTTGAGTTTTCCAAAGGTCATTTTGCCACCATGGACAATATGTGTATGCATTATCCACCATGGACGCTGATGTGCACATTTCAGCTCTTGATTTAGCAAATCAAATTAGACTTTTTTTATCTGGATTTCTTTCCACAAAAAAATGGAATAGATTTTATCTTTGCCTTCTACAGGACAAGATAAGGGCAAAGCGGAACAATATATTCAAGTATCAAACCAAAGAGAAGGGCGCACCATTTAAATGATTAAAACTAAGCTAAGGTTGATAATTCAATACTCTGCTCTGCAATTAAGAGAGGAGATTTAAGAATCTTTTGCTGAATCATGCACTATGTCGTTCAATAAGATTTAAAGTCACTTGACCTCTTTCTAAATTGCTACAGATAACCAATTAGTTATGAAGCTTTTCCCATTTATATATCTACATGTATTTTTATTCAAAATATACCAGAATAGAGTTTCAAATGAAAGGCAATTCAGAGTGCGCTTACATGATTTACTATGTCCGCATGTACACTTGCCACTTTTTCCTCTAACTCAGTCTGTCAAAAAGTGTAAATTTAGAGCACTAAAAGAGGAGCTTAGCATATGCACATTAGATGCTTAAGTAAACAAGATACTGAGAGAGAGAGAGAGAGAGACTGAATGAACCATCTTTAAGTATTTCACAGCTAACAGAAACTAACAAGCACAAACTGGTAAACCAGCTGGCTTATATGGAAGGAAAATATTGGGCAATATTGCTCAGTACCATCGCAAAGATCATGGAGTTGAAAAACAATATCCAATGTGTCACTGATAGGTGGCCCCAGACCCCACATGTCATTCTTACAAGCAATGGTATTTTCCAACTCCGTGATCTTTGCAATGACACTAAACAAAATAATTCAAAAAATATTTGTTCCCAGATACATACCTCCTCCAATCAAATAGAGTGTCACCATGGGAAATGTTGAGTCTATTTGAATTTTGGCTAATAATGTAATTGTGAATATCTAAATTGGTATTAAAAAATGGTATGAGTAGATTTGTCTCAAAAAAAACTTTCATTATGGTATAATTAAATTCGGTTTTACAACATATATTACAGTAGAAATTGGTGGTCTGAATTGTATTTTGGAGACCACATTTCTTTTATGACCAAAGGGAGTAGTGGAAACACATCAATGATCAACTATGAACAAGCATAGCAAATGGACAACCCATGACATGACTTGGCATGAGCCGAGTAGGTAGCACTCTCCTCATGCAACACTCAACATTTCTATCTTTCTGCTTATATGACATGCAAATTTCAACTGGTTGTTAAATTTAGTGGAGAAGAGAGGAATTGGGGCTGAATAGATGGTTGTATTGCAAGAGCCCAAGGGGCTAATATATAGTGTACATGAGTGAAACCCTAGACTAGACTACAATTCCTTAACTACCCCTAGCACCCACATGACTATTACACTTCTACCCTTGACACATTACACTACTATCCTTAACACCCCCCTCAAAACTCAATGCGTATGCAATAGCATTGAGTTTGAAAGGGATAACACTAAAAAAGATAGACAAAGAAAGAGAAATAAATCCGAAGTATGAGCTTGAAGATGTCGTCGAAGCGTGCAACTCTTGAACAAAAAATTTGTGTAGTAGTAAACATTCTCCTCCTTGACCAAGTGGTACCTCGAAGCCTTCGGAAACTGTTCTTCAGCTCATCACACACCGATGACAGCTATCCACAAGGTGGTACGCCAAGCCTTCGCAAGCTGTTCTTTGGCTCTTCACATGCTCAAATGGTTCACTGCACATCGAGTCTTGGAAAAGAGATGTTGTACCAATAGGAATATTGAGATGTGTCTAATCAAGCCAATGAAGAGAGAGAGAGAGAGAGATCAAATCACGCCTGCAAGAACGCAAGGCAGAGAAAGCCGTGTGATGATGACAAAGAAGGCTATTGGTCAAGAGTTGCAATGAATGCGAAGATGTGTAGCAAGCATGGTTATTGAGGCGTCGGGATATTGACAATATATCGTAGATATATCGGTGTGGCGGACTAAAGGGCCATGCCGTCCGGACGGTATGGAGCGGTGGCATGTGGCGTCCGCCATGGGGGGTGTGGAAGCTAAAAGTCACTCAAGTCTCTAGTCCAGACGCATACCTCACGGTCACGGGTTGGGGTTTTGGGAGAGGTCTCCGTCGCCGCCGGATCCGCCGTCGTCGGATCCGTGGTCTCCTACGCCAGATCAAGTCTCCTCTGCTTCATCGGCCGGCTCTCTGCCACCTCCTCCAGTCCACCACCACCTCCTGCTTTGCCGGCCAGCTCTCCGCCGCATCCTCTGGTCTGCCGGCTGCCGCTTGGGGGCGACGGGATGAGGGAGCGGCCACCGGCAAGCTGGCTCGGCCTCGCCGGTGCTGGTGGTCGAGGAGATGGGGGAAGAACGAGGGAGAGAAGCAATAAGGGGCAAAGGAATAGAGATGCCAAGCTCAGGCGGCGGCTAAGGTTATGAGGGTGATTTTGGCATTTAGCGATTGAGCCCTCTCAATTTTTTGAAATTGCAAAAAAGTCATTCTCTCTTTGTATTTCTTCTGTTTGAGCCCTCTGGAAATCTGATGTTGTATGTATGGCGTCGCCACACCGCGCACCATAAACGATATTGTTGTGTGAAGGTGGTGAGTCGCCGTACCACCTTAATAACTATGGTAGCAAGATGGCTACAAGATAGGACCAAGAGGGCAAAGGTCGCATCAACAATGACGATGACATGGGCGACCACAATCGATCTAATTGGACGGACCACGACAACCCAAAATAGAAGAAGCCATCAGCTGATCGACAAAGAATTTGATGGACTAGCACGACTTCATCAAACTGGAAGAGAGATGCAACAGACTTGGATGAACTCGATGGATATCAAAGGAAAAGGGCAAAAGATTATAGCAGTAGCAAGCTAGAAACAACCATACCAAGACAGCAACAAAACAACTCTCCTTGGCAAGCAGTAACCCACAAGCATCATAGCACACACCACTTAGCAGCCAAACAGCAGCACCTCTGCCACCTGTATAACCCAATCAACGACACGAAGTAGTAGCAACAGTCCAACAGCACACCACCAAAGAGAGGCCCAAGCACAACAACAGGCACACGCATGTAGCAATGATAGAGCATGGCAGTGGTACAGACATTGGTGGTGAAGCTGCAGCTACAGGTGGCGAAGCATAGGCAGAGCAGAGGACATCGCCACAGTGAGAAGATACGAGGGTTGCGACGCCATGGAGGGCCATGAAGGAAGGCCTTTGGCTTGGGCGTCGTTGCCCTGACCTCGGCATCGATGAAGGCCCGATGAGGATGAAGAGAGAAGACAATCAGGCCAAACGATAAGCAGATCAGGCCAACGACCCAACAGTGAGCTGATCCGAGTTGGGATCGAGGTTGCAGGTGTCGGACATGAGATCGGCGCGGATACGGCGATGGTGTGCTCAAAGGAGGCCGGAGATGAAGTTAGTGACGACGAGCAGCACTGAATGAGGTCAGCGATGACAACCAACTTCAGATCCGATCGGTGATGGCGAGGGTGACGATGGAGAGGCTCAGATCCGACTCTAGATGGTGCTGCTGCTGACAGGGACGCCCGGATCCAACAGGATCCAAGGTTGGAGGCTATGGGAAAGGCTCGATCCGGTGATGACCGAGGGCGCCAGCAACATAAGAGCTCGAATCAGTCGGATTCGGCAGGGGAAGACGATGGTAGCCGAGGATCCGAGCGGCGATGGTGAGGTTGAAGAGGCGACGATGACGATGAAGGGGAGGCAACGATCCAAATCCTGCCAGATTTAGCCTCCAGCCAGGTGGCGATGACATGCAGAGGTTGGCAGTGGTGGGGATCGCTGGGCACGAGTGGATCTAGCTGGGGGGTGACCAAATCGAGTGGATCCGGCCAGGCTTCGAAGACGAAGGAGCTCTGGTCTCCCCCCTTGCTAGTGATAAAGACTGCTTACTGTTGTCGTCGATCGAGGACAACGAGGCTTGACAAGTGATGACAATGTTTTTTGTTGCTGCTACTTGACGCTGAGAAATTGCTGATATGCTAAAGAATAAAACAAGATTGGATGCTGCCCACGGGAGTGGAGAATGCTCCTCCCAGGGGCGGCGGCAATGGAAGAAGTTGGATGCTAGAGTTTGGATCTAGGCTCTGATACCATGAAAAATTTAGTAGAAAAGAGAGGAATTGGGGCTGAATAGTTGGTTGTATCGCAATAGCCCAAGGGGCTAATATATAGTGTACATGAGTGAAACCCTAGACTAGACTACAATACCCTAACTACCCCTAGCACCCACATGACTATTACACTTCTACCCTTGACACATTACACTACTATCCTTAACACTAGTAACATAACCTACACAACATATTAACGTGATCCTTACATCATCTCTTAAAGAAACATTGTCCAACGGGGCTGGTAAAAGCCCCTTGCTCATAACTAAATAATTTTGGTTTGTTCTTCCTCGTAAGTATTTGCTACAGTCCTTGATGCATCAAATACGAACATAGAGCAAAGAAAAATGCCTAAATCAATTTGACTACAGACACACAGCATAAGGAGCATAAATATGTTATGAATAGTGCCTATATCCATTATGAGGCCAATAGGCCAGTATATATACATATACAGATGTGTCATATATGCAGGAAACCCCTCATACAATATGGTAAATACACAGCTATGTAATACATATCTAACAATCCCCTCAAACTTATGGTGGATCAACAACATGAAGTTTGGAGAGCTGAAAACTGTGCTGGGCCCTGGTTTGTCTTTGTGAAAAAGTCTGCCAACTGAAGCTCGGAAGGCACATACTGAAGAGCAACAACCTGATCCCGCACCTGTGTCCGCATGTAGGAAGCATCAACACCAATATACTTTGTAATCTCATGCTTCACCGGATCTTTAGCAATGCTAATAGCACATGTACTGTTAGACAAAAGAAGAGTCGGTGCAGAAACAGAAACACCAAAGTCCTCAAGTAACCACCGCAGCCAAGTAACCTCCGCAGTCAATAAAGCCATAGCTCGCAACTCAGCCTCAGCACTCGAACGAGAAATTGTTGTCTGCTTCTTAGTCTTCCAAGCAATGAGAGAGCCACCAAGAAAAACGCAATAAGCAGAGAGAGACCGACGATCAGATGAATCACTAGCCCAAGTGGCATCAGAATATGCCTGGAGCTGTAAAGAGCTAGGGCGAGGGAAAAAGAGATGACGAGAGATAATTCCACGAAGATATCGTAGAACACGAAGAAGATGACTATAGTGGAGCTGAGTGGGAGCAGAAACAAACTGACTCAAGATATGCACAGGATACAAAATGTCAGGACAAGTGACACCAAGATAAACAAAGCTCCCAACAAGGTGACAATAGCGAGTAGAATCAGCAAGAGACTCACCATCAGTAGGACGAAGATGAACATTAAGCTCCATGAGAGTCTCAGTTGTGCACTGATCAGTAAGAGAGGCACGATCAATATCCTGGATATACTTTTCTTGGGACAGATAGAAACCATCAAGAGTAGAAATAACCTGAATCCCACGAAAGTAGCGAAGAGGACCCGGATCGACACATAAAGCGCTCATGAAGACGCTCCTTGACAAAAGTGATATCTCGAGAATCATCTTGATGAATGATAATATCATCAACATACAAAAGGAGAAGCGTCCGACCACGAGATGAAGTGTGGATAAAAAGAGCAGGATCATGAGCACCGCCGAAAACCACCGCGGTGACAACAGAGAGAAACGATCAAACCGGACACGAGGAGCTTGCGGAAGCCATAGAGATCGTGAAGACGACAAACCATACCCTCGTGAATGAATACGGGGGTGGTGCATGTAGACCTCCTCACGCACTCGCCATTGAGAAAAGCATTCTTGGCGTCAAACGAGAGATAGACCATTTGTCGAGCGAGGGCCACAAAGAAGAAGAGTGCGAGCGGTGGTCATGTGAGCGGCGGAGCAAAGTCTCATCATAGTTACGACCATACTCCTACTGAAAACCACCCACTACAAGACGAGCCTTGTAACGCTCAAGAGAACCATCAGAGCGAGTCTTAACCTTATAGACCCACTTGCACGTGATAGGAGTAACACGCTTAGGAAGAGGAACAAGATCCCACGTGCCAGTACGCTCAAGGGCAGCGATCTTCTCCGCCATCGCATGCTGCCACTCCTGATGAACAACATCACGATAAGAAGTCGGCTCGACAAGAGCAGCGGCAGCAAAACCGAAACGCTCGGGAGGCTGAATAGACTGGCGATCGCGAAGAGTATAACGAGGAGTGACCGAAGGGAAGGACCCGTCATAAGGGGAGGGCATATCAGAAGGATCCTCAACTCGCGGGCGACGAGTATAGTAGAGAGGATAAGGAGGAATAAGATCAGGAGCAACCTCGGGAGAGGATGTCGATGGTGAAGAAGGTGCGGACTGAGAAGGAGACACCGGAGAGACCAAAGGCTGTGGTGGAGTGGTGACTATAGGACTAGAAGGAAAAGTCAGAAAGGAAAGCGGCTCAACAACAGATGATGAAGTGGAGGTAGGAGAAGGACGAGGATAGAAAGGACGAGACTCATCAAAAGTAACATCCCGAGAAATCCGCGTCCGCCGTACCAACAGATCCCAACAACGATATCCCTTGTGCTCAAGATCAGAAGCGAAAACGCACTCAACCGGTGAGCAGTCAGTTTGGTGCGCTCACGAGGTGCAAGAAGAACATAGCACACACACCCAAAGAGGCGAAGACGGGAATAATCAGGAGTCTGGCCACAGAGACGCTCAACTGGGATCCCACCCTGAAGAGCAGAGGGCTGAATTTTGATCAAGAAAGTGGCAGTGGAAACAGCCTCAGCCCAGAAATGTGGTGGAACAGCAGAAGCAAGCATGAGAGCACGAGCTGTCTCAAGAAGATAACGATGCTTACGTTCAGCCACACCATTCTGAGCATGAGCATGTGGACAAGAAAACTGAGAGAGTGCCCTGCTCAGCAAGAAAACCACGAAGGACTCCCAACAAATACTCTCCATCAGAATCAGCGCGAAAAACACGAATAGGAGTCAAACTGAGTGCGAACCATGGTGGCAAAAATCTTGTAGATAGATAAAACCTCACTACGAGATGACATAAAGTACATCCATGTATGTCGAGAAAAATCATCAATAAAAAGGATATAATATCGATGACCTCCTTTGGAAACAAAAGGAGCTGGTCCCCATACATTAGAATGAACAAGACCAAAAGGACGCTGAGACACTGACTCACTAGAAGTATAAGGAAGTTGAAGCTGTTTGCCAAGCTTACAACCCTGACAATTTAGAGAAGCATCACCAGACACAGACCCTAAAAGACCTCGACGAAGTAAGGACATACGGGAACCACAAAGATGTCCTAAGCGATGATGCCATTGAGCAAACGATGCGGTGGAGGCTGCAGCAGCCGTAGAGGCAGTGGTGGAGGCGAGAAGACTGACTGGGGCAGCGGAAGGAAGGTGAAGCCAGTCAAGCTCCCAAAGCCGTTGTGAGTCACGGCGGCGAGGGCCAGTACCAACCAAAGTCCCCGTGTGACGATCCTGAACACAACAAGAATCAGAATCGAAAATAACACGACAACCATGATCAATGAGCTGACCAGCAGATATGAGCTGTATTGTTAGTTTTGGAACATAAGAAATAGCAGGAACATGAAAAGAGGAATTTGAAAGAGTGCCTCGTCCTGTGACAGAAAGAGAGGTACCATCTACTGTGTGGACAGTGATAGGAGCAGCTAAAGAACTAATAGAAGTAAGACAGGTGGAATCGGATGTCATATGAAAAGAAGCACCAGAATCAAGAATCCAAGGTGATGTACCTGAGGAAGGAGAAGTAGAAGGTGGCCTCTCACCGGAAGACTGAGCAGCAGAACCAGATGATGCAGAAACAACCATGCGTCCTAGCAATGTGAGAAGCTGCTGAGTGTCAGAGGTACCAGAACTCTGCTGAGAGGAGGAACCTCTAGTGCCCCACGGAGGACGAGCACCACGACGAAGATCCTTCTTCTTCTTGTAGCAAAACTGTTCCACATGTCCATCCTTGTTGCAATAGGTGCAGTGAAGGCCCTTACCAACAGCAGCTGTCACTGGTGAAGGCACAACTGAGGAAGGAGTAACCAAAGGCACAGTAGGTGTAGAAGCCGGAGAAGCCACCAAAACCGAAGGGAGTGATGATGATGATGATGATAATAGACCCGCTCCACGAAGTCGAATCTCCTCAGTACGAACAGCTGCAAGGGCCTCCAACAAAGTCACACGAGGGTGACGAGCAAGCAACTGAGCACGAGTCTGCTCAAACTCAGACCGGAGACGTGTAAAAAAATCGTAGGTGCGACGAAGCTCCATGTGAGACTGCTGATGCTGACAACACTGACAACAGCGGCAAACATCTGGCCCCAAAGAGTCGATCTGACGCCATATCACAGACAACTGAGTATAAAGCTCATCCATAGTGGCATCTCCCTACTGCAACGACTGCTCCTATCGCACAACAGCAAGGTATAAGGAATCACCAGATGGCTCGTGGCGGTGCAGCGAGATCGTCCACATCGCATTCTAAGCCAATCCAACAACATCACCAGTGAGATGCACCTCCATGCTAGCAACCACAATAGTAGAGGCACGAGCATCTTCATCAATCCATGTCTTGTAAACAGCATACTGAGTCAGAAAAGTCTCCATGGCATCCTCAAAAGTCTCAGAAGCCTTTGTACGAGCGTCTTCGGAAGCATCCTTCGGGAGTACAGGCGCAGCAGGTGGAGTAGGACGAGACGGGCAAGGCAACTCACCAGTAAGAAACTCCCAAGACACTGACCACGCATATGGAGGCGCATGTGCTGAAACCAGTCCCGATAATTGAGACCATTGAAGATCATCGGGCAACGAGGAACAGAAACGGTGCCTGCAAAAGAAGACATTTTTTCTCTTTTTTTTTGCTCTCGTTTTTTCTCTTTTTTTTTTGCTTAAATCCAGTCGGTTCGTATACAAACCGACCGAGAGTCGGTCACAACCTTCACCGAAGCAAAATGAGTCGACGACGATGGTCGACGACGGCGGTTTCGGGCGGGATCGGCGACGGGGTGACAGCGATCTCCTTCCGCGCGTCGGCCGGGGCGGACCGGTGACCTCGGGCGTAGATCCAGCGACCCAACGGCGACGGCGATCTCCTTCCACGCGTCGGTAGGCGGGCCGGTGACCTCGGCGTAGATCTGGCGGCCATGACCTCGCGGCGACCAACGGCCGGCGAGTGGCAATCTCAAGCGGTCTCCGAGTAGAGCAGCCGACCTCACCGGCGACGTGCGACGGAAGATGATAAGCAGCAAAGTCCGGCAGTGGCTGGCAAAACGAACCAACGGCGGCTTGACAGCCAGATCCTTGAGAGATAGGCACAGATCCCTAGGTATCACGAAACCCTAGGTTTGGCTCTGATACCGTGTTATGAATAGTGCCTATATCCATTATGTGGCCAATAGGCCAGTATATATACATGTACAGATGTGGCATATATACAGGAAACCCCTCATACAATAGGGTAAATACACAGCTATGTAATACATATCTAACAAAATACTCATAACATACTCGTATAGTGTACTATCATTTTATTTGGAATATACTAGAACAAATTGCAGGGTGATTTGTTTGACACATGAATATGGTAACATAACAGTGTTGACGTTTGGCCATGTACATATGAAAGCATGATTGGGAGCAGCACAACATGATTCACATTAAATGGTTACACACATACAAGTAGACATGCAGATGCATATTACACATGCACCTTCAGTGCCCGACCAAAAAAACATGTATAAGTTAACTAGCAGCAGACCCAGGGATATGCATAAAGGGTGATCCACCCAACATGACATGCACACGCGCAAGTTAACTAGCAGCAGGTCCAGGGACCTACATAAAGGGTGATCCACTCAACATGACATGCACACGTGCATCAACAAGGCTGTCTCCACTGTTAAAACAACCCCAGAATAAACAAAATTTTCATTTACCACTAAAGCAATGTATGTAAAAATAAGAATTTGCTTGCCCAACAATATCGTAAGTCTGCTGCACCCAGTACATCTCATGGTCAAGCATTGCAGTTAGGAAAAGAAAGCTTTGCTGAAGGTGAACTTACAACAGTAGGCCTTTTGAAGAGTTCTTTCTTAACCAACAGAACAATATCATTACACTCATCCTGTTATCAAGGGCAAAAGCAAAATTATGTGTCCACATCATCTATTCAGGAAAAATATAAGGCTATATTTGGAGCAGGTGAAACTACGATGCAGAAATTACTCTACTGAGTAATAAAAGCCTGCTTGACAGTAATGGTAGCCCTCGTTCCGTTTTCCATCAGTAATTTGGTACACACTAACATTAATGTTACTGGACTAAAAGAACCATACCTCCTCAAAGTCCTCCTCTGACAGCATTGAGATCTTGACTTCATCCCACATATCGGAAACACATAAAAGAATATTTGTACATGTGTCCTTTATCTTGTATTCTTCTGAAGATTTCTTAATGCCTGTTATGGGTGTTTTCATGAGCAGTTAAGAAAAATGTTTCCTTTATAAAGGATGGATATTACAAGTAGATAGGTCTAATGTATGAAATATGATCTACTTGGGTCTTCTACCCACTTTTCAGCACCAAAACGCTTTCTTTCGCCGGTTAACAAGGAAAACAAAAGGATGCAACAGAGTAATTTTGCCTTCCACACTAATACTACAAATATGCTGGGCATGCTTGACAAATGAACTAGAAACCATCAGAATTAAAGACTCAGGAGAATGCTTGCAGTTGAAGATTACCTGTCACTAGCCCAAGCTGGTATAGTTTTTTAGACATTTGATAACTATAACTCTTGCGATCATTCTTGACTCTAACTAAACAGCCAACAACTTTCTGTTCAAATGTTTCTGGATGACTCAGAAGATTCATAACCAAAGATCTTTTCAAATAAATTAACTTTAAGTTATTCTGATTAAGAGCGGCAAAGCATCTCTTGTATCTTTCTGAAACCCTCTTAGGAATCTTTGGCTCCAAACTATTCCGAGGCTTCTTTTTCACAATTGAGCCATAGTCATCCTCAGAATCATCAAGATTTTCATCATCTGAAGCAGCATTTTCAGCAAGATGTATTTCCAGCAAGCTATAGATCATATTGTACTTCAGTTTTCTTTTCCTAAATAAGGAATGCAGCTTATCATCACAAATGACAGATTTTTTCTTCTTGTCCTGGAATAGATTCTTCTGTTGGATGTACTCCTTGACAATTCCAACAACTCTGAATTGATCAAGAGGCTTTGTTGTATCCTTGCCGATACATGACAGGAATTCAATTAGCTCTTTTGAACCCCAGCCAACATATGTTTTCTTGTTTGACTTCTTCCTCTTCAGTGATGCTTGCACTTCATTTGGGTTGCCCTTTGTGTCAAACAGAAATGTTTGCTCAGCATCATCATTGTCACCCAATAAATGTTCATCTTCCTTGTGATCATCATCTGGAACTTTCACTGGATGCCTTACTTGTTTACTGTTTAGGTTTCTTTTAAGAAGAATACTAGCTTCCTGCAAGTCAATCAATGCCAAACCCTCTTTGTCTTTAATTACTTCCCAGTAGTCTTTAAATAAAAATACATAGGTCTTTGTATCTCTGAAATCATCCCTTGCCTGGAGATGCACATGAACTGTTGTCAGAAAAGACAAAAGGATATTGGGGGGTCAACTCGCATTCTGTTTAAACTACCCTGACATTCTTTATACAAAGAATCCAACACAAATTATGTGGGGGAACAAAAAAAGGTAAGCAACATGCCTGTTAAATAATTTTTGCAGGATTAACTAATGGAATGGCATTGCGTGGCAGGTGGAAACTTAATACCACTTCGAAAAAATGAAGCTCAACACTGTAATTCAAAAACTTGTTGAGGATGTGCATGTAGTTACCTCATCAAAATCAGCATCAGCATTCTTCTCAATAGATATTGCCATCTTTAAACAATTGTTGCAGAATCCTTTGCTCTCATTCACTTGGACAAACTCAACTTTTCCAAGGCAGTCACCACAAACAGAGGAACTTGGACAACACAAGCATTGATAATATGAATTCCTTTGGCAATTAACACATTTGTGCCAGTCTGTAAATAGTTAAAATTAGGCCCAAGAATCAACATCATTAATTTACCAGAGGGAAGTTACAAGAGGCATTTTGAAACAGAAACTGAAGTCCAGAAAAAATTTGGAGCAATATATAAGGCAGGCTTTTTTGATCTCATGTCATATTCAATACTGAACTAAGACATGAACAAATGATGCAGCTATATTGTGATCGTTTAAACACCCTGGTTTATGTCTACATCAGACAAAAGTTCCCAGACAATTAGCTATCCCAAGTTTTTTTTAATCTGAGATATTGAAGTGCGGTACACATTTCTGTGTCATAAAAGCAGGATATGACTTAGGATACTTGGCCATGACCGATGAATGAGTAATCGAACATGATCAAGCAGCACAACACATGCACCACTGCAGTGCTAATTCCTATAGCAGTCATGCATGGTACAAATACTAAAAAATATAACACTTAAGTGCTCACCACAAATGAATTGGTCGTCTGAACTAAGGAAGCCGTCTTCCTTTCCCACACAGCGTGGATGGTAAGTTTTGAGGCAGTTCCTGAAAGGCAACATGAGGCATAATTAGCGAAACTGTCGGCAACAATTAGAGTGAAAATGATCCAGAAGATGTTGTTTCCAAGCCACCACAGGCAGTAAGCAGATTGTATTCACCATGCAGCACCACTGCATGAGCATCTACCCGACCGCATTGCGCGCACTCCCAAACACACCGGAATAAGCCAACGACGTGCAATAGCAATACACAATCCACCAACCAGGCAACCACTACAAATCTAGGCCTTTTCCAACAGGAAAGGAGGCAGCGACCGAAAACTAGAAGCAAAAAAGGGCTATAGCCTTTTACCGGAAATTCGACGCACATCGCCTACCAACACCAACAGAGCAGTACAAATGTAGAATCCGGCAAAAAAGCGAGGCTTACTTGAAGTCGCAGACGCGGAGGTCGCCGCCGTCCTTGCACACGAAGCATAACTCCTCGGCGATATCCTCCACGGTCTGCTTGCCCCTCCTGCCCATCGCCTCCCCCTCCTACTCCTTCCTATCCCGCGACGCGCGACAGCGGGAGCCCGACTCGCTCACCCCCCGGTGGGGGAGAAAAAACTCCTCGAAACCTCGCCCCCCCAATCCCCCGCCGAGAACCTCCTCCGAGGCGGCCGGCGGATGGGGGCGCGGCGCGGCACTGGTCGCAGCGAATCCGCGCCGGCCGATTTGGGGGGTTTGGGAACCGGCGGCGGCTGGAGCGAGGGTTTTGGTGGGACGGAAATGGAATGCGAGGAGCGGCCAACTGGGCGGTGTCGAGGGAGGGAGGGAGGGAGGGGCGGGAGGAGGCTTCAGCCTCGCCCGCCTCGGGAACCTGAAGCGCTATCTCGCGTTGTGTTCTTCGTTGGTTGCTGACGTGTCCTTGCCTTTTATTATCACCCCCTTAATCTTGCCGCGGCAGAGGCAGAGGTGCCTTTCCTGGGGCAGAGGATACACTGTTATATCATTGACTCAATTGGTGTGTTACTGCTGCTAACTATAGCAAGCCAGTAAGATCATCCTCAATATTATGTTTTAACTGATTTAAATGAGAAAAGAGAAGACATTGAATTGATTCAATATATTAGAGGGTCTATTCCAACAAAAAAAATGCATAGAACTAGATTCTACTTAGTAGTCGATTCAAAGCATTAAATAATTCATATAAACATTAAACAACTACATAGCAGAGAGTGCGGTTGAGAGAAGATATTATTATTTTGTGGTTTTTTAATGTAACACGGGTCCCAGTTATTAGTAGGAATCGGTTCAATACAATGGAGAAAAACAAGCTTAAGTTCCTAGAATGCTTACGTGGCATGACTTTAAATGGATATCATTTCAATACACTAAAGATGCTCTAAGATTCATCAGTTTATGTACTCGGTCCATTTTCTAATACAGGGCATTTATGACCAAATCTGCATTACCAAGGTAAACATAAATTAGATTAAATGTTACCAAAATATATTACCTTATATCAAGCCGATGGAACGGGGAGGACTGGGAGCACCATGTCTCTGGTTTTGCAAAAACCTCTCGTGATTTCTGAAATCGTGGTGAAGCCCCAACAAAACCAGCGGGCTGAGGGTTTACATGTGCTTTTTTTTACAAAAAAGCTCATGTGGTTTCTTATGATTACATTGAGGTCCTGCAGGTTTCTAGTTGTCCGATTGAGCCAAGGGGCAGATCCGGTTGTCCGCGCGTGCCCCAGGCCCTGTGCCCTAGCTCCTCTTCCAATCCCCTCTTATTAACCGTCGCCTCCTCTCACTCTCACCTTCCCTCCCACTCTCCCTTCATGCTCTCTTCGACGTAATCGAGCAAAAAGCAAGGGCTGCGACAGTCGGTGATGGAGACAAAGGGGATGGCAGTGGTCGAGACCGTGGCGGTCGGCGATGTCTACATCATCGGTTGAAAGGCCGCTCTTGAACCTCACGCCATCCTCGCCCTGGCTTGCTTACTTTCCTCTTCGATGACGCTGGCACCGCCATCGAGCCTCTTCCTGTCCCATGCGAGCTAGGAATACAGCAGGGCCATCGACCTCAAGGTCTTCAGCGGATGCCAATGGATTTGACGATTGCGCCTTCCCTATCTGCCACAGGAGGTGGAGAGGGATCGCCTCCATCCCCCACATTGACGTGCTTGTAGAGGCAAAAAAATCGACCAATGCGGAGCCCACCATGTCTCCATGATCCATTCCCACTCTACTTGACCTAGGCGATGTCACTGTCCTGCTCGTCGGTCCTCCTTCTCCCTACACAGTGCTCTGCTCTTTCCGTCTTACCGAATTCGGCTTGTCGCCATTCTCTTCGTGTGAGTGCCTTAGAGTTGGGGATGGCCACGTGGTTGCCTGCACATGGCTTCGATGGTAGTGCTAAAAAAATCTAGTACCTCTATTATGAGTTAATGGTAAGTTTTAATAATTAATAACGATCGATTTGTGGGACTAATATTTTTCCATGATTTAGTGAAATATGTTAGGTCTCATGATGAGGATGGCTTCATGTGTTGATCGTCATCAAGTCAAGAAATGGATATCTTGTGTTGATAATCAAGTTAAGGTTCCGGACGAAGAATGACATCATGTGTTGATAGTCATCAAGTCAAGATCCCAAAGTGGTAGATAGCATCATGTGTTGATGCATAATAAGACAAGGATCCAGACTTGGAGAGGAGATGTCCGTTATCAAGCTTCAACTGGATGTGCAAGGTAAATGTATAACTAGCATAGGTTAAGGATGTGTTTCTAGTTTTTTACCATTCTCGTATTTGGTTGGAAGACCAAATTGCTTGTGTGGATTATCGTATTATTGCAAGGGGTCTTGTCTAATAGTTTGAGTCTCATCATGTGTTGATAGCTCAACCCGGCTTGCTCTAGCTCTCTGTGGTATGATGCTATTATTTTTTAATATGTTTTGCAAATAGTTGAGGCTCATGCATAATTATTGTAGCATATGACTAGAGTTTGCAAATATATTTTGCAAATAGTTGAGGTCCATGCAGCTACTCCTTGTGATATGATGCTAAAGTTTGCCAATGTGTTTTGCAAATAGTTGAAGTTCATATAAAATCTTTGTAGCATGTGACTTAAGTTGTGAATGTGTTTTGCAAATATTTTGAGTCCATGTCGCTAAATCTTGTGTCATAATTCTAAAGTATGCAAATATATTTTGTAACTTGTTGTGAATCATACTTTGACCTTTGGTTGTATGTTACTATGATTTGCAAATGTATTTTGCAAATTTACTGAAGTACATGCATCTCTATTTTTGCTGAGATTTCAGGGCAGTGCGAGTGGCCAAATCGATCGATAGTCTGAGAAGCTTTATGTTAGCGGTTTGACCGGTCCTCTGGCAGCGGTTTGACTGGCCATGTTTGGCTATCTGACCATTGGAGCGGTCCGGGTGGGCTGTGTAGCTAGTACCTTTTTCTAGAGAGCATATTTTGGTGCATCTCTGAGGTTTTAGCCGAGCAGTCTTACCAACATTGTTTGTGCGGTCAAACCAGACCCGATGGTTCGACCGGACCCTGTGTGAGTGGTCTGACTAGCCTGGTCTATAACAGCTAGTTTTCTAGCTGATGTAGTGGGGGCCGGTTCAACTGACCATATGTCGGCAGTCAGACCGGTCTAAGCTAATTTTGCTGAAATCTTATCCCAACGGCTGGTTTTTGTGTGTGGGCTATAAATACCCATCATGGCCAGTTGGGACGAAGGTTGATGCATCTCGTTTCTTTCTTTTTGAGCTAGTGTGAGCATCTTTGTCTTGAGCATGTGTTGCACTTTGTGAGTAAGGAGAGAAGTCTCTAGTTGCATATATTGCCTCTAGAGGTGGATTGAGTATCCACTTATATATATTTTACACTTGGTGAGAGTCAAGCTGTTAGAAATTGGCTCATATAAGCAAGGCATATTTCCTTAATTCCAAAGCATGCATGGTTTAGTATCATATTGCCAAGACAAGCTGAGGGAGACCAATTTATAAGGTGGAGTCCTCGTCATTCCTTGAATATGGATAGAGATGGTATGAGGGGGTTCTAGTTAGTCACACACGCGCGTGCGTATTCGCGTATTTTCGCTGAAAATCGCGTGACTTGCGACGCGGTGTGATGATGTGGCGCCACTTGGCAGACCAAGTCTATCTTTATTTTTGCTGAACTCTGCATCATTCTCTCTCTATGTGTTTGAATGAGATTCAAACGTTTGAATTTGAGGCTTTATTGGGGTTTTGATGACAGGCAGTTACCAGGATAAATGGCTAATTAAATATGTCAGTTACTAGTGGGTAAATGGATGCTTTAATCATGACAGTTATCAATTTGTCTATTTATATGTCTAGAGACGTCCAGAGTATGTGTGAGAATCTCATTGCCTCCATTCTCTTCTTCTTTGCGACCTTGTGCTTTTATACTATGATGTTTGAACTTAGCCAACCTTTATTCCCGGCGTGCACCTGGAAGAAGGGAGAGCGGGTATCTCCGAACCATTGCCACAGAGAATATCTGAATGGGACGGCAATAAGATTTCTGTGCAGCGTACATCTGCGCGACCGCTCACTACACTGCGTCATCTACGTTCTGCACTGCATCATGCCTGCGCTGCTTCCTGTTCTTCATCAGGCTCAAAAGTAAGTCGTTCGCGCGTTCGTTTGACTTTGTTACTATATTTTTCTTGCGTATATTCTAAAGTTTGATGAGTAATCTACTGTTAGTAGTAAGTTTTGCATCACTGGTTTATTGTATTTGTCTACTAGTAAAATTTAGAATTAAAATATTGCCCACATTTACAACATTCCAGAAATCTTATTGTGAATTTTGTTGCAATACAGCAATGGCTAGTGCTTCTGATGCGATGAAACATAGGAGGTTTTCTGGTTAGAACTTTCGTAGATGGCAGACTAGAGCCAAGTTTTGGCTCATGTCTTTGGGGCTGTGGTAGTATCCATTTACGATTGAGCAGTTCATGTAGTTTGAACATGCGAATAACACTGCTCTTGGCTACATTCTGACTGTTCTGGTAGATCAGCTCTATGATATGTACATTGACTACAAGTCCATCATAGAGTTGTGAGATGCACTAGAGCACAAATATGAAGAGGCAGATGCAAGTCGTTGGCTCTATATGTATGAACAATTTTTCGACTTTAGCACGGATGAGGCAAGTCTATAGTTGGACAATCTCATGACCTTTAGCTACTAGTCGGTGAGATTGCGCACCTGGGTTGTGTGTTGCCTCCAAAGTTTGTGGCTGCGGACGTTGTTACTAAATTCCCTGTCTCTTGGCCAGATTTTGCTACTAGCTTGAAACATAAGAGGGAAGAGATTTCTATTGAGGATCTCATTGCAACCCTCGATGTGAAAGAAAAAGTAAGAGCAAAAGATGCACCTAGCACCTCTGGCCAGAACAATGCAAATATCATAGAGAAAAAGACTGTTGCACAGAGATACAAATCCAACAAACCGAACAAGACAACTAGTTTTAAGAAGAAGAAAACCGAGAAAAAGGATTTGAGGGACATCACCTGCTTTGTGTGTGGAAAAGACGGTCATATGGCAAAGGAAAGTCGCTTCTGCAAGATCAGAGATGGTGAACAGCCATAGAAGAAGGTTGTCAACGTGATCATAGGCGAGGCCTCGACTTCAGGAGAGTATGGTAATCCGCCTATTGTCTTTTCAGCATGTTAATCTACTGATTGGTGGGTTGATACTGGTGCTAATGTTCACGTATGTTCTGATATTTTCTTGTTTTCTTCTTAACAGGCAGTAGGAGCTTCCTCCGTCCTAATGGGAAACGAGTTGCATGCATCTGTTCTTGGTGTTGGACGGTGGATCTGAAGCTTACTTCAAGGAAGACTGTCCACTTGAAGAATATACAGCATACTCGTACAATAAAAAAGAACCTCACTAGTGGTTCTCTCGTATGTAGGGATGGTTATAAGCTAGTTTTTTAGTCAAATAAAATTATAATGTCTAAGTTCGAAAAATTGTTGGTAAAGGCTATGAGAGCGGAGACTTGTTCCGTCTAAGTATTTTAGAGTCTTGTTATAATCTGAATGTTGCATCTGGTTTAAATAAATGTGAGGCAAATATTGGTATTCTCGTTTCTGTCATATTGGTTTTGATAGTATTGCTAGCATGCCCAGATTAGATTTAATTCCAAAATATGAAATTGTCAAAGGATCAAAGTACCAGTCATATGTTCAAGCAAAGCAACCTCGAAAACCCTTTAAGGGATTAGAGGATGAAAAGAGCTTGGTATCTTTAGATCTTGTTCATTCAGATTTGTGTGAAATAAATGGATTATTGACAAAAGGAGGCAAAAGATATTTTTCTAACTTTTATTGATGATGCAACACGCTACTACTATGTGTATTTGATGAAAATTAAGGATGAATCTTTAAACTACTTTAAAACTTATAAGGCCGAGGTTGAGAACCAACTAGAGAAGAAAATAAAAAGATTGATGTCTGATCGTGGAGGAAAGTATGTCTCTCATGAATTCTCCCAATTCTGTTCTGAACATGAAACAGTCCATGAATTTACACCACCATATTCTCCTCAATCAAACGGGGTAGCTGATAAAAAAACCAGACGCTAACAGACTTGATTAATGCCATGTTAGAGAGTGCTGGTATGCCTAAGGCATGATGGGGGGAAGCTATACTGGTAGCTACTTTCATCCTAAACAGAGTAATCACTAAAAAATAGTGAGATTACTCCGTATGAGGGAAGGAAGGGGAGAAAACCTAATATTAATTTTCTGCGAACTTGGGGGTGTTTGGCAAAGTCAATATATCATTGCAGAAAAAGAGAAAACTTGGACCAAAAACAGTCGATAGTATTTTCTAGGATATGTTAAAAATAGCACAGCCTATAGGTTTTTAATAATTAAATCGGAAACTGATGAGATTATTGCTATCACAATAATGGAGTCTAAAAATGCTTCATTTTTTGAGAATATCTTTCCTATGTGAACAGCAAGCAGTACTTCACGAATAGAGAATATTCAAACTGATAATACTGAAAGTGAGAATAATCAAACTTCTGAGCTTCCCACCATTTCTGAACCATATGTGATATCCCCAAGGAGGATAACAATCTAGTCGCAGAAGCTCCGCGCAGGAGCAAGAGACAAAGGGTTGAGAAAATATTTGGTGACAACTTTATTGTATACCTTGTGGATGATGTGCCAGAAACTCTTTCGGAGGTTTATGCATCTACAGATGCTTGAGTATTAGAAAGAGACAATTCATAGCGAGATGGACTCTATCATGGCTAATGGGACTTGGAAGATCACATATCGTTCTACTGGGTGAAAACCTGTAGGATGTAAGTGGGTCTTTAAAAAGAAATTAAGGTCTGATGGTACTATTGAGAAGTACAAAGCAAGACTTGTGGCCAAGGGTTACACCTAGAGAGACGGAGAAGATTTCTTTGATATCTATTCTCCTGTCGCCAAACTAACTACCATCAGAGTGCTCCTTGCGTTAGCATCTTCCTATGGTCTACATGTTCATCAAATGGACGTGAAGACAACTTTCCTTAACGGAGAGTTAAGGAATAAATCTATATGGATCAACCAGATGGTTTTGTGATTTCTAGACAGGAAAACAAGGTATGCAGATTATTGAAATCTTTGTATGGCCTAAAACAAGCATATAAACAATGGCACGAGAAGTTTGACAAAACTTTGACATATGCTAGCTTTGTTGTGAATGAAGCTGATAAATGTGCGTATTATCATTATGGTGGGGGTCAAGGAGTGATATTATGTTTGTATGTAGATAACGTGTTTCTATTTGGAACAAACACTACCGTAATTGACGAGATCAAATCTTTCTTATCTTGGTGTTTTGATATAAAAGACTTGGGTGATGCATATGTCATTCTGAATATTAAATTGATCAAAAGCAAAGATGAGATCAATTTGAATCAATCCCATTATGCTGAGAAAATTTTGAGCCGATTCGGTTTTGAAAAATGTAAAGTTTCTCCAACACCCTATAATGCGAGCATTAAGTTTCGAAAGAACCAGGAGTTAGGAAAAGATCAATTAAGATATTCACAAATTATTGGATCACTTATGTATTTAGCTGATGCCACAAGACCTGACATTTCATTTGATGTGAGCAGATTAAGTCGATTTACTTCTAACCCAGGAGATGATCACTAGGAGGCACTTGAAAGAGTGTTGCACTACTTGAGGGGCACAACATCTTTTGGAATACATTATACTGGACACCCTGCTGTATTAGAAGTATACAATGACTCTAATTGGATCTCTGATGCAGATGAGATCAAAGTTACAAGTGGTTATGTATTTACTTTAGTTGGTGTTGCAGTTTCATGAAGATCTTGCAAACATACTATATTGACGAGGTCAACCATGGAAGCAGAACTTGTAGCACTTAACACAGCCACTGTTGAGGCTGAATGGCTGAGAGAGCTTCTATTGGACTTGCCATTGGATCTTGCATGTTGTTTATGATGTGTTGTGATTTCAAGAAAATGTTGCAATGGATGGTTATTTAATTATTTACACTTTATCTTTCGAGTTTCCATCCGCTTTGTTACAGATATAAGAGAATATTTTGTATACGCCACCATAGGTTATAGATTCAGGGACATGGAAGCGTTATTTATGTTTTCTACCTATTTCTTTTGATGGATTTATGTTGTGTGGAGGTGGAGCTAGCTTTAGATGCCACTACTTGATGTTTTGCTTATTTAAAGACTATGATGTTATGATGGGAACGGGGTCCCGATCTTCCAACAGGTTCTGGATAAATTCGATTTGGTGGAGTCGCGACACAAATCGATCCGGCTTCCGAACAACACGTCCCGAACCCCGCAATCGCAGCACCACGTCTCCTCAGGTTATCAACCGTGCGCTGCCCGGTTGACCTTGCCAAGAAGGCTAATCCTCGCCTGTGAATCGAAGAACACAAGCAAGAACAAGGAAGAACACAACCAAATTGCAGATATATTGATGAAGCACTCGAAAATTGGGGTCTCACAAACCGATGACGGCGAAACTGTTCAAAGACAGAATTAATCTAAGCAAAACCCAACCCTAATGGTGGGGGTGGTGGCTGTATATAAAGGAGTAAGGGGCGTGCAAAACCCCTGGACGCGTCCTTAATGGACTCCAACACGATACAAAGCCGAACGGCCCAAAAGACGGTGTCGCAGCACCGACAGATTCTGGACGTCCACTTGTTTCGACGATTCCCGTTGACTCAGAAGGAATTTTGATATGAGACCAGATCCATTGGAAAGGTTATCTTCTCAGCTTTCCATACATATGTGGAACGTCCAAAACGGAGTCCGGATGCGATCTGGGCGTCCGTTTTAGTGCAGCCTGGTCCTGGACTCCGAATTGGATTCGAAGTCGGTTTGAGTTGGACATCCAACATGATTCGTCCGCCCTTGCTGGACTTGTGCGCCTCGTAGCCCTTCTCCAAGTACTTCTTGATCCTCTCCATGGTTCCTAATCATAATTAAATCATTAGGTAGCAATCGATTCTCAAATGAACCAAAAGAAGTACTTAGGAACGAGCTCACATGTAAATTCAATTGTCGGTATGAGCTCTAGTGATTGGTCCTTGAATATCAAGTGGAGGAGTGTTGTGTATATCCGAAGAAGTGATGTCCTCATCATGTTATGTCCTACTTTATGGGGAAAAAAATTAGTTAGTACATTTGCTTGCAATTTATGCATGATATCAAATATGTATAGATCAATTACTTTTGCAGGTTGTGTTTTATGATTCACACCAGAACTTAAAGAATGAATGCAGGGATGGCATCTAGCAGGTGGGTTTTTTTTCACTCTGTTTTGTGTAAGTGTTTGCAGAGGTATACATGCATTCACCTAAGTTATCATCATCCAGCTATTGTTTGTTGTAGCAGTTGGCTGTTCCAGAATCCATTGTGCTGACAAGGATGGGTGCAGGGCTGGCATCTTGTAAGTGAGAATATTTTCTAGCTTTGTACGATGTTTGCAGAATTTTGCATGTGTTCGCTTTAATTATGGTTGTGTGCTCCATACAGGCTATGTCTGCTAGCATGGTATTAGCGATCACAAACTAATGCTTATCCTTAAGTACTTCATTAGATTGATGTTATTAAAACTGTTAAGGAAATTATAGACCACCTATTCGCAAAAAAAAAAAAAATTCACAGCCTTATCGGTTTATGTTTTTATCTCAGCATGTGGTTAAGTCATCGATCGTTGATCTTTTAGGTGATTAATTAGGCCAAAAGATTCATTGTATCTTTAGATGTTGGGCTGTGGTTATGAAATCTACTATTAATTAGAATACTTATCCACATGTCTCATTTTTGCTCCCAAACTCAAACAATGCCATATGCTAATACATGATGCCATGACGGCAAGCTACAGAATGTTTGGCTGAGATCACTGCTCTAGGCTTTGATGGAGATCTTTTCATATTTTTTTTTTACGCTTTAACATGTTTTTATATATTTTCTTCATGTATGGTTGACTAAATATTTTCTTAATACAATGCTGAGATTCAGGAGATCCGTAGGCAATGTAGCTTACATCTTGAGATCCATATGGCTTTTGTCTGAAATTTTTGAATTTTAGCTGTTTGCGATAGAGATTATGGAGAGAGATACTCGCTTGCGATTTTGGTTAATAAAGATGTTGGGCTTTTAACGTGTACTATAATTAACTTGCAGACTCCGTCTTGAGAAAATACTCCGTTTGAAAGTTAGATACTGTAGCAAAAGTCAAAAGCCGCTTTTAGAAGCCGTAAAGAACATAGCCTGACTAGAGATATCCTGTCTAGCACCTCTTTCGTATTTCAGGGTCATAAATTTTACCTCTTCTAGCTTTTCTAATGTGCTACTTATATATATATAGTTTATATATATATATATGGTGGCTTTGCCCACTCACAAATTGAGTGAAGTGTAGGTTGACGGTTTCTTTGCCACCTTTGTCTGCCTCGAGTTCCATGGGTGCTAAGCATTGTCATTGCAGCTGACCGTCGGCGCGCGCAGGCGGTGTGTTCATTTGGGGTCAGTCTACTTTAGTTCAAGAATTTTAGCATGCATTTTTGCTATTTTTTTTTACTAATTACATTCAGAATGCTAGATGGAATTGTTGACCAGTTTTAATGCTTTGGAGGAAACACCAAATGGACTCCTTATGCTTGGTGGTTTTTCCCCTGATGTGGGTTCAGTTAGCCAGCCCATTTGCTAGGTAGATGACTTCCTAACAGCAATGTAATTGTGATACACTCATGTTCTTTTGCTACATTATGCCCATGTTACTTTTGTGTCCTATCTCACCTACGCGCTACAGTCCATCTGCTGTGGTCAGCATATTCCTGAGTCTTACTGTTACACTGTCTTTGCACATGCATATCAGCCCCCGAATTCATCATGTACATATAAAATTAAATTCTTTCTGTTGTTCTGCCTATATATTTCAACAGATAGTTGATGTATGCTTTTATAAGCAAGGTGACAATCTATTCCTTTTTTTTAGATGGGCTCTGTGGTGTTCTGAATCAAACAAATTACACCTTGGGGTCTTTGATACATGGTCAAGC
This sequence comes from Bonia amplexicaulis, assembly GCA_036346245.1. Classification (NCBI taxonomy): domain Eukaryota; kingdom Viridiplantae; phylum Streptophyta; class Magnoliopsida; order Poales; family Poaceae; genus Bonia; species Bonia amplexicaulis. The sequence continues at coordinate 4,700,971 of CM070736.1, read as the reverse complement.
ATCTCTCTGTGACAAGGAACGCCTGTTATATTTATGCGCTGTAGTTTGGGGAATCGAAATTGGACATGAATAGTATCGAATATGAATATGAACATAGAAGTCTCTGCCATGAATGCAGAGCGAATATATGTTGCTCCAAATACGGTTAATCTCAGTTACAAATATTTAGTAGGATATCGTGCAAAACTAAAACCCATGTATCACATATAAAATGATCAATCAACCGTACTACATGCCAAAAATGCAACTCATTAGGAGTTTACAAGTAAATTTGACTATATCAATTAAATTCAAAAGTATTTTTAAGTTACTTATGTTCAAAAGTACTTGCCTAAATTGTTTGAAATTTTTCTGAGTTCATTTGCTATTTTTCTTGATTTATTTGGATTTCTTGTATTTTTTCTAAAAATACAAAACTAATTTCAATACTAAAATTCCTCGTGGGCTGATTTCTCTCGCCAGCCCACTATAGACAAGTGAGAAGTTAGTCATGTACACATAGGCCCATGGCATCATGGGCTTGTCTATTGGGTTGACCAGCTAAGACATGACTCATGAGACTAGAGTTTACCAGATACTATCCGATTAAATTCTTGGATAGCTCTAAATCCGATAAATACTTCTATTCTGAATCTGATCTTATATCTAGGAAAAACGATATGGTTCTGAATCTAAAAAAATAGCCGGATATCCGTTTTTCTGCTCTGAATTAGATCTAAATGCTTTCGGTTGAACGGACGGTCAAAAACTACCCATTCCGTTTGTATCCTGGTTTAAAACACTTCGTATTCAAGAACGAAGGCAGTATTGTTCCGTTTCATTTTGTGTAATGAATGTTGTGATCGATACCATTATAACACTAGCTTAAACTGATGCGATTAGTTCTTTAATTGCACTAAGCTTCATAACCTTTGGCCGGAGCCTCCACACATTAGACGCATAAGATACAAAATACATAAAAAAAAAACACATAAGGCGATGATTGCTTGCACAAATTTGAGTTCAAGTGGGCGACAAGCAAACCATCTCATCATTTATCGTTAAAACGAGGTCAGATGATGAGAATTTCTTCGTCAAAGTAATCCATAGGAAGATGTTGAAAATCCTATAGAACTCATGAAACCAATAGCTAAATCCTAAAGAGTGGCCGACGGTGGCCGTTATTAGTTGCTAGCGAAGGTCGTAGGGAAGAAGATGGAACCAAAAAATGGTTGTTGGTAATGGTGGCGGAGAAATGTGCCGACGAAGATCAAGATAAAAAATGGTGTTCAAAACAGATAGCAAATGTTACATGGATAAAATTATGTTGGAGATTAGAAGGGCATATTTCGCTGGGGAACGAGGATGGAGCTATAGGACTATAGGAGGAACGAAATAATAATTTATTTGTCTGAGTCGTTTATAAGGTTTGTTCCTTTTTAGGAACGTTTTTTTTTTTGTAAACTTGTAGGCCAACACTTCAAACTATTTTCAGCACATTCGTGCAAAGTATAAAACTACGATAATTCATATCTTTACTATTATAAAAGAAGGAGTTGGTGGTTGGTCCGGCCTTTTCCACCCTTTCTCACAAAAGGCAGCGCTGACATAGGACCCCAAAAGACATGCGTCGAATTTTATCATATTATATATTCTGAAACTAACGGGTGGTAAAAATTTTTAGAACATGTATACAAATATGTTCTAAATTTTTTTAAAATCCGTAGCAACGTACGGGCATTCAGCTAGTATAGAGTAAAAGGTCACTCCACGAAAATAGCAAAAGGAATAAAAAAACGTGGTCGGCAGGATTCGAACCTGCGCGGGCAGAGCCCACATGATTTCTAGTCATGCCCGATAACCACTCCGGCACGACCACCTTGCTGCATTGCTAGGACGCCAAACATATTTCTGAAGGAGCAGTAGCATTCTAGTTAGCTCAAAATCACCAGTCGCGGTGTCACCTGCTTTTTCTCAAGGAAGCGAGTTATATATCCTCTAATGTAAACACAGGAAGATGTCTCAGAAACAGAAACATCGGTTCATTTCATAGACATGGCTATTCTAGGCCTGTTCTGAATTCCCTAGTCAGGCACTTCTGTAATGACGAGTCAATACCATTCTCCACCGAGGAAACAATTAGATCAGCAGTGGTGAAAGGAAGCTAAGCACAGTTTCAAACTTCCATTCTGCAAGGATTTATGGATTCTTTAGTCATATACATCCACACTGTTCAAGCACATAAGGTAAATCGAGTCTACAGAAGAAAAAAATATAAACACAGGTACAAAGGAAACATCAAGTAGAAAAGACCTAAACGACATCCCGCATCAAGGGGGAACATAACATAAGGTGTCTTCCACAAGTGTGTTTCCAAGTAGCGGCTAAATCTTTAGGGGACTGTTTGGTTGCTCGCAAGCCAAGTGACTCTGGGCAATTGTATTAGCTCTACTTCGTGGATCTCACCATTTACAGGTGCCCCACAACAGGCCACGGGGTCACTCCATTGGCAGGAAGTAAATGCTTTATGATTGGAGCTCGCCGCACCACTGGGACGGATTCATTCAGACGTGATGCTTGGGCCTTGAATCGGGATGCCTTCTGCAGAGGTGATGAAAATTTCAGTATACATTTCGTTTTTTTTCAAAAAGGATGCTAGTATACAGTAAGTATGCGGATCACTGCAAATTCCACACAGAGTTAATCAATAACGAGTTACACGAAGATATCCGGAACAACATCAGCAATGGTTATTTAAGTGTTTAAACCCAATACTCCAGTTAAGGATCAGTTGAATTGTCATCCACAAGTCACATGGTAGTACATAGAATTATTGTGGAATGGACTGGTGCTTACGTACTACTGCTATGCACTTCCTCATCTAAGTCCATACCGCATCATGGCAGCAGAAACAACCAGGATTTCTTGTTTAAGACTAACGAGCATGACAGCTAGACAATCTCATCGATATTTTTTCCCCTCTCTGCTTTTCCTTCAGGTTAAACAATACAAGGAGCTTCCTAGAGTTTCTCCCCAGAGTGAGACTACACTAACATCATGCATTGTAGAAAACGAAAGCAAGGCTCTCAACTCTCAAGGAGCTGTTTTTATTGAGTTGCATGCACCAACCAGTTCACCCAAAAGCTTAAGCTGGTGAGTAAAGATGTGCAATTCACTTATACTTCAACACTCCCCCTCACGTGTAGGCTCGCTTAGGTCTAACACGTGGAATAGAAGTGGACTGCAATTAATTTTTTTTAATTGCGTCAGTTAGGTCTTGAACTCGGGACCTCTTGGCTCTGATACCATATTGAGTTGCATTCACCAACCAGTTCACCCAAAAGCTTAAACTGGTGAGGAAAGATGGGCAATTCACTTATACTTCAACAGTTTTTGTTGCTATGTTCAGTATCAGGTTGCAAAAGTGATACAGGAAGCAACATCTCAATAACACGACTGATAAATCAGACGCTTACACAAGCACAGCGGCACAAGGTTAAGTGATTAGCACAAGACATGGCCGGAAAAGAGGCGAAGGGCCTGACCTTCTCGTCGAGGACGAGCCCGACGCGCGCCACGGCCTTGCTCTGCCGCCGCATCCGGTACAGCCGCCGGCCCAGCACAGCGATGCCGAGCAGCGCGACGGCGACGGGCACCGACCACGCGCTCCTGGCCGCGCGCAGCACCGACAGCCGCAGCACCTCCAGCGGCATCTTCCACCACCGCGACGCCCCTCCCTTCGCCACCGTCCCCTCGTCCGCCGCCTCCTGGGGCGGCTCCAACGGCTCGTCCGTCGCCTCAGCCTCCTCGCGCCTCTCCCCGTCCGACGACGAGTCCGACCACAGCGCAGCGCGGTCACGGGCGGGGAAGACGAGGTCGTCCGGGTCCGGCTCCACCCAGCTCGCGTTTCCGGAGGCCGCGCTCCTCGCGGCCTCCTTCTCTTCCTCCTCCTCCTCCTCCCCCTTGGTGAACGACGCCCTCTTGGGGTACTTGGCGTCTGAGCCGAGGTCGAAGTAGTCGTGCTTGATGGCGCCGGCGTCGTCTTCCACCTCCCCGCCGCCGCCAGCGTAAGTCTCGGCCGCTGCGGTTGGGGAGGCGAGGAGGAGCTCCCACTCCTGCAAGTTCGCGGCTTCCCCGTCCATGCCGAAGGGGGGCTAGGTTTTGGGTTTGGGAGCGGTGGGATTGGGGATTTGGAGGCAAAAAGGAGGAGAGCGAGGCGTCGTGTTGTGCCGTGTAGGGTGGGGAAGGGAAAGGAAAAGGAAGATTCGCGGGGTCGCGAGGTGAAGGTAAGGAAGATTTTGCAGCTAAGCTTGGATTCTAGCGTCTTGGAAGAAAGGGCAAGGAATAGAACTTGATTCTTTTTGTTTGCACCAGCAGTCTAGTCTAGTACTACTAAACTACTACTAATGAATCCCTAAAAGTTTCAAAAAAAGGGTTAGTACTAATGAACAAGTGGCTGTCAGTAAAACTGGTGAATTTACCACAATAGTGACCAGTGGCCATTCATAGGTCATTCTTTTGTCCTCTATCTTATGATTTATATTTTATAGTTTTATTTGGATATATAAATAAGATGGTTTCTCTATCACTATTTGGAAACGATTTATCGGAATAGATTTTTTGAATAGACTTCTTGATATTCGATACATTCACATAAGCACTTATACTATGATCAAAAGTTATTATCTGCAGCAAAAAAAACCAACAAGAAAATTTGGAAATAGGTATGATGATTGAAGCCTCTAGTTTCACTACAAAACGCAATTTTAAGCGATCCGCCAGAAAATGCAGTCCCACTTGTTAGTAGTACTAGCTAAAGTTTTGCTAGAAATTCAGGGCCTTTAAGGTGTTGCTCTAACTGGTTGGTGGTTGTGGCTTCTGATTTAAAGCTGAAATCGTACTAAGTAGTTGTTAGTTTTTTTAAAATCATTTAATTAAAAACAAAAAAATCATTATATCTTTACCGACAATGAAAAGAAAAAAGAGAAGAAACAAAAGCAGAAAAAACAAAAAAACTAAAATTAGAACTTGGCGTAATTCAAATAGTTTTTGATTTAAAAAACCGGTAGTTAGAAAAAATCAAAATCCGATGCAGTTTGGGACAAGACCTAAGGGCCCTATGCAGTAGATCGTACTGCACACGCCTTAGGTACGGGCCTGGTTACGGTGATACGCGGACACGTGCAACTAGTAAATGGGATGAAATGTGAAATGAAGCTAGATTTTTAGAGGCCTGCATGTCGAACTTACGTTTGGTGGCGGCAGCTAGCTTGGGATTTTCCTTGTGTCTCGAAAGTGTTCGTCGATAGAGATTGTATTTCTTGTCGATTTTTTGGCCGGTCAAAGCGATATTTCATATATTTTGTTTTACAAGGATCTCATATTCTCATCTGTCTGTGTGTGTGCCCTCTATGATGGAATGTCGAGTGATAACGAAATTCTGAAACTACTCACCATCGTTATTAGCTAAAAACATTAGGGTCTATCTATATAACTTTTTGTTGAAGTATAAGTGAATTGTCAATCTTTTCTCATCAGCTTAAGTTTTTGGGTGAACTGGCTGGTGCATGAAACTCAATATGGAGCTTTTGGGTGAACTGGTTGGTGCATGAAACTCAATATGATATCAGAGCCAAGAGGTCCCGAGTTCAAGACCTGACTGACGCAATTAAAAAAATTAATTACAGTCCACTTCTATTCCACGTATTAGGCCTAAGGGAGCCTACACGTGAGGCGGAGTGTTGAAGTATAAATGAATTGTCCATCATTCCTCATCAGTTTAAGCTTTTTGGTGAACTGGCTGGTGCATGAAACTCAATACTTTTGGCTATTTTTAAAATAAAATTAGTCATATTTTAGAACCGTTGGATGAAGATCCAACGCACCACATTCACCTCCTAAATCCTATAAATAACCTAACCCTAACCTGCCTCCCCTGTCTCGACCCCGCCGCCTCGCCCGAATCGCCAATCCCCACCCCCGTCATCCACTGCCGCCAATCTCCCTACCCCATCGATCCACCGCCGCTAGCCCCCAACACGGTCGCCGTCGCCCTCTCCGCACCAGTGCCGCCCGCCTCCTCCTCTATCACCTCCGTCTTTTCTCGTCGGAGCAGCTCACACACCTCCCGCCACCCCACCCCTCCTCCACCACCCACACCGACGCCCGCGCTGCCGCCTGCCCCCTACCCGCCCGCGCGTCCCATCCAACCTAAAGCTACTACCTTCCGCCGCCTTCGATCGCCCACCACCCTCCTACCCACTCGGTGCCCTCTCCGCCGCCCACCGCCTCCCGGCCTCTCTCTATGTCCGGGGGGATGGTGAACCCTAGGCACGGGAGGTGAGATTCCCCCCTCGGGCTCGTCGGCGAGGAGAAAGAATGGGTCGTCGAGGTGGAGGTGACGGAACATGAATCTTCACGTACATCTAAAGGTGAGAAATCCAACTGATTTTTCCCTAAAAAATCATACGAATGTTATATAGTACTTTCGAAAAGATTAAAATTATTATGTGTTTCGCCGATTTTACTGGTTGTAGTTACTCTTCTCGTTTGAGTGATCCTGAAATGGTGGAGTTGGGCACTTTGGAAGGCACTACTCTGTCCACGTCGACCTTTTAGCTCTTCAGTTTTCAGGGCGAATATGAGGGAGTAGTTCTTCTGCTTTCTACCCAAAAGGGCCCTTATATTTCTTCCGAGAAAAATATGAACTACAACCACGCCTCCACATGAAGCGTTCTACATGCAAGCTACATGTAGGAACTCAACTCAACTGGTACGGGTCCATCCAGATGTAAAGATTCTAAACATTGAGGCAGTCGGTCTCAACTACGACTTACTAAACTCATACTTTATACAGAATGGTGACACATTTTCTCAACGTTCCGATTCTTTTTCATCTTACTTGAGTTTGGACGGTGACACATCTTCTCAACGTCCCTGACTCAACTCATCATCAGAGCATTGTTGGTTCATTATCGCTAAGCGTTTTAGCAAGAAACGCTTTCTTCATCCTCGGCTTCGGGTTTTCTCTCTTGGCACAGGAATTGTGCTTCTCCTCGGGAGCATTGTTGCATGTCTCGTGCGCTGACCGAGATCCGAAAGGAAGCCTGGTACTGCTGCTTGACTTTCTCTAGACCGAGAAAACAGAAGGACGTGTCGCACGCGTCTTTTTCCGGGGAGAGCTGTGCAAAGACGAGCGACGTGCACCTCAGGAGCGCCGTGCGAGACAAGCTAAAAATGGAATCGCCGAGACAATTTTTTTCAACATCTCGACTCTTGGTTAGGCTCTGATACCACTTGTTAAAACATCGATCCAGGAGAAAACATACACATTGCAAATAAACTGAGAGAACACAAGAGAATTTCTGAATTTTTCTATTATCTTACTTCTCCCCCTTAATCCTTTTTTTCTCTTACAAAACTGGCTGCAAGCCTCCTCAATATATAGGCTAATAATCTCCTACTAGTATATATATATTCAAACTTCAAGTTGGACACAATTTCAACTTAAGTTACACACGGAGACGAACTCTACTACGTATTAGACTCTAACTCAAGATTATTTTTAACACAAAAGTTCCTCTTTTTTTTTTTTTTGCAAAGTTTAGTTTCCCTTCGTCTAAAAAAAAGGTTTAGTTCCTTTTCCCAATGTGCTTATTGCAAAGTCAGCAAAAGTCAAGAGTTTGGCCGCCAGCAACAACCCATGAACTATCAGCAGGCGCTGCTGTTTTACGACGCATGTAGTTCACATGCATGCACTTGAGCTCTGTCTTCCCGTGGTTTCAAGAAACGTCGTCTTCAGAGAAGTGACACGGTTTATTAAACTGCGAACTAACGTCCTGGTTAGCAAATCCAGTGGCATATGATACGACCACAGAGCTCACAAGGTTACCTTGCATGCCCTCACCGAAAATTACGCAGTTATGCCCATTGCGTTAGGCCATCTCAGTGGTTCAGTCAGGATCGCCTGAACGAAACCCCACGAGACCAAGACGACCAATATGTTGTATAGTACATATGTTTTTCCTTTTTTACGAACTAGATTGCCTGTGTTGCATGACAAACTTTCCTGTAGGCTAAACACCTAATATGAAGTTCATCGTGATCTTTCTCGAGCGCTTATCTTTTTGGCAAACCATCCCCCTCACTCCATAGCCTGTTGCGAATGGCCACAGAAGACGTCAGAGCTTATCTTACAAATAATCTTGACTTAAAGTTCAAATCGTAGTAGAGCCTGTTTCCAAGTATAACTCAAGTTGAAGTTGAGTTCAACTTAGAGTCTGAATAAATATGCAAATAGGATTTTTTTATCCCTATATATTAGGGGGGCTTGTATCCAATTTTGTAAAAAAGCGAGAGAAAAACAAGAAAAAGGGGGAGCAAATAAGAGAATAAAGAAATTCAGAAATTTTTCCCGTGTTCTCTCAGATTATTTGCGATGTGTGTGTGTTTTCACCTGGGTCAAAAGTGTAACAAGTGGTATCAGAGCCGCGCAACGCTCCTGAGGTATCGCACGCAGGCTCGGCGCCCCTATTCCGGCGTGTTCTCCCGTCGCGTTTCGTCGTCTCCGAAGCGCAGAGGACAACAAGTACGTCTTCGCTCGGTCTTTCGATTCTGGCGCGTTCCGAAGCAACAAGAGGCAGACGCCAGGCGTTTTGTCCGTCGGTTCTTCCGTCCGTGCGGCGACTGTAGAAAAGCGAAGTCTCCGTTCGTCCGTCCATCTCCGAGACGATAAAACACTCAGCGATGATGAATCAACAATGCTCTGATGATGAGTTGAGCAGGGACGTTGAGAAGATGTGTCGCCGTCCAAACTCAAGTAAGGTGGAAAGAAATCGGAACGTTGAGAAGATGTATCACCGTTCTGTGTCAAAGTATGAGTTTAGTAAGTCATAGTTGAGTCCGACTGTCTCAATATTTTAGAATCTTTGCATCTAGATGGACCCGTATCAGTTGAGTTGAGTTCCTACATGTAGCTTGCATGTAGAACACTTCATGTGAAGGCGTGGCTGGTAGTTCATAATGTATTGAGACTAAAACTAAAGGATGTCGAGTCAAGTCAAGATTAATGGGTAGATTGTTACAAATAATCTTGACTTAGAGTCTATGTCGTAGTAGAGTCCGTTTCCGAGGATAACTCAAGTTGAAGTTGAGTCCAACTTAAGTCCGAATAGATATGCAAATATGATTTTTTTATCCCTATATATTAGGGGGGCTTGTACCCAATTTTATAAAAAAGTGAGAGAAAAGCAAGAAAGAGGGGGAGCAAATAGGAGAATAAAGAAATTAAAAAATTTCTTTTGTATTCTCTCAGATTATTTGCGATGTATACGTTTTCTCCTGAGTCAAAAGTATAACAGCTTCCAAACTCCGTCCATAAGACGAGTCTGCAATGCTTGGGGCTTTGCTGATTTGGAATACTGGTTGCTGGGGAAATCTGGGAAAAGGATAGTATGTTTCAGTGACTGATTGATTATTGGTCCTGTTCTTTTGAACTGTGTTGAATAGCTTTTAGCGATGTTTAATTGTGTTTTTTAGATGGCAACGAACGACGGAGACGCCAACACGGATGACGCATATGATTTTAGTCTATAAAACTGTTTGGAGAATTCACTTCAAGAAACTGTCCTACTTATTTTGACTTTTAAAAAAAAACCAAAAATCCAAAATAATATGCCCTTGGCTTGCCAGGACTGACAAGCATAGCTATTCTCTATAATGCCTAGAATAACAAGCAGCTTCTCTGATGCCTCGCTGTCTTGAGGTGGTGGAGGGTGCAGACCAGACTACATCACCTTTATTGGTCTCCTGTTTGCATGTAGCCACGTTGGTCTGGTCGATGTCGGCTGGGCTCACTTCAGATCCATGGAGACTGAGCATCCTGGACCGGATCACTATGCGTGCATGGTCGACTTGTTAGGCCGAGTAGGGCAGCTCGAGGAGACCATGGACCTGCTGAACCGGAGCCCGACCGAGCTGGATGCCACGGTATGGAAGGCGCTGCTTGGTGCATGCCGGGTGCACCGAAACGCGACCCTCGCCGAACAGGCGGCTGAGATGGTGTGGAAGCTGGATCCGACGGACGTCGTGCCGTACGTCATGCTGTCGAATCTATACCCGCGAGCGAGGTGATAGGGCGATGTCGCGAGGATCCGCGCGCTGATGAACTCGAGAGAAATCATTAAGGAGCCTGGGTAACGCTGGGTCGGAGTGGACCGTGGGCATTGCTCATTAGAGTTTCTTCCAGCTTCCGACTTCTTAATTTCATGTTATTTTTGCCTTTTATATTTTCTTTTTTCCTTATATTTTTTCATTGTCCATGATGATATAATATTTTTAATTTTTTAAATTTAATACCCTGAAAAAAGTTATCATAGCTACAATAAAAAAAACTAATACAGTATAAAATAAATCAAAAGTTCAGACTTTAAAAGTCCCAATGAGGTGACGGAGAGGATCCGCGCCAAAGGGTAGGTGCCGGACACCGACTGGGCGCTGCAGGACGAGGGGCCGGAGGGGAGGGAGGGGCCTGGCTCACCACAGCGAGAGGCTCGCCGTGGCCTTCGGGCTGCTCGCCGCGCCGGCTTGCGTGCCGATCCGCGTGTTCAAGAACCTCCGGGTGTGCGGCGATTGCCATGCCGCGATCAAGATGGTCGCCAAGGTGTACGGCAGGGAGATCATACTTGCAGGTGCAAACTGTTTTCATCACATGAAGGATGGTGCCTGTTCATGCGGCGACTACTGGTAGATTCAGGGTTGGATCCTTGGCTCATTTTTGGTAGGTTCAGCGTAGGCATGTGTATCGAGGGCATGCAGGTATTTGAGCACATCGAGAAGAAATCTTTTTCCTTCCCAAAATTGCTTGTGTTTCTAGTAGATTAGATTGCAACAAAGATGCCAGTGATGTACAATGTGTTAGTATACTACCCGAATGGCCTTTTTTTGCTAAGGAATCCTACCATTCTATTCATCAATCTCCTTTACAGCATCCTGAAAAACAGAGGGCAAAGCAGTTAATATTACCTTCGAAAAAAGTGAATAAAACCCTGAAGCAACAGGCCAACAGCAGAGGTTAACAAAAGAAGACACACATGCAAATAGTGCTGACAAAATAAGCACATATGCAAAAGGTATTGTACCTTTGCAAGCCTTGTCACATAAGTAGCAGCAATGGCAGTAAATACTAGCCCTATGCCCAGTGTCAATAGCTGGCTGTTTCCTCCCAAACCGATTTCCGACTCATCTTGCTGTGAAAGAGAGAGCTAAGTCATGTTCTCAATATTCAAGCCACTAGATAATGTCCCTTCTTTTCAGATTATGGCTTATGCAAACAAACAAATGGAACGGCTTTTCCGTTGCCTTTTCGAAGCGACTTATCGGTATTCGGTTCGTTCGCATAAGAGCTTACGCTAAGACCAAAAACCATCGCCGCAGCCATAAGCCATCAGTCGTAGCCCAAAAGAATAGGGTCAAGTTTTTTTACAGGCCTTATGAGTTCTGCTGTTATGCATATAGAAAAACGAAGTGAGATCATTTGGCTAGTGACAATAACATTCTCTCCTCAACCGAAGAACTATCTCTATTGTTCCATCGTCCTGACTATACAATAAATATTAACTCTCAAATACCCAATGAACACATTCTAATATTCTAATGAAATATTTTAACTGCTAAGACCAAGATAAGAACAGACCGAACAGTAACAGCAACATTTAAGTACATTGAAAGAGTAAGGGATGTCTTGAGTTGGATTAAGGTGTCCGCATTTGGAATATAAGTAACTGTCATTCTGTACACTTCACTAGAAAGGAAAGACCATCAACATATTGCAACACACTCCAAGGTACATGGGATGAACACAACTCTTATAAGCTACTATCCTATATATGGTAAGTACAGGCATTCTTATTAACAAGTTAAAAAAACACTCCCTAGAAGCAACTAGGAGCTGAAAAGAGCTTGATGGCTCAAAAGATGTATGTATCATAGAACAGTATCATTGATGTCATAACAGAAGTAAGCTGTAATGAGTGCACCAAAAAGATCGATGGTTTAAGAACTTACAATTATAGCTCGCCCAAATGCACCAGCACTGACATAAGCCCATGTTCCTGGAAGCATTCCCAACCAACTGCATGCCAATGATAAAAGAAATACCTGAGCTAACAAGGCATTATAGAGAACGACCATACTGTTGACAGTTTTTCTGTTTTTATTCCTTCACGAAATAAAGTTTCAATTTGTAGTGGACCAGAAAGTGGTTAGTTTCTTAAACAGGTATATGATATCTGCCAAACAGGTATATGATGTCTGCCACTCTTTTGGTCTCACAAATCACACACTTCTAGAATATAGAATTACTATGCTGCATCATGAATCATGAAGACAAAACTATGGCATTAACATGTCATGAAGAACAGCCAATTTTCTGACTGAATGCAGCATGCTCTATGAAATAGAAGCTTACGACTTCGTAGTCTTTCTCTTAGATTCACAGACAATGTCATAATGGAATCAAGGAAGTGTGTAAGGAGTAGAAACTAACCTGCCCAACACGTAAGGCAAGAACTTCACTGAAGTCAAGCCGTACAGGTAGTTCCCAAGGGAGAAAGGTAATAGGGGACTCAAGCGAAGCAGAGTTACAACCTTAAATCCATTTTCACCTATTGCTTTATCAATTGCCAGAAACTTCTTATTTCCTTCAACCAATTTAAGAATACGCTCCCTGGCAAAGTATCTAGCAATAAGAAAGGACACCGCTGCAGCTAGCTACACAGTCAACAAAGTTCAATGAGAATTTCAGAAAAGGGCAGAAAAAATGCTCTTCTTGCTGGATTTACTTACTGTCCCACTGATCGAAACAAGAATTGTACCAGTAACACTACCAAGTAATAGACCCGCAGACATGGTTAAAGGTATTGCTGGAATTGCAAGAACCTGAAATCAGCAAACATCATATCGTTAATATCAATCCAAAGTTCCAACCCTCATGTTAGATATCTGTACTGTACGGCAAAAGTCTATAGCATGCATAATAGTGGATCAAAGGTGGACCCACGATTTTATGTTAAGAGTTCATAAATAGGCAAATAGACAAAGAAATGCATGCCATCCCTTCAAACTGACTTACCAGTAAACAAGATATAAGTCTCTAGTGCCTAGGCACTCAAGTTACAGCTACATATGCAAAGTGGAGTTCTGATACACTTGCTGATGGAAAGTAACTATTTTGTTCAAGATGCTAGATTGTTTACAGCACCATGATGAGATCAGATTATAACATTTCAAACATTTTGGACCAACAATTGCCCAAGTTTCCATCTGAGAAGGTAAAAAATATCAGACTCATATTATCTCCTGTAGTTGACAAGCTAGTTTAGGTGGAAATGATCATAAAGCACAACAACAAAATCGAGAAGAAAAGTTGATAACTTGAGAGCATACCTCCAATCCTGCATATAGAAGTACGAACAAAGCATATCCAGCAGGGCCATAACCTGTCCATGTAAAGCTAGATCACAGTTTAGCCAAAAAATCGAAAGGACATTTACTTGAATAATTCTATAATAATCAAACAAGAAGCTGTGCAGATATGCAAATGTCCAGTTCTGGCATCCTTATTTTGCCACATAACACACTTCAACGACTTGAATTAAGCATACTGTACAATGCACAGAAATGAGGGGGCAAAGACCAAATGATATATTACATCCCAGGGTATATCAATTAAAGGTGCCACGCAATGAAGCTGAAGCATGAAGAATGATCTTATTATAACAGTCAATGTTCAGTGTATCTAGTATCCCATCCATGACATCCAAACTTTTGAAATCCCATACATGACATTCAACAACAACAACAACAAAACTTTTTGTTTCAAACAAGTCAGGATTGATTATGAATAAAACTTCTTTAAGGTTAAAGAAACGAGAGCTTTGTAATAAAACCTATAAGGCTAAAATCTTAAGCCCTACATTCTGTCATATGAGCCAAGAGCCTAAAACACCGCCCGTAAACCTTCTAATTATGTCATGGCTCCGATATGTGGATCGCTAACTTCCATACGCTCCTATCTAATACCAACTCTTTCGATACATTCTAATCTCTCAAGTCTCTTTAACTACTTCCTCCCACGTTAGTCTTAGTCGACCTTTACCTCTTCTTATGTTTTTGGTACGACCTAAAATTTCACTACGTATCAGTTCCTCAGAACGCCTCCGTTAGAGATATCCAAACCATCTTAAGCGATGTTGGATAAGCTTCTCTTCAATTGGTGCTACCCACACTCTACCACATATATCATAATTGCGCATTCGATCCCACCTTGTGTACATGTTGTCTTTTAGTCACTCAGCATTCCGCTCCATATAGCATCGTAGATCTGATCATTCTATACCTTTTAACTTTTGAGGGACTTTTTTATCACACAAGACACCCAATGCTTGGTGCCATTTCACCCACCCCACTCTTATCTTGTGGCTCACGTCTTCATCAATCTCACCGTCCCACTGTAACATCAATCCCAAAGATCGAAAAGTATCATTCCTAGGCATTACTTGCCTGTCTAGACTAACATCTCCATCGTCTGCCCTAGCACTGCTAAAATCACACCTCATATACCCAGTTTTGGTCCTACTAAGTCTAAAGCCATTCGATTCTGAACTCTTCCTCCACAACTCCAGTTTCCTATCGACACCTATCCTACTCTCACCAACTAGCACAACATCATCAGCGAAAAGCATACACTAAGGGATATCTCTTTATATGTCACACGACCTTGTCGATCACTAAGGCAAGGGCTCAGCGCTGGCCCTTGGTGTGGTCCTATCTTAATAGGAAAGTCATTAGTATCGCTACCACATGCTCTGACATTAGTCACAACATCTTTGTACATATCTTTGATTAGGGTAACATACTTTGTTGGGACTTTTTTCCTTTAGAGCGCCTACCACATGATCTTTCTTAGCACTTTATCATAGACTTTTTCTAAGTCGATACACACCATGCGAAAATCCTTCTTTTGCTCCCTATACCTCTCCATCAACTATCGTGTCAAGAAAATAGCCTCCGTGGTCGACCTCCCGGGCATAAAACTAAATTGGTTTTTCGTCACGCTAGTCACTCTTCTTAAACGGTGCTCAATCACTTGCTTTCAAAGTTTCATTGTGTGGCTTATGAGCATAGTTCCTCTATAATTAGTACAACTTTGAATGCCTCCTTTATTTTTGAAAATTGGTACTAATGTGCTTCTCCGTCACTCATTAGGCATCATGTTCGACCTAAAAATGCTATTGAACAAATTAGTTAGCCAGTCAATCGTCACATCTCCAAGGCATTTCCACACCTCGATAAGAACGTTATCAGGCCCCAACACCTCACCCACTTTCATCCTTTTTAAAGCCTCTTTTACTTCTGACTCCTGAATTCTTTGAACAAACCTCCTATCAGTGTCATCAAAAGCATCTTCTAGTTCAATCATATTATCCCCATTGTCTTTATTGAACAGCTCGTCAAAGTAATCTCTCCACCTATTCTTGATTTTGTCATCTTTCACCAAAAGTCTATTAGTATTGTCTTTGATGCATTTAACTTGGATGAAATCTCTCATCTTCCTTTCTCGAAATTTAACCATCTTGTATACATCCTTGTCGCCCTCCATTATACCTAGCTTCTAATAAAGTTCCTCATAGGCTTTGCCCCGTGCATCACTCGCCGCTTTTGCATTCTTTTTTGCAGTTTTGTACTTCTGTACATTGTTGTCACTCCTATCATGTTGTATGTGCTTGTAGCATGTCTTCTTCTCCTCGATAGCCTTTTGCACTTTCTCGTTCTACCACCAAGAGTCTTTAGGTTCGCAACTTGTCCCTTGGGTCACTCCAAACACCTTTGTAGCCACCTTCCTAATGCGAGTTGCCACCACGTACTATTCGCTTCTCCGACGTTTCACATCCCTTCCGCGATCATCCTCTCCTTAAACGCCTATGAGGCGTCCCAAGTTTCCACCACTTCGTCCTCATGTCTTTGGTGACCTTAGCCCATCAAACCTATATTCTAAAACGAAAGTCAAAGACTACCAACTTATGTTGATAGACAACACACTCTCCAGGTATAATCTTACAATTTAAGTAGGCTCGTTTGTCATCCTTTCTAACAAGGACAAAATTGTTTTGGCTAGAATGCTGACCACTGCTAAAGGTAACTAAATTGGAATCTCTTTCCAATGCCCTTTTTTCAGGATTTGCCATGTATCTACTAACAACACTCAATGATTGAGATAAATCAGAACGAGAACATACCATGTCATACATAAGTGAATCAACTACACTCGTATATAGAACTCTAGACATGTACTCAACTTCATCATTTGACTGTGAACATGACGCTGAAGAAAGTCTAAAATGTTTACCTAATGGAGTACTCACTTGTTTGGCCTTATGCATGTTGAAACGACAAATGATTTTATCAATATACCCTTTTTGACTTAGGTATACTTTTTCAAAGCATCTCTATGATGATTTCCGTACCAAGAATCTTTCTTGCTGCACCACGATCCTTTATCTCCAATTCATTGCTCAATTGTGACTTTAATTTTAAAATTTTAGTCTTGTCTTTTGCAGCAAACAACATGTCATCAACATATAGGAGCAATTAAATAGCTGAACCATAACATTTTTCTAATAAACACAGCTATCATGATCAGGTCTTTTAAAATTCTGAGAGATCATAAAGGAGTCAAATCTATTATACCACTGTATAGATGATTGCTTCAAACCATAAAGAGGTTTCTTCAACTTGCAAGCAAAGTTCTTTCCCAGAACAATAAAATCTTCCAATTGCTCCATATAAATGTCTTTTTCCAACTTCCCATGTAAAAATACGGTTTTCACGTCCAATCGCTCAAGCTTATAATCATGCATAGCCACAATACCAAGTAAAGTACGAATAGAACTATGGTTCACAACTGGGGATAAGACATGTGAAATCAATACCTAGAATTTGGTTGTATCCTTTAGCAACGAGCCTTACTTTGTACCTAACCTCTTCAGTTGGTGAAACCTCTTTCTTCTTCTTGAAAATCCATTTGCAGCGAATATATTTCTTCTTAATTGGCAACTTGACTAACTCCCAAATTTACATCGAACTCGACGACTTTTCTTCTGAGAGGCTTCATCAAGGCTTGTGTAACGAGACGGCTTGCTGTTGGAAACAGACACGTAATCGAACAACCATCTCGGATTTGATGGAGAGATGCCAACTCAACGGATTGAGCTCTGACGAATTTTCGGATCTCCTAAGCTATGGTACAACTTGTTGAAAATTAGAGACAAGGAGACATAAAATTTTACGTGAAAAACTCTTATGGAAAAAACCACGGACGCACCTAGGTGGAATTCACTAATAATGAGAAATTACAAGCATGAGACAACATGCCATCTAAAACATACGACTACATGAGTACATATATCGAGCAAGGGAGAAAGTCCCAAACAGAAAAGAAAACAGAATCCGAGTCGGTTGCAGCGGGTTGACACCGCGTATGGTGCAGCCCACAGCTGGCCCTTGACACCGCGTATGGTGCAGCCCACAGCTGGCCCTATCACCGGTAATGCCATGTCTGGTATAAGACGATATAGTGTCCAATATGGAGAAAGTACGAATTCGGATCAGGCTTCAACAATTAAAAAGACCAATACTCATCCAATCGTTTGCTCAAGCCACTGAAGCGACTAGTAGTATCCAGCCAAGTTTCAGACTAGAATTCGCAAGAACTCATAGATTTTTCACACCTTAGCTCAAACAAGCAAGCACAATAAATCAGAGGTGAGGAGCACAGCTCGATTAGCCCATTACCATCAATGAACCCGGAGAACTGCGTGAGGAAGGTGTTGATCTGGTCCTTGTACACGTACCCGGCCGCTCCGAACCCCCCTACGACCACAACAAGCAGCGCCCCGGCGAGCAGCGTCCCGGTGACGGCCCCCGCGCCGCCGCTGTCCTCCGCCTCCGCCTCCTCGTCGGCGGCGGCGCGGCGGTCCTTGGGGCTGCCGCTCCCGCCCCCGCCGAACCGGAAGGGGACGTTGGGCGATGCCTTCCGCAGCGTGGCCTTGTTGGGCTCCCGCAGCGACGAGAGCGGCGCGTGGAAGGCCCGCCGGTGGCGCCGCCTCCACGGCGAGGCCCCCGGCGCCGGCGGCGAGAAGTGGGAGGAGAGGACGGGGGAGGGGGAGAGCTGCTGCGGCGAGAGGAGGTGCGGCTGCCTCATGGGGGGCGGGCTGTCAGTGTGTGGGTCCGGCGGGTTCTTTAATGCGCGGGGTGTGAGACCATTACCGCTCGGAAGTGATAAGAGTGGGGAGCAGAAGGGAGGGGTAGGCGCTCGAGACGAGAGGAGAGGGGAGGGGTGGGGGCACGTGGCGGCACGTGGAGCAGTGGAGGCGCGGCCGGAACATATGGAGGCTGGAGCGTGGGCCCGCTTGCCCGGTCTGTTGCTGTTCCTCCTAGCGCAGATGCTCTAGTGACTAGTGAGAGTACTTACGTGGTTACGTGGCTGTTCAGCGATTAAAACACGAATTCATATTTTGTAAATATAGATATTTGTTCTAGTTAAATATGTCCTAGTGATACGACACACATACGTGTGAGATATGTACGTGTATGCGTCCACCATTGTACTAAAAAAATGCTCCTAGCGTGATTCCATTTCCAACTGTGGTTTTTGCTCGCTGCCATGGACTCCCTAGTACAACCGGGAAGATACAGGTTTTCCAGGTTGCAAAACGAACTATCAATAGTAGAGCTGTTCGATGGAAAACAAACGTTCGTATAAATCTACTGATTTTATGAGCTCTCATATTCGAACATGACTCAAATACTAGATTGGACAATCTACTGAGAGTAACAAGAATAATACAGCTTATGCTCGGTAACCTACTGAGAGGAATTTTGCCTCTCTCTTTTTTTAGCGTCAGTAATCCTTTTTTTTGTACAAGTATTTGAAACTCAAAATTAGCTGGACACAATCTCCGATGCCCAGCCAAGTAAAGGCCCAACTAAACGAGGCCTAAAGGACCGAAGCCAGCTGTCCAAGGCCCTGTTCTGTGGCGGCCCCCGCAGAGCCCTAGCCGAGCATAGGGGTGACAAAAAGCTCCTTAGTGGGTTCTTAGATCGATTTAAAATTGCTTTAATATATTTATAATTAAATAAATATTAAAATAAGTTGATTTTAAATAAATTTGAATTTTGTTCTATCTCAACTCAACTCGACTCGACTTGCTAGCTCGATTATAAAAATACTTCTAAATTATAAATAATATTAAATCAAACTATATCAATTTTTAAAAAAAACTCGTTAAAATAACAATTAGACTCAATATCCACCTCTAGCCGTGCACGCTGCCGCTGCGAAGCGCGTGCGGAACGAGCAGCCGCACGCCGGCCGCTGCGGTGGGCAGATCACGCTCGCGACGGCAACGGAGAGTCCAGCGGCGGAGAAAATTTCGCAGAAAGAACCCCCTCCTCTGCAACGGCTTGCGAAAGGAGGCTCCCTAATCCGATCGAGAGATCCTACAGCGAGACCGAGAGAGACGAAGGCGAAAGAGAACCTACAGCCGTGCCAATTCACAACGTAACCCGGCCCAACAAGGATGCATCGAAAAATCGGGCCCACCCGACTCGTTGTCCACCGGACTCCTGTTTTACTCTCCCAAAAAAAAAATTGACATGCAAACAACTAAAGACCTAGCCCAATTAACAGAAATGGGGCCTAATTGGCTGCCTATTAATGGGCTCGGCTGCCTGTAATTTAAAAAACAAAGGGAAGGGATTTGTCCCGGACGTGATACCGGCGAACGTCCGGCCCATAGTTAACGACATACAGATAGTTCATGTTAGAGCCCAATCAACAGCAATGTGGACCGAGTGGGTTGCGAGTAATGGGATGGATCTTGCGATCGAAACTGGGCCTCCGGGTGGCCGCACGTTACAATTTGCACGGCACGGATTAGGAAATTCGAAGGTGGGCCACGTAACTTTGCGGAAGAGACCCTGTATTAACGCAAATGTGCAAAACGTGGCACCTAAGGTGCCACCCAGTTAGGCTCATTTTCTGGATAACTCCGTCTAATTTTTCGGATAGCTTCGAATCCAACGGATACCTTTTTTTTCAAATTTGTTTCCATATCTAGCAAAACTACCCGGATCCGAATCTGTTATCCGACAAAAAACCATGATATCTGATTTCACGCTACAAATAAGATCCGAATTTATTTAGACAGTAAAAAAATTATCCGCTTCGTTTGCACCTCTACTTATACTGTAACTTGCAAGCTCTTTCGTTTTTACTTACTTGGTCATCTACTTATTTCACCCGGTAACGTGGCAACGCATGGTAAGCGAGACTTGCAATCTCTTTCTTTTTTACTTACTTGGTCATCTACTTATTTCACTGGATAACGTGGCAACGCATGGTAAGCGAGACATGAGGCCAAATGACGCAAATTTTTTAAGTTTAGGGTGTGACGATGCAAAGTTACCACCGCGTATAAGTTCCTTACCACCGTTACTGTTGTCCAATAGACAGGACGTAGTCATTTGGTATATGCACTCGGTACACGGGCTCTTCTACAGCACCTCAACAACAACAATGGACACTCTAATCGATCTCTTCGTCAATCCAAGACCATTGCTAGTACTCCCTCGGTGCATGTACCACAGTTTTCGGGTACAGGAATGAGCGTGCACTACAACGCCAACTTGGGATGTTGCTGGATAATACAGTACAGCCAGGCAGGAGCAGGAAGTAACATGTGCATGCATGGAAACCACCAACTACTAGTAGCCTCGCAGAAGAAGATGATGAATGAAGCAGGAAGTAACATGTGCACGCATGGAAACCACCAACTACTAGTAGCCTCGCGGAAGATGATGAATGAAGCCGAACTTTGATTTTTACTATCTTTACTATTATAAAAATTTAAGTTGGTGATCATCGATCTGTTCTCCCTCTTCTCTTCTCAGCCGTCGATCAAAGATCAGTCGTCTAGATTCGTATATAGGTAGTTCTTCCGCTCCTCGTAGAATGATAAATTTTAAAACATGTAGTATGATAAAATTTAAAAATCCGTAGTAACGCATGTGCATTCAGCTAGTAAGTACTGTTTCTCAGTCTTATCAACTGCTGTTAAAAGTCGTCAGTCTAAAAGAATATAGCCGAAGAGGAGGTAGCTCACTTGCCAACTGCGAGTTTCTTCACGTGAGCTGCAGCTTCCGAAAACGTACATGCGCGCTCCCATTTGCCCAGGGAGGAGACACCTCGTTGCACCGCGCGCGTTGCTGCCGCGTTGCGTGGTACAGGAGGTGGTCGCTCGGATGCAGCCGCGATGCCGCTGTCACGACCCAGGCAGGCAAATCACTCGAGAACGTCGACAAGTTGGCACAGATTAAGAAAGAAAGATTGCTGCTCGCCCAAGTTTTCGATGTGCAAGACGTGCGCCCAACTAGGAAGATCCTGCTGGAGGCTTAAAAGACGAGCCGGCTTGTGATCCAACTGGGACCATACAATACAACAGATCATCAAACACTTCTTCTGTGTTTATATTAGACGTCGCACATTTGTTAAAATTTGCTACATATTTGGATACAGCAGTGTTCGCAACCAAAAAAAAATACTTTGCAAAGGGGAAGAAATCGTCGAAATGACTCGCTTATCACTATGCCGAAGGAGCTGGGCCATCATAAACAAAGTAAAGTAGAAGAGGGTGTGAGTGGCAGGTTGGCAATGGGTTGTCGAAGCATTTCATTTCCCTTCAGAAGTTACAGAAAAGGGAAAGGGCATTAGAAGCACCCAATCTGTGGGGTAGGAGTACCAGTAACGTTCTTCTTGCTTTGCTCCAGTTCGAGTGAACGTGTGATTCTAAGATACCATCATTAAAAAAACACACAAAACAGCAGCCCCACTAATAATGACCGATCCCTCCAAAGCCCAGATCACATGCATGATGTATTGTAGCACTGACAGCAAGTGCCACCAACACCAAGTAACACAACTACCCATATTACCCCAACTTGAGGAATCCTATGTTACTACAAGCAACACAAGAAGGATTAGAAGTCATTCTGAAGGAAAAAAAAAAGGGAAAACAGGTGAAAAGGGTAGGAAGTTCATAAAACCAGGACCAACGCCAGTCACAAAAATAGCAGAACCACATTGTCCCAGTTGACTCTATGTCCAGAAAAAAAAACATGTTGAGCTCTATGCAGGGAGACAAATTATAAACAAAATCACCTGCCGACAGGTGCATTTTAAAGGGAACATCCGCAGACCTATGCATTATCAAAGCATGCAAGACAGGTGAGCCATGATAAAATTTCAGAGTAGCTAATGACAAAACCACCGTAAAGACAAGCTGTCAGCTAACAGCCATAGGATAGAGTTGGGGCCCTCCGGCCATCTAGTAGATTTCAAGCGATACATCCAGGCGAAAGCGAAACATACTAGGTGGGAAAAAAAATAGAGTCGAACCTCAATACCTATTTGACGTAATTTAGTCAAACATCTGTCTACTATCTTCATTGTCCAACTGTTTGTTTAGACAAGGCTGGATAGAGATGGATGGCAGAGGCCTTGGTAGTTGGTGGTCTTTGTTCAGCATATACTACTGAATTTCTCCCTAGCCATTTATATCTGACAGATTCTTCTTTACAGACCTTTAATTCAAGACCAAGAAGCAAATATAAATATATAATATATACTTGCATAGCAGTCATGGAGAGAAGCAGCTAAGGAATAGACAACAAGCTGAGCCCTATTCCAGCCTAAGCCATGGTGGAACTTATTAGCTAAGATATTATTGTGGAGCAGCAAAACCAACCAAAAGTGAATTCCAACTCAGCCTTTTCGAGCCAATGCCAGGTGCACAGCTCCTCAGCCTTTGCAAGATCTAGCTACTTGCTACTTTGATAAATGGAATTAGAGTACTGATCTAATGATGAGTCATGCTCATGCTACTTGAAAACTTTACAAAAACCTTTTGATTGCCACAAAACTGTTATCATTAAGGTAGTAAGAGGAAGAAGAAGAAAAAGAAACGGGAGGGAGCATAGTAGAAGGGAAAAAGACATAGGTGAATACTTCTTAGTATCTAGGAACTTCCTTGAGAGGCAGCATGGGCATCGCAGTACTTGGGGAAGAGCCTGAAGGTGGGGGTGATCCAATATGGACGCCACTGCGAGATGAGAAGCCAATTTCATCTATACCGTCCTGCTGAAGTTGGTCTTCCCTGATCATTGTGCGGAAGGATATGGAGCCTCGCTTTGTTGATGTGTCAGAGTTCCGCTCAATTTCTCGGAAGCTCTGGTTGGCTATGAGCGATGTGCCTTCGTAATAGTAATCATCATAAGGCACCATCTCTGCTATTTCCCTGTGGCCTATCTCCTGGAGAGCCAATGAATCCGCTACAGGGTAGTACACCAGCAAGAGTACCCCAACAGTTGTGCATGATAGCATCACCAAGAATGACAAGAAGACGATGACCTCAAAGGCTACATCTCCCGGATGAGGCAGGACTGAAAACCCAAGGAGAAGCACCCTGATAGGAAGGAAGAAAAGCACCGATATTATCAGCAAGGATACCCTCCTTCGCAGCGCCTTGTTGATGACCAAGGACAACACCCGACATCCAACATAGGAGACATAACTCATCAGGATGGCATCTACAAGTCCTAGAAAAATGGTGCCAAACAATGGATAGGTGCAAATACTGGTGTCTCCAACTGGCATGTATGTCCGTATGAAGTACTTAGAAATCTTTCTCCTTCCATGTGTATTGTTCTCATCTTTAACAAATCTAGGCCCAACAAATACAAGAAGGGCCTGCACGAAGAACACCGGAACACAGAAAACCAACATGTAGCCTATGGTCTTCCAATTCCATGTTTGGTTCAAAGTGCCCAACTCCCTCTTCTGTAACGAGCCGTGAAGAAGGAAAGCAAACGCAAAGAAGATGCTCGGCTCCGCAAACCCTAGATTGGAAAGTATGTACGCATCACATACACCCTTCTGCCATACTGTGCTGGAGAACAACTTTCTCTTCAAGAAGCTCAATCTCACAATCTCCCCTACTCCCCACCAAATGGTGATCAGAATCAGAGCAATGCGAGTCACCCAAGGGCCATTAAAGTACCCAAGCGGGAGGAAGGCCCCTCTCCGTATCCGAAGCCGGAAGTAGATTGACTGGATAATGCAGAATAGGCCCAGAGCAGCGAAGAGCGCAAACAGTGCAATTGTCACCACACCGAATGCATCGGCAGGTACTCTGGTCAGGGGCATCACCCGAAGCAAAGCTGCTACGCATGCTCTCTGCTCGCATCGACAGCACAATGGCCCACAAATACCATAGACTCAGCTGTCTTCTAAGTTTCAACGGTGTCCAGCTTCTATTGCACTGCAATCGTCAAGTAATCACATTAGATTGGATGAAATAAGAACGCAAATTTGGTAAATATGGTTGTAAAACATCCCCCTTCAGTACCTCATATTCTAACCCTACAAAATTGGCTTGATTTTATTGTACCCTAAGCCTCAGGCACATAGACGAAAATATTTCCATTCCATTAGTTTCTACATGCGCAAATAATACAGTACTGAAATGCCGTAACACGCATAAAACCCAGTTTAATCACCTAAATTAGCAGGCACACCACCAAGGACATGTAAGTTGGTGGCACATTACTTGCATCAAGCCATCAACTAACTAAAAGCCTACCATTCCAGCACTAAAAGGAAGTAAATTAACCACAAAACACTTCAAAAATAGCAAGAGTAACACTTCTGATACCCCATAAGCAACATATTTACTTATTTCCCCCACTAAACAGCTCAAACCAACCCATTAAGCACCGAGGTGAGAAAAGATTACCAAAAGACTTGCCAGAAAAATTAGAGGATAGCGAAAGCTCTAAGCAAATCACCTCAGCAAAGGACGGGGGTGGTGGGGAGCGCCGCGTGGGACCTCCCTGCGACGGCCGGAACCCCCGATCGAATCCGGCGATTCGGAGGTCGAACGGGAGGCGGCGGCGAGGCGCGGTGGGATCTGGCGGCGGCGGAGGCGGAGGGGATGGGAGCACTGGCAGCGGAGGCGAGGGAGCGGGGAATGGGGGAGGGCGGAAGAGGAGAGAGAGAGAAGGGGGAGGAGAGAGAATGGAGACAGAGCGAAGAAGAGGGGGGGTGGGAGACAGGCTGTCTCCAGTTGTCTTGCGGCTCGGTGGGAGCCGAACCTCCAGCATCGACGGTCCCCACCCGAGCTTACGTGGAGCAGGGCTAATGGGTGAACCCACCAACCATTCTTCCACCAGGCTTGATCCTACATCTCTCGTGTGCAGTGCACCGTCATGCTTCCTTTTCTTTTTCTTTCTTTCTTTTTTTTTTTTTTTGCGTCGATGGTCGACAAGAGGCAACAGGAGTCTTGAGGCAAGTTAAGGTGGTGTTGGTGTCCTCTACTTAGCGGTGATCGATAAGCGGAGGTAGAGATATTGGAGTTTGGGCGGCAGCGTTGTCGAGGGAATTAGATGTTGCCGAAGAAGGTAGAAGTGTTGGATAGAGCATGCGCCGACAACCACGGTGGGAAAGAAATAGCTGAATTGGAGAAAGAGGGCAACGGATGGGAATGGAAGGAGGGGGTCAACTTCGTCTCATGCCCTCAGCTATTGAGTTAGGCCTATTTAATGGCTAGGGCTTATGTAGGTATTTATGCAGCAATCATTGTATGGAATAAAATTTTTCAATAGTTAATTATAGTACATGTTAGTTTAGATTTAATAGCAAAGCGAATATTTTTATTATGTAATCATGACATTGAAATACAGATTTTTATTTTCAATATAAATTAATTATTTTTACTTACTCTCTGTTCTTTTTTACTTGATGTTTTTTCATGATCTCTGAGATACGACTTTGACCGTTACTTTTTAATAACTTTATATCAAGATGTATTAGTAAAATTATAATATTATAGAAATGTTTTTAACTACAATAATGATATAATTTTTATATGGCCAATTTATATAAGCGATCAAACTATACAAAGTTTAACTAAACCAATTCTAGGATTTCAAATAAAAACAACGGAGGGAGTACTATCATTTTTTCCACACCTTTGGCTAAACCATTGAACTCTGCCACGTAAGTTTTTTATTTGTTTCTTTTTCCCCTACACTCTGAACATATTCTACTTTTTCACTTGGGAAACAAATTTAGATATTGGTGCGCTCCAATAGGTTTTTTTGGACGTGGCCGCCAATATATGTATTACTTCAGGTTGACCCATGATCATATTCAATAAATTATCTTCACAGTATTTCAAACTTTTCCCTTTTACAATATATGAATAATAAAATTATATATCCATGTCTAAGATTTTTCTTTCATTTCTAAGTATAGCGTCGAAAGTAGGGTACTCAGACTAGAGTGCGCCTAGCGAAATTCATGGCAACGCTTCCACAAGAAAACTGCTGTAAACATACCGACAGCTCTTGTTGGCCCCACCATCCAGGTGGAGACTTAAATGTAGGACCCAAAGCTTACCCCTTCGCTGCCTCTTCTCGCACGCTTTTGCCCACAGGAACGCCCCACTGACGCCCTGGCCCCACATGCGCTACCCAGCATCGCGAACGTGGCAAATGAAGGTGGTGGGGCCGGTTGCTTCGCTTCCTCCCCCGTAGCTCGTCCAAAAGTGCAACTCCTGAAACTTGGAATGACCCGTGGGGTACAGATCACAGCACAGTGAAGCAACAAGCGGGGTCGACGGCGCTTTTGTGAGAAAGTGGGTGGGTTGTGTGTGTTGCCCGTTCCCACGGGTAGCGGGTTGGCCGTATAGCAAGTGGTGCTACAGAAGCAAAGATATTTGTGATTGATGGCAATATGCTTTGCTTGGTTGATGAGTGATGAGAGCAGGAAGAGTGGTTAGAGCCAACTGCATACACCACCACTAGGGGATGGGTATTCAGTTTATTCGATTTATATGGTTTGATTTATTTGGTAAAAAATACCTTGGTTTTTAAAAGTTGATAACCGAATTAAGTAAATTAAAATAAAAAACCAAACCTAATTAACCGAATTATTTCGGTTCGGGTTAATTCGGTTTTTCGGTTAACTGAAATATGCATGATGCTTTAATGTATAATAACATTCTTTAGTCTAGTGTTATCACACTGGATTTATTTTTGAGCGAATGATATCTCTAGAAGCTACTAATGTTCTTTCTTTTGAGATGTTAAAAAATACCTACAAAATTAAATGAGGATAGGTTTTGTTTACTACAAATTCACATAATGGAAAATAATATTTCGGTTAATTCGGTTTTCATGACTTAAAAACCGCACCGAAAATCGAAAACCGAATAGCATGAAACTATAAACAACACCGAATACCATACATCGAATAAACCACCACTTTCGGTTTTTTCGGTTCGGTTCGGTATTTCGGTTTCGGTATAAAAATGCCCACCCCTAACCACCAGGATCTCAAGCATTCCCAAGGACTAGACACCATAGCAATATTCATAGTATTAAATGCATTTAGTTGTAAGTTGATTAGAATATGCGCAAAAAAAGTCATGTTCTTTTGAGTTGCAGTTGATAGTTTTTGTCTGTGTTTTTGAGACAATTGCGGGCAATGGAGATGCCCACATAGACGCGAATACGCGAATAAGTTGTTTGAAGAATCCGCTTCAAGAAACCGTATTTTTTATTTCGACTTTCGGAGAAGCCAAAAGCCAGACCAAAAGAACAGCATGAAAAGATCTACCACAATGTCAATAGAGTTCACACATTTTGCACTTAAGAGATGCAAATTGCTTCAAAAGTGAGGTGTGCAATCCACCAAATATTGAGTATGACCAGCTCGACCTGAGCCCAAGATTAGGGTGGTCGATCAAACTCAATATCTTAGGCCTAGCGGTGCTCAGGCCACCCAAACATTGTTATTATTATTAATATAGTGCTCGTGTGTTGCAATGGAAATTCAAATTTCACATCAATAATTTCTGTGCAATGCACTCTAACTGCGTCTAACATACTATTGTGAAGGGCCATGTGAGAAGGTCCAGAATATTGTTGTGATGAACCATTGCAAGTCTCGTGGAGTAATAAAGTGGTTTTTGCAAAGATTACATTTGATTTTGGCTATTTTTTGGAAGTGTCAGGAAAATGGGAAGTATCGCAGGTGTTTACACGGTAGTACCGCAAGGGTTTGTGCTGTAGTATCGCAAGACGGTAGTTTCGACTTTGTGGAGGTACCTTTTTTAGAGAGGTCCAGTGCAGGTTTGCAGGGTGCGGTAGTTCCGTTTTGGGAACGGTAATACCACAGTGCAGTGGTATCGGCATTGTAGGTGCGGTCCTACCGATCTTCCCAGAAAAATAGGGTTTTGGGATTTGAGTCATTGATTAAGTTGGAATGACTTGGGTCATTGGATTAAGATTGCATGATACACGTCTTTGCTAATGTAGATTAAGTTGTGAAGAACTTGTGGCTAAAAATGATTTCTTTGTCTTTGGATGTGTAGGGTCGTTTGGAGTCAACTATGGTCAACGACGATGATCGGGGTAAGGTTCATGGAGGAGTTGAGGCCTAGAACGATCGAGGATCCATGATCTCAGTTTCTATGCTCTCCAGAAACCAACTTCCGACCACTCAGAAAGACCAGCTAGACCGCCATACCCAGGCCGGTCAAACCGCTGATCCAATAAGCACGAGTACTCGAGGTACTCAAAGATTATAAGAATTAAAGCACTTGAAGCCTACGAGTACCGACCGTAAAGCCTACGGCAACCAATCACAAAGCCCACGATCACCGATCACAAAGTCTTCGACAAACCGATCACAAAGTCTTCGACAACCGATAACAAATCGCGAAGTCTACGACTACAGCAACAGATCGCGAAGTCTAGGACTACGACAACAGATCATAAAGTCTACAACTACCGATTACTGACCAGATACTGCTACTAGGGCTGTAAAAAAAGCTCGAAGCTCGCGAGCTACTCGAGTTCGGCTCGTTTTAGGCTCAATTCGAGCTCGGTTCAAACTTTAAACGAGCCGAACTCGAGCTTGATCTCGAGCTCGCGAGCTTCACCGAGCCGAGCTTGAATAGGTCGCGAGCCCCGATTCGAGATTAAATAGTAATACATATTAATGCTTACCGAGCTTACTCGAGCCAAACTCGAGCTCGACCTTTTCTTATTGTTGAAAATTAGTGTATGTTTGAATTATTTTGACCGTTATCGAGCTTACTAGAACCGAGCTTGAACTTCAAATTTTTTTTATTATTGAAAAATAGTGAATAATAAATTATTTTAATTGTTATTGAGCTTCAACGAGCCGAGCTCGTGCCTACTCGAGCTTAGGCCGAGCCGAGCTCGAGCCCAGATCCAGGCTCGGACCCCAACTCTAGCTCGGCTCGAGCTTCTACCGAGCTCGAGCCTAGAAGGGCAAGCTCGCTCGAGCTCGGCCCGTTTATAGCCCTAACTGCTACGACCATCGAAGAGTACTATAGCTTTGACCACTAACTAGTTACTATAGCGGACGAGCTTACGACCTTTGACCGGTTCACTGTTGCTTACGACCGATTTGTTGTATCTTACTAACACCTAACATGCATAGTCGTTCTTTCGTCGTCGTTCAGCCGTAGTCGTTTTGCCGTGCTTGACCTACCGTACTCGACCTACCGTGGTCAATTTGCCATTCAGACCTACCGATCGGACCATCCATCGTAAAGCCGATTGGTTTTTCGTCCGTGGTCGAAACGTACCGATTACCAACTGTGGTCGATCGAAACTTTCACAATTGCAAATCTCAATAAAATCTAAAAGTCAATTATTCATCATCATTGTATTCACGACCTTCACATGATCTAACAAACCTTCTTGACAATTATTAGGGATGTACTGGTGAGGCAAAGCCTAGGGAGCTGCTTGCCTCCAACGATCAGTGGCTTATCCGAGAGCAGCACACCTTGTATATGTGAAGGTAAAAGGAAGAGGTATGCACATAGACATAGCACACACCCGGGGAGTTGTTGTGCATAGAGAGCGAGCCGGAGCAAAGGGAGAGAGGGCAGTGGGCTGACCAGGGCAGCGATGGTCTTGGCGTTGGGGCTCCTGACGACGTGGGCGTTATGGCCGTGAGCGTTGAGGGAGTCAGGGGAGCGATCAAGGCAGACCTTGTGGTGGTAGGCGGACCAGAGGTGGAGGGAGGCGGAGCAGACAACTAGGAGGAGGTGGCCGAGGACGTGGAGGGGGACCACACGGTCGGAGCCGCCTGGGTCCAGTGGGATCGACAGCGGTCACCCGTACGCCATATACATCGCAACGGCGGCAGCGGGGTGTTGGCACTAGGCGGCCCTCGCCGGTGGTGGTTGGACGAGATACAGGGTGGGAAGATCTGATGGGGAAGGGAGGAGACTGGTAGGTAGGGAATGCGGGAGATCCAACCGTTTTTTTGTTTTGGCTTTTCTTTTTATTTATTTTTGGTCGAAAACTGTTGAGAGTTTCTATCTTTTTTTGGGATTGGCTGTTTTTTCTTGTATGTGCAAAGATCGATGGAGGAGTGAGATGGTAGACAAACTTTCCTTTTATATAAGTAAAGATTATTATCTTATACTTTCTCAACAATGCAAAATAGCAGGATGCAACCTGTTATAGACATCGGTATTGAATTTCTCGATGACCTGCTTGAATCTTGCACAGGCCTAAGGTCAACACTACTGAATTGCACTGAGCACATAATCTTTTTCCCCCTTCTTTCTCTTTTTCTTTCGTTGACAATCTTGTGGGCGAAGGTCAATGATGGACGGTTTGGTCTATTCTTTTGGCTTCGATTTATGGCTTATGATTATAGTTTATATCTTTTGGTCTATTTGCAAAAAAGAATATGGAGTAACAGAAACTCACGTGTGATTTTAATTGATATAAATGGAGTCACTATAGTGTATACTACAAGTTGACATACCAAGTTTACTTTAGGGAGATGATGAGATGGCATTGTCGCGGCAGCGAGGAGCATCATGTTCATCGGATCCTCCCGCTTGCTGTGCGGCTCTGACGACCCCAACCAGGGTTAAATCATTCGGCATCAAAAAAATTTCGGCAGTCACAGGAAGGAACAAAATGACAAAATTTCGTCCATTTTTGTACAAAAATTCGGACGAAAATTTCAAATGTTTATAAAATTTAATCAAAATCTAGATGAAATTTAGACAAATATTTAAATAGGGATAATTCGTCCAAAATTTGACCGAACTATTGCGCTTTCGGGAAGTAACCAAAGAGAGATTTCGTCCGAAACTTTAAACCCTGCCCCCAACCGAACCTCGTACCATCCGACCTGACCCCTGCTCGTGCTCTGCTCGCATCCACTATCTTTTTTTCCGAAAGCACTCGTCTTTGCCTCTGCCCTGCCCATGATACCTCCCTCCCTCCCAGTGTTGTTAGCGCAGTGGATCATGCATGTCGTGTCGGTATGCAACGAGGGAATCCAGTGACAGGCTAGTTAGGTCCTGCAGGGCTTTTTTTCTTCCCCGATTCCCACAAGAATCGAACTGTTTAACGTGAAATTTCTGTGAAAATAGGATAGTTCCTCTAGAATTCCTATGAAACCGGGAGATTTTTTAAACAAGTTCAACATGAGTCAGACAAGCCCACCCCTTTACCATTGGACTTACCTTCAACATTCTAAACGGATCTCCCTCCCCCTGAACCTGAACCGTGGGGATAAACCTGCCTTCTTTGACAAGCAAATAGCTGAAGTATGGAACAAAGCTCACTGACCAAAGAGCCAAAGGTAATTAACCCCAAAAAAACAAGAACGGACGACCTCATTGCAAAAGATACAACCATAGAAAGTTCAGGGACAACAGGGCCTGTTCTTTTTGGCTGCGGCTTATGGCTTTTGGCTGAAATTTTTGAATTTTGGCTGTTTACGGTACAGATTACGGAGAGATCGATACTCATTTGCGATTTTGGCTGATACAGATGTTAAGTTTTTAACGTGTACTACGTTTAACTTGTAGGTCCCATCTTAAGAAAATACTCTGTTTAAAAGTTAGGTACTGTAGCAGCTGCCAAAAACCGGCCGGCTTGTGGCTTGAAGAACAGGCCCACAGATTTTCACAAGTTTTAGGCTAAACTTACTTTAGCTAAAACACCATTTTATTTGAGGTATGTACACTGTTCTAAGCTCCTTGGACGATGAAGCTAGGTACTGGTGGATATGATACACGTAAGCTACATACACCACTCTTGGAATAACTGAAAGGAAGAGCGAAGGTAACTTTTCACTGTTCATTGTTCATTGTTCGTGATGGACGGCGTGGTGGAGGTGGTGGTGGCTGCAAAAACGAGTGAGCGAAAGGTCAAAAATATGATCTTGTAGGCTACATATCGTCCACCAAAAATTTTCTTAGAATTCTGGGAGGGAAAAGTCCCAATGTGAATATTTTGCCGTAAAAGGGAGACATACATTTGGGGCCCTCGCCTTTACTTTTCCGGTCTGTGAAGGAGTTGTTTTCTTTGATGCAGATGCTCGAGATTGCATTGTCGTCTGAATGCCCTACACAAAAGTTCATGATGATCGTTAACAAGACCATTTTAACTGTTAATGCCAGTACCTTCACGACCTTACTTCAGATTTACTTGTTTCCAGTAGTATGATCTGTACAGATTTGGTGGTACATCGCACTGTACAACATGATAATAAATCATCAGAATCCTAATGTAACTTGGCCTGTAGCCCTAGACTAAGGAAAGTTCAGAGTACCGGTGACTACCGAACACAACTGTTGGACTCCTCCGTATAGCTTAATATTCAGAGTTAGTTTGTTTGCTGTGGCAACTGGTAATGAATTTATAACCAGACTAATAAAATTTATCAGCAGGGGGCAGAAACTAGCCCACTGGATCCAAACAGGGGCCATAGTATTACTAATATTTATGTGACCAAGGTAAAATTTTGTTGAACCTGCTAACATTATCACAGGATCCACAGCTCACATACATAAAATGACAAGAATCATAAATAAGTTTATAGCAACTTACCTCTTTCTTTTTTGGCCTTGCAAAGGTTTCCAGCGCTGGTTCTCCAACACTGGAACTAAACTTTTTTCTCGGAGGAAGGTTAACAGAGCTACAAAAACAAAAAGTTATTGTCAGGAAAATAATGTAAAACCAAATTTGAATCATATTTTGAAAGATCTATAAGACATTCCAACACTAATTTAGATTAGCACCTTGATTTCTGTTTGCCAGCCACATGCAAGTCCATTCTTTTTGACCTAGTAGTATGACTGTCAAATGTTGAAGGTCCTTTCGGTCCTTTAATATTGCTGTTATCGAAGCAGGGAGAAAATGCAATTAAAATCCTGCATGCAAAGCCAACTCTTCCAACTCCCAAGAAACTGTAGATATTCAGGACTAACCTTTTTGTTTCCAGCTTGCTGCTTTTAGAAGCATTTGGGGTGGCTGCCATTTTCAGCATACTCTGCATGAGGAAGCAAATTTATTAGGACAGATCTGATGCCATCATGTTTCATGGTTAACCGAAGAATGGAGTAAAGAACAAATCCATATGATGCTACAATTATTAGATGAATGGTGCTTCGGTTATTGTTATTATAAGGGCTGGAACATACCGCTGTGGTTGTTGCACCCTTTGGATGAGCCACAGTTGCTGAGGAAGGTCTTCGGACACTTGTAAGCCCAAGAGTTTCTTTTGCCGTAAGCTTGTTCCTTCCTGTTGTGCCTGACATCTTCTGAGGTGCTGCATTTGGCCTTTGAAATGAACGAGTATTGTTTGGCTTAGTCTTCTGGTTCATACTCATGCTGGCCTTCACTGAAACAGGCCTCTGAAATGGTTCATGCAAAATGTATTATGACTTTACCAAAAGACTAATGTTCTTGGGCGTATAAAGTATCAACACAAAGCATGTGTTCATGAAGCTAGCTATATACATTTCACAAGAGAAGGGTGACAGGAACAAGAAAAGGTTCAGTGAGTAGAAAACAGTATTGCAAACAATTAAGAAAGTAATTATGACAAACAAACATTCGTGCACTCATCTTGCTAGTCTGTAATGTCAGACAGGTAGTGATGTAATAGTAGATAGCAGCGAAGTTTTTAACAAGATAAAGACAACAGTGATTCAGAGAGTATTGCGCCCAAGTTTACTGTGCTATTTATTACCTTACTAACAGATGTGCGATCCAGAGGACTATCTGAAAGGGTTTTGACCGTCTTTGGTATTATCTTTGAAGCATATCTAAGCCTGGAGTCTTTCTCAATAATTCTTTTAGGTGCCCTTACAGCTTCATATGCTGCTCCAAGACCATCATGACCAGAACTCACATCCTGCTGCACTATATCCATTCTGTTGGCAGAATCCGAATTATCACCACAAACATTTTTTCTAATATCCTGGTCGGTTTGCTGCAAAACTCCAGCTGATGAAGAAAGATTGGATGAGGAAACTTCTGCATTGAAGTTCTCATCTTCATGGTCATCATGGCATGGCAGTCCCTGCTCGGAGGTGCTTTCGTGTGCAGCTTGTTCCACATAATCATCAACACCCGTTCCAGATCCAGTGGGAGTTTCAAGCTCTGCAGATGGCTTATCTTCTGCTCTCTGGCTAGAATCACTACCATCACCGCTGTATTCCAAAGAAAGTTCAGTTTGCTGGTTTTGCTGCCTTGAAGCCTTTAGGTCCCTGATCCTCTTGTAATACTCTTCAAAATATGCCTTCTTCTCAGCAACTAAACCATTGAATTTTCCAAATTCTTCATGACGCCTGTCATTAGTAAATACAGACCACTTCTCCCATGATAGCGACTCCAATTCAAATCTTCCGAAGGATATGGAACCATGATCGAGTGTCTGGGATACAGATACTCCCTGAGGAAGGTAAAAAAAAAAAATGAAATAGAAAAGGGAGTGATACTACTAGCTGTCGGTGACGCTTACCAGGAACAAAATTGTATTGGTTCTTTATTTCAGAATACAACATTTCCATTTGAATAAAATTGATTTCACGTAGTACAAATAAATTGAAATGAAGCTGTTTGTTGACTAAAATGCATCAGAAAACTTACTTGAGAACCATCCCGTTCAGTTGATTCTCCCTGTGACCATGCAAAATAAGTTTGATTGACCTCAGTCGCCAACATCTATTGTGTGGCTAATTCATCATAGTTGGGTAGATTCCATTGGGAAACCCTGCAAAATAAAATATATTTACAATCTAAACACAATAAACTGGCTGAAGTTCATTCTGACAAGCAAACAACCAAAAAAGAAGTATGAGTACAGATGGGTGATTAAGATTAGGAACATATTAGTAAGTTCACGTAACACCGAAGCCAGGTCACAAAAGAACATGTTCTAAAAAACATGAGTTCTTTTGGGCTATGGTTTATAATTTTTGGTTTAC
This sequence comes from Bonia amplexicaulis, assembly GCA_036346245.1. Taxonomy (NCBI): domain Eukaryota; kingdom Viridiplantae; phylum Streptophyta; class Magnoliopsida; order Poales; family Poaceae; genus Bonia; species Bonia amplexicaulis. The sequence continues at coordinate 4,665,530 of CM070736.1, read as the reverse complement.
ATTTTTAAATTTTAACTGTCCGCGCGAGCGAATACGAAGAGAAACACTCGCAGCCGATTTTGGCTGATATAGATGAAGACGGTACAATATTTACTACAATCGATTTGTAGACCTCATCTTAAAAATGTTAAGGATAGAGTAGGATTTTAATTTGTTTCCTTACATGCTTTGGTTTCTATATCTATATATGACATATTCCTCTACATATCCCCTTTGTACTCCCTATATATATTGCCCTTTGGACCTCATGAATATACACATAATATTCATAACATGGTATTAGAGCTAGGTTAGTTTTCCGCACCTTTGTTGAGGATTCGCCGCCGCCACCAGTCTCTGGTCGCCGCCGCTCTCCCCGGCCTGCTACCCGCCATCCGCCGCTCGACATTTCCGCCGCCGCTCAGCCACTTCCAAGGCCGTCGTCGTCCAGCCATTGCCGCAAAGGTTGCCGCCGCTTCGAGCCACTCCATCGCCTCTCAGGCCTCTACCGCCCAGGCTACCGTTGCTCCGAGCCGCTCCACCAGTTGCATATCCGCCGGCCGTCGATCTGCCAATCTATCGCCCGTCGCTCACCGCTCGGCCACTTGCCGCCCTCCGCATGCCTGACTGCTCTCCGACCGGCGTCCGCCATCTGGTTGGCCGCCACTTGCCATCGCCCACCCGACCGTCGGCCGCCGCCCCCGTCGCCGCCCGTTGGAGTCTCCGAGTGCCTGAGCCGAACGTCTCGGCTAAGACTTGGATCAGATCCGATCTGAATTCTCTTTTGTATTAGTTCCAAAAAGAGAGAGAGAAAGAGAAAAAAGAAGAAAAGAGAAAAGGAAAAGAAAAGAAAAAATATTGATCTAACTGCCGCGCCGTCCAGTGCCGCTTGTTAGACTTTGTTGCCTTGGTCGTCGTACCGTCCAACGCCGCCTACCCATGGCTTCAATTCCATCAGCTGCGATCCCCTTCTTGGGAACAAATCTACATGGGACAAACTACAGCTTCAGTTCCACCGTTTCGTTTCTCTGGGGTGCACTATTCCAGACGTCCTCGTCCTTCACCAGACTCATCTCCGGTATCTTGCCGACACCGACGTCTGATTCCTCTGATGATGCTCTTCGTTATGCTCTTTGTGACCGGACATCCCTTTGGCCTCCTGATTGTCTTGGGTTTGCTTCGACAGCTCATGCTTTCTCTGTCATTGAGCCTAATTCTTATCATGAGGCTACTTCTCATTCTGAGTGGGCAGCTCGCTATGGCAGAGGAGTTTGATGCTCTTGACGTACGGAGACTTAGGACATTGTACCGAAACCTATGCATACTCGTCCTATCACGTGCAAGTGGGTGTATAAGATTAAAACAAGGTCTGATGGTACTATTGAGTGCTACCATGTTTGCCTTGCAGCTCGCGGCTTTCAGCAAGAGTACGGTTGTGATTATGATGAGACATTTTCCCCTGTTGCCCATATGACCACTGTTCGCACTCTTGTTGCAGTTGTTTTTGTTCGCTAGTGGTCTATCTCTCTGTTAGATGTTAAGAATGCCTTTCTTAATGGTGTCTTGCATGAGGAGGTTTACATGCAGCCACCACCTGGTTATTCTGTTCCAGATGACTATGTCTGTCGTCTTCGTCGTGCTCTTTATGGCCTCAAACAAGCCCCTCATGTCTGATTTGCGCATTTTACCTTAGTGATTACTGGTGTCAGTTTCACTGTCAGTGCCCATAATCCTGCTCTATTTGTCTACGTCTCACCTCGAGGTAGGACACTGCTTCTTCTCTATGTGGATGATATGCTTATCATTGGTGACAATTCCCCATTCATCACATACGTGAAGAAGTATCTCAATGAGCAGTTTCTGATGACTGATCTTTGTTTGTTTACGTATTTCCTTGGGTTTGAGGTTTCTTTCACGCCTAAGGGTTACTACCTCTCTTAGCAGACGCATGTCCAAGATCTTCTTAATCAATCTGGTCTGACTGATACTCGCACTGCTAAGACTCATATGGAGCTCTCCCTTCAACTTCATGCTACTGATGGTGATTTTCTTGAGGATTCTACTCGTTATCGTCATCTTGTTGGGAGTCTAGTATATCTTGTGAGCATTCGCCCTGATATTGCTCATGCTATTCATATCTTAAGTTAGTTCATGGATCGTCCTACTCATCTTCACTACAGTCACCTTTTTTGTGTTCTTCGCTATTTGCGTGTGACAATATCTTGTCGCTTGTTTTTCTCTAGCTCCACCTCACTACAGCTTCAGGCGTACTCCAATGCGATATGGACTAGCGATCCTTCTGATTGTCGTTCTATTTCTACTTACTATTCTTTCTTGGCTCCTACATGATTGCCTAGAAGATAAAGAAGCATACTACAATTTTCCGTTCAAGTACAGAGGCTGAGTTAAGAGCCATGACAGCTGTGACAATGGAGATTACTTGGTTGAGATGTCTACTTGTAGACTTTAGATTACCTGTGAGGGGACTTACCACCCTTACGACCGACAGTACAGGCGCTATCAGCATTGCCTGTGATCTAGTGAAGTATGCGCTCACCAAGTACATTAGTGTGGATGTTTCATATACTCACTCACAGGTGCAGGAGAGAGTACTTGCTTTACAGTTTGTACTCTTAGAGTTACAGGTTGCTGACTTCTTTACGAAGCAACAGACTAGAGTACAACACTTGTATTTTCTCTCTAAATTCAATGTGTGTGATCCACCATGAGTTTGAGGGAGGGGAGGGGGTGTTAAGGATAGAATATGATTGCTATTTATTTTCTTATATGCCTTGGTTTTCTTATGTGCATATAGCATATTTCTCTGTATATCCTCTTTATACTCGCTATATATATTACCCTTTGAGTCTCATAAATATACACACAATATTTATAACAGAAAAGACATATACCATTTAAAAGCCAGTTACTGTAGATAAGCTTAAAAGTCATAAGCTATAAACCAAAAAGATTATCGAAAAGTGATTCAATATTTCCTATAAACAGTAATTTGATAGACCGAAGAATTCTCCATTACTGGAAGCTAACCACATGATAAATTCATCAAGCCAATTCAACTTGAAGCATCCTTCAACACCTATCCTTTCCTTTCGGGTCAAGATTCCACGCACATGAAATTCCAACCTTCCAAACTGCAGTTCAATCCCTCAAACTATATACAGCCAGAAAAAACTATCTTCGTCTCAACAACCCAGCTTGTGCCGTTATTCGTTCACATGCCAACCACTCAAACCAGTTGCAATCCGAAGAACAACAAGATGCGGAGATAAGTACAAACAGAAACCAAGAACAGTAAATGCAACTGCAACAAGCAAAACGCAAAAGAAAATACGAAAGCTTCCTGTAATACCAAGAATAAGAGAAAGCACCGACAGCACGTCTAATCCATGAAACTAGATGGTGCTCGGTTGGACTGAATTTTTATGGCTAATGTCTGAATTTTTACGGTAGCTGGTTAAAATTACGCTGTACCTGATGGTAGCTTATTTAGCATAATTAAATTTTAAAAGATTAAAAATGAAAAAAACGGGTTAGCCTAGCACGTATAATGCAAACGGATATGAAAAAAAAACCGGCAAAAAAGTTAAAAAACGAAATTTAGGAATATTAAAACATAATCCAGAAGCCCCCCCGGGGGGGGGGTGTCTCCAAGATCGCATGTGCAGAATTTTGCAATTTTCCGTCTACTAAGACAACTTCAATCAAGAGCATAATTACCATTCCACCAATAGAAAAATGGAGTTCTTCGGACAGGGAAAGAAGAGCCTGTCTCAAGAGAAAATTTTGCACGTCCTGGTCTTCAGAGTTGTGCACCACTAGCAAGCATCGCTGCATCAGTGACACCACACGGAAAGAAGGAAAGGGCAGAAATCAAGAAAATAACAAAAAAGAAAACCGGGGAAAAGGGGCGTAACTGACGGTAAGCATTAGAAACGAGAGATCCGAAAGAAAATTCTCGTGAAAGTAGAAAAAACAACTTGTCATAGGAAAGAAAAGGAACGGCAAGAAAAGAGGCAGCCGAGCAGTTACATCACAGAAAGATAGCAGAAACTGGTTAAAAAGAGCAACTTCGATGAGCAGGAAAGATGCCCTGAGCCGATCAAACATCACTGAGCCAGAGGTAAGTAACCAGGAGGCCGCTCATGGAGCCCCCAAATCCGGCAAAGCCCCGCGGCACTGCATAATCCGGCATCAACGCCCGAGCATAACCACAGCCAACCTCCTGGAAACCTCGCCTTCGTCTCAAAAACCTCGGCTTGTCTACGCGAAATCGTCATAGGAACCGGGGAAACGGGCCTGAATTCTGCATTACCTGACGCCCCGAGCCGCGAAGCAGCGACCCCCGCGTGGGATCCCGCGAGCTGCCCGCCGTCCCCAGCTGCCACTGCCACCGCACCGAGATGCCACTGCCACCGCGGTGCGGCCACAGGAGAAGAACACACAGCAGCACAGCGCAGGTAGGTGCGAGCGCCAAGGGTTCCTTGACTGCGGTTTGATTGGTCTCTCTTGCAATGCCGCTACCCACGGTGGTGCGTGTGTTGTTATTGCGGCGATCGATTCCTTGCGTAACTACGCGCCGGCTTGGCTTGGGTGTGGGTGATTAGTGGGAGTGAAGCATACTGCTTCATACTTGGCGTGTGTCTCTGCTTGTGGGCCCACGTATAGCGAAGGGAGTGCATATATGCCTGACGAATGGTGCGGGCTGCTTCACTGCCACGTTAATGGCCGCAGATGTGATTTAACATGACTGCCTTGGTAAGATAGTGCTTTTTTACAAGATGTGGTATATATTTTGGTTAGACATGGAAATTAAGGGGTTGTAAAACTAAGAGAAAGACTAGGAAATGATGGTACCATTCATGCTATAAATACATTGAAAATGTGAGGAAGTTACCTATAAATGCAGAGCGAAGATGTGATAAATAAGAATAGCCAAGGAAAACATTAATAAAGTCACACACACTTTATATTTTGAACAAATTTGTAAAAAATATGTGTCACATATTTGAAACAGAGGAGCAGATAAGATTTCCTAGTAGTCCAGTAGATAAAATAAGCTTGGTGTTGAAAGCCTTAGCATGGATTCAAGGCAATGGTAGCTAGTATGTTGGTAGATGATAAAGAACCTTCCAATTATTGAATCTTGGAGATGGAGATGATGACAAATAGAAAACTTTTGAGGCTTCCTTCATCAGCATCTCTCTCTGACTATTTTGAGCTTGTCTATTCCCCATTGTGGGACACTCGTGTGTCCAGCTCCAGCACTTGTCTTGTCCTTTGAGGGTAAATTACACCTGATTGATTTAGGACATGGCTCAATCAGGGCGTGGCTAGACGACAGAGATACCATCCAAATTCCTTTCTAACGGGATTGGTATCAACCGTTTGATTAAAATTAATCGGATGACCCACTCCACATCCTCTTGAGTACATCGTGGCCTCCGCTGTCTATGCCTTGTAAGTGTCCTCCGATAGCGGCTGAACCTTGATACTCTTTCCATGTTTGATGACATCTTAGAAGTTTCGTCCCTTAAGAGATCAAGTTTCATGGTTTAGGTTTTAAATTTCACAACCAATACATCTACCATGTTTTAACAATGTTACAATTTTAGTAGCAAGGTTTTAGCATGTTTCATTTATTAATAGACTCAAGTTTCAAGCTTTCACTATAGTGTTTCGACAAATGTTTTAGGTTTCAAAGCACGGCTTCAACATATGCATGGATCTTTTAAAGGCTTTGGGGTAAGGTAAGGCAAGGTGTGTGTCAACAATGCAAAACTGGGTCCCATAGATTCCCCCTAACTTCGCTAGATGGAGCTCAAGATCGTTTGCCTCGATCAGATTTAACGTCCAAGATAAGAAAGATGGTACTATCTTGCAGGTAATCTTTCGCTGTAAATGTCGGATTAAGCCCTAACTTCCGTCAAGAGACAAGATTAACCTTCAAGCTTTCCCATGCATTGGGTTGGAAACAAATGGCACAATCCGAACCGAATCTAGCCCGAACTCCATGTGGCTAAGGAAACCATGGTCCTATTCTTTTTATCTTCTTTTTTTGCCTTTTGATTCCGATTTCTTCGAAAACCGAAATAAATAAAACGACTTTTCTAAACAACCTCTCGAGTCTAAAATCAAGTATACCATCCACGTCGACGGTTCTACCGTGTGACACTATATCAAAAAACACCGACAAAAATTATAGGCTACAATCCAAAATAACATGGCCTTCTCATGCACAAGAGCACAGGAGTGAAGTACTTGGCTTTCTCGTGCAAAGCACAGTAAGTAATCAACGACATCACGCGCCAAGTGCTAGCTAACCCACGGTACGGATTACACACGACTACCATGAGGATTTAATTTGGCTTCCTAATTAGCCTTTTGCTCGTGCTGATCGATCGATCGCAACGGCGAGGAGAGAAGTAGCCGGCGGATTAATTTGGATCTCGGCAGGAGCAAGCAAGCAAGAAAGGGGAGAAGGCAGCACGTACGTACGTTGACATTGCCACATGGAGCTGAGCTCCATGGATGGATGGATCTCTGACACGAGCAGCTGTCGCCCATGTTACTCTACTTTGTATTTTGTAGGAGAAGAACTGGAGGAGGAGGGAGGCGTTCGTTTGGACTCGATCACACGGAGCGAGGAATTAAAGCACGCAGCCAATCGATCGGGCACTGCAGCTGCTGCACGCGCAATTAGGAAGCCAAATTGCGCGTATCCCTCCATCTCCTCCTGCCAGAGGACGGCCGGGCCGGTCAAGTTGGTTATAGTCTTATGGGGGCTCAGCTGAGCAGCACAGTGGCATGCTATCATGCACGTACGTTCGCTTAGGCGCTTAGCACACGAGGCCACGACGTGCCGTGTTGCCCATTGGCTCCTACTGCCTCTAGCTTGCCTCTTGTTGGGTTCAGTAGCCTGCCCTGCCTTCTCTCATCCGTGGATATTCTGAGATCGCCAGAGGTGGCACGCATGGGTTTTTTTAACCTAGTTGACAGCCGGGGGATGTTCTGCCGACATGCAAACTGGAGTTTAATTTAGTTCCGTTTATTTACTATTAACTGCCGTTACCTTCTGCCGACCAGTCCAAAGTCCAACCAGTAAGACAGCCTGCAGGTTGGCCTGGTTGCTTGGATGGGGATTAGAGGTAGGCATTGGACCGTGCTGTGCGGCTTGGGCTCACCGTGCTTTAAGCCGCGTGTCGTACCGTGCCGGCTCGGCCTGGTCACCCCGCCGTGCCGTGCCGTGTCGGTCCGCATCGTCTCCGATTAGGCCCAGACACAGTTCAAAGCCCATCGTGCTGACGTTCGTGCAGTGTCAGTCTAAGTCTAGTCCGAAGTAACTATACACGACGAAGGCAGTGGCAACAATGGTGGCAACGGCCACCATCTTCATTTTTCTCGTACTCGACTCGTTAGAAACTAGTTAAAATTGAATTAGTTGCGTAAAAACATGAGCACGTAATGGAGTAAATATTTCGGAGAAAAAGTAACAACATGCGTACAATATACTAGTCTTGTGGCGTACATGTGTGTTTCCCAAATATAGGCATATACAGAATGAGACCATATTGTATGTTGTATATTTATATAGATACTAAGAGTCTACCGGAGAGAGTGTGGAAATGGCAAATATGCATTTCCTTGATGTAAGGAAGGTCCTGAAGTTTGGAACTGCTTTTATATCTGTTAAACTTCAAACAAACAGAGTGGAAGAATAATACAATTAGCAATAGTTGCATGCAAGAACAAAGATAGCGCCCTTCGGTCAAACACCTTGTGTCTGCATGTGTAATGAATTAATGACTCGAAAAGCCCAAGTAGCTCAGGACACCTTGTACTCTATTCCCTGAGAGTCTGAGACAATGCTACCAATCTACCATGGCCAGCCTTGCAACAAAAAAGTACGTATTTGCACGTTTACAGTGTATACATGATGGAAGACCGTAGTCCATGTTCGCTTTGCTTGTGTAAGGGATGATGTTCTGGACTAATAATGTAGCACTTCAGCTTTGACCCTTCATGTTGGAGACAAGATGAATGTGACAAGACGACATACACTATGCATACATATATTCTAAGATAGCTAGCAGAAGATATGCACGCATTAGCTATTTGAATGGCATCTGAATGTGACAAGATGGCACAACTAGCACTACAAACAAATTCATCGGCAGTACACTAATTTAATCGGTATGCGCTCGATTTAATCTATTGATGGCACACAATTTATTCTAATAATTATTAATGGCTTTTAATGTATTTAAATATGCCATGGAGTGGCTAAACGCCATTATGATAATTTAATTAGTTAGTCGTGTACAGATCATAGTTGTCCGATGAAATTAATTCATTCTAATAATCCTAAATAGTTATTAGTAGGTTTTCTACAGCTTAAGTATGGTTAAAAAATAATCTAGATAATTAAATATGCACTAGAATAATATAAACAATAGTACGCGAATTTAATCTATGCATGTACAAGTTTTAATCTACTGACGGTATCTAACTTATTTTAACAATCCAGAACAAGGCTTAATGGGTTTATACGATTTACAATACACTTAAGCAAATTAACAAGGTATTTAATTATGCGATAGAATAACCTATACCATGGTACGCGAATTTAATCGCTGGAGCCTAATCTCTCTCTTCCCTATCTGACCTCTCTCTCTCCTCCCCTCCTTCCTGTTCAGCCGAAGCCTTCATGCCCTCCGCTTCATCTTCCTCCCTCCCCTTCTCCCCTCTTATCATTTCTCCCCATTTTTCTTCTCAATGTCTCCCCAAATCTTCCTCTCCCGATTTGTAACTCACCTCCCCCACTCGCCCCTCCTGCCCTCAGCGTCGCGCCGCCTTGGCCCCTCGCCTGGCCGTCGCCCTGGGCTCGGCCTCCCTGCTCGCTAGCCTCCTCCCTCCAGTGGATCTTCCCCAATCTGGTCTCCACTCCTGCGCCTCCGCTGGTTTGCTTCCCTACTGCCTCCTCCACTCGGATCCGGTCGGCCATCCTGTACTTTTGGGCCCAGCCCCGGTCGACTCGGCTCCGACCATCTGCTACCTGCGCCATCACTTGGCTCAGCCTCCCTGCTCCATGGCACAACCCGCCCTGTTCTCTAGCACCTCCCCTGGCGACCCCTGTGCGCCGTCGTCCGGGCCTCCTGGGGTGGGGGGAGGTCGTCGCCGTCGTCCGGGGGTGGGGGAGGTCCCTGTCGTCATGCGGGGGTGGGGCCGTCGCGAGGTCCAATGGCGAGGTCGTCAACCTTGGCGAGCTCATTTTCAACCTCACCAACAATATCATCTTCCGCATCGCCTTCGGCACCTGTGCCAGCGACGGGCAGGCCAAGCCAACAGCCGATATACTTCTTCCTCTCTACTCTCTCTCTCTTTGCTATGTGATATTTTATGGGGAATCCATGGGATGGCATGGCGACCGGAGGACGATGGGAGGTTGAGGCCGAGGCGGTCGCAGGCGCTGGCTGTGCCCCCGTGCCCAGCTCGATGACCGTGCTGTGCCGTGCCACCCAACGGGCCTGCTTTCTAGGTTCGGTCCAGTCCGACTCACAATTCATACCGTGCTAGCATGGCCTGCCATATGACGTGTCCGTGTCATATCAGTCGGGTCTCGGATTGGCATGAATAAGCCCGGCTCGACTGCAGCTCGAATGGGGATTATGATTGAACTCGCAACACTCGCGGACTTCACTGTTTCCAGTGTATTGGTGGTTAGATTTGATCTGCGTTGCAACGTACACAAGCTCTAGCTAGCGAACTTCTCTTGCTCTCCTAGAAGCAAAAAAGGTTTGCCCATTGCCATGTGAACTGTACGCCGATCGAGCAAGCCCTTGCAGGAGCTTGCCTGGTCAGATCGATCGATCTGACGTGTGAGCATCACTGACATAGCCTTGGCTGAGGTCAAAACAGATGTGCATGTCGGAGTTGGACCCACCTGCAAGTAACGGGGAGCGCAGGAAGACGTGAGCTCGCAGAAACATCCAAGGAGCCCCCACATGAAGGCCACATGGCTTTGCAAGGAATGCACCCGATCAGAGAGGCTTTGGCTCGGGGGTTGCTGCTCTAGGAATCTTTTCCTGAGGAAGTTTATGGTACTTTATGGCTGGAGTTTATGGGGTCTGATTTTTCGATCAAAACTAATGGCTTTTGATTTTTAATATAGTATTTAATTTTTAAGTGGGATATTTTTTTTAAGACGGGATCTACAAGTTAATTGTAGTATATCTTAAAAACCCAACATCTGTATCAACCAAAATCGCAAGCAAGTATTTCTCTCTATAATCTCATCATAAAAATTAAAATTCAAAATTTCACCAAAAGCCATAAGCATGCATACCAAACAGATCCATAGTTTTTAGCTGCGGCTTGTGGCTTTTGGACTGTTTATGCGAGAGATTACAGAGTAACCGAAACTCACGGACGGTTTTTATCGATATAAATAAAGTTGGTATAGTATATACTACAATTAACTAGTAGACCCTATCTTAAAAAGATAACCCGTTTAAAAGATAGTTACTGTAGAAAAACCGAAAAATAGTTTTTTGAGGCTAAAAAGAACATGCATATATATACTCTACTCATTATTCTAGGCATGTCTAGCTCATGTTTCAGAGCACAAAAAATTTTTCTGCCTCCTGTCTTCGATCGCTTCCGCATTCATCATGGCATCATGCACCATCAATAAACTGAAGTCAATACAATTGGACTCTTGGTCAATCTTCTCATGAGAATTCACGCTGATTCAGTCAAAAAAAAATGTTTTTCCAACGACTACGTTACTTCTCACTAGGGACAGACAGTGCTGTTCAACCAACTAATCAACAAGGCGCCTTTTGATGCTTTTATAGGACAGTGCGGCCCAACTGCAGGAAATAGACGTGAACCAAACCACACATGTCCCAGCCCCGAGAAAAGGGGCAAAAAGACTGATATAGACTCTGCTCTTTTTAGTTTTTAGTTTATAGGTTTATCTGAATAAACAAATTAAACATTTCTTTGTCATCCTTTTAAAACGACTTATCGCTTGTCGGCATTCAATTCATTCGCACAAGCATTCATGCTAGGGTTAAAAGCCATCAGCCGTAGTCATGACACCGTTCCAAACAGCTCTGGTTTTAGAAGCCAACAAACCGTTTTGAATATGTTGGTTTCTTACCGCGCATTTCCCCTCTTTTTTTTCTTTTCCCTTTGCATTATCTATGAAGATATAGTGATATTATTTATTTATTTTCTTTAATTGAATACCTCAGAAAAAATTAACAGACGCTATAATATCATTTCAAATAAATGCTAAAAGACACAATACTTTTGAACCGGACCTAAATTGGCTATAAACCACCTAAGTTTTACCTACTAGCCCAAGGAATTTCGCCTGTTGCAAGACGCTTAACTTGTGTTAGAATGGGGCCTCTGATCAGATGCATCTGATTAAAGCCCACTACCAAGTACTAAACTACTAGCCCAAGAAACTCTGAGATAGGGTTCTCACCTAGGAATATTCCACAGGAGGGCTAGTCATCTCCTAATAATTTGCCGAGAGAAAAGAACATTGCCGTGCAGAGGCATGGATGGCGATAGGTTGTTGGGCTTTCCTTTCCGTCAGTCGAGATGGGGGCCCATGTATTTTTATTTCTGCGTACTGGAAATTTATCAGTTCTATCTCCCTCCATTATCCCAGTACGAGTACAGAGGCATATAAAAAAAAGGAAAAAAGGAGTGTTTTGCCACATGCATTAGGTGAGCATCATCATTCTTGACACATGGGAGGATCAAAACAAATCCCCTTGAAAAGTTTGCACTTGAAACTTCAAAGCATCTGCTTGCCTTGCCCCTTAAAACTATTCACAGGACATGCTATTGGGATATATGATTTCATTAGTGTGGCCAAGTTCTAAAAAAGAGAAAATTGATTCTATGCCACTGAATAGCATCCGTGAAATGGGGTGCCCATCTTCACGACGTAGGATCAAGGATAACTTTGGATCTGTGCAACCTGACGAACCGATGGTGCTAACCACTGTCTCAATATAGCAACCTGTGACAAAAGAATTCGTCTAATCACACGCTTCGATATTCGTCTACTCGACCACGTAAAAGTAGATGTGTTTTTCCTGCAAAAACACGAGAAAATCACAAGAAGAACACAATAATATTCGGATTGGAACTTCCTATTCTATTAGGACGTTGTAGCACAAGCTATAGAATCAAGAGCAAAATCTTTAATCTAAATAAGGTGGTCTAGGGTTACAAAGAGAGGCGGCCGATATATTTATGGGCGCCGCAACCCCATCACGCACGCACACATGGGACTAAGGCCGGCTTAGGTTCATGTTCGGCCACGTTAACCGAGATAAACTCCAACCCAACTAAAGAAAACCGAAATAAGTTATTCCTTGCTCGTTTCAGCGATAGCTTCTACTTTTATTTCACTTTCCCTTAATTTCATCTTTTTTCTGACTTTTTAGCTTTTTTTAGGTTTTTTGCATTTTCTTTTTTTCTGTATTCCTTTGTATTGTTTGTAATGGGCTAATCAGTTTTTTATTTTAAAATTTTTTAAATTTAACTACGTCAAATAAGCTATCTTAGCTATAGTAAAAAATAAATCAGCTACAGTAAAAAAATTATAATCTATCATCAAACTGAAAACCCCTTAATCTTTATCTCAAGGTTCGGACTTCGCAAATAACAATACATGGCCGAGTCATTGGGAGTTCGGCCAAGTGTTGGGACGCAAGCCATCTCTAATTCGAATTCTTTAATCCGCACACATGCACACACGCCTTGACGAGCTGATCATGTGGTTTAGCCCAAACATGATCCTTTCTTTCCTTATCTTGCATGCAGAACCTTCTCTTTATTTCTTTCTTAACTCACTGGCAATCAGTGCATTGCTTTTCCCTCCATGCATTGTTTTTTCTTATCTGAACTGCATATTTTGCTTTTTTCCTTCATGCGTGAACCATATCTCATACGGTAGCTCTTTTCTTTTAATGGGCAGCAGCGTATGTATTGTTTTTTTGCTTGTGTGGCACCATTTTAAATCTTATTCCATGTAAAGTTCTAAAATTACACAAAACATTTCAAATAGGTTCTGGTTTAAATAAGTAGAAAAAAGTTAGAAGCTAAAATTATTTAAAACGAAACTTTAAAAATTAAAAAGAATAGGCCCTTAAACTAATAAGCCGTAGATAAAAAAATAGATAAACTGAACATGCCGTAACCCTAAGAGCGGCACAGTGTTTGTGAGCATGAACACTCTCTTTCCACATTTCGAACTTTCGTTTCTCGGGCTGAGAGTCTGAGACGACAAGCGAAGGAGGGGAGAGAGACAGAGGACGGCGCTGCCTGATGCTATACTTAACAACGCCGTCCCCTGCCGTTGCGGGTCCCATCATATGACTTAAAAACTCAAAACATGTGACAGAAATTAACAAAACTTTGGTGAATACATGGCTATACTTTACATCCGTATAGAGACGCACAGATCTCGATGCAAAGTAAACGGTCGATAGTGGGGGAGGATGCCTTGTGGGTAGGACAAATTCCACTCCACGGTCTAGGAGATGCTGCATCGAAATTGGGCTGTCAAATATGTTTTCTTAGGGGCAATCTTTTTTTAAGAATACACAATAACTGTCGAAATCTTGACATTAATTATCCACGTCACTTCTGCACGCTGAAAATCTCACCTGGAGCTCTCTGAAAAAAATATACCGCAACTCAACCCGATACTTCTGCCAAGCGGTACTTCCACTAAACGGAACTACCGCACTTATACCTGTTGTATTTCCGATTTTCTTGACATTTCCTGAAGACAGCCTAAATCAAATACAATCTTTACAAAACCATTTCACTACTCCACAAAATTTACAATGGTTCATCATAACAGTGCCCTGGACTTTCTTACATGATCCTTCAGATGATTTTGTAGAGGTAGTTGAAAAAGCTTAGAACATTCAGTGTAAGAGTACTAAAGCTATGGACATTTGGCAATGTAAACTAAGAAATTTTAGAAAACAAGTCAAAGGTTGGAGTATAAATGTAGAATCTGCTCAAATAAAACATAAGAATGACTCAGTGAACGAATATAATGATCTTGACATTGCTTCTGAAACTCAATGTTTACATAAAGGTGCAAGGCAAAGGATGAAAAACATTGCTCATGAGCTTAATGAGATTTGGAAGATGGAAGGGATCAAAGCAAGGCAGAGATCCAGAGGGAGAGATATCTTAGAAGGAGACAAAAATACAGCATACTTCTATGCTGTAGCAAATCATAGAAGGCGGAAGAAGTTAGTCCCTATGCTGGAAGGTCCTGAGGGACCAGTGGAAGATGAAAAGGGTATGCTGCAACGAGCTACTGATTTCTATAAGAATCTTTTTGGTCATGATGAATCTTTAAATATTAATCTAAATGAAGATTTCTGGTCCAGCCAAGATAAAGTTACTGAAGAGGAAAACAATATTTTAGAAGCAGATTTCACTGAAGAGGAAATTAGAAATGCTAATTTTGAATCCTATGCTGATGGTGCTCCTGGGCCTGATGGTTTATCTTTTATGTTTTAATCAAAAGTTTTGGGGTCTGATTAAGGGGGATCTTTTAGCATTGTTTAGAGATTTTCAAGATGGGAAACTTGATGTTTTTAGGTTGAATTTTGCTATGCTGACTTTGATTCCAAAAGAACCTGATGCAAAGAAGTTGAAGAAGTTAAGGCCCATTAGCCTTATAAATTGTAGCCTGAAAATTTTTTCTAAAGTTTTCACCAATAGAATGGCTAAAATCATAGATAGACTGATTAGCAATCAGCAAACATCTTTTATTAAGAGTAGATTTATTTTCAAAAATTTTGTTTGTGCCCATGATATTGTGCATGATGCCTATCATAATAAGAAGGTTTTGTTCTGAAATTAGATTTGAGAAGGCTTATGATAGAGTTAGTTGGGATTTCCTGTTTTCTATGTTGAAGGAAAGAGGCTTTGGGGGAAAATGGATTGGGTGGATAGAGTGCCTTTTGAAAAAAGGTTCCATTGGGGTCAGAATCAACAGTAGGAAGAGGCTTGAGGCAAGGAGATCCCTTGTCTCCTATTTTATGCAATTTAGTGGCTGGTGTCTTTACAAAAATGTTAAACAAAGCTTTCTGAGGCCGTGTTGATCCATGGATTAATGAAAATTTTATTCCTGGAGGTATCATCAGCTTGCAATATGCTGATGATACTCTTTTGTTTCTTGAAAACAATATTGATGCTGCAAAAAAAATTAAAATGGTTGCTTTCCTGTTTTGAACAGTTATCAGGTTTAAGAATTAATTTTCATAAATGTGACTTGTTTCCAATTCATGTGAATGATGAAGATATGAAACCTTTTGCTCAAACTTTTGGTTACAAGATTGGTAGTTTTCTTTTCAAGTACTTAGGAGTTCCTTTACATTATGGAAAATTAAGGAAAGAAGACCTCCAACCTGTGGTAGATAAAATTATCAAAAGAGTAGCAGGGTGGAGAGGATCTTATGGGGCAAGGCTTGTGCTTATTAGGGCTTGTTTAGCTAGCATCCCTACTTACTTGTTATCTGTAATTAAATTTCCAAAGTGGGCTGTTGAATTGATTAATTCTCAAATGTCACACTGCTTTTGGGATAACTATGAAGGCCATATCATCTTGCAAACTGGGGGTTAGTCAAAAGAAGGAGTTTGGAGGTTTGGGTATTCCTAACCTTAAAGATCTTAATCTTTGGCCTTCTTCTTTCTAGATTATGGTTTTTCCGGAACAAACAAATGGGGCGGCTTCGTAGTTTTTTCGAAGCGACTTATCGGGACAGCCCTTTTGAAGCGACTTATTGGCTTATTAGTATTCGGTTCGTTCGCACAAATGCTCATGCTAGGACCAAAAGCTATTAGTCACAGCCATAAACCATAAGCCGCAACCGAAATGAACCCACTGCTTCTTAGGTCTGGAGGTATAGCAATGCTGATAATAAACTGTGGAGACAGATTGTAGACTTTACGTATAATGCCAATAGCCCTAACATTTTTTATTGTTCTGATCTCCAAGTGTCTCCTTTTTGGAAAGGTATGATTTGGCAGCAAAGCCTGGTAAAATGGGGTGCCCATGGAAGGTAGGAAAAGGTAATAAAATTAGGTTCTGGGAAGATAATTGGTTTGGGAATTCTAGCTTAGCCATTCAGTATTGGGAAATTTATGTCCTTATTAACGAAAAGCATGCTGTTATTTCAGATGTCTGGGATGGTACTAATCTTAAATTTACTTTTAGGCGCTGTGTAGATGACAGGCTTATGCATCTTTGGCTTGAGATTGTTACTTTTGCTGAATCCATTGCTTTTTGTGAGTGTGAGGATACCTTAGTGTGGAAATTTACTTTTAATGGGGTTTGATCTGTTCTATCTCTTTATGCTGTAGTTAATTTTGGTGGCATTTCTATGGTTCATATTCCTGCTGTTTGGAAAATAGCTATCCCTCCCAGAGTTCAAATTTCCTTTGGTTGTTATTACATAACAAACTTCTCACTAGGGACAATTTGAGTAAAAGACAGAAAATTGACATAGATTCTTGCTTGTTCTGTTCTGAAAAAGAATCCATTAATCACCTGTTTTTTGGCTGTGCTGTCATGATGCTTGTTTGGAAGGGAATTTCTGAAATGAAAATTTTGAATGTAGGGGCAAATTTAGAATCTGTCTCAAGGTGGTGGTAAGTAACTCTAAAAATTCAGTAAGAAATGTTCTTTCTTCTGCTGTGTTATGGAATTGTTGGAAACCGAGAAATGACATTCATTTTGGAAAATTCAGTGGACAGTTTTACAGGTACTTTGGAGGAGGATAGCAATATCTCTAGGGAGTCGGAAGCTTTTGTGCCCAGATTCACAATTGCCGAAGATGCAAACAGTACATATCCAATTTGGAGCACAAGGCGATGGCAATTCAATTGATAGGCTGGGGTTGAAAAAGAGGACGCTGAGCCCTGAGAAGTGGCTGCTACCAAGAACAAAGGAGGGGGAAGAATCTCTGAAGGAAAATCTGAGATGATAAATGTGTAGGCTTTTGAAGTGTTGAAGATATTGGCACGGTGCTGCCGTGGTGAAAAGCTGACCAAAAATGTTATCGTAGGAGCTGTCTGTAATCTGAGCTGCAAACGTTTAAACAGCGGTTGCCCTGCTGAGACTTGTTTTGTGGTTTCGTTTTAGTAATAAAATGGAACCGGGGGTGACCCTTTGGTTCTAAAAAAAATAACAGTATATGTTATTTATCAAAGTATCAAAGTAAAACAGTCTCCACATCAAACAACTACGACGGAGTGAATGCCCTGGCCAGTGACCGGGTGAGATTACTCAATTATGTACAAATGGAACACAACAATTTTTTGCGAACAATGCTGCAAATATGCACTGCTTACGAGCCATCTTCCTTTGGTTTTTGACTCAACTCTGAGTATTGGCCTCCCATCAGCTGCAATATCTCACTCCACAGACAAGAAGGGTCTGTCGTCAAAGCATCGATGATCAGGCCCAGGCTGCAGGAAGTGACAACCCAGTATCCTGCATCAATCTCACTTAACAACTGATCATTATCCCAAGCAGAGTACCCTACATAGAACTTCAGGTCCTCGGGCTTAACCGCACCATTCTTCATCAGAGCACTAGCCTTTTCCAGGTCTGTTCTGAAACCAAAGCAGACGCCTGATGCCACTTCTTCAAACCCCTTGATGGGTCTGCCATCATTAGTCCTCATCAAGAATATGCTTGTATCGACAGGGCCTCCAAAGTAGAGGGAACAATCACCAAAAGGTGTCGCCTGGTCGCGGAAGGATGGGTTCACATACTTCATCTTTGTGTACAGTGGACGGTTCAGGATGACACCAAATGGGCCGTCATAGGCATCTCTTGAACCTAATCTGAGGAGGAGGATGACAGTTCTCTCAAAGGTACCGTTGCCATCAAGCTCTTCAGTTGCAACCAAAACACACCCAGATTCTGGCATTGGAATAGAATGGGCCCACTTCCGAGGAAGACTGTGTACTGGTCCATCCATCGTTTTCTGCGGTAGAGTATTTGCATCTACTGTTTGCTCCTGGTTGCAAGACATAATAAAGAATAAATTAGGAAAAATATTTAGGGGCATCTCAATAAGAGATTAAGTTAACTAAAACACCAATTAGCGTCAGGTAGGGACAGGCTATTGTTTTTTTAAGGATAAAAAATGAATCTGATGTGTACATCAAGTTTATAGACTGGATAAAACAGGCAATTTTCTGGACAAGCAAAAATGGTAAATAAGACATCGCTTGTGAACTAGCAGTTGTGCACTGAAAACCTTGTTGCACTACATAATGAAACAGTCCTGCTGTATGATGTTGTTTAAAGGTGAAGAATTTCACTTCCCTCAATTCTATTGCTAAGATGTTTAAGAGGAACTGGGATAAAGAAGACTGAAAGTGAGAATGTCAAAGCAAGGTAGCACATATGTGATAATCAGCAAACGTTTCAGTCAATTTAGGCTAATCCCAACTAGGATAGAAATTGACTATACAATAATTAAAACAGAACGGGTCCTATCATGGACCATCCAATACAGTTTCCTCTTCTTGAGTTTTCAAATTCTCAAGTTGCCATTTCAACAATTGCAAAGATAGGCACAATGCTGGGCGAACAAACAGGGCAACTGGAACTACAGAAATTAACCCATCTCTTCCTTTCTCATACAATGCCAACAAATAAGTGATGCAAGATACTAGTCCAGATAATATCCAATCCCATTTCAGATTTTAAAGCGCGTTGCATAAAAACCATCCTAGTTGGGTCATTATGTAATCACTAAAAAAAGAGCTAACTTCTGCAACCCCCAAAATCTGTGGGCACATTATCTAGCAAGAATGAAATTATAAAGACCAGATCACCTAAAATTACATATGTTGACATCATTTGTAAGATAATGGAGAGCCACAGTTAGACTAAATTAGTTCAAAATGATTGGTCTTACCGACTTTGGAATCACAAAGCTTGCTCTCACGTCACGCCAATATGACAAGTTGCTAGGTATATACATTGTGTCATTGGATTTTGGTTCGCCCTGATTTTGGCTTATTCCATTGGAATCATCTCCACTGGGAGCAGATGCATCACCTTTTCCTGCATGAAGAAATCATCAGTTCCAACAGCCTATGGCTAGTTCATCAATCGAGTTCATGCCTTTCCACTAATAATACATGCATCCGAGGTAGATCGAAAGAAAGATTTCTTTTTTCTAGAACATAGAGAGTCACGGATTGAAAGCAAGATGGAAACTGCCATCACTGTATAACCCAAAAGTTTCCCAAATTTATATTCCATAAAACATGGATTCAGTTATACATGTTCCATTGTAATATTGTATGTACCTAGAAATAGGGATCAAACTTACCTTAATATGCTGATTCAACAATAAACATCTTCACAAAGCACCGCGGTTGGGAAAAAACAAAAACAAATTCAACAACGAGAACACAATTTCTACACCCAAATCAGTGTATATAACCATTTTTCAATCACAAACTGCACCAAAAAGATTTCAATCTCCAACTAGACACCAAGAAGTGTCCATCCTTCGAGCTCATTACATATGCAATGCACCCAATACCTCGTCAATCAACACAACTACAAATCCATCGAAACAGGCATAAAAGCTCCCTCTAAAAAAAGGCATAAAAGTTCCACGTTTCTATCACCAATTACACCACAACAAACACCATCCACAAATCGCGCCGAGATCCCACCTTTCCCACTCCGGTCGCACCAATTGACGCCAAAAGCACCGAAACTCGACCAAGAGAACCTACCGGAAGAAGAGGCCTTATTCTTGGGCCCGTCGCCGTCGCCGCGGCCGTTCTTGCTCTTCCTCCCGGACGCGCACGTCGCCAACTTTGGCCACCGCGCCGGCGGCAGCCCCCACCTCCTAGGTTCCATAGCCAGCGAGCCGATCTCGCCGGCGGCAAGGGGGGCCCACGTCGCCGGCGGGGAGTGCCTCGGCATGAGGCAGGGCCCACAGGCCTTCAGGTTGAGGGCCCACATGTCCATGGCTGCGAGAAGGTTGGCTCGGCCTTCGGGTCCGAGTGGAAGTTGAGATGGAAAGGAGGGGAATTTTTTAATAATTAATTTTTTTTTCGAAAATATAAAAAAATACGGACAATTTAATTTTTTGCGCTTTTAACCACATGTCACTTAATGGTTGGGTAACTTGGTCTAGTCGTTCAACCGTTGGGCGACATGAGGTCAAAGCGCCCAATGATTCGCCCAACCATTGGGCGACATAGAGCGACTTTGGCACATATCGTCTAATGGTTGAGTGATAATCCTTTAGTCATCTAACCGTTGGATGATTGTTAAAAAATATATATTTATTTATTAATTTGATATAAATAATTGGGGGTAAATGATAATTGTTGAAGGTTGGTAACATTTAGCAAGTCTTATTTGTAAGTATTTTTTTAAAAAAAATAGAGTAGATAATGTTGTTTGATCCGTTTGTGATTTTCGTATATTGTGAATGGTACGAAATCTGTTAGACTTGCAATAACGTTTTGCGATCGTCGTATGTTGTTGTAGTGCGATAAATTTTATGAAAAATTTTGTGATGACGATTAAGGTAGCAACGATTTATAAGTACAAAGATAAGTGCTATTACGATGCAATAGATAATTCGTTTTTTCATATGCTAGATAGCACCATTGATGAAAGATATGTAGATATTTCGTGCGTACTTACAAAACTCATTTTTTCATATTGTTGGATGCATTGCTACGCGAAGAAATGAATGCGAAAATACGACGAGATTTGATGTTGCAAATTAAAATAGACTTTATAATAAAGCTGGGAATAACAAGGCGTTCATGATTTGGTTACGTGCATAAGAAACATCATCATGAACGATGCAACAAACTGAAATACTCCTATGATACATAAACATCTTTTTGGAATGGAAATAAATTTGGCATTCGAGGGACTAGTTCGGAATGGCCCGACCTACTGTGTGAACCGGAGTCATTTTCCCTTTCTTGCGAGCTCGGCGTTGGACTCCTCGGTGGCCTCTTTGGCCTGGCTGTCATTTCCCTCTTTTTCTTGTGCCCCCTCTCATAAGCCTCGCGCTCCCTGCGCGTGCACGCCTTGATATGAGCTTTCGTCTCCCGACGTATACGCTCGGTTTGCTCGTTGTTGCGGTACTCCTCCTTCTAGATTTCGCAGGCCCTTTTGACATCCTACTTCTTGTAGTCGAGAGTCCACTGGTCATGTGGGTGGATCTCTTGGTCGATCCACTTGCGGTAGCTATATAGCGGTTCCGGGGACTACGGGTAGACGGAAGAGGCTATTGTGCGTACTTTCAAAGAGAAATAGTAGGGGAAGACACTGTAATTGGTACTTACCGATTGCCAATAGCTATGCCTTCTACTTCGCATGCTATGCCTTGGTGTTGCTAATTTTGTACTTAAATTTTTGCTCAATAACCACCATGATGTGCTTGTCCTCCAGGTTTTCTTCACTATCTCACTGTACATGAGGTTTGCTATGAAGGTGGACGTCAGGTTGCGATGCTTCGGCAAAATACTATTGAGCACGCAGGAGTGTGGCTCCACCTTAGAGACAATCCAGTGAGTCTCGTACTTACGTCTGCGTGTGTGCACATGCCAAGGACAGCCAACCTGCTCGTAGAACATAGTGTACTGCTCTGCGTTGGATTTGAGGACCCAAAACGTCCTCTGCATGGACAAGGCCCACAGCTTAATAGCATCCTACATTAATCCCTTATCAGCAAACATTGCATAAAACCAAACCTCTGTAGCATGGTACTCCAACGGTGATTCATGCTCGTCATGTATGGAAAGATCCTCAACATCCACCGTATTCCATGCCTGCGGCATGGGACCTTCATCCTCATCGGAAGAATCATCGCCATCCTCTTCTAAAACTTCCTCCTCAGCCCAGGCCGTCTGGTCATTAATCTCCATCTGATGCACAATGTTGTCGACATACTCCCTTGCGTCTGCTGTCCAGTGGGCTCAACTTGCGTAGTGTGATATTCATGATCTACCTCAGCAACATCTGCATCCGCCTGTCGGGTGGATTGAGCGTGTGGTGTGCGATATTACAGTTTTGCCTCCACAACATCGCCCACCGCGTCCCCTTCATGAACCACGCGTTGCGCGCCTGAGCTGCTCCCACCAACTGGACCTCCTATGTCTCCCTTCAGACATGGTTGCACAAGTAGCACGCACTCATAACCACATCGCCGGCAGCCTTGCACAAAGCCCGTCCATGCAAGCATGCGCATTAGTCTCCTCAACTCCCACTGAATGTTTGTGGTAGACGGACTCCAAAGCCCATGTAGGACGACACTGCACACCTCGGGGTCTAAGGAGAAGCTATGTGTGAGCCAGTCCAAAACATCTCCGATTCGAGCATTCTCCGCTGGGAGTACCATACGGATTTGCAGGAAATTGTTCAAGTCAACACCGTATGGACCTTCACGAATGGTACCGACACTGTAATGCACTTTCATTGTTGTGAATTCGGACATGACTGATTTCTCACTGCAAATATTACTATTTGTCAATATGCATTCACTAAATACGTGCTAAACAAATACATATCTACATGTTGACTACATTCGGATGAGAACAAAAACGAATGAGGCTATTACCTTCACATGAAGACATTTTCTTCTTATTAATAAGCTTCCTTCGTCTTCCTCTCTAACCTCACGAGCTCCTCTTCTTCTCCCGAGCTCCTCTCATCTCCTTCACTCCCTCTCCCGAGCTCCTCTACTTCTCCCCATCTCGGCCTCTCTCTCTCCCGAGCTTCTCTGCTTCTCCTCCTCTTTTTTCGCTTCTCTCAAGATCCTCTCATTCTTCTTGCAAGAGAAATAAGAAGAGCCCGTGAGGGTGTTGGGTCAAAGAGAAAAGGATGGATTAGTCGCCCAACGGTCGACCGACCAGTGGAGTAATCACCCAACTGTTGGACGACAATGTCAAATCGTCAAACCATTGGGCGACTTGGCTACGTGTCACCCAACGGTTGGGTGACATGTGGTCAAAAGTGCAAAAAATTAAATCACAGGTATATTTTTGTAAGTCTGAATAATAAATTGATTGTTTAAAAAATTCGAAAGGAGGGAGTGCATTCGCTAGGGCGGTGGGGCCTGGCCGCCTAGGACCCTGGGTGATAGGGTGGTGGTTCCTTGCCCATTCTTTTCAGTTTATTTTTAATTTTGATTTCTTTCAGCAATTATTATATATAAGACTAATAAATCGTAGTCTAAAATTATAAACCGCAGCTAAAAACAGCCAAGTGTTTGATTGTTTAGGACTTTCGGCGTCCAAAGATGTTTCCAAAACTATTCCCTTCTAGATAAAATCTTTTCAAAACTGTGTTTTAGTCATTCTATTTGTTGTGCACCAATATTTATGGATCAATGACTTCGACTTGTATGATCTATTTTAAACAAAGGGAAATCTTAAAAAAACTAAAAGTCATTGCCTTTGTCACTTACTCTCCTATAAATTGCTTTTTGGCTCATTTACACCCACAAGTCATCTTATCATGCCAATACACCCCTATAATTCCATTTTCTTGCCTTTTTTTCTAATTTCTCATGAATTCCCCATGAAATCAAGGACATCAACATACATGAACACACCGGATGCAGTAGAAAACTTGTCATGGTACCCCCTCCTCCCTCATCGGTAACCTCAGTCTGTATTCACCAGGGCCTCGCTATCGATGGTAGCGTCGGCCTTAATTGGGCTAATGGGTTCTATCTTTCATGCGATGCAGGGATAATTGTATGGTGGATAATGTGTCACGATTTGAAATATTCGCAAGATATTGGAGGTGATATGGAGAAAATGAACTTGTAGGCAGGGCCGGCCCTGGGCCTCGGCAGCAGGGGCAACCGCCTAGGGCCTATGAAAACTAGGGCCCCTAGCCCAAGTCTCATGTATATATACATCAATACATAAATCATTGATTAGTCTACAATGAAATGTCCTGATTCATAGTTGAACACCACTCCGATGCAACATCTGCACGACATAGAGAATTTCTTGCAATGTTTGTTCCCATTTTGTTCTAAAAATATCCATTAGGCTTGAGAGAGGGTTAAAGACTGCATTCAGAATTTTGGTAAGTGTTTATGCTAAGATTTTGGATTTCCTACAGTTGACTCAATTCTCTAAGTTCAACCTTTGCACTAATTTTGAAAAGATGATGTGCATTTTCTTTTTCTAAGAACTTTTTCATAGAGTCTTTTTGCTACTGCTCCGGCTTCTATTCAATTATCAACATCCATGTGCTTTTGTTCTTTGTCTAAACCAATTCTTATATTATTTTGTACAAGATGCTGAGATGTCATCTAGAAAGTATTTATCTGGAAGCGAAAAGGGCTAAAAAAAGAAGAAGAAAAGAAAACGAGCAGATGAGTTGATGGTGACACTATCAATGACTTTACAAGTTTGCATCCAGAAATATTAGAAGAAACTGCATTATGTGATTATTGTAGCAATATCAGTCTTGTTTGTTCTGCGAATAATAGATGATGGCTCTCCTTATTGTCCTTTGAGTGATGCAATGTTGTAGTTTATCCATAGTAGAATGTTATAGTTTTTTCAGACTTATAAGTAATATTAGTGGGATATTGAATTGTCACCAAAAATGACTTTTGTGTTTTTATGTACATTTTAGAGCACATGGCAACATGAGGCCATGAATATTTGCTATGTAGTATTGAACATTAGCTTAATAGTTGATATAAAATCATGTTTGTGTTTGAGTAAAGAGCCTCGACTTCTATCTCGCCCCAGGGTCCCCTAAATGTCAGGACCGCCCTGCTTGTAGGGTTATTTGGATGGTAAAATGAAATATGTTGTGTCAATGAACCAAAATGATCTGTAAGGGCTAAGTGACAAAGGCCACGACTTATAGGTTTTTTATTTTTCTCATGAAATAGATCTTACGATAAGAATATATTTGAATTTACGATTAGACTCGATTTGGACTTGACTAATAAATACATGTACTCAGGGATTGCAATTTGCACTAACATATAGTCTAGATTTGTCCAACGGTTTTGTGGGCTCATCTGCAAACATGATTAGTAGACCTTGGAAGGGTAGCTTGAGCGTTATCACTCACATAAGGCAGCAACAATCTAATGTCATTGCAGCTGTAAGCTCCCAGTTGGCAAAGCCTATTATCTCTTTTGGGGATCAGAGGAGGAAAACGGTGCACTCAATCGAGCTATGATGACCCACTCTCAAGCATACTATTGGAATTGTCTATTGCTTCCTTTGGAAAATACAATGGTATCCATACCTCTTGTTTTTTTCTTTTTTCTTGTCAGATTAGCAGGTATAATTAGAGAACGATCAACTTCAAACTGAATTTTCTGTGCTCTCATGTTTAAATTTCATAGAAAATCCTTTGATGATAGAATGCAAATCGGTACAACTATCCTTAAAATATATCTACCACTCATGTTGCTTTTTTTTGTTTGCCTTTTCTCGAGGTGGATTGAAGTAATTTCTATTTTCAGCTCATGTTTGATTTTTTTATAGAAGAAAGTTATTTCCTTCAGATGCTTGATTTGAAGACTAAATAAGAAAGCCAGCTCATCCATCATACTCATCTTGAGATCCTTGCTAATAGAATTTAAAATTTTGAACTCCAAAGCATGAAAAGGGCCAGCAAAAATTATGTCATTCCATAAATCTAAACAAGAACAAAATTATTGCCATGTCTGAAAGTGAGCAAGGTTTCATCTATCATTCTTATTTTAAAGTTGTTTTTAAGCAGGAAACTCTTAAGCTTATCATATCAAACTCTAGGGACTACTAGAGAGCAGAAGGTGATAGTACAGGAGCACGGTCGAGCGAGCCATCGTGGATGGGGAATGAAAGAAGGACATCGACTGATAGGATGGGTGTCTACACAAGAGCTTGTCAGAGTACCGTCACGGTAAGCGAAGCAGCGGTGGCATTAGCAGCGGTCTGGAAGAGAGGAGAGGGAGAGAACGAGAGGAGCGAGCCGATTGAAGGGGATGAGACAGAGGCACGGGCGAGGAGGAACGAAGTGGGTGACGCACAAGCAGTTCCGCTAGTTGGACTCGCAGCGTCAGAGAGGAGAACACGGGTAACAAAAGTAGATAGAACAGTCAAGGCCTGCTTTTTTGCATCCGCCTCTACCACGAGATCTGTCTCCGCCACGCACTCCACTCCACATCGACGCTCCCAATTAGAAATAGAGGAGGGAAGTGAAGGCCATGGCGCCCTCAGGTGGAGCTAGGGCACCAGAATAGAAGGCGAGGATGGCGACAGTTCACCACCCATGGTCGGTTGGCGGGGTAGATGGCGATAGTGGAGGAAGGGAAGGTCTAGGGGCAGCGCCATGCTAGGTAGAGGCGACGAGGCTAGCTGGGGTCGAGCGGAGGTCAAGGGACACCAGGGGGAGCCAGGGAGGCCATCGACGGTGAGGACGACAGGGTTAGCTCGGGCCGACTTGAGGTCGAGGGAGACCAAGGGGTGTCTCCTTTCTGCTCGAGGAGGCCTCGACGCTTAGGTGAAGGGGAGCGGGAGTGAGGGAAATAGGAGCGAGGGAGGGGCGAGCAAGGGGAGCGACGGGGATGGGGTAGGGTAAAAGCGGAAGGGAGAAGGACATTGCGTGAGAGCGAGAAGGAGAAGGGGATTCGCCTGAGAGGGGGGTTGAGACGTGCCTGAGAGAGGGTGGGGTTTTCTAGTCATCAGGAGCGGTTGTGGAGGAGACTGCGCGAGTGGGAGGGGGATCGTGAGATCAGACGACTACGAAGAGTCGAAGGAGAATGGGTAGCTAAGAGACGAAGGAGAACGGACGACCCACCATCAACTCCTCTTTATATAATAGTAGAGATAACTAACGGAATTTTTCGAGTAATGGTAACTTTATTACCTTTTAAAATATACTTATATCTATTATATAATTATAATAGTTTTGATATGGATACTTGATTAATCTACATCGATATACTAGTCTAACCAAAATAAGTGATGTAAATATGTTCTTTTTATCTCGATTAATGAGATAATTTCTATACATATTACTTTTTCTGAATTAAGGATTATTGTGGGATTTATACTTTTAAAGCGCAGTAGATACATTGAATATCACCAATTATTTGTAAATATATATAGATAACTGATTAGGCTATATAATCAGGTCGCTCGGACCATATAATCACTAGCGGGGGAGTGATCCAACAAATACCTGTTACCGACCTTTAGAACCTGCTTCATACGTAGGTTAGTTTGATTAAATCACTGGTTAGATATTTCAAAGAAAGGAACAGTTGAATGAAGCCCTGAATTTAAGGGGTGCATGCTTTCAATTTTTACAATCATTTTCTCGAAAGAAAATAGGGTTAAATTGTAACACACGGCTGGATTAGCTGGGCAGTACGAATCCAGGTAATGAGGTAGATGCATTGGAAAGATAGGTTTCTCGATCTTCCTAAAGGTACTAGGAAAAACAACATATTAGAAGAATGCATAAATCACAACCCCCCACCAAGTAATCTTTATATGCCGAACAAAATTAATTGTTGCTCGCTTTTATAATTGTCACTACGAAAAGTATTTTTGTAAATACTTTCAGTTATTCCAGATTTTAAGCAATAAAATTTCTCCTCCTTCCCCTGTTTTGTTGCTTGCGTAAGCCCGTCCCTATCGTCCAAGCTCAATACGTTCACTACATGATGCTTCTTATGATCAGAACCGACTTGTTCGGTCAGGCTTCAGCTGTGCTTAGCCTATAGCTATAGCCCATATGCTCCGCCTCCTTATTAGCGGGGGGATTCGTGAGCAGCCGCAGCAGCCACGTCGCCCCCGCGAATGCTCCGCGCGACGCGTGCCCAGCGATTTTCGGTACGGTCGGGGGAGTCGGGGGCGTTTTTTTTGTGAAACAGCCCCTGTATTTTTCCGAATTTACGTACAGGTCCTTGGTTCTCGCGAAAAGGTCCCTGGAATTTTTTTTCTAGCCCCTTCACTTTGCAGGATGGCCCCGCGTTTTGGAAATGCGCACAGGGTCCCGTTTTTTACGTCTGGTCTTGGTTTTTCGAAAAGCCCTCCCTTTTCGAAAATACATTTTCCCGATTTTTTGAAAACTCCTCACAATTATCGCCTCTTTTATTTTAGTACGATGCGGTGGTGGCGGCGTGCCGCGCTATGCATCTAGTATGTGATTAAACCCCATATGATTGGTCATGATCCATACAAATCACACAGTTCAATAAAAACCGAGTTAAGTTCTAGTCGTCTAACTGGGACTCGTGTTTATGAGCCTGTTCTTTACGATTTCTAAAAGTGGTTTTTGGTTTTTGCTATAATATCTAACTTTTAAACAGAGGATTTTTTCAAGACGAGGTCTACAAATTAATTGTAGTATATGTTAAAAATTCAACATCTGTATCAGTCAAAATCACAAACAAATATCTTTTTCTCTGTAATATCTATCGTAAACAGTCAAAATTTAAAAATTTTAACTAAAAATAATAAAACACAGCCATAAAAATAAAAACAGGCCATATGCGTGGTAGCTGCCCTAACACTAGGGGTGGAAACGGATCGGATACGATCGAATAGTATCAAATACGAATATGAATCTATATTTTTAAAACGAATACGAATACGAATTCGAATATTCTTAAATACGAATACGAATATTCTCGAATACGAATACGGATATTTTCGAATACGGATTTTCTCGGATATGAATATCGGATAAAATGGATTCCTAGTGATTTTGTCGATTTTCACCGGTTTTTGACCGGTTACCGGTTTTAAACCATCTAAATTCAAATTTTGAATCACAAAATTTGTACGAATTTTTTATGGGTTCTAGAAACGGATCGAATACAAATCGAATAGTTTCGAATACGGATACGAATATTCTCGAATACGAATACGAATACTCTCAAATACGGATACGAATATTCTCGAATACGAATACGAATATTTTCGAATACGAATTTTTGCTTACCATATTCGTGTTTTCTCGGATACGAATATCGGATAAAACGAATTATCCGTTACCGTTTTCCACCCCTACCTAACACGTTCTGCGCGCGCCAATATTCTAATGCAAGCACTGCATTGTCCTGTTGTCTCCAGTGCATACGTGTACATGTACTCCATTTCTTTAATTTTGCAACCGAAATTAAGGATGGCCAGATAGGGGCGGAGCCAGGAATTGGATATAGAGGGGGCAACATGGACAACAAGTAGAGTAGCCAATGAACCATGTCGGATTTACCGATCCAATAGTCACATATCACAGTAATATATTTCGTAAATTACAATGTAAAGAAAATTGCATCTCTATTAACTTAAACTTAGCTCTAGACTACCAGCAAGATCATATGCCTTAATAATATCATCATGAGTTTATGACTAATCTTTGCGGCCAATTCCTTTTCAATATAAATTACCAAACAATCTCGTAGAAATCCATCTCCCATTGTACTTCGAAGTCGCGTCTTTGCAAGTTTTATAGCTGAAAAACATCTCTCGGTGGTTACAGTTGAAACCGGAAGGGTTAAGACTAATCTTAACAACCTGTCTACAATAGGATAAGATGAATCTTTACCAGTCTTAACTGGTCCACTTGTTAGATTAGCAAGTGATGGTAATGCACTTAGGTTTAGATGATTGCATACATCAAGTTAAAAATGTGGCAATTGACACTCCAATTGAGCTCTTTCTTGACTTGAGAAATCAGTAAGATAATATTTTTTCACTTCACTTTGGTAGGATAATATTCTTGACTTGAGAAATCAGCAGGATTATTAGGTGAAATGTACTTTGCATTTTTTTGGAGGGGCCAAACCACTAATTAAACACATGTAATTAACTACATAATGAAGAATTAGTAGAAGATTGGGGTGCAGGCCCTCCCATTCCTTGTCTCCGCCATGTGGTGGCTGCACCAACCCTTGACTGTAGTAGTACAAACTTTGGCAGCGAACAACTATCGATCGATCACAAAGGTCACAAATGTGTTATTGGTTGTCTGGGCCTAATTCCGAGGAAGCTGCGGCCACAGTAAAATAAAGGGCCTGTTTGGCAAGTTAAAAGTTGGACGGTTTTTGGCTTTTGCTACAGTACCTAACTTTCAAACGGAGTATTTTCTCAAGACGGAGTCTACAAGTTAAACGTAGTACACGTTAAAAGCCCAACATCTGTACCAACCAAAATCGTAAGTGGGTATCTATCTCTCCGTAATCTGTACCGTAAACAGCCAAAATTCAAAAAATTTAGCCAAAAGCCGCAGCCAAAAAGAACAGGCAACTAGAAAGAAAAAGGATTCATCTCGTTCGTTCTATTTGAGTTTCTGATTTCTAACTTATTTTATACTATTTATAAATTTCATCTTTTTATACTTTCGACTTTTTTGAGCTTTTTGTCGGTTCTTTTTTTCTCGTATTTGTTTGTATTATACGTGATAGGCTAAGATGTTTTTTTTCTATTTTTAAAATTTTTTAAATTTAATTATGTTAAATAAATCTCCATCAGTTACAGTATTTTTTCAGTCTACTACCATGCTTTTTAGTCATAAGCCATTCAAAATAAACTCTTTTTGAGCAGGACAGATTCTACTGCTTCTACAGGAGTCAACGCCGCCCCAAACGGCCACCAAGATTATGTCGACTCATCAGTTCGACAAAGCTTCAGGGGAAATCGTGAATAACTTTGTCGTAACGGTCTTTTATATTCTACTGTAAAGCATTGTTACATATTAATTACGAATATTGTGATCATTAGTGAGCATAAAGATCAATGGTTATTTGTTGTGTCATGAACCCAAAAATACTTGTGTTCAGTGTCATCTTACTAAAAGTCTAATGGTGCACCTAATATATTTTTCTATCTACAGTAGTGATCTGCCTTATTATTATTATTTTGAAAAAAATCAAATGGGTACACCTCCAAATAAAAGATAAAGGCAAAACAAAAAAAAGCAGAAAATTACAGGGAAACTCCAGAAGCAGAGAGAGCTCAATCATCTGGATTTCGGCGACATATGCTGCGGGGAGAGAGAATCCGAAGCCCTCCTTCGGGTTTGCTCTTCCTCTCTCTCCTCCCTTTTCCCACCGACCCCCTCTCTCCCTTCCTGTGGGTCTTGTTGAGAGAGGAAGAAGAGCTAGAACCAACACCAAGAGCTGCTGCCAACCCTGCACAGCCTGGGCTCTGATCACTGATTGCCCAACTATTATCTTCCTCTTTTGTGATATAGAATCCCATCTATCCCTTATATGTTAATCCTCGTTGTTCTTGGCAATCTCTCTTTTCTTTTAGATTTCCTTGGCTTCAAGATAGGCCTCCACACCATAGCTTGCTGAGTAGTTGATGTTCTTGGTTTTCTTGATTGCCTAGGGTCTTGGATTTTTGGTTTCTTGGTCTTCCCCCAATCTTGCAATCTTGTAGAGTATTTTGAGTTGGTTTTTGGCTGTTGGGAACCATGGATGAGAGGATTCCACCACCCTCCCTCTTGCAGTACTCACCGTCTCCTGTCCATTCTTCCCCTCATCACCTCAATTCTATGAGGTATTCTGCCTCTGAGAGAGAGAGGTGGGTTCCTGCTTCGCTATCTTGTTATTATTATTTTCTTTTTATTTTCTGCGATTGCTTTTTCTATCTCCCTATTTTTCGCTATCTCGGTCGAGTTTTGTTTAAGTTTTTGATCCAGCCTTTTGGAAATCTTTCTGAGGAGTACGAGATTTGATGCCGGTGGTGGAGATTTCTGCTTAATTCTGACCTTCTGGATGTGATGTTTGGCATTGATCAATGCTGCAATTGTGATGGAGGAGTGATCTGTGGAAATAGGGATTTCGGTGATTGCTTGCTGATAGATTTACAAGAGCTGTTCGCTGATGATGGCTATTAGGAATAAATAGGCGCTCTATGTTTGACTTGTTGCTGATGGATGTAAAATTTTTGTGTAATAAATTGCTCATTGTTGATAGTCACATGTAATTTTTTT
The DNA here is from genome assembly GCA_036346245.1 of Bonia amplexicaulis. NCBI lineage: Eukaryota > Viridiplantae > Streptophyta > Magnoliopsida > Poales > Poaceae > Bonia > Bonia amplexicaulis. The sequence goes on along the minus strand of CM070736.1, from coordinate 4,633,486 downwards.
TTATTTTTGTGGATCTTGCTGTATAAATCTTATTAAAGTTCTTGTTTTTACAGTTTTTTGTGGGCTTGTAGTTATTTTAGATGATTCAAATTATGCTTCTGCTCTTTGGAATACTGTTTTAATCTCTCATGTGAATAATAAAGTCAGATTGACTAATGTGATAGTGATGAGATTGTTTGTTTGTCAGATATCTGGCTGAGTTGCTTGCCGAGAGGCAGAAATTAGCCCCATTCGTGCAAGTTCTTCCCTTCTGTACCAGGCTCTTGAACCAAGGTTGTTTCTTTTGCTTCCAGACATTCACTATCACCGATTGCCATGTTTAATTTACCTTAGTTTGTCCCAAAGTTTTTTAGGTTATGGACTGTTAGTTATGAATTGCTGTGAGCCTGTGACGTTTTGATGACTGCCTCTGCTACATCTTTTTGGGATATATGATGGTTTTCCTGTCCAATATTGTTTGTATCGTCTTATTAGTCGATCAGAAGAGTTAACCAGAGGATGTCTGTTACTAGATTTTGTTATTGATTGATTTCTCATATATCCTATTGTCTAATTCTGGTATAATTCGCGGCAAGGTAATAATTTGTCCACTTCTTAGCCATAAAATAATAACTTTGTCCACGTAATTGACTTCACTCTCTGGAATGGATACTTTTCATGTCTATTCTTTTACTGAGTGGAGTGGTTACTATCTCGTTGCTACCATAATTCAAGGCATTGGGCAAATTTGGAAATCTAGCGTAGATAGCCTTTTCCCAAATTTAGGGTGACATAAGTAGAATTACTGTCATTATTATACTATAGCATACTGCATGCCAAATAATATGTACTATTGTCTTCATGATCATGTTTTGTTTAATGCAGAGATTTTGCGGGCATCTTTTTTGCCACCTAACCATAATTTTGTTGATCCTGAGAGAATTGAGCATGGTAGCCCATTAAGGTTACCTGGCCACCGAGTGAATGGTCAGCCAATGGATCTGGAGGGATGGTCAGGAATGCAAACAGAGGTAATGCTGATCCAGGGAATCTTTGATTATCATGGAGGGTTTACCAGCTTGCCTTGTTATTGCATTTAAATAGCATGTGTGCCCTAGTAGAAAAAAGGAATGCATATGGATTGTGGACCTTGCGTTTTTAGATTGCTGACTCAATGGAGGATGTGCATATCTGTAGTCAATTTTGTCAAAGGTTGTGACCTGTCGCTAGTTCTTAGCAATTTAATCTATCAGTTGAGTTAAGCGTTGAAAGAATTAAATAACCTAACTTATGTCAGTGAGAGATCATGAACACTATTTCTCCATATTGGTTTCTCAGGCCATTGCATGTATAAATGTTTTGTCAAGAACCCAAATTATCTGTACTCTCTTCAATGATTATATCATCAACTTCTCTTAATCATATTTATGGGGAAACATGCTCTCTCCTTTTTTTTCAGCATATGGGGGTTCTACAAGCATCATCTATGGGCTGGAATGGTGCTCCAGCACTTGCTAGCACCCCTGTTGTCAAGAAAGTTGTGAGGCTAGATGTTCCTGTGGACAAGTATCCTAATGTATGCATGGCTTTCTTTAGTGCTTTCCTTTAACTTTCCCCAATGTGCTTTGCCATATTTCGAATGATTTACACTCTTTTGGTTGTTACCAGTACAACTTTGTTGGCCGTTTGTTGGGGCCGCGAGGCAACTCCCTGAAAAGAGTTGAAGCTTCGACGCAATGTAGAGTTTACATTCGAGGATGTGGTTCAGTGAAAGATTCTGCTAAGGTAACTAAGCACATTATAATATATTGTTCTTAGTTCCCTAATTTAATAATATTATTTGGTTAAAATTATTGGACGCTTTTAGGATGAACTGTGTGTTATTATCATACTTATTATGTAGAATTAAAAGCTAAGAGGAATAGAGGATATGTTTCCTTATGTTTAAATTATCATAAGCAACCAAACTTCAGGCTGGCCTGATTGATATGCAACCATTGCTCGGTTAGTTTCAGACGCACTGCACTATCTAAAGCTTATATTATGATCTCCAGACTACAATAGAAACACTGGAGGAAGTGTGGAACATGCTAGTTAAGGTTAAATATTCTGTTCCATTTTCAATATCAGCTACTTTGTTATTGTGGTATCATGAGCTGCAATCTAGGCCTCAGTAAGGATTTAATTTCTATTTAGAATTAGAATTTGTTACTACGTCGCCCATGAATATATCATCATTCAAACTTTCTTGAAGATGTTTACTATGGTTTGTTTGTTTCAGCTGTTGGTCTAGGTCTAATGGTTTAGTGGGATGCCGCACGCTATCATTTATACATACAGTTGATCGCAGTGAGTACTTAGTAGGCTAAGTAGAAATTTTGCTGTAATTGAGGTGTATTTGTTGCTTTATTTATTGAGTGATCTACTTCTTTTTTTACTTTGACTTTCTGCTTCCACTGGATCTTGTTGTTCACTGGATACTGGTGCCATCTTAGTTCTATCTTTGCATCTTATAATTCTTTACCACGCAAATCCATATTTAGGGTCATGAGCTTCAAGCATAACAGATTGCCATATATAAGCTTTAGAATCTGATATTTGGTATACCCTTAGGCACTAAAAGATACCAACCTTGCCCTTTTAGTTGTAGACTTGATATTAGATTTCTCTCTTTTATTTGTCTGTAGCGGCTTAAGATAATAAGACCATTGCTTTCTTGATACATGTAATTTGTAGTTTTGTTTGTTTGCAAGAGTTATTAACAAGATCCGGGTGCTTTTTTGTTTTAACAATTCTGTTTTGTCACACCTCCTATTGATGCAAATGTCCTAAAAAACATATCATTATTATTGTTGTTGTTGTTGTTGTTGTTGATAGGAAGAGAAGCTGAGAGATAAACCTGGGTATGAGCACCTCAATGATCCACTGTATGTGCTTGTGGAAGCAGAGTTTCCAGCAGATATTGTTGATGCCCGTCTAAACCAAGCTGTGACCATCCTGGAAGATCTTCTCAAGCCAATTGTAAGCACCCTCATTTCCTCTTTTGCTGCCATTATCTTAAGAATTTTTGTATGTACTGTTAATATGGTGTTATTCTTCTTGCTAACGGGGTGCTGTCGTCAGGATGAGCCCATGGACTACTACAAGAAGCAACAACTGAGAGAACTGGCCATTCTAAATGGCACTCTGAGAGAGGAAAGCCCAAGCTCTCACCTTAGCCCTAGTGTGTCCCCCTTTAACTCCACCGGGATGAAGCGTGCCAAAACAGGGCGGTAACCTCAGTCCCAAAAGCTTCATTCTCCAAAACCGGTCATGGTTCAATGTCTGATCACAAGCTGCTGTACTGCTGGAGATGATTGGTGATGCATATGCTGGGATCATCAGTGTTGGCCTATGGCTGTCATGATCTGCGCGCTTTATCAACCGTATGCCCTTGGGTGAATGGTCTCTGTGGGCTTGATGTTTGACGCTATTATTATTTATTCTTTTGTGCATCTGACTTCTCCGAAGTATTAACATTATTGGTTTGGGTAAGTTAACAAGGCCGGTTGGCCACTCTAGAAGTTGGGATCCAAAGTGTCGGACAATAATAAGGTTTTGTCGGTGTACCTGAGATAGTTGTAATATGTCGAGGGCTGATGCTTTTGTGTGCTAGTACAAGACAACCAGACAAGTATAGTTGAGAGACAACCTCCATTAATGATTATTTGCATTCATACAAATGGTACTCTATGCCAAACTGCCAAATGGTGCCATGTACACTTGCATAGTTGCACGGTAAGCTTTTCTTTCCATGTTTGTTGGGCATACAGCTTGTGGTCGAGATCATGTGCACGGTGGCAGTTTAAGCCATTATAGTGCCGGCCAGGGCTGCTAGTGGGGTGAAGAGCGATCTGGCATGGCCACTAGAGAAAAAGCCCTCGATCATTCGTGCAGACTTTTTCACGCTCTTGCCAGGGTAGCTGCTCATAAAACGTCATGGATGATGGATCTTTCCCTAGATTGCCTGCCCTGTTGCTACCTTTTCCTGTGGCCCCATGGGGAAAGTTCGAATGGAGAAGAATAGCTTTTCTGTTCAAAGTCTCGTCAGTTCTGAGTTCTCTTACAGCTTGTGCGAAACTGCTTCCAATTTATCCAGCTCGGTAAGTAGTACTACTTTGTGATGAAGTAGTACTACTTTGTGGTGATATTGATTGCACTGATATTGAAAGAGGCATTGCCGTTTGCGATTGCAGTGACCTTGAAAGACATGCTCCAATCTAGGCTGCTAATTTGAGCTTTTTTTTTGTTTATGGCTAATTTTATACTGTACTTAGTTTATTTTATATAGCTGTTGATGTCTTTTTTAACGTAATTAAATTTAAATTTTTTAAAAATAAAAAAATAGGTTAGTCTATCACGAACGATGCAAAATACCAAAAACTAAAAAAGATGAAACTAAGAAAGTAGAAGGTAGAAACCAAAAACCCAATGGAGAAGCCGAAAAGAGCCTTATCCAACTCAGTGAAGTAGTGTTTTGAAAATTCTTATCCGGACGAAAGTACTTTTGATGATATTGATCGTGCTAATCTTTAGAGCCGTTCTAAACAGTGATGCTTTCTAACTTTCATAAACCAAAAATCCTTTGGAACATTTTGGCTTGTTAACGTAGCCTTTTTTTTTTCTTTTCTCCTTGGCATTATCTGTGGAGATATAACGGTGTTTTTATTTTTTAATTAAATATCTCATAAAAAACTCACGGCACTATAGTATCATTTCAATTAAAAGCCATGACACTCTATAACGGCACCTTAAATTCTACTTTTCACTAGGCTGAAGAAAGATCTCTAGTAATCATCGTAGTCCCCAATCCAAGAGACCGACATGCATTCATGATATTTATTTGGCACTGCGCGCAGATTTGTGCCACCTGTACTCTGGTTGTTCAGTTCAAATGCTCAAACTATGGTCTGGTCTGCTTCAATCTGTGGTTTGGTCTGGTCTGGTTCAACATCTCCTAAGAAAGTTCTTTGCAATTGGTGTGGTTCAACATCTCCTGAGAAAGTTCTTTGCAACTGGTCTGGTTCAACATCTCATAAGAAAATCTGGTCTGGTTCAGTTCAAATGGTTAATCTGTGTGATGTTAACTGTTAAAAAAAAATTGTTGACATCTCCTAAGAATGTTCTTTGCAATTTTGTGGTCTGGTTCAGTTCAAATGTTCAATCTGTTATCTGTGTGTGTTGTTAATTGTTAAAACAAAAATTGGGGTTCTTTGCAATTATGTGGTCTGGTTCAGTTCAAATGTTCAATCTAAGTGCTGTTGTTAATTGTTCAATCTAAGTGCTGTGGTTAATAATCTGTGTTGTTAAATGTTCAATCTGAGTGTTGTGGTTAATAATCTGAGTGCTGTTGTTAAAACAAATATTGGTGTGGTATATATGGAGTTCATCTTCTGAGAGATCCAGTGTCAAAATCAAAGGAGTCCAACCTACCAAAATTTGAGCTGGACGACTGACGACCGCTTGCCGTGTCCAACCGAGCCTACATGAGCTTCTTCGAGCCGAGCTTGAGCCCAGCTCAAAGCTTGATCGTTAACTTAGGCTCGCTCGAGCTCGAGTTTGGTAGACTGAGCTCGCTCGAGCTTGGCCTGTTTACAGCCCTAGCTAGTACTATCATGCAACGCAAGATCGACTCAAAGATTACCATTAAACAAGTGAATCTTGAGCCGTAATGGACACAAGAAGAAGCTAATGAGCGGCCAACTACCAACGGCGATCGAGAATCGAACCAGTCGACACGGCCCGAGAATTGAACAAGTTAAGGCTGTGGTTTTTGGTTTTAGTTTAAACGTTTGTCTAAATAAATCGAAAGATGATAAATTATTTTAAAGAATCTATCTTAGTGAATCACTTTGCAAAAATAAAGAAAAAATCTGTTGCCGGCCGCGCCGCCGCGTTGAGTTGTGACGACGGGAGGAGGGGGGAAATATCCGCGTCACATGAGAACAAAAGGCAGCACTCGGTGGCGCGGCTCGACAGAGATCGGCAGTGCCGCCCCCGTCATGGGGCCACATGGCGCGTGCGAAACCAGCAGCGCCGCCAGTTTGCCACCTATGCTGCCGCGCAACCGTCCGTTCGCTGCGCCTCAACTCGCGAGGGTGTTGTTGAATGAAATGTAGTGACAAGAAAAGGACAGGAAAAAGGTGTAACTTTATTACTGATGTTTGTACATATTTATAGTACATAGAGGGGTGTCTGCATAAAGTAAAAGGTGGCAGTTTGTGCAGTTATACACATTGGGCAGTTAAGCCAGTTTTGATTACAACACTCCCCCTTGACCAATGTGTCTTCATATGATCACTTTGATTGGTTCATCATCTTGGAAAAACTCCTCCAAAAACCCTGTAGGGAAAATGAGGAGAATCGATAGAAGAAATATATTAATGATTGAGTTGTTATATTGTCTCATTAAAAACCTTGATGAGAAACCTTAGAGGAAAAACTCATAAAGGAAAAGAGTACAATATTTAGATTGAACGGGTTAAGTCTTAGGAGATTTCTCCCCCTGATGTCTGCAAATCACGTAGTCTTCGCAAACCAATTTCATAAACACATTTTTGGAATGTGGAAGTTGGTAATGACTTAGTGAATAGGTCTGCGAGGTTATCACAAGACTTAGTTTGCAGAATATTTATTTCCCCACTCTCTTGTAATTCATGTGGGTAAAATAATTTAGGTGCAATATGTTTAGTGATATTGCTCTTGATGTAACCCGTTTGCATTTGAACAATGCAAGCAGCATTATCTTCGTAGATAATGGTAGGAGATGCAATAGCACCTATATCACATGACTGTTGTATGTGATTAATCATTCTGCGAAGCCATACACATTCACGTGATGCTTCATATAATGCAATTATTTCAGAATGGTTAGTGGATGTAGCCACTAGTGTCTGTTTCGAAGACTTCCAAGATATGGTCGTTCCACCGTAAAACACAAAGCTTTGCTTGCGATCCGGCATTATGGGGATCTGATAAATAGCCAGCATCTGCATATCCTACTAAATCCATATTTTTATTCTTTTGAAAAAATAGACCGAGATCTTTAGTGCCTTGAAGATATCTAAATATATATTCTTCACTCCTACCCAATGTCTTTTGGTTGGAGTAGCGCTGTATCTAGCAAGTAGATTTACCGCAAATGCAATATCCGTAGGGTGCAATTTGCAAGGTACATAAGTGCTCAATGGCATCGAGATATGGAACCTCGTGTCCCAATAGCTCTTCATTATCATCTTGGGGTCTAAATGGATCTTTTTCCCTGTCTAGAGATCGAACAACCATGGGGTTTTCGATGGATATGCTTTGTCCATATTGAATTTCTCCAATATTTTCGGACATAGGCTGATTGATGCACTAGAATGCCTGTATGAAGGTGCTCAAGTTGTATACCTAAGCAAAATTTGGTTTTACCCAAATCCTTCATTTCAATTCGTCTTAAGATGATTACGTGCTTCATCAATATCTTGTGTGTTACCAATGATATTAAGATCATCAACGATACGATATAATGCAAAATCTGTTGAGGATCTTTTGATGAAGACGCATGGGCAATCATCATTGTTGGAGTATCCTTTTGGTTAGGAACTCACTTAGTCGGTTGTACCACATTACCTTGATTGTTTCAAGCCGTATAAAGACTTGTTTAATTTTACACAATACATATTGCGATTTGCGTCTATATTCGAATTGAAATTCCATCCGAACTTTCATGTATATTTCGAATCAAGTGACCCATAAAGATATCTTGTCACTACATCCATCAATTGAAATGATAGATGATTTTGTACCGCTAATGATATTAAATATCGAATGTTATTCCACTCATTCTTGGAGAATAGGTTTCATTGAAATCAATGCCGGGTCTCTGCGTGAACCCTTGTGCTACAAGCCTTGCTTTATATCTCACCACCTCATTGTTTTCATTCCGTTTATGACGAAACCCATTTGAAACCGACAGGGAATACTCGGGAGGTGTATGTATCACTTTGGTGAATACATTTCTTTTGTGAGCGAGGCTAACTCCTCTTGAATTGCATTCTTCCATTTGTTCCATCCAAGTAGCTGCTTGCACTCGCCATGGTCTTAGGATCGGATCATTTTGAAGGTTGTTTGCAATTGTTGTGGAGAAATTAATGTCGACAATTGTAGTCTTACGATCGTATGATTCTCCAGAATCATTATAGTTAGTGGAAATTTCTTGGACCCCTGGTGACTCAATGTTATTTCCCAAATCATTAGAGTCGGGGTATTCCGATGTCCCAAGATCAGTAATTGAGTGCACTGTTGATCTGGGTTCAAGGATCCTTTGATGTCTATCAACATGAGGTTGATCTGCATTTACATTTTTTTGTTTCCTTTGTCGCTTGTTAGAAGCTGTATCCACCATTTGTGTCGTACTTCTCCCCCTCTTATTTTGAATCGGAGTTGAGTGGTATTTTCGGTATCTCCACTCTTTCGGGCACATTTCGGCGGGATTATAGGATTTTGTGACACCCTTATAATCGATAAATGCATCTGCGATTATTTGCAATATTTTGCAAATGAATGAGTTCGAACTTGAAGTTCGCTCTCTAGTACGTGGTCTGCGAGGCGGGAATGCCTTGAACATTCAATTAATTTCACGGCATTTAGTTTGGTACTTGTTTTCTCCCCTAATGCCGGAAATGTTCCTCATTGAATATGCAATCGCCGATCGGCGTGTGAACGGGTCCCCAGTGAGGGGTTCGAGGTATTTTATAATCGACGGAGATTTATACCCAACATAGATCCCAATTTTCCTGTGCGGTCCCATTGATGTACGTTGCGGTGGTGAGATCGGTACGTATGTAGCGCAACCGAACTTTCGCAGATGGGAAATATCTGGTGGATTTCCACGTACTAATTGTAGTGGGGAAGTGCTATGATAAGCAGTTGGACGCAATTGTATTAAGTCAGCAGCGTGTAAGACTGCATGACCCCAACATGATGTTGGTAAGTCGCAATTAGTAATGGTCTTGCAATGAGCTTGATTCTCTTGATAAGAGATTACGCTAAACCATTTTGTGTATGGACATATGGAGCAGAATGTTGAACTTGTATCCCAAGAGCCATGCAATAATCATTAAAGGCATGGGATGAAAATTCAGACATTGTCCATTCGAATTGATTGAATTCGATGTTCAGGATAATGTGCTCGTAATTGGATAATTTGACCAATTAACTTAGCAAATGCATGGTTTCGTGTGGATAAAAGGCACACATGTGACCATCTAGTAGATGCGTCAATGAGAACCATGAAATATCTGAACGGTCCACACAATGGTTGTATAGGACCACATATATCTCCTTGAATGCGTTCAAGAAATTTAAGTGGTTCACTCTTATTTTAAGATAAGATGGTCTTAAAATCAATTTTCCTTGGCACATGAAGTGCATACGAAATCGAGGATTCGGAAATTTTGTTTTGATGTATGTATGACCAATTGAATTGCTAATAATTTTCCTCATCATTCCAATGCACGGTGACCAAGGCGATCATGCCATGTTTGGAATGTGTTTGTGTTTTGGAAAATTACTTTGTATGCAATATGTTGAACGGGTTTGATGTATGTATAGTACAATCCGGAGTTTAAAGATGGAATTTTTTCTAGTACTTGTTTGCCATATCCGTTGTTTTTGGTTAAGAGGAGATATTCCTCTTTGTTGTCATTTTGGGTTTCAATATGGAAACCATTCGACGGATATCTCTATAACTAAGTAGGGTGCGTGTTGAATCGGGATACAATAGTGCATCCTCAATTTCCAATTGTGTACCCATAGGGAGAGTGATAGAGGCGCGACCAGAGCCTACTATCGTTGCATCGCGTCCAGCGATTGTTAAAATATTTCCTTTCCTCCTAGTAAGAGTTAGAAAATATTTTGTGTCCCTAAGTATAGAATTTGTGGTACCGCTATCCACAAGGCATAATTCCTCCTCCATTGGATGGACTCCAAAATCTATATATACAAAGAAAAGAATTTAATGAAATTCTTGAAGTAATATATAGAATACATACAAACTTTATTTGATAATATCGAATGTGTTCGATATATGATTGTAGTATCTGAGCTTACAATATGAATGACAACTTTATTTATATTACAACATAAAAGTACTTAGTAGCTATGGAATTAGAAGTCTAATTGAGATCTCCAAACATGTCTTGAGAATGAAATTCTTCAAGTGTGTCCTCGGTGCACATGAGATCATCCTTCTTTGGAGGGTACATGTGTCTTTGAGTTCTTGAATGAATTGTTGAGAACATCCGCTTCATCATCATTTGATGTGAGATTGAAGTGTGCTTCAAATCTCTTGATTGAGCATTCTTGCTTTGAGTCAATGACTTGAGGTAGAGGTCCACAAGATGCTTGAGGTGCGGCATTTCTTGGTAGGATGGTTGAAGCAACCACACTTTGACAAGTCTCTTTTTGTCAAATTTCTTACCAAAATTGCCTTTACCTTTCTTGAATCCACTTGGTTTTGCTTCATGTTGCGTTTTGTTTACCTTTAAAGTTCTTTGAATGGTTATGTGAACCATTGAACTTATGCTTATTTTGATTAGCATGAACTTGTGAAGTGGAGCGACCAGATGGGACGTTGTCGATTATTCTTTAAAAGAAGTTCAGCATGCTTTTCTGCCTGAAGTAATGTATGCATAAGATCAAAATAAGTTTGGTAATTTGCAGCACGCCATTGTTCTTTGTAGGACTCTGTCGATGGGAGCATAGTAGAGAGTCTTCTATTTTGTCCTCATCTGTGGTTCCTTCTCACAAAACGCAATTTGGAGCAAATAGTATGAAGGGCATGGTTATAGTCTCCAACTGTTTTGAAATCTTGGAGTCTAAGATGTGCCCATTCATGATTAGCCTCAGGTAAGAGAACAGCTTTCTGCTGTTCATATCTATTTTTGAGGGCTAACCATAAAGTAAGTGGATTTTCCTCATATAGGTATTCCGCTTTTAAATGGGATGTATATGATTAGTAATATGTTTAAAGCGGAATATTTCACCATATCCGGAGGAATTTGATCTGCCGGAGGATTAAATATAACCCTTTCCAACCCACGTGTGGTGAGGTTGATCTTTAAGTCCATAGCCCATGTAGGGTAGTTTGTGCCATCGATAGCGAGTGGCTCAAAATCTTTGGTAGCCATTTAATACCTACATGAAAGTACACCATAAATGATTAATTTACATGAGGTAAATTAATGTGTATGGTAATGTTATAATAAACTGCAAAATTTTATACCTAAATTAAATATAACATGTGGTTATATTTATGAGACCGTGTAATCACAATATTGTATGGCGTAGCGTACAAAATAATGTAGCAAAGTGCCATAAATCGTGATTTTATGGTATTTATATTAGGTATAATATTTTGCAAAATTCCAAATTATTAAGTACATTGGTACTTATTAAATGGGAATTTTAAATTTAAATTTGCTAAGATAGCAAATTTAAATTTGATCGCAATTAATATTGTAAATAAAATTACAATAAAATAATTCTACATATGTAAAAATTATATAAATGTGAATGCACATTTATTTAAATATTTACATAATTTTTCAGGTCCTGTAGGGACTGAAATGCAAATTTATAACAGTACATAATGACGAGTACAATTATAAATAAGCAAAAGGACTAAACTGCAAAATATACAAATGGAAATTTATTTCATCGAAAATCTGCATTTTCCATGAACTACAGGGGGGAAAATGCAAAATTTTCGACAACCTGGGCTGAGGCCCATTCGGTCTTTAGGCCCATGAGGGGAGGTGGGGTTAATTGGGCTAAAAGCCCATTTGTTTGGCATAGTATAAATAGATGAGGGGGGAGGAGTTAGGGTTTCCAACCCTAACTCTCCAAGCCGCCGCCGCCTGCCCCATAGGCTGCCGCCATCGCCTCATAAGGCCGCCGCCGCCCATGCCCCGCCGCCGGTCGGCCGGATGCCGCCGCCATGACGCTCTCCTCCGTCTTGGTCGCGCCGCCACCACCGCGCTTGGGCCCCATTGCGCCTCGGCTTCCATGTTGCCGCCATCGCTGCCGGCCGCCGCGCCGCGCCGCCTTCGGCCCGCCGCCGCCGCCACCACGCCGCTGCGCCCCCCGCCCACCGCGCCTACGGGTCGCACTTTCGCCGCCGCTGCCGCTGCCGGGCCGCCGCCGCCGCGCGCGTCGCCGTCTGCGCCTTGCCGCCGCCTCGCGCCTCGGCGTAACGCCGGCCGGCCGCGCCGCTTGCGCGGCGTGGCGTGCCGCCTTGCGCGCGTCTCCGGCGTCGGCTCGCGCCGCGCCGCGCTTATCCGCCACTCAAACGCTTGCCGTCTTTGCCTTGCCGCCGCCGGCCGAGCCGCCTGGGCCGCTGGCTACCGAGGGCCGAGCCGCCTGGGCCGCCTTGCTGGGCGCGCCGCTGCCGGCCGCCGCCGCCGCCGCCCGCCGCCGCCGCCCTGGGGGCCGCCGCCGTCGCGCGCGCAGCCGCCCATGCCGGTTGTCTGCGCGCGGTCTCCGCGTCGCGTGAGTCGCGACGCCACGCCCTCCCCTTCTTCCTTCTACGTGAAGAAAGGCGTCTCTCGGAGGAGGCCTTTGGAGGAGCGCGATCCGGAGGCCGGACGGCGGTTAGCCGCCACGGATGCGTCGTCTGTCGACAGTAAGGTCCGTGGCGGAGTCTTCGTTGGTGAGAAACGCCGTCGTCTCCCATGGACGACGACGAGTTGGCCGGGAGCCATGGCCGGTGGCGATGACGGTGGTCGCCGGACGTAGTGGTGGTGGTGGTGGTGTCGTCTCCACGAGAGGAGCAAGAAGGCCATGGAGACTTGTGTGCAGGGAATCCACTAAAGCAAGAATGTCTAGAAAAACTTTCTTGTGATGTGCACAAATTTCCATTACCTTTCTCTGTTTTAGTCACTTGCGTGAGAGCAAAGTGCTGATAACGTGTTGAATGAAATGTAGTGACAAGAAAAGGACAGGAAAAAGGTGTAACTTTATTACTGATGTTTGTACATATTTATAGTACATAGAGGGGTGTCTGCATAAAGTAAAAGGTGGCAGTTTGTGCAGTTATACACATTGGGCAGTTAAGCCAGTTTTGATTACAACAGGTGTCTCACATGCGGCTGCCTGGCCGCCAGATTCGGTCAGGGCGCACAGTGTCACAGTCTCTCCCTTTCTCTGGCGCGCGGTGATAAAACGTGGGACTTTTTTTTTTCTATAGCTTATAATTTTCAGCTAAAATTTTTAAATTTTAACTATTTATAGTTTAGATTACGAAGAGACCGATACTCACTTATGATTTTGACTAGTACAGATGTTAGACTTTTAACGTATACTACATTTAATTTGTAGACTCCGTCTTAAAAAAATACTATATTTAAAAGTTAGATACTGTAACAAAAATCAAAAGCCGATCGGCTTTTGTAACGCCGAACAGCCAAGTGACATGAGAATAGGTTCCACGTTAGGATTCGTGTGTGTATTCCGAAAATCGTGAAGTAAATCCAAGGTTTTGTTTCGTCCGTGCTTGCATGTGTGTGTATACTGGTTTTGTTGCCGAAACTCGTGAAATGATTCGAGGTTGGTTTTTTATTCAGGTTTACGTATGTGTTTATGCTCACTTATTTGGCAATAAACTCGTGAAATGGATGCTTGTTTTACCAGCGCTTCGCATTTGTTTATAATCGCTTTGTTGTAAAAGTTGATTAGGAATAAACACGGGTTGGCTAGGAGATCGTTTCAACTTCGACGGCGCGCTCACCTCGTACTTAACGCCCGCATGGGGGCAGAGGCTCTGGATTCCGAGAAATTCTATTGTGCCCCCGTTACACACACGCGTTTGTGTCACGAGCCAACCAGGTAGCGACACGTGGCGTTCAAGAATAAAAAATATTTTTTACTGTTTTGCACTGTATGAAGTCAATAAAAAATAATTTTTTACTGTGTTGCTACAGTAAAAAAAGTATTTTTATTACCTTGCTGCAGTGTAAAACAGTAAAAAATATTTTTTTATTTCTTACTTGCCACGTGTCGCTGCCTGGTTGGCTCGTGACACAAACGCGTGTGTGTAACGGGCACAATAAATTCTCTGATTCCCCGGCCCACGCCGCGCAAGCGAAGCGAAGCCCTGGACCGACCCTCCCGCGCCTCCGATTCCACCGCGGTCCGGTGCGCCGCCCCCACCTCCCCACCCTCTCCTCCCATGCTCCACAAAAACATTATTCAATGACACGTGGCCCCAACAACAGCGCTACCCCACAAGCAGTGGGTGTGAGTAGAAAAGCAGGTCGCCAGCTGCTGTATCCGTAGCCGTTCGTGTACCTGGTGCCCCCACACTGGACCACCACGTTGGCGTCCTGATTATATGTCCATGACCGGTGGGCCCGACTGACCTGTCGTTGAGGGAGGAGAAAGCAAGAGAGCTTCTGGTCTCTCCTCCATCTTGGCGTTTATGGTCGGTTTTTGCTTAAATTTAGTTTATGTTTATCTTGTGCTATAATAATTATTTTTAAATAATATATTTTTAAGATAGATTTATAAAAAAATTATAGTAAAAAATATACTGAGTTCAGTTGTATCAATCAAAATCATATACGACTATTTCTCTCTGCGTACTATCTCTCACGAACAGGCAGAATATTTAAGCTATAACCCATAAATTGTCAGCCCAATATAGATAACAGGGGCACAATGATGTCTGGGGACCAAGCCTCACTGCTTTTGGATTGTTTTTAGGTGCATACTAATGTGATCGAGACTTTTTATCCATGGTTGATTTAGCATGCATGATATATTATATACCATTACACTAGCACGCATCTAAAAGCAATCTAAAGGCAGAGAAGCTCGGTGCCCAGACACCATGATGCCCCACTTCAGTATCCTATATATATATATGTACATGTATATATACACGTGTATATATATGTATATATATACGTATATATATACATACATATATATACGTACATATACATATACGTATATACACACATATATATGGTCTGTTTTTTTTCTCCGAAGCTGACGGCTTTTGGTTTTTACTACAGTACCTAACTTTCAAACGGAGTATTTTCTCAAGACGGGGTCTACAAGTTAAACGATGTACACGTTAAAAGCCCAACATCTGTACCATCCAAAATCACAAATGAGTATCTCTCTCCGTAATTGTACCGTAAACAGCCAAAATTCAAAAATTTCAGCTAAAAGCCGCAGTCGTTGCCAAACAGGTAGGGGTGCAAACGGGTCGGGTTAATCCCGACCGATTTGGCACCGAATCCGATTGATACCGAATCCGGAGAAAAATATGGGTTAGGATATGGTAACAGTAATATCCGTCCGAATCCGATACGTCTTCAAGTTTGATTTCAGGTTAGTGCTACTATTTGACGTTTCATTTTCTTTTGCAATAGTAAAATAAAATCTTCCACATCAGCTATTAAGTAGTAACATCAAATTCTTGACAGTATGTCCTCCTACTCTATTTGTTGTACTGTATGTATTTCTTACAAACAAGTAGGGGTGCAAACGGCTCGGGTTAATTCCGACCGATCCGACACCGAATCCGATTAGTACCAAATCCGAAGAAAAAATATGGATTAGAATATAATAACAACAATATCCGTCCGAATCCGACCCATTTGTACCCTACAAACAGGCCCATAAGCTTTTTCTCTCTCACCACTGCCGCGCCTTGCCTCGCCTCAGTGTCCTCTGCGACCGTCGCGACCAGTCGGCGAGTAGTTTTTTTTTTTGTTTCGCCCACCTGACAAGCCTCGCCCTCGCCTCTGCGCAGCCATGGCGCCGACGGTGGGGCTCAAGCGGACGGCCACGCAGACCATCACGCTGCCGCCGCCCGGCGCGCGCTTCGCGGTGCGCGAGGTCGTGCGCTCCGCGATCACCTCGCCGCCCGTCGAGGCTTCGCCGGCCCCGGCCAGGGTCGCGGCGCCAGCGCCCGCGGTGGAGGGGTTCCTGTGCCTCGAGGAGGTGGACGGGAGGCGGTGGAGCTACGTTGTGGATGGAGGTGCGGGGAAAGGGAGGGCAGGGGCGGGCGGCCGTCCCGTGGGGCCTCCGTCAGGGCCGTGCCGCTCCAGTCGCCGCTGCCGCCCGCCGAGGTGAGCAGTTGGTGTTGGGTTTCGTTTTTGGTTTGGTGGCTCTGCGCTAGGCTTCGAGGGTCTGATTTGGGGAGAACTGGTCGCGGACTTTGGGCGCATTTCATGGTTGGATACTGATTTGCTGTATCGGAGGCGTATCCATATGCGGATTTGAATTTTCGGTCTCGATCCAATCGGGATTCACGAAGCTGCGCAATAGATGTGTGTGCGTGTGTGTGTGCGCGTGCGTGTGTGTGTGTGTGGCATTTCGGTGTTGCATGCGAAATTAAGTGGATTGCTGACTAAAAGGGAATTGATTTTTTAATGCCTGTGGAAGTTGCAGTCTTCAGGCCATTCTCTATGGTTTTTTAGAGCAAAATCCTGGAATAGTGGAATTGATTTTTGGAGTTAAGTTTTGTACCAGTTTTCAAATATTGAATAGAGGGTTCTCCATTATTGTGGGAAGGTAGTGTTGTACTGTTGTGTGAAAAGTTGAGATCATTCCTTCCAAATGATAATAGTTAAGGCATATAAATAATAAACTACAGTGGCCATACAGCTTTATAAAATAACCACACTACATACTATGGCTGCAGGAAATGATGACATTCATAAGATCATATGTCGTGCCTGAAGGGTTTCCAGACAGTGTTACTCCATCATACGTTCCATACATGACCTGGAGAGCTCTGAAGGTATATTTTAGAACTTGTGTTCACTGTCTTGATTCAAATATATCAAGGTAAGTTTCACTATTGTTTTCACTGCTCAGCATTTCTTTGGTGGAGCAATGGGTGTGTTTACAACAAGAACCTTGCTGAGCTCCATTGGAGTCTCTCAAAGCAAGGTAACCCCAGGTGCCATTGCTATCAACTGGATCCTCAAGGTAAATAAATCATGCCTATTCAAGAAGCTATTTTTTCTGGTCACCATGCTTGTCTGTGGATTTATCCGATTGATCAATTCATTTGAAGACAAGTGCAAATTCATGTAAAAGAGTTAAGTACTTCAGTCAATCCACTAGCAGGGGAACAACATAAGTGGGCATAAGGAAATTACTGGGGTACTGGTTAGGATTAAAAACCATGTCTTTGATTTACTACCGTCTCTCCAGAAGGTAGCTCTGGTCATAGAACAGCCTTATGAACCCCATGATAACCTGTAGAGTCTTATCCTTCTATAATTATTGACCATTTGATGTGCACAAAATAGTAGCAATATCTTCTGTTTTGCGGATGTACTTGTCTATACTCCTTATCCCTAGTAATCGAGTAGGTATCATCATCTGTCGTGTAATATAATATAATTGTGATTGCACTTCTGCTTCAGGATGGTGCTGGACGTGTTGGAAAAATGCTCTTTGCGCGTCAAGGGAAGAAGTTTGACTATGACCTAAAGCAGGTGAAACATGTGAAACCATGTGTTCACTTTTGCAGTATCTACGTTATTTCCAATTTCTTGGTCCCATGTGCATGACTACCTGAAACTGAAATCTTCTGCAGCTCCGCTTTTCTAGTGATCTCTTGCTGGAGATAGGAGCTGGGATAGAGTTAGCTACCGCAGCATTACCTCAATTTTTCTTACCTATGGCTTGCGTAGCAAATGTTGTAAAGGTC
The DNA here is from genome assembly GCA_036346245.1 of Bonia amplexicaulis. NCBI lineage: Eukaryota > Viridiplantae > Streptophyta > Magnoliopsida > Poales > Poaceae > Bonia > Bonia amplexicaulis. The sequence goes on along the minus strand of CM070736.1, from coordinate 4,615,749 downwards.
AGTCCTCACCAGCTGTTGCAAGTTGCAACTATTGGACTTCAAATATATATACTCACTGCTCTGTTTCAAAAGCATTGATGAAGAACCTTCTCTCATGCAACATTTCAGAATGTTGCTGCTGTTACATCAACATCAACTCGCACTCCAATCTATAAGGCCTATGCAAGAGGAGAAAACATTGGAGATGTCACTGCTAAAGGCGAATCCGTTGGGAACATTGCAGATCTGGTAATTATTAATGTGTTGCCTTTACAGCGCCTTTTTTCGTAGTGGCAGATTAATTGGACATGCAGCTCAAGTTTGCTGGTTTGCAGCATAAGTTGAAGCTGTGTGACCATATTTATTTGGTCTGACACTGTATGGCAAAAAAAAGTGGCATGAAAAGAGCTTTTGCTTTATGAATGATAGTGATCTCATCTGTTCACTTAATTTAGCAGCAGTTCTGACTTCATTTTGTTGATTTCACATGAAGCTGGGCACTGGTTTGAGCATCTTTATCTCAAAACGGAATCCATCATTGGTGACTTCATTTGCCTTCCTGTCATGTGGATATCTCCTGAGTTCATACCATGAGGTTCGCTTCAATTCTTTTAGTTTATCACCTGACTGCTTTAGTCTTTTCTTACACTCTGCAAGTCATATGTTAATACTGTTTCTCTTGCTAGGTGAGGTCTGTTGTGCTGAACACCCTAAACAGGGCAAGGTTTACCGTTGCAGTTGATTCCTTCATTAAGACCGGTATGTCACAAATATCTGTTTGAATTGTTCTGGAAGGTGCCAGAAATTGTTTATTGGACTAGTGAAGCGGAACTTCTCTGTGAAATAACCCCAAAGGTGAAGACAAATAATATTAATGTAATATTACCATGCAGCAAAGTAGAGAAGTTCAAAAGGCTTAGAAAGGACTTCATCAGCACAAAGTTCATTTTTTTATCAATGCAGAAGCATGCTGACAACATAACTTTTTTTGTGTGTGGTGACACAATGCTTTGGATACACTAGAAAGCCACATAATGTCGAAAGCAAATTCCAAATATACTCATATACACTTCTTTTTTCATTTACACAACATTCACATAATTAAGTTTTAAAATGCCGAGCTGGGAACTGAAATTTGGACCTTTTAGAACCTGTGAAGTTTAAAATTAAAATCCTAAGTAGGTGCTTCTGTTGGTTTGATTGTGGTTCTGTCTAATACTTGAATCTCGAATTCTCTATGGTACAGGGCATGTCCCCTCATTGAAGGAAGGGAACTCACAGGAGACAATATTTAATCCACCTTGGCGGCATGAGCCAGTCGCAATAGGTCTGTACAAGTGTTCTTCCAATTGCGCTCCTTTCTTCCAAGTGTTAAGGATAGAATAGGAAATAGAATAGAAACGTTATTTGTTTCCTTATATGCCTTATATTCCTTATCTGTACATGGTATATTCCTCTGTATATCCACATTGTACTCTATATATATATTGCCCTTTGGGCCTCATGAATATATGTACAATATTCATAACATGGTATCAGAGCTAGGGCTCTGATCTATTTTCCACTGCTCCGACGTCGCCCGTCTTGCCCCGCCGTCTCTGTTCGAGCCGCCGCCGCCGCCGCCGTCTCCGCCTTCTTGCCGCCGCCGCCACCTGTGCCGCTCTCCGTCAGGCTTCCGCCACCGCCGCTCGTCGTACTGCCGACGCTTGGATCGTCTCAAGCCGCCGCCGCCGGATCATCTCGGCCGCCGCTCTGTCGACTTCCCGAGCCGCCGCCAATAAATCGACGCCGTCCGTCTTCGCCGGTCTTTGTCGTTCTGCTTCAGTCGTCCCCGCTGAACCGCCGCCGCCGTCGTCGTCCGCCCGGCCGCCACCTGAGCCGCTTGGATCCGACGCCGTCCATTGTCACCGTTCTTGCCGCCGCCGCCGCTCGTCGTCTCACCGATCGATTCGATCGATGCCGGCGCATTCAACCGTGATCGCCCGCCGCCGCCGCTGCTCGCCGCCGCTCCGCCGCCCCCCTCCTCTTGGTGTTTTCTTTGGTGAGTCGGCATCGCTAGCGTTCGGTGACTCGGTGACTTTTTGTAGATTCACAAAAAAAATAAAAAAAAACGTTGATCTAACAGTCGCGCCGTCCAGCGTCGCCTGTTTGACTTCGTTGCCTTGGTCGCCGCGCCGTCCAGTGCCACCTATCGATGGCTTTCGTTCCATCTGCTGCGATCCCATTTTCGGGAACAAAGCTCCATGGAACGAACTACAGGTTATGGTCTTCCTTCATGGAGATCACGCTTGATGGCCTCCGTCTTTGGGGACATGTTACCGGTGCACGTCCTTCTCCGCCACCGCCGGTTCAGCCTCCTCCTAGGTAGTCTACTTCTGCACCTCCTGGAGCAGATGAGGCTACTAAGAAGAAGGCAAAGGCGGCTGCTGCTGCTGCTGCCGATGCTGCTGATGAGGCTTTTCAGTATGCCATTGACGCTTTCGAGCGCAGGTGTGCTAATGAGGCCCGTGTTCGTGCCATTCTTGTGGTCAGCGTTGACGACTCCATTTAGCCAGTTATCATTGGTCTGCGGTCTACTCGACAGATCTGGGAGTACTTGTGTGAGCGCTACCGGCAGAGCGATGATGCTCGATTCTTTTCGCTTGGCGTGAGTTGGAGACGCCGCTGGGAGATTCTTCCGTCGACGACTTCTTCCAAGCTCTGGCTAGTCTCTGGCGACAGCTAGATGAGCTAGCTTCTCCACTGTGCCAGGAGTGCCACAAAGTTCAGAAGACAGATCATGATCGTCTTCGTCTTTATGATTTCGTCTGCCGTCTTCGCTCAGAGTTTGAGCCTATTAGAGCTCAACTGCTGAGCCACTCGCCACGACCGACTGTCACCGAGCCTCTTTCGACACTTCGGGCTGAGGAGCTTCGTTTCAGGTTAGCAGCACAGTCTGTTCCAACTGTGCTTGCTGCTCCTTCTTCGACTACACCGAAGGTTCCTGCTACGACTACGGTTCTTTCCCAGGTGCCTGTTTCCGATCCTGCTTTTGCATCAACTGGAGTTCAATGCAACTACTGCAAAAACTTCGAGCATGACTACCAGAGTTGTGCGGTGCGAAAAAAACGGAATAAGGCACGTGGGGTTGGACGATCCAAGGGGGGCAGGGCGGCCCTTCCTTCACAGGAGGACATACCAGCTCATCAGGATCTCAGTGAGGTGACTCTGTTCGGCCACTGCCAGCTCTACTTCAAAGATCTCTCACAACTCGAGAGGTTACGCCGGTCTAGCTCAGATGTCTCCCCCAGGTACCTCTTGGGTTCTAGATTCTGGTAACTCTTTCCACATGACATCGGATTCTACATCTGTCACTTCAGTAGGACCTCCTGCCCTCCCTATCTCTGTACAGACTGCTGATGATACTTCCTTGTCTGTTAGCTGTGAGGGCACTTTTTTGTCCACTAATTTTTCTGTTTCAGCTGTTTCTCATATTCCCCAACTAACCATGCAGCTTGTTTCAATGAGACAACTCACTGACCTTGGTTGTAGGGTTGGTTTTGACACACACCTGTTTCGTTCAGGATCGACAGACATGGACGATATTTGGGACTGGCCAACGCCGTAGGGATCGTCAGGGTCTCTACATTCTCGACCGTCTTCATCTTCCGTCCACTTCAGTTGCTCCTACCATGTCTTGGTTGCTCCCTACCACTCCCCGCCACATCTACCTCCATCATCACCTTGCCACCACCCCTGAAGTTCTTGCGTAGTGGCATCACCGTTTAGGTCACCTGTGTGGGTCCCGTCTTTCGTCATTAGTTCGTCAGGGTGTCCTTGGACATGTTACTATTGACACATCCATGTTTTGTCGAGGTTGTAAGCTGGGCAAGCAGCTACAACTTCCTTATCATTCTAGTGAGTCCATGTCTTCTCGTCCTTTTGATTTAGTTCATTCAGATGTATGGGGACATGCGCCTATTATCTCCAAAGGCGGGCATAAATTCTATGTTATTTTCATTGATGATTATTCCTGTTTTACTTGGCTTTTCGCTATGTCTAATCGTGGTCAGTTTCTTGCGATCTATCGTAGCTTTACCATGATGGTTCATACTCAGTTTGAGTCCTCTATTCGTACTTTTCGCTGTGATTCTGCTGGCGAGTATTGTTCTAGTGCGTTTAGACAATTTCTTTCTGAGCAGGGAACTCTTTATCAGTCTTCTTGTCCTGGTGTCCATGCTCAAAATGGGGTTGCTGAACGCAAGCATCGTCATCTGATTGAGACTGCTCGCACCCTTCTTCTTACTTCTCACGTTTCACCACAGTTCTGGGCTGAGACTGTTTCTACGGCTGCATATCTCATAAATATGCAGCCTTCCACTACTCTTAAGGATGCCAGTCCTATAGAGCGGTCTCTTCTCTAGAGTCCCCTAGTACAGTCATCTTCGTGTTTTTTGCTGCACCTGTTTTGTCCTACTGCCGCCTCGTGAGCGCACTAAACTGACAGCCCAGTCAGTCGAGTGTGTTTCTTGGGTATAGTTCTGTGCATAAGGGTTATCGCTGCTATGATCCTTCTACTCGACGGATTAGGATCTCACGAGATGTTGTCTTTGACGAATCTCGACCTTTCTTCTATCGAGATTCGGCTCCTCACACTGTTTCCACCATTGAGACGATCTCCTGGTTGTCTCTCCCTGACTCCTCACCCATTTCCCCTTTCCCCCTTATACAGATCTTCACCTCCCGTGTTGCCTCCTGCAGCACCGCCTCTTGCTCCTATGGCGCCACCGTCTCGTTTCTCTGGGGTGCACTACTCCAGACGTCCTTGTACTTCACCAGATCCCTCTCCTGGTCTCTTGCCGACACCGACGTCTGATTCATCTGATGATGCTCCTCGTTACGCCCTTCGTGACCGGGCAACCATTCGGCCTCCTGATCGTCTTGTTTTTACTTCGATAGCTCATGCTCTCTCTGTCACTGAGTCTAGTTCTTATCGTGAGGCTGCTTCTCATTCTGAGTGGCAACTCGCCATGGCAGAAGAGCTTGATGCGCTTCATCGTACGGAGACTTGGGATATTGTACCGATACCTGTGCACACTCGTCCTATCATGTGCAAGTGGGTGTACAAGATTAAGACCAGGTCCGACGGTACTATTGAGCGCTACAAGGCTCGTCTTGTGGCTCGTGGCTTTCAGCAGGAGTATGGTCGTGATTACGATGAGACATTTGCCCCTGTTGCTCATATTACCACTGTTCGCACTCTTATTGCGGTTGCTTCTGTTCGCCGATGGTCTATCTCTCAGCTGGATATTAAGAATGCCTTTCTTAGTGGCGTCTTGCATGAGGAGGTTTACATGCAGCCACCACCCGGGTATTCTGTTCCAAATGACCATGTCTGTCGTCTTCGTCGTGCTCTTTATGGTCTAAAACAGGCCCCTCGTGCCTGGTTTGCGCGTTTTACCTCAGTGATCACCGTTGTCGGTTTCACTGTCAGTGCCCATGATCCTACTCTATTTATCCATGTCTCACCTCGAGGTAGGATACTGCTTCTTCTATATGTGGATGATATGCTCATTACTGGTGACGATCCCTCATTCATCGCATATGTGAAGAAGCATCTCAGTGAGCAGTTTTTGATGACTGATCTTGGCTTGCTTACATACTTCATTGGGATTGAGGTTTCTTTCACGCCTGAGGGTTACTACCTCTCCCAGTAGAAGTATGTCCAGGATCTTCTTGATCGGTGCAGTTCGACGATACTCGCCTTCTTGAGACTCCTATGGAGCTCTCTCTTCAGCTTCGTGCTACTGATGGTGATCTTCTTGAGGATCCTACTCGGTATTGCCATCTTGTTGGGAGTTTGGTATATCTTGTGAGCACTCGTCCTGATATTGCTCATGCTATCCATATCTTGAGTCAGTTCATGGCTTGTCCTACTTATCTCCACTACAGTCATCTTCTTCGTGTTCTTTGCTACTTGCGTGGGACCATCTCTCGTCGCTTGTTTTTCCCTAGCTCCACCTCACTCCAGCTTCAGGCATACTCTGATGCGACCTCGGCTAGTGGTCCTTCTGATCGTCGTTCTCTTTCTGCTTACTGTGTTTTTCTTGGCTCCTCCCTGATTGCCTGGAAGACAAAGAAGCGGTTGCGATTCCGTTCGAGTGCAGAGGTCGAGTTGAGAGCTATGGCACTGTGATAACAGAGATTACTTGGTTGAGATGGCTACTGCGATTTTGGTGTACCGTGAGGGACCTACAACTCTTATGACCGACGATGCAGAGTTATCGGTATTGCCCGTGATCCAGTGAAACATGAGTTCACCAAGCACATTGGTGTGGATGCTTCATACACTCGCTCCCAGGTGTAGGAGGGTGTACTTGCTCTTCAGTTTGTGTCCTCAGAGTTACAGATTGCTGACTTCTTCACGAAGCTACAGACTAGGGCACAACATTTGTATTTTCTCGCCAAACTCAGTGTGTGTGATCCATCATGAGTTTGAGGGGTGGTGTTAAGGATAGAATAGGAAATAGAATAGAAACATTATTTGTTTCCTTATATGCCTTATATTCCTTATCTGTACATGGCATATTCCTCTGTATATCCCCCTTGTACTCTCTATATATATTGCCCTTTGTGTCTCATGAATATATGTACAATATTCATAACACCAAGAACCTGCTTCATCCGTGGCAACTTTCTTTCAGGATCACGATTTGGAGATGCATTTCAAGAACCTGCTTCATTTGTTGCCATAAGGCCTTTGTTTGAGGTACATCCTCTTATCTCCCTGGACACCGCCACCAAAAAACACTTATTATTTTCCTTTTTTTTTTGGTATGACCAATACTTTCCATCTTAATAATAGGATGAAAGATACATGGTTACATATAACCCAGCGAAGGATAAGGTATATGCTTTGCTCAAGGACCAAGCAAAGTCAGATGACATCCTCAAAGCTGTTTTCCATGTAAGCGTTTGTGTTCTCACTGCATTAGGGTGTTTTGGTTCCTTTATCCTATATTTTGACATGGTGTTCTGTCGTACAGGCTCATGTATTACTGCATTTTATTAATGCATCACATGCAAGGAAGCAGATGAACTCTAACCGGTCAGATCACTATGGAAACCTGTACCCACGAAACATGGATTTCCTGGCACACATTGCAGAATCTTGTAAAACTGTCTCTTCCTCTTATGGAACATTCAAGAAGAAAGCAAGGGAACAGGTAACATTCCTTGTCTTTGTGATAAATGCGCTATCTGTAGTATTCCAACTACAAGATATAATTGTGAAAGCCACTTGAATGAAACAATTGCTACATAACTAATCACATTCCTTTTTTTGTATCAGGGCTGGATTATGTCAGAATCACTGCTTAACCCTGGGAAAGTTCGATTATGTGGCGCAAAACCGCAATGATTTTACTATTTTTGTTTACCGTTGAAGGGATGATACCATCTTTTGCTGTCAGACTATCTAACGAGACCGGATGCTCAGTTGTTAGTAGCTGAACTAACATGTTGGAGCCCAGCACTAGGTGTGAATCACTGAACCTATCATCTCATGCAACCTAATTTTGGTAGGATTACAAGCTACCAAAATCCGGAGAGGCCAAGAAGATGTAACTTGTATGTTATTGCAAGTTCTTGCTCTTATGACTTGTAGCTCTTTACACCAAGCAATCAGTTTGACCGATCATTGTCAGTTTGAAACTGTCAGCTGCAGGAGGAATGCCAGAACGGCAAAATAACGCATGCGTAACCAGGAGCGCAGATTCTACCGACGACGATGAGGGGACTTCCAACTGTTAACTGCAGTGTAGAGGGACGTAAATTTATGTTTGCTGTATAACGGACTTAGCCATCCCACTGTAAGTCTGTAACCGGTTTTGTATGCTCGTCGGCTGCGGAGTTTGTTTCAGGCTGTTTCTTTTTGCTGACCTGCTGTACTTTGAGAATTGAGATGTTCCCTATCTACCTTTCTTAGGGCCGTTTGTAAATTCCAGTTTTCCTAAATGGGGAGTTGTGTCCATGGACGGTATCCATCTTGTACATACATGCTTGTGGTAATAATTGGAAGCATTTTTTATTTTTATTTTTGCTGTGTTGGTTATCGGCAATCCTTGTGTGATGGGTGGGCTGCGACATCAACATGGCTGTTACTTTGCTTTGACTTGAGTAGCTGCTTGTCCTGCCTCTGCCGTAGTGTTCGGTGATTCGAGTGTGAGGACTGGGGAGGCAAGGGCCGCTGGTAGCAAGCACAGGAGTCTCTCACGTGTCCGGTTGGATCTTGGATGCGTTTGACGCTGCTTTTCTCCAGTTTTGCACTTTTGCCTGAAGACCCACCTTGGTACGCCAATGTGGACTCTTCTGAATTCTCAGGCACGTCAAAAGAAAAGGTTAACACGTTTTGATGTTTTCAGAATTCAGAGTGCGCCCGGCTGCTGAAGAGTGGAGAAAAATGGCTACTTGCTGTTGCCTGCCATATGGTTTTGTTTTACTGTATTAGCTACGTGGTAAAATTAATACTAGTATACTAAAATGTTATTATGAGAAGTGCAACATGGTCCTATATATATATTATACGCATGATTTTTTTTCAAACTATCATAATTTCTAACTTTGCGATCTGCATCACCATTCGTGCTCCTGCCATCTCTGTCTCCGGCGAGGCTCTGACGGTGACCAGTTAGGGCTCTGGTTTGCTGGATTAAAGCCTGAAGTTCACTAGGGCTGGCTATAAATGGAGGTAGAGGTCGAGGCAGCGTCGTCGGTCGCAAGTCAGAGGAGGGTGGTGGAGGTCACAGGGGCAATGGGAAGCGACTGGCAATTAGGAGGCGATGGCTGTAGATCTAGCAGTGGTAGCTGCTGGAGACAAGAAAGAGGGCGGTAGCGGTGGTAATGAGAGGGTGGAGATGCGGCAGAGAGGGGGGCGCCGGCGCAGGAAAGGGCTTGCCAGCGAGGCGGTTGGGCGACCCGCGTGGGGTGAAAGGGGGGCTGGCTTCTGGTGGTCGCGCTACGCTTGTGGGGGACAGGAGCAGAGGGGGTTGGGAAGGTGGACTATTACAGGAAATCTAGGAGAGGTGGATGGCCCTTGGATCTCGATCCAACGATGATAGAAACAGTATGACTCAAGATTTAGAGCTCAGAGGCTACATTTTTTTGTACACTTAGGATGTTTGTATTGGCTTTTGAATGTGCCTAATGGCTAAAAATGAATAGTAATTATTGAAAGAAGTGACTTTTCAAAGAAGGGTATGCAAGCGGTGAAAAAAGTAAGGAAGATATACGTGCGTGGGATGGGAGCGAGAGGAATAGGGTGCGTGATGTGATCGTGACCCTCTGTCTTATTCCTAGAGTGAGACGGTAATGAAAGAAGTGAAGAAACCGCTTCAAAAAATTCAAATGTTTATATTGATTTTTAGTTTTTCTAAATAAAAAAAATAGAAGACAATACGAAAAAGGTCATAGTTGTATGTAAACAACTTGCATAAATCACAACTACAACTAAAAATAAAAAGTACCAAATTACATGCTCGTACATATGCGACTTCAGCAGTCAAGTGATTAGCGAAGTCTATAATGTGTGATTTAAATGTCGCACATGTGACGGAAAAAATAGAACATGTGGACGGCACACATTGACCAGAATGTATACACAGGCAAGGCATCCTAGCTAGTAGTAGACATCCCGTCCAGGCTTCCCACACTGTCGCCTCTGTGCCGCCCATCGCCGCCGCCACCACCCCTCCTCGGCTCCTATTGGCGACCTATCACTACCAGCGCCTCCGGAATGGAGCCCCGCCTCTGCCTCCACCTCCACGCGCGGCTCTCTTCCGCCCCGACGCCGCAGTGGCGGCCGTCGCCGCCGCCTTCCCCCACGCTCGCACTGCTGCCCGCGTCCCGCCGCGGGCGCCGCCTTCGAATTGGTAAGGATTGCTCGGTTGCTTCAGGCCAATCGCCACTTCTCCGTTTGTTTTGGCGCCTGTCGCGCTGTGAGAATTCGCGAATTCTGATTGGATTGCTCGTGGCTGTTGGGCAGGCGGGAGCTACGGGGTTGCTCTTCGGCGGTTCACGAGGCATTCGGATTCGGCTATCCATGCTGCCAAAGCGGACGGCGCGCAGGTGCGGTGGCTTTCAGAAGACGCGGCCGTGCGCGCGCGCGCGTTTTTGACTTATAGGAGTGAGGTACTGACGCGAGCTTTTGTTTCATCAGGGTGTGACCGTGAAGGAGAGGAGCGTCTCGGTGATCCTCCTGTCCGGAGGTCAGGGAAAGAGAATGGGGGTACTATTATCTTTTTTGCTTCAAACTTGCTTTTAGTAGTAGTGTTGTGTGAGTTGATTAGTTTGATCCTTTTTGGGAAATAGAAGTTCTAGCTCAACATAGGAACACCATTTTCACCATTCCTTCTGTTGGAGTCTTTATGGCATAGTTCCTTTTAGAAATTAGAATAATTGCAATGCATCATGATTAATACGCACTATTGAACATTAAGAATGGAGTTAAAGTGTAAAAAATACGGAACAGACTGCAGAGCCATTCTTGTTGCTTCCAATTTAGATGTGTGCAATGAATTGTGCTAGTTAACACTGTCAAAATAATTGCATCCGTTTTTGCAAAAAAAAAAAAAGGTGTCAGTTGGCAGTGAATTTAGCACATCTTTCCAATGAATGGTTGCTCTGTCTAAATTTCGCCCACCTTTTGTAACAGGCAAGTATGCCAAAACAGTATCTACCGTTATTGGGAGTACCAATTGCAGTGCACAGGTTCATTTCTTTAACATAGAGTTTTTTGGAATTCCTTCATTCTGCAATTTGATGTAGACATGGAAACCTACATTGTGCCCTACAGTTTAAAGACATTCTGTCAGCTGAAGGAAGTCAAAGAAGTTGTGGTGGTGTGTGATCCAGACTACAATAATGTATTTGAAGGTTCCGAAGTTGTCTGTGCTTATCCTTTCTTCACTGTCTTCACTATGCTTTTATCTACTTAGCATCTAAATGTTATCGAAGTCAAATGTATGACTACATTTAAACATGGATACAATGGTGTGTCTGAGTTAGTGGCCAGTGAATTGTCATCTTCCATTTCCACAGATTCTATTGAGAACTTGCAAATACCTATTAAATTTGGACGCCCGGGAAAAGAGAGACAAGACTCTGTTTATAATGGACTTCAGGTTAGTGGTAACTTCTGTTGCTTTTGTGCATAAATATTGTAGAGATCCTTTTCCATTTTTCTTTACTTTTGTATTTTTTTTGTTGGCAGGAAATTGATGGGGATTCAGAACTTGTTTGTGTCCATGATTCTGCAAGGCCCTTAGTTTCCTCTGAAGATGTCAAAAAGGTTGCCCCTATGATCCAGCCTGAGTTATGCACCATAGCATTTGTACTGAGATATTTTCTTTAGTATGCTCTTATTTCTGGAGTATTGATCAAAACATCTTTCACATCCATCAACCAACAGAAAACTCTCCCTTGCGATTTGCAACTGATGTATCTTCATGCTGATGAAATACATTCATGACTGCTTAGGATAAATTTCTAAACAAATTATCCAGCTTTGAACTTTTCTGTGCTGCCTTATTGAAGAATTTATTATTAGTTCTTGTGGTTTTGTATTCCAGAACAAGTGTTTTTATAGTGTGCAGGTAGCTTTGTAAAGAGAAAATAGAATAGCTCCAAAAGCTTTGAAGGTTGCTCAAGGAATAATATTGATTTTGATAATTGTTATCATTGAGTAGGTCTTAGAAGATGCTGCAGTGCATGGAGCAGCTGTTCTTGGTGTGCCCGTGAAAGCTACCGTAAAGGAGGCAAGTGTTTGTACCATCCAGATCAATGTTATTAAGTCGTAAAGTCGAGTCGAGTCGCCAAGGGGGCGACTTGACCGACTAGTGGACTAGTCGACCGACTAGTCTCGACTAGTCGGTCAGTCTACTGCAGAAATGATGTAGCTCGTTTTGCTAATTGCTACCAAAGTACTAATGAACTAATGCAGCGTGGCTCCCGGTGCCGCCGCGGCCAGCTCTGAACCACCACGGATCCCAACACCTACACTGAGAAAGAAAAGCAAAATCCATCGTTCAAGAAGCAGACAATGGACCAAGTAGACAAATCAATACCTCTCCCGAAAAACCCCAACCAAAATCGCCCCCAAAAGAAAAGAATCAAGCAAGGAGCACCTGGTTGGTTCTGGTCTTCAGGAAGCAGATAAGACGGCACGGCGACGACCACGGGAGAGGGAGGCGGCCCGCTGGAGAAGACGACACGGCGACGGCTTCGATCGCTTCTGGCGGCTCACACCGTCGCACGGGAGGAGGCTGCGGCGGCCACTGGAGAAGACGGCACGGCGACGACCGCCTGAGAGGGAGGCGGCCTGCTAGAGAAGACGGCACGGCGACGGCTTCGGTCGCTTCTGGCGGCTCACACCGTCGCACGGGAGGAGGCTGCGGCGGCCACTGGAGAAGACGACACGACGACAACCACGGGAGAGGGAGGCAGCCCGCTGGAGAAGACGACGGTTTCGGTCGCTTCTGGCGGCGCGCACCGTCGCACGGGAGGACTCACGGCAGAGGAATGATCTAGGGTTACCTGACTGCACGGGAATGACCGTCTTACTGTTGGTCTTCGTGGGCTGTGGGCCGGCCGCGTGTTTCACTGTTTTACTGTTTTTCGGTTTTCCAGTCGGCCGGCTAGTTCAGCTCGAGTGCTCGACTAATCGCGATTTGTCGCCGATTAGTCGTCCGTCGTACCGACTAGTCGCTCCAGTCGAGTCGGTCTCGCTAGTCGTCCACCAAGTACCGACCGGACGACTAATCGTAGATTAATCGCCGACTAGTCGACGACTTAATAACATGGATCCAGATGACCATCAATATAGTGCTTGCAAATATTTTTGGCCAACTTCTTGCTGTCCAACAATTGTCAAATATTACTAAACTAATCTCCAGCAAACATCTTGCTGTGCAACTATTATCCATTAAAGCCTTAATAGCATTCCGGTAGGAAGTGTAATATTCCTTTTCCCTCTTTTTTTCTTCAGGCCGACAGTGATTCTTTTGTTGTAAAAACCCTTGATAGGAAAACTCTTTGGGAAATGCAAACTCCACAGGTAATCACACTAGTGCCTCTGTAATAAGAATATGTTTCATGTTTTTCATTTCCTGTTCACCTAGACAAAACAGTTTTTTTAAGCGAGGAACAAAAACAGATATGACAAGAAAATGATTTCTGATTGTAGGTGATGAAGCCCAATTTACTCAAAGATGGTTTTGAGCTTGTTAAACGGTTACCTTTCTTTTCTTAGCTCATGGCAAATCCATTTCACTGATATGCTGGCTCTCAATTCTTGTTGCTGATTAAACTTTGCATTCGCAGGGATAGCCTTGAAGTCACTGATGATGTCTCCATCGTAGAATACTTGAAGCATCCTGTTTATATCACCGAGGGCTCTTACACAAATATTAAGGTATTCCAAATTAGTGATTTCAACTATGATATACTGAACTATTGAAGAGATTGACTGTCAAAATGCGAGCTTATTGCAGGTGACAACTCCTGATGACTTGCTTCTGGCTGAGCGCCTGATGAATGAGAAATAGAGCCGATAGCCAAAACTTAATTGCTTACTTGATTTTAGAGGCACCTGTACGAATTTGTCAGTACAACATTCCCCTGCACTTCCGTAGTTTTGAAAACCATAAAATAATCACGTAGCTCGTACACGAGACATCTGACCTATATGTAACATTCTTTCTGTACCGATGAAAATACGGTAAGGCTTTCTGTAGAGTTCATACTTGGCACAACGAATGGAGCTTTGTTCATGGTCTCAAATTTCATGCAATGAAAGTAATTTAAACAAAAATGTATTTCATATTTAAATCGAATAGCTCCCATTTGTTTAAGACAACATCAAGATACGGCAATACATGGAATTATAGTTGTATGTTCATGCAGCAATTACAGCCGATACAATGAACACAGCCGTTTCACCCTCTGGGTGGCAAGTTAGACAGGCAGATTCCTCTGCAAAAGATGGTACCCGGGGTGTTGGATAACACTCTGGCCTATGTAAGATAGAACGAAGTCACAGGTTCTGCGGCAGACAGGCCGGCATATTGGCCCTGTATAAGGCAATCCTGAGTATATGCATATTCGTTGGAAGAAGGGAATTCGGATAAGCCCCCTAGGCATGCCTTCAAGTGATGAGGGTTCTGAGCCACTTGGAACCTATGGCACAGTTGAAGATGAGAACATTGCACAGGATATCATTTTAGTGGCTTCAGTCCCTGCAGAGAGAGATACACAGCTACGGTGATGGTTCTTCATTACAGTAGCAAAACACACAGCAAATTAAAGAACATGGAAATGAAATGATCTGGCTTGACAGCTTGGCCAATACTCAAAACTTAGGACGTGCTGAGTAATAAATAACACAAATTGGCCTGTGGTTCAGCTAGCATATTTGCTAAGTTCTCAAATACTCTTCTATTTCTAAAGAATACTGTAAACTAGCGAATCATGTAATGGATCGACAGTAGTTTAGAGTTTAGACAATGAGCTCATAGTAAAACTTGGCTTGGTACTCTGGGTGACATGATCGGTTATTGCCAGGACTCCGGAAGCCTGATGTTTGAACTGTGGAATATGCTGTTTGCTGTTCTCTTGTCAATGAACATAGACATGTACAGACACTTATTTGCAGCAGGGTTACCTTGGAAGCTCGCAGTTCATTTGCAGCCGTTCGGAGAGAATCATCTGATAGAATCAACCTTGACAGAGCACCAGTGCTTAGGCTGCAATACGTTACATAGTTGAACAGAATATATATGAGGTGGCTTCATTGTAAAACTAGAACGGAATACACATGTTGTGAGACAGCATAAAATGGAATAAACTAGAAAATTTTGGCGCAATTACTAGATAGTGTTGAAGCGGAAGTTGGAGCAGACACACGAACTCGATAGTCAGATACGACTTCCGACCACGTCTTGTCGCGGCAAGTCGATGGTCGGTTACGACTTACGACCACGTACTCGATTACGACAATGAAGTCGTGCTCGGATACGACACTCAGGGAAACACACGCGACACTCAGGGAAACACAAGGATTTGTGCTGCTCAACTACTGCAGCTTTTCTCAGCTTTCTTCTCTCATTTATAGGATCTGAATACAAAGCAAAGTCTAAACTTATTTCCTATTCTTACGCCATGATCCGCTTTAGCTGTGCCATCCCACGTCCAACGAAACCACAGCTCCACTAACTAACAGACTAACAGAGAATCACGGCCACGACGTGAACGTGAACACGTCTCAGGCCACTAGCTTTGACAGAGTAAAACGTAAATATGCAGTGCAACGGGCTTAAGTCCAACAGATAGAATACATAAAATCGTGCATTACCCTAAAATTTTTGCTGCATCTGACACAGAACCTTCAACAGCAAATAGAAGATCTAACAAAGCTTGCATTCCCTGCCAACCGGAAGAGAAAATGGAAAAGGGGACATTCAAATTTGCAATACTGAGGAATAAATGAAATGTGTTTTGCACATTAAGGTAAGAACAGAAGCATACTGGAGAAAATTTTGGGTTGTTTGGACCAATTTGGGGGCCAACATCCTTTCCTCGGATGGTAGACTTCAGGGGCAATATCTGAAGAAGCTCAACTGGAGGACTGTAGTCCTCAAGGTTTATTGGCTTCCTAACTGATAAATTTAATTTATAAATGATCAAAGTGTTGCATGCCATCATGAAAAATTGAAGATAAAGTTGAAGCATCTTTAACACCACTTAGTAATTAGTACTTCTGAAATCATAGCTAAGTGCAAGCTGATCAAGATAAACCACTATTGAGACATTAGGCCGCCGCCATGAGCTCGTATGCAACTGGATATCTGGACTATGATGGGCAGCTTTTCAACAAACAAAATATGATTCCCCAGGTGTTTAGGTTACAATGTCGATGTGTCATAACATTGTATATACATATAATTACGTAAGAGTTTCTTATCCAACACGCATGCATAACTTGAAGTACAACAGATTTACCTTTGAGAGCAATCAAGGTCCGAAGCCGAGACAAAGCGGATGCTCGATTCTTATGCTGCGATCGATCCTCAACAGCCTGCGGGGAACCATAATGAGATTAAATTAACATGCAAAAGAGGGGAAAGAGCTAGTTCTATTACATAACAAAGCATGACATGGCTGGCATGAACCTATGAAATATGATAGAAAACAAGAAATCAGGCCAAAAAATAGACATTAGCTGATCCGGAGTTCAACGGGCTAGTGATTTCATTGATGTGATGTTACATTTGGATCATATCCTACACACTGTAGGAACTTAGGAAGCAATGTATAAAACGTTCGTTTGATAAGGTCAGTGGATGGTGTGTTTGCGTTCAAGAGGTCCACAAAGGAGACCGCATCACCAACTGGAAGTACGATATATCTATCTTCATCATTTCAATTATTGGAAAGTTTCTCAGCCTTGGTAGGTAGGTATATTTGTGATCATGGACACACTATCACTATGTTACCGTTTACTCTTCTAAACAGGCAATGCGCCTGCAGATATCCCTCCTTTGCTTCAGAATTCATAAATGTAACAATGTTGCAAATGATACATGAGCCGTAAAGATTTGACATTACACAGAATTCTACCTCCCAACAGCTAACAAGTCTCATCTAGAATCAGCCTCCGGTGTAGCACTAAAAAAATAACCAAATGGACGTCACAGCTAAACCAACCAAACCTATTTTGATAAGGACGCGGATTAACGGAAGCCGACCTGGGCGATGATGCCGGTGGGACGGTGGCGGAGCCGGACGGCGGACTCGCGCTTGTTGCGGTGCTGGCCGCCGGGGCCGGATGCCTTGAACGTGCCCATCTCGCACTGCCCCATCAGCTCCTCATCGCTCATCCCCAAGTAGTCGTCCCGGCCGCTCTTGCCATCCTCCCCCTTGCCGCCGTCACTGGGACTATCTGAACTAGTGGATACAGGGGAGGAGGAGGAGGAGAGGGGGAGGAAGCGGAGAGGTGGGGAGGCACGGCGGTGGAGCCGCGGCGGGAGGCGTGGGGAGGAAGGGAAGAAGAGCGGGGAGTAGCGGCTTATCCGGAGGAGGGCTCGAGCCATGGCATCACCACGCGCGTGCGGCGACGACAGCACCGGAGGCGGAGGAGCGAGAAGGGGGGTTGGATTGATCGGCCGGCCGTCTTTGGACGGAATTTTGATGGGCTTGGGCTTGAGCGGAGGCCCTGTTTTGCTGTGCGGCGCTGTGGGCCTGGCCGTGTTTGGGCGGGCCGCGCGTGCCGTTTCGTCGGTGGCGCGGAGGACATGCGTCCCGCGCGGGTCTCGCCAGATTTGTGGGTTTTTTGATCGGGAGTTGCCGGGGGAGGACCTGTTCGCGTGCTAATGCCAACCGGCGATCGGCCGCGGCGGCCGGTTGGTAAAGGTTGGAGTGGCGAGGCAACCGTGCCCGCAAGCCGCCGCAGCGCTGGGCGCGTCCGATGCCGTGCTGCTGCCTTGCCGTGCGTGCCTCGCGTTTAGTCTATGCTCGCTCGCCTCAGGCGCTGGCATCAAGCGGCCATGCCAATGTCATGCCGCCCTCTGTCCCACCGCTCCTGGCCCTGCTGCCTTGCTGCTAAAAGCTATAAAAGAACTAGGCCTGAAACTCGCGCGATTTTGAACAAGCAGGCGTGCGGATGGGACGCTGAAGCACGAAACTGAAGGCCACAGAGTGTTGAAGTATAAGTGAGTTAATTAGTGTATACAATTTAATATAGTATCAGAATCAGTGGTCTTAAGTATAAAACCCAGCCAGTGCAATAAAGAAAATTGTAGCCCGCCAATACACTAAGCATTTGAGTGGCCAGGGTTCTCTTTCGCTGACTGCTCCGACAGCTATCCCGCCCAACACGAGTTACGCGATAGAACCGCCCCCGCAACACCACCGCCAGCCACCACACCAGTGGGTGATTGCCCAACCTGCCGTGTTGGTCCACACGGTGCGCCGCGTGCGTCAGCATGCCATTCATTTTCGTCCTACCGCTGCCCACTGGCGCACGTCGGTGTTAGTGTGATGTTGGCATGTTTGCCTCCTTTCGGCTGCACTCACCGCTCAGCACCCCTGCATGCGGCCCCGCTTCGCCAACCCTGCCACCGCACGACGGCACGGCACCTCGAGCGGGTGTAATTATATTAAACGCTTTATTACATATGTATTTTAAAATTCGTCGGTGTTGTAATTATCACAGACGATTTTACAAGCATGATTATCTTTGTTACTAGCATAGCTAGAACCATCTGTGATACACATCACAGACGGTTTGTATTAAAAATCGCCTGTGATATCTAAAATTATCACAGACAGTTCTTAATATACATAACAGACAGTTCTTATTATAATAAGAACTGTCTGTGATATCCTACATATCACAGACGATTATTTTAAAAAACCGTATGTGATATTAATCTTCTATATCCTACATACTTAGGTTTTTCAACAATCCACGCGTCCTCTCATCTCCCCCTTCTCCTCCTCCTGCGCCGCCGGCTCCTCCTTGACTCACTGTCGCCGTCGCCTCCTCCTCAGCTCTCCATCACGCGGCTCCTCCTCCTGGCTCCCCATCGCTGTCGCATCCTCCTCGGCTCCCCATTGCCGTCACCTCTTCTTCGGCTCCCCATCGCGCAGCTCCTTCTCCCGGCTCCCTGTCATCGTCGCATAATCCTCGATTCCCCGTTGCTGTCGTGTCCTTCATGGCTCCTCATCGCTGTCGCCTCCTCCTTGGCTTCCTGTCGCGCGGCTTCTCCTCCCAACTCCCCATCACCATCACGCCCTCCTCTTCTCCCCATCATCGTTGCCTCCTCCTCGGCTCCCTGTCGCGTGGCTCTTTCTGCCACCTCCTCGTCACCGTCGTGTTCTCCTCGGCTCCCCATCGTCGTTGCCTACTCCTCGGCTCCCCGTCGCGTGGCTCCTCCTCCTGGCTCCCCGTTGCCGTCATTCAAGGTGTGCATTTCCATATTTATGTGAGTGCCATGACATATATAAATGGTTGATATGTGCATGAGTGTGATGCTATACATTTTCATAGGTAATCTAATTTAATAAACTGCCATATGGTAATTTATTTGGGATTCCTTTGCTAATAAAAGGCAAGTAAAAATGAAATATTTGACATGCATAGATAATACAACTTGAAAAAAATTCTACATAAATGTTACAACTATTCATAAATTGGAATCATATGATTGGCCTGAACATTAGTATGAATAGGGTTTTCTTTATGTCAAACATGTCCTTGAAGTTATGAAATTCTACATAATTGATTAATCAATTCTAAGTATAGAAGCAGACTAATGTGATTCAATTTAGTATGCTCAGATTGTAGTATTGATTACATGCATATATGCGTTATATTTTCTTAAGGAAAATGACGTTCATTGAAAATAGAGTGCAACCGATACCGGAGATGGCGTCCACATAATCTTCGCCGAATGCCTCCGATGACCATCATGGAGGTCCTTTGAGATCGGAGAACATCTTCTCTTTTGACACCGAGATAGTAAACTACACAATATAAAGTCACAACTCACAACTTACTTGTTCTTGATTTACATGGATAATGCCCACATATTCCATAGTATCACTAATATAATATTGCACGCCCCACAATTTAAATGAGTTAGAGACAAAATCAGATCCCATATCACACTTGACAGCTAAAACTATATCAGTCGGATTAGCAGTTGTTTTAAAACACCCTTTCAACGAGATCTTGTAACAATAATATATATTAAGATAAGAAAAGGAGAACCAATAGTCCACAAATTTTTCTAAAAAGTAGTCGAGTTGCTCATGTTGATATTTCTTAATAACTACAAGAGGAACATTAAAACATTGTACATTGGGGCTTCAAAGGGTATGAAGCAAACCACACACTCTAGTATATCAGGTTCTATGAAGTAGGTCATGGTTGTTGTCTCTTCCTCCTTATTATGGTGCTTATTTGGTTTAGTTGTTGTCTTAGACGTACTTCGCCGCCTTCTTCGTGATTATCCACCGGCTTGTTAGGACTAGAGATGAAGAAAAGGTGTGCGAAGAAGCCAATGGATAGTCGCGAAGGAGGCGAGTACGTATAAGACAGCAAACAAGCCCAACACGTAGCATGATTAGGAGGAAGAGATAGTAGCCATGACCCACTTCATAGAACCTGACATACAAGAATGTGTGATTTATTTTATGCCCTTTGAAGCCCCAGTGTATATTGCTTTAATGTTTCTCTTATTGTTCTTGAGAAATACCAACGTGAGTAGCCCGACTACTTTTCAGAAGAATTTGTGGATAGTTGGTTCGGTTTTTCTTATCTTAACGTATATTATTACTACACGATCTTATTGGAAGGGTATTTTAAAACAACTACTACTCCGACTGGCGTAGTTTTAGCTGTCAAGTGTAATATGGGTCTGACTTTGTCTCTAGCTCATTAAAATTATAGGATGTACAAGACAATATTAGTGTCATCATGAAATATAGAGCATCATCTATCTAAATGAAGAACAAGTTATGAATTGTGACTTTATGTTGCCTAGTTTCTGACTTTACTCCTCCCAATGACTGGGCATGATGATCAACTCAAATACATTCGATCTTAACAAACTCTTCGATATTCGAGGGCAGCTTGACACAAAGGGAGAGTTCAATTCCAACGACAACAATTGATAGATGTTCAAATATTTGATTTAATTGCAATTCATTCAATTGGAATTTATTCAATTGTAAATTATTTGTGAGATCTGTGTAATGATTGTCATGTGCTATCGAATTTGTAATTATCTGTGATCTACTTGTTTGTTTTCAAAGGATATGGCTAGCATTTCCTAAGGCCAGCGAAAAGCAGGAAAAAAGTTTTAGCTATACAAAAAAACCATCACAGATGATTTTTTGTATTAGTCATATATGGTAATTAACAACACAGACGATTATTTTTAAAATCATGTGTGATATCTGATATATCACAGACGATTCGTAATAAAACCATCGGTGTTATGACTTATCATAGACGGTTTAGAAGTCATATGTGATAACCATATATTATCGTGGACATAATAAATTAGACAATTTAAAAACCATTTCTGATAAAGTTATGAACTGTCTGTGATAACTTCATATATGATAGTGAAGGGACGCTGAAGCACGATACTGCGGTGCATTTGTGTTGCAAAGCACGGGACTGCTCCAACGCCTGCCCGATCGACCCGCCCGCGCCCGCCCTGGTACACGCGTTCACGCTACCGCGGGCGCTTTTGCTTTCATCCTGCCGTGCTCGTGGCCATGCTAGCTGCGCGCTCGGCTCACCACCCCCGACGTGCGCACGCTGCAGCATGCAATCGCATACCCCCGTGCGGGGCCACCCGCGAGGTCGGGCGGCCCATTCGTTTCGCCGTGTGCGCCCATGCACGCTGAACCGCCCCGCCGTATCCTCGACCAACAGACCACGGGTAAGCAAAGTTACGTTGGTTTTGTTTTGCAGACCATTTATCAACCATGCAAATTCAAATTCAATGCAAATTCTGCCGATGCCAGGTAGAGTCACAAAATACCAGGAGGCAAGAACACAAATAACAAAGAAATGGTCAGTATAGCAGCATCTTCAGCTGACAACGTTTGCAAACTAGCAAAGGCCGATGTCAACACACGAAAGATGTTTTGAGTATTAGGCACAATTAGGTCGAACAACTAATCGACAGTTATAGTTTAAATTTAAAAAAGGCTTACAAACTAGAAAACTAAGCCATAATAATATCTAGAGATCTTGACACCTGGATATTTTCACCAATGCTTGTTACTCGTGCCCTGCCCTGGCCCTCTTGTTGCTGCAATCTGGGCATTTGTACTGCTTGATATGCTCAGCTCGAGCGGGTGTAATCTTCACACACTTCCCATGATACCACTTCTCGCAGTTATCACAACAGATCCAAAACTCGTCCTTGCCATCATTGGTTCCACACGTTCCACACACAGTGTTGTCATGCTCTTCGTCCTCTTCATCTCCGTCGTCATCACCGCTCCCTTCTTCATCCTTGGGGCCTGACAGCTTAGCCTTTGAACGAGACTCAGCTTTCAACTGCTGCAGACATAAAGTGTGATCAGCAGGAATTCAGGTTGCATGTCATCAAAAAGGCATATACACTTGCCACTTTTGAACTAGGCCTGTTGCTCTTGCTACTACTGTTGGGTGTCCTCTCCTTCGCCTGTTTCTTCGCAGCTCCTGTCACTACCTCAAATATAGTAGGCAAGTTGTTTATCATGTTGAAGAGTCGCCTCCTGCATAAGAAAATAAAGTAGCACAAAAATGTAACTTTGGAATATAGACAAGCCTAAGGCTTAAATAATCAGTGACTACAGGTGGCTGTTTTCTAACAAACAGAAAAAAAACTGAACACACAGATTTAGATGGAGTCCAGTGTGATTAGGTAAAGACATAGCAAAGCAAGTCTCTGGCAAGGCACAAATACTCCCCAACAGTAGTAGCACAGACACAATACTCCCTTGGGAGTGAAGCAAGCAGAGATTTGTATTTCCAGCATACTCTAGCAAATTGTCATGCATAACCCATGTTCAAATCACGCTATAAACCTGGCTATTTTCCCTTGAAAGTTTAAGAGTGATATTTGGGGCAACTAGGAAAACATTATCTTGTTTCTCTCAAGGTTATGAAGTTGTCTCGACTCAGCTAAACTATTGTGCTATCCTCGCTTCAATCCACACTCGCACTGTTTTTACTTGGACACAGTCAGAACTCAGATACCAATATAAAGGAAGACCGCAGAACAAATGGAGTGCAATGAATGGTAATGTTATTACTCAGGGGAATAAAGGTAAACAGTATCCAACGGTTCACCCCAACACCCCATTCTTAAGTCTTAACCATTTGTCCTATTAGATCATCCAAACTGATAACTAGTATACATAGAGTGGGTTCGAAAGGGCTTCTCACATGGCTTAGGCTTCCGCTGCCTTAAGCCAAAAACCGTGCCGAATGCGTAGGCTGCAAAAGCCAACAACAGCACAGAAGGAATCAATTCCCCATTCGCCCTCCTCTCTTGCGCCCATCGCCGCCCCCCCTCCCCCTCGTCGCGCCTTGTATCCTCTCATAGATCCACTCCTCCGGCACCTATCGCCTCCCCCCACGCTCCCGTCGCCGTGGGCGGATCCAGCCCGGATCCGCCACCGCCGCCCCCATAGATCTAGTAGCAGCTCCACTCCTCTCCTTTGTCATCGCTGGTGCCCCTCGTCCCGCCGCCCCCTCCCCAACGCCCTCTCATCGCCCCTTGCCTCCCGAGCCAACTCAGCCACGCTAGCGACCCCCTCTGAGCACGCACCTGCGTTCCCCTTTGAGCACGTGCCGACACCCTCCTCTAAGCACGTCGCCTCCCTCCCCCAGTCGCAAATCACCTCCACCTCCGACACGACCTCCGATGCTGGCACCACCGAAGTAAGCCCGTCCAAGATCTGAATCGCCACTCTGGCCTGTCAGAAGCGTTTGTTGCGTCACCGGCCGTCGCTCAAATCATGGTCCGTGCCGTCACACCGGGCTTCGTTCGAGTTTTGCTGCAGGCTGTGCCTGCCATCGCCGTCGACCCCTTGTGTATTGCCCATCAGGTATGCTCTGTGCCCTTCATAGCCATTTTGGTAACCACCTGTCCAACGGCAATGATTCATCCATGAGTATATACAGATGGAACCCCCACCAGCCAACACGAAGATTTGGGACAAGCAAGCATCGTTGGCGTTCCTTGAAATCTGCCGTGAGGAGGTGCTTGCCAACAACCGGCCTACCGGTTGTCTCAATAGGCGATGCTACATGAACCTAATTCGCAAGTTCCGAGGAACGCACCAGTAGGGGCTACACCCAAAAGTAGTTCGAAAACCACTGGGATGGACTGAAACAGGACTACACCAAGTGGTGCATGCTGAAGCTTAACGCCTTGGGGTTGGGCATCGATCCGGAGACCACCTCCATCGCCTCGAACTCTTATTGGTGGGCGCAGCAGGAGCAGGTATGGGACTGGCTGTTTTCATATTGCAAAGACGCATGCTTCTGTTGTACAAGTGGTAAAACCGCCTCATCCCTTGTGTTTAGGCGCTTGGTTCGGTCCAAAGGTTCAAGAAAGCGCCAATAGCACACGAGGCCCTGATGGCGGACATGTTCGAAGGTGCCCTCTGCACAAACAAGCGCGCCACCACACCCGCAAGTAGACGGCTGAACTGACATATTAGCTCCGATGATAATGACGAGCAGCCGCCCATGAGGTCCCCTAGCTCTGTCGGCAGAAGGGCCGGCAAGAAACATGTTGGAAACCACTCCAGAGACACGTAAGCAAGAGATCGAAGAGTGACCATGCATCGGATTGCATGGAGCGCATGTGCAACTACTACGAAGCTCCATTGGCGGCCGGGGCGGCGAAGCAAGACAATGTGCGCGTGGAGTACGAGGACCTCATTCAGTTGGTCATGGCAGACGGGTACCACGAGGGCTCAGAGTGGTTCGACGCCACAATGCTGATGTGGGAGAAGCGGAACCGTGACATGTTTAGGATGATCGGTACCCTAGAGCTCTGAGTGGCTTCACCGTCACGTGGACATTCCGCCATTCTAAGTAGTACGTAACAAAGGTAAAGAGCCCCATCATCGAACCGGTTAGTACCCTATCTTCCATTAAATTTATGTTGTCGTGCAATAAATTGGGACGTCCTGCATGTGGCCTGTGCTTTGAGCTGTTGCTATGTCTGTTCCGTCATTCCAAATGTCTTGTGAGCGTTTTCGATGCTAGTTATGTCCTCGATCACGTCGACATGTGCTATTATTGTACTTAACTACTGGTTGTGTTGTTATTGTGCACTAAACGCGTTATTGTCAGTGAACATTTCATTATAGTACCGAACCTTCACCACTTAGCAGTGGGTACTGTCCAGTTTGCCATGGTAGTGCTCCTTACAGTCACTGCCCATGTTATAGCTGCTGTGTTACATGGTTCTGGACAACATGAATTATTGAGATGCTTGCTATTGCGATGGATGTTCCATTGTTGAGATGGTTGTGAAGTTATTGAGATGACCGGTGAAGTGTTGAGATGGCTCTGTAATTTTTAAATTGTTCAACTGAAATATTGATAACATTCTTAAATATTCTTTAATTGTTGAGATGGCTCTGAAATACTTCTAAGATGTTCAACTGAGGAATCCTTGTAGCCAACCTCACATTGTGGGAAAGTTTGACATATGCATCTTAATGTAGATTTTTCTCCGTAGTGCTTGTAGAATTTGTGTTACTATTTCAAATATGATATCCATTCTGGTCTTGTGGGTTTTTAATACTAGCAATGAAGATTCACTTGACATCATACTGCAAGGTTTCAGAAATATCTCACTGATTGGGCTGCAGGTTAGGGAAACCCAATTGTTTTATCTATTAGTAATATCTGATGATAGGCAACGACCTTTGTTGTATGCATTATCTTTCAGTTCAAGAGCTTGAGTTATGGTTTGTGGGGGCATTCACCTGGAGAAAGTTAACTAGCATTGATTTTGTACTATTTCACTGATTAGGCTGCAGGTTAGGGAAACCCAGTTGTTTTATCAATGTCCTTAGATCTATTAGTAACATCTGTTGATAGGCAATGGCCTTTGTTGTATGAATTATCTTTCAGCTTAAGAGCTTGAGTTATGGTTTGTGGTGGCATTCACTTGGAGAAAGCTAACTAGCATTGATTATGCAGTATAATGTTCATTCAGGTACCATACCGTTGTACTGTTTTTCTTGGACCATTCATTGCATTCTCTATGTTGCTTAACTCTATATAGCAATATTTCTGGATGATGCCGGCGTACATTCTTAGGTCGTCATTAAATTTTGATAATGTTGTTATACTCTAAGATGCCGGGTGGCACATGCCAAATTACTGTTCACGCACACTGTTATACTCTGAGCTACCGGGTGGCACCTGCATGTTGTAGCAGACATGCGTGGTGGGGTCAAATTAGTTAAGATAGAGATAAAAATAGTTAGTTTCATTATAATATGGGTTTACTATCTTATAGATATATTCCATCTGTTAGAGATAGGTTTTCTTAAAGATAGAGATTATTTCTTAGAGGTCAAATCCAGTTATCCTTATAAAAGGGATAACATATATCCATTATCATCAAATAATAAATAATGGAGAAGTATTCCCAAGTTCCCAATTCCTATCTCTGGTCTCTCCTTTAGATCGGCTACTCTGGATCCGCTCCTTCCCCTAACTGGTGCCCTCCTTCTCCTAGCGTCGTTCTACCTCAAGTCACCGTCGTCCGACCTCTCTTCGACGAATGTTTATCCCGTTATGAACTAAGGTTCATGACAATTGGTATCAGAGCAGTTGATCCCTTCCCACGACTTCTGCTTACCATGAAGCGCGCAAATGCTATTCCATATTGGTTGCCCTCGTTACTGGCAACTTCCTCAACATCGAGCAACACTAAGACTATCGCGCCTTCGCCATCAATTGTCATCAACACATTGTTGATCTCCTATGCGACACATCACAATTACTCACCAGATTGGGTCTACCAATGGCTGCAACCATGGCCACCACCATAGCTCGAGGACAGGCTGTCGTCGAAGGAGGGTGAAGTTGTCACGTGCCGAATTACTGTTCGCACGCACTATCCATGGAGTGAACAGTACCCACATATTGTAGCAGACGCGCATGGTGGGATCAGATTAGTTAGGATAGAGATAAGAATAGTTAGTTTCCCTATTATATAGGTTTACTATCTTATAGATATATTCTATCTATTAGATATACAGATTATTTCTTAGAGGTCAAATCAAGTCATCCCTGTAAAAAGGACAACATGTATCTATTATCATCAAGCAATGAATAATGAAGAAGTATTCCCAAGTCCCTGATTCCTACCTCTAATCTCTCCTAGACCAGCTACTCTGGATCCGTTGCTTCCCCTAACCGGTGCCCTCCTTCTCCTAGCGCTGTTCTACCTCAAACCGTCTCAACCGACTTATCTTCGACGGATGTTTATCCCGTTATGAACTAAGGTTCATGACACTGGGTTACATTCTGAGATGGTTGTTAGATTTTGATATTGTTTTCAAACTATGAGATGGCAGGTTAAATTTTGACGTTGCTGCTACATTTTGATATTGTTTTTGTACTCTGAGATGCCTGGTTAAATTCTGTGCACATTGCATGCAACCGTTGCTAAGATGCATTTGGCCTGTATTGTAGATCAATTATTGGGGTATGTCTTGCCTTCCATCATTGCATGCAACATGAGCCCTGTTTTGCATATCAATTATTGATGTATGCACTGACTGGGAATCTCTGCATGCGAATCCTCAACAGTGAAGGAATCGTTTAGATAACGTTCATAAAACTTTCGACGGGAACCAAGAATCCTTAGCATAACGTTAGGCGGGTAAAGTGAGAAAGTGCATTACTACAACACACGCAGCAATTCCATGCAATCCAAAAATGACTTGTTTCAACACCGGGCTTATAGCCCACCATAGCTTGCAGTCCACTATAAAGGTTTCCTCAAAAGAGGCTTTAGGGATGTTCTTATAGACCGTGGCTGCACCTCAGAGCAACAGCCAGGCGAGCAATCATTTTGCTCGATCAACCTCCACTATAAGCACCAAATTTGGCGAGGTCCTCGCTTGCGTGTATGACCTGGCGTGTTACAACGTTAAGCTAGTAGATCCCTCTTTCAGCATGTTACATAGATCTTCGCGGTCGCACCGCTTTTTCCCGCACTTTGCAGGGGCCATCGAAGCAATGGATGGCACTCATATTCCTGTAACTATTCCTGAGAGTTCATGTGTCATGTGCACAGATCGGCATGGATACACAAGTCAGAATGTCTTGACCGTGTATGACTTTGATATGAGGTTCATGTGGGTCACCACTTGATGGCCAGGCTCAACCCACGACACCCGGATCCTGATGGATGTTGGCCAGCTTTGGGCATTTGTTACCGAAGCCTCCGCCTGGTACGCCCACCATAAGATTTTTTAAAATCAGTTAGCTACAATGACGTCCCAACCAATTTTCATGCTTGATCGTTGTTGCAGGTAAATACTATCTAGACAACTCCGTGTCACGGTCTCGTGAGCGGCCAGAATCGATAGCCGTCTTGTGGAAGGTCTTGCCGTGATCTTTGTGTTGGCGGGGGATCTGCAGGCTGGAAGGAGATCAAGAAGACAAGAAGAAGGAATAGCGACAAGGCAGATAGAAGATGAGGTAAGTCTTTTCCTATCCCTCAATTCCCAGATCCTAATACATATATAGCAGTCGGCAAGTTAATCCGACTGGGACTCACACACGGCTCTATTGCCGTATACAACTCGGAGACCTCATCGCAGGGTCTATTGGGACTCAGCCGGGAACCCCCATATCGGGAGCAGGCGTAGGAAGGTTGGCCCGGCGACGGGTATATGTCTGGCCCCACATGACATCTCTCGCGTCCTGAAGAAACAGCTTGTCCTCAAGCTGGAAGGAGGGGTAGCGCTGGCGAAATTGCGGGACATCTTCCCAGGACGCATCTTCTGCAGTCGAGCCATCCCAACGGACTAAAACTTGCCAAACTCCTCTGGCCTTGCGGGCACGAATCACCTCCACTGGCGTAGGCACAACTTTGCCATTGAACAACGGTGGGAGAGGTGGAGGACGTTGTGGTGGTGTGCCAACAAAAAGCTTCAGAAGACTCACATGGAAGACGTCATGGAGGCGAGCCTTGGGCGGTAGCTGCAAGCGGTAACTGACAGTGCCAATCCGTTCAACAATTTGGAATGGTCCATGAAACTTAGTAGATAACTTTCCGGAAGTGTGGTCAGGCAATGAGGCGGCACGCCGACGATGAATGCGGAGCCAAACCCACTGGCCAATATCGAAGGTCACATCACGGTGATGAAGGTCATAGAAGTGTTTGTAACGGTGCTGGGCTTGAAGCAAACGATCCTTAATGTCAACCAGGAGAGCATCCCTGTCTTTCAACAAGGCGTCCACTGCTACCACCCGTGTCTGTCCGGGCTCATAGGAGCGAAGAGATGGCGGATCACGACCATGTACAACCCGAAAAGGCGTATCCTGAAGAGAGGTATGAAACGACGTGTTGTAACAGTACTCTGCCCAAGGAAGCCACTGCAGCCACTGACGAGGCCGATCACCTGACAGGCAACGCAAATACATGGTGATGACTTTGTTGACCACTTCTGTCTGTCCATCGGATTGCGGATGAAATGCTGATTTGCGATGTAGCTTGACATTGGACAAGCGGAAGAGTTCTTCCCAGAAGCCACTTGTAAAGACTGGATCACGGTCACTGACAATCGAAGATGGTATTCCATGTAGGCGAACAATACCATCAAAGAATGCTCGGGCAACCGAACTTGCGGTGTAAGGATCTTTGTCTTGCCGAAATGTGCATACTTGGAAAAACGGTCGACAACCGACAAGATAACTGTTTTACCATGGACTTTGGGAAAACCCTCAATGAAATCCATGGATATATCCTCCCAAACACGTTCGGGAATAGTGAGAGGTTGCAGCAGACTGTTTGGATGGGTAGCTAACTTTGTTCTGCTGACACACCGCGCAAGCTTGCACGTACTGCTGTACTACCCTCCGGGCTCGTGGCACAAAGAAGTCCGAACGGATGTGGTGCAGTGTCTTCTGAATACCTTCATGACCGATGGTGTGAGCAGCTTCCAGTATATCTTGAAGTAGTGGAGAAGAGTCACGGATATATATCCGGCCTTTGTAAGTAATTAGCTCGTCCACCAGCTGCCAGTCCGGTCCAGCCGTGCCATCCTTAATAGTCTGCTGCAGCTCGAGCAATTCAGGAGTTTGTCCGATTTCGTTACGTACGTGTTGAAACAAGTCAAAGCTGGTGGTTGTGAGCGCATAGACCGAAGCATCTTCCGCGTTGCGTCGAGATAAGGCGTCGGCAGCTGCGTTCTGCCGACCTGGGCGGTATTCCACCTGAAATGTATATCCCAGCAGTTTGCTTACCCAACGATGTTGTGGAATTGTCGCCAGACGTTGGTCCAATAAGAACTTCAAGCTGTAGTGATCTGTGCGGACCAGAAAGGACTGAGCCCATAAGTACGGTCGCCAATGGCGGATGGCGTGGACAAGTCCAACGAGTTCTTGCTCATAGGCGACTAGTTGGCGATCTTGAGTGGAGGCAACGACTTCTTGAAGAAAGCAATGGGTCCGGATCCTTGGTGAAATCTTGCTCCAACGCCTGCGTGCTCGACGCGCGCCGCACTCGACGACAAATTCCTTGGTGAAGTCTGGCAATTGCAGTACTGGTGCCATTGTCAAGGCTTGCTTAAGACTATCAAAGGCTTGCGAGGCTGCCGGTGACCAGGAGGAGCTGTCTTTCTTCAACAAATTGGTGAGAGGTGCAGCGAGTATGCCGTAATTGCGGATGAACCGTCGGTAGTATCCTGCCAAACCCAGAAATCCTCGCAAGGCACGGACAGACTGTGGTGGTGGCCAATCTTGCACCGCCACTACCTTCTGGTTATCCATGGCTACTCCGGACTGCGTAATGACATGTCCCAAATATGAGACCGATGTGGCTCCAAAAGAACATTTGGACTGTTTGACGAAAAGCTGGTTGTCCTGTAGTAATGTGAAGATAGTGTGAAGGTGAAGGAGATGTTCTGACCAAGTTGCACTATATATGAGTATGTCGTCAAAGAAGACGAGGACAAATTGTCGCATGCGTGCTTGTGAGGACTTCATTCATCAGTGCTTGGAAAGTTGCCGGGGCATTGGTCAATCCAAATGGCATGATCAAAAATTCGAATAACCCTTGATGTGTCCGGAAGGCAGTCTTCTCAATATCTTCCGGGTGCATGCGTACTTGATGGTATCCGGATCGCAAATCCAATTTGGTGAAGAACCTGGCACCTTTGAGTTCATCTAAAAGTTCTTCGACCACTGGTATAGGAAATTTGTCTTTCACTGTTTTGTCATTCAAGGCTCGTGTCGGCGCAAGCGCCATGTCTCGTCTGTTTCTTGACCAAAAGAACAGGTGCTGAGAACGGAGAGGAACTTGGGCGGATGATTCCTTGTTGCAACATTTCAGTGCATTGTTTTTCGAGTTCATCTTTCTGCATATGAGCATATCTGTATGGTCTGACTGCAATTGGGGCTGTATTGGGTTGAAGATGAATGCGGTGGTCAAAAGCTCGTTGTGGTGGCAACCCTTGTGGCTGTGCAAATATGGCTTGGAATTCGTCGAGTAATTCCTGCAAGAGGGTTGGCTGGTCTTGTTGTATAGTCATCAGAGTGTTGTTTGTTGATGGAATCCCATGCCATGTGATGTAACGTTCTTGATACCAGAAAGCCATGGTCAGGAAGGAGAAATCCCAGGTGATAGGGCCTAATGTTCGCAACCACTGCACACCCAAGACAATGTCAAAACCCGCCAACGGAATTGCATAGCAGTCAAGACAGTAAGCCATGTGATCCACGCAAATTTGGAGCTGCGGGCAAGTGCCAGAGCTGCATATGGTGTCACCATTGGCCACTGCGACGCGGATTCCTACCGGGTGTGTCGTCGATCTGCCGGTGTCTTCGCGTCGGTGATGAAGTTATCGTCGGCCGAGTCAATCAATGCCGTCAACTGTGTGTGCCCAATCCATACATGTACCTTCATAGTTTGAATGGCCCAAGGCTGAATCCCGGAAAGTGCATGCAGGGAGATCACGGAACGCGATTCATCTGTGGCTGCCTCCTCAGATAGTTCGTCGTCTTCGTCAGGCCTAACTTCCAGGAGGAAGAGGCGTTTGCATCGATGCCCGGGAGTAAATTTTTCCTCGCAATTGAAACACAGGCCCTGACTGCGTCGCTCTTGCATCTGGGCGGCCGTCAGTTGTTTGCGTGGTAACTGCAGCGGAGTTGCGGTTTTGTCGCTGCCCAACCCTGTAGCCGGTGATTGGCGGTGTGGATTGGTGCTGTATTGTAGAGATGCGTTGGCTGAAGTCGTCGGAGTCGGCAGTCGCTGGAGCTGTTGTCGTCCTCCCGGTCGTTGCAAGGAAGATGTTACTAGATGACGTTTCTCATATGCACGGGCTAAGGCCATGGCCAACTGCAGGCTCCCTGGATTTTGCAATTCTACATCCGTGCGTATCGGCTCCATCAGACCTGAAGAAAACAACTGAACTTGCTGTGCAGGTGACAATGGATCCGTTCGGCACAGAAGGTTGAGGAATTGTTCTTGATATTCATCCACGGTGCCGACGGCTTGTAGTTTAGCGAGTTCTCCCAAGAAGTTGTTGCGGATCGGCGGCCCGAAGCGGAGACTGCAATAATCCTTGAAAGTCTGCCAGGATGGCTCTCCCTCATCGCGCTCGAACTGGAAGTACCACTGCTGTGCGGCGCCCAATAAATGGTAGGATGCCAGCCATACCTTATCCCGCCGGTGTCTCATCCTCTGAAAATCGCGCGCGGTTAAGCCGGTAGGGGTCTTCTTTGCCATCAAAGCTTGGGAAAGAAATCTTGTGAAGACGGAGACCTGAAGTGCTGCCAGTATTCTGATGTGGTTGATAATGGGGTGGGTGGGTAGTAGTCCTGCCGGCGCTGGAAGTAATCCATCTCCGACGTGCACCGGTTTCTTCTCCAGCGCGCCCACGCGATCCCTGATGCTTGCGAACTCTGTTGTGATTTCCGTCTTGAGGTCAGTCAAGGCTGCCGTGAGATCAGCGATCTGTTGAGTTAATGCCGTCATCTCTGCTTGCCCAGTCATCTCGGCGGAGCGGCAGTAGCGATAGCGCGTCTTGTGGGAAGGTCTTGCCGTGATCTTTGTGTTGGCGGGGGATCTGCAGGCTGGAAGGAGATCAAGAAGACAAGAAGAAGGAATAGCGACAAGGCAGATAGAAGATGAGGTAAGTCTTTTCCTATCCCTCAATTCCCAGATCCTAATACATATATAGCAATCGACAAGTTAATCCGATGGGACTCACTGCTGCTCTATTGTCAGATACAACTCGGAGACCTCATCGCAGGTCTATTGGGACTCAGCAGGAACCCCATATCGGGAGCAGGCGTAGGAAGGTTGGCCCGGCGACGGGTATATGTCTGGCCCCACATGACACTCCGGGTATCTGAACCGGACAGGGTACCTTGCCCCGTACAGAAACACCCGGTACCACGTGTTAGACTTCGGCAATGGGCCACGGCCTGTGGCTGGAAGGAGACATTCAACTTCCACCATTTGTCGCTCCGCAACATTATCGAACGGGCGTTCAGCGTGGAAGAGGAAATGGCACATACTACAGAACATAACTACATATCTAGTTGAGCGGCAAACGCAGATAATTGCTGCCACCATGGCCCTACACACTTTCATCGTTGACGCGGAGTTGAGCGATCCAGATTTCGAGGATCCTGCCGTAGGGCCAGGTTACATGTTCGACGAATCTGACAGCACAACGCCGACAAAGGCAGAGGCGAATGGGGAGGCACAAATGGATCACGTACAAGACGTCATCTCGTACAATCTCGTCGTGGGGCCTCCATAGGAGTGCAGGATATAATAGTTTCTATTTTTGTGCTACAAAAATAGTCATGTACGTTTGAATGCTGTTAGTCGCTGGATTCTTGCTCTTGGTGATAGCAAGATCCTTACTCTCATCGAGAGGATGACACTTGGAGATAGGGCAATTTTCTGGTTTTATTTCTCACACAATGCCATGCCAACCTGAGGGGTTGGGGATACAAATTATAGGCATCAACCGACCAAGCATATGCTAAGATCTTTGTCCTAGAAGCTAGTCAAGATGCTAAGATCTTTGTCCTAGATTCTAGTCAAGATGCTAGTCTAAGATGCTAAGATCTTTGTCCTAGAAAAATGTTGTCCTAAGATGCTTGTCCTAAGATCTTGTCCTAAGATGCTTGTCCTAAGATCTTTGTCCTTGAAGGCGGCAAAAACACCATGTCTTTGCAGCCCCGCATTCACCGAGCAACACGAGACTTATCCATCACTCTCCCTAAGTCTTGTGTGTCTCCTTGTGAGGAATCGAGCCATCCCGATCTGGCGCGAAGTTCACGGAACTTGATCCGCCCAAGAGACTTGGTCGGGAAGTCGGAAATGGGTCTTGGGTGTTGATGTAGTTGGCGGACACTCCTTCATCCAGCGACCGATGAAGTGATACCTCGCCGGATGTGCTTGTGCGCTCATGGAAGATGTGGTTCTTCGCCAAGGCCAAGGCGGACTTCTTTGTCCACCCCGAGCTCCACCGCCTCCGCGTCTCGCCAAGGAGATCGCCAGCGGTAGAGCCACCACGAGCTCGAGTAGAAGCGGTAGTGGTCGCAATGTACTCGCCTCATGACTAGACAAAGCCACCACCGCTTTGTGACCGATCGCCACCGATCGGACACTTGGAGGAAGAACAATGTCCGTTGGTGCTCTTGCTCGTGTCGATGTCGCCGCGTGGTCGTGGTCATTGTCATTATGCAGATGAAGTCTTGTGCCACCGGGCACCTTGGGTAGTGTGGCCGTGGTCGGAGGTGCCCGACGAAGTGAGGATCCTTTTCACGGCTGTTTGGTGCTCAGTCGTCGGTCATTGCATGAGCCGGTGGACGTGGCCGACGGCGAACGCCAAGTCCGGTCGCGTGTGGACAAGGTGTGAAGGTCGCCCATAATCTTGCCGATCTTGCGTCGCGTCCACCTCCTCCGCTTCAGCCTCCTCCATAGGAGTGTGGGCTGGGTTGCAGTCGGTGAGGCCGCCCAGCTCCACGATGCGATTGGCGTAGGCAGTCTGGCGAAGAGAGATGCCGGAGCTGTCCTGGTGGACCTCGATCCCGAGGTAGGAGAGGGGCCCGAGGTCGCTCATCTGGAAGGTGGCCTTCATCTCCGCCTTGAATGCCTCGATCTCCTCCTTGGTACCGGTGATCACAAGGTCGTCGACGTAGACGCCTATCAGCAGGGCATTGCCTCACTTGCCCGCCGGTGACCGCGGCCTCGTGGCGCTCTGCTGGAATCCCATTTGCTTGAGGGTGGAGTCGACTTGGCGTTCAAGCTCGCGATGCTGCCGCAGCCGTGAGGGCCTTGCGCAAGCGGAGGACCTTGGTCTCCTTGCCGGGGATGATGAATCCCGGCGGCTGGCGGACGTAGACCTCCTCCTTCAAGTCGCCATTGAGGAAAGCGGACTTGGCGTCCATGTGATGGGCGCGCCACCCTCTGGGTGCGAGGGCAGGAGGAGGCGACGGACTCCATCCGCAACAAAGCGCCAAGGCATCGTCGAAGTCGACTCCCTCCTGCTGGACGAAGCCACGTGCCACGAGGCGCGCCTTGTGCTTGATCACCTCTCCACCTCGTCTTTCTTGAGCTTGAAGACCAGCAGGAGAGATGGCGTGGTGGCCTACCGAAGATCGGCCGGCTCCACGTCTTGTTTAAGCAGCGGCGTCCATCTCCTCTCGCATCGCGGCACGCCATGCTGCGTCTCTCTCCGCCTCGGCGAAGGAACGAGGCTCGCCGTAAATCTGTGTGAGGTGCGGCTCCGCCTCGAGTCGCCTGCGCTAGTTCGGGGGCCGGCCGCCGAGGGGTCGCCCCGCAGATGCAGATGGCAGAGGCTCGCCGCCGTGGTAGGCGTCGATCGATCCTCGTCGTTGGACGGTGGAGCGGCGAACTCCACCGTCTTGTTGCTCGTTGTGGTAGAGCCGCCGGCCGAGCCTGAAGGAGTAGGTCTTGGGTGTAGGGGCGGCGTGGTAAGCGGTCTTGGCGGTGGACTCGCCAGAGCACGTGGGCTTGCCGGGGTGGCGGTGGTGAAGGACTCGCCGGGAGGTGGTGGCGAACGAGGCGGTGGTAGGCGAGCTTGGTGAAGACAGTGCCGCTCTCACGCCTCCTCGAAGTGGGCGTGGTCGACGATGAAATCGCCGGTCGTCGGTCGGCCGTCATCCACCATCTTGCCCGTCCGGCCTCGCCTTCGTCGAACACGGCGTCACGCGTGATCTTGCAGCGCCGTGTCGCGGTCGAGGACGCGGTGAGCCTTGGCGCCCTCGCGTGGCCGATGAAGACCCTGGCGTGCTCGGTCGTCGAGCTTGCCGACGTGGTTGAGCTCTCCCACGAAGGCGAGCGGTAAGACACGGAGGTGGTTCACCGCGGGCTTGCGCCGTGCGAGCCTCATATGGCGTCTTCTTGCCGAGGGCCTTGGTGGGGAAGCGGTTGAGCAAGTGGACGGCGGTCATCACCGCCTCGCCCCGATGAGAATCTGGCATCCTCTCTACTTGAGGAGGCGCGCGCGGTGGCCACCGCCGTCAGGTTGCGGCGCTCGGCAGCGCTGCTGACCTGCGGGGGTGTCGACGCGAGAAGCGACGATGGATCCTCGTCGGCGCGACGCCGCAAAACTCGGCCGTGTGAACTCACCGTTGTCCGTGCGTGGGACCCGGCTTGCGGCGCGCTCGCCTCGCAGCAGCTTGAAGGCGCTTGATGGCGTCCGCCGCGGTACCTTTGACGTCGGCGGGATGACCCACATGTAGCGGGACACGTCGTCGGCGAGGAGGAAATGGCGCCGCCTCCGGTGTGGCCGGTGTCACGGGGCCACAGAGGTCACCGTGTCGAGCTCCGGCTTCTCCTTGGCGCGAAGCTACTTTGGCGAGGAAGGGCGCGCGCGCTTGGTGAGGACGCAGTGTCGCAAGCGCCCACGTGGTCGACGTGCGGCATGCCCCGCGCCATCTCCTTCTGCCGAGCCGCCTTAGGGCCTCAAAGTTGAGGTGCCCAAAATTCTCGTGCCA
This sequence comes from Bonia amplexicaulis, assembly GCA_036346245.1. Lineage (NCBI taxonomy): Eukaryota > Viridiplantae > Streptophyta > Magnoliopsida > Poales > Poaceae > Bonia > Bonia amplexicaulis. The sequence continues at coordinate 4,578,974 of CM070736.1, read as the reverse complement.
CCTCCAAGCGTCGTCGTCGCGGCGGCCGCAAGACACGAGGTTGCGCCGCTGCGCGTGAAGGGCGTGGGGCGGTTGCTCTGTTGACCTTGACGAGGCCGCCGGCGATGATCCCGATCTGCGGCACCGTGCTCGATCTCCACGCGAGATCCGTTCTCATCCACCGTCCCAAGTCGATGGAGTTCCTCAGCGGGGATGTAGTGACCCGGTGGCGGCCGGTGCTCGCCGATCTTAGCGGCGAAGACGACAGAGCCGACGCCTTGATCTCCACGGCGGGCGTCGCCGAACAGCGGTGCCTCGAGCGCTGAGTCGAGCTCGGAGAAGAACTCCGCCGCCGGTCATGTGGTGGGTGGCGGCGGTGTCAAGGCACCGCCCGTCGGTCTTGTCGTTGCTAGAACTGCCGCCGGGAGGCGTGTGCTTTGGCTCGTCAAGGTGGAGGAGAGTCGTTGCGGTAGGTCACGTGGAGGTGGTTCGATGCTCGCACGAGCAATGAGCGAGCCGCCGCTCCTCCTCACTTTGCTGACGTGGGCTGGCCGCGTCGTGGTCGCCGACAATCCTTGGCCCAATGACCGTGCTTGCCGCAGCTTGTGGCAAGAGTCGTCTCGTCGGCTTTTGCTTGCCGGTGCGCGCCGCTGGCGCCCACGGTCATCGCCCTCGGCGCGTCCTCGCGCCGCTGCACAGGCGTCTTTGCTTGCGACTTGCGCGCTTGCCGCGCTGCGGCGCTTGTCGTGGAAGGCTCCCTTCTTCCTGTCACCTTGGCCGTGCCCATCGTTCCCGAGTGAGGAGCTTCCGCCAATGGTGGCGGGTCCCGAGAGGCGTGGCTCGTCGTGTCGGCGACCTTGAGGCGACCGCGCCTCCTCGATCGTCATCGTGGAGAGGTCCAGAGACTCAATCGAGCGAGCCATCCGCTTGTACTTCTCGGGGCGCACGGAAGAGCTTTTCCACGCTCTCTCCTCGCCGTAGGTGTCGTCGCCGAACCGCACCATCTTACGCAGCAGAGTGTTGAGGCGGAGAGCAAAATCATCAACGTCCTCACCGGCTTGAAGGCGGTGTTCTCCCACTCCTGCGTAGTGATCGTAATGTAGACTTGCGCGCGCGGTCGGCTGCCGTCGTCTTTGCGGCAATGGCGTCCCAAGCCTTTTGGCGGTCGCTTGTTAGTAAGCGAAGCGCATCTCGGGCGGGGCTGCGGCGATGAGAGCATCCAGCCCGTCGATCTGATCGTGGTCGGCGTCGCCGTCACGGACCGCATCCCACATATGCCGCACTGGAGCTTTACCCTCATCGCATGCCCCACTCGGCGTAGTTGGTCTTGGTGAGGGTAGGCCACCCGCCGCCGGGCGACGTCCTGACGACGACTGGTACTCGTGGTGACCACGATGCCGAACAGGGAGAGCCGCGTCGCTGTGAAGGCCGCGCTCCCGTCGACCGTCTGCACGCCGCCGCGCGTGCCTCTCCGTCGACCCGTCTGCCGCCGCGCGTCGTGCCTCCTCCAGAGCCTTGGCGGCGCGCCCGCCTGTCTGAGGCTGCCGCCGCCGCTCGTGGGCGTCTTGCGGCCGCATCTGCGCCGCTTCATCTCATGTTGCCTCCTTCTCCAGCAGCTCAAGGTCGCGTTGGTCTTGTCATCGCAGATGGAGCTGCTTTCTTCTGCGTCTGAAACCTCGACCTCATTCTTCTTGCACGCGCCGCATCTGCCGCCGCCGCTTCCGCCTCATTCTGGCTGCCCGCTCCGCCGTGCCGACCTTGACGCCCTTTCGCCGCCGCGGCCTTTGTCTGCCGCTTCGCTCGCGTTCCTCTGCCACAGCGAGTTCGGCTTCCTGCCGCCGCTGCGTGCTCGGCGACCGAAGGCCGAGACCGCCTGCGGACATGGCGCGCCAGGGGACTAACTGCGTGGAGAAGTCTTGCCTCGATGAGCCGCCGCCGTCAACAGCGGGGTTGCTTTGTGAGGCCGAAGCGACGCAGAGAAGGGATTGAGCGAGAGATGCTCGGGCTACGAGGATAATCTGCCTCGATACCACTTGTTAGTCGCTGGATTCTTGCTCTTGGTGATAGCAAGATCCTTACTCTTATCGAGAGGATGACACTTGGCGATGGGGCAATTTTCTGGTTTTATTTCTCACACAATGTCATGCCAACACGAGGGGTTGGGGATACAAATTATAGGCATCAACCGACCAAGCATATGCTAAGATGCTAGTATAAGATGTTGTCCTAGATGCTAGTCAAGATGCTAAGATGCTGTCCTAGATGCTAGTCTAAGATGCTAAGATCTCGTCCTAGAAAGATCTTTGTCCTAAGATCTTTGTCCTTGAAGGCGCAAAAAAACACCATGTCTTCAAATGACCCATTCACCGTGCAACACGAGACTTATCCATCAAATGCAAGGATGCAAGAGTTTGTCAGTGGCATACATGTTAATCTACGTTTGCAACCATTTGGCCCTGTTTCCTTGTACGTACCGGGTTTTTCCTTGCCTTGTCCATGTTACAAAACATGCGTACTTTTGGCACAAACGCTTTCCGGTAGCAATTCGAGTCCCCGCTATATGTACCAAAATTAGCAAAATGCCATAAGCCATCAGCCCTAAAGAACGCAACAGATTCAGCCATAAGCAATCAGCCAAAAAGAATATATAGCTTCAGACATAAGCCACAGCCAAAAGTCATAAGCCACAGCCGAAAAGAACCTACTCATACATTAGTGTTTCAATTATTGTCCTAAATAAAGTCTCCGTCTTTGTAATCTTATTGAATGGCGAATGTTACAATATATCATGAACAACTCAGCAAAAATAAAAAAGACACACAAGGAAGGAAAACAACACAAATGCATATGGATAATAAGTGATGAATTCTAGTGCCACTATATAGTAGAAGTACAGAGTTATATTGAATATTCTAGAATGAAATACTAGTCTGAACTCTGAAGGTCTTTGAATAACTCATTGGTACAGAATTACCTGGTTGATCCCCCAAGAACTTGCCAAAACCATTTTAAGTCTTAATTGCTGACCATAGACACAGAAAATTAAGCAATTCAACAATCAAAACTCAGTACAAGCAATTCAACAATCAAAACTCAGTACAATGAGTGGACCCAACACAGTACCACACCAATGCATTCAGATTCCCAGACAAGATTCACTCTATTTGTCTGTAAAGTGTGCCTAGAAAGAGTTCAGACAAGGTAGTTTGTGCTTGTAAATGGTGTGCATGTGTGTATACCAAGAAATGCCCTAAGCCTGCAATGATTTTGCTTTACTTTGAAAGAAGGTTGCCACTAAATTGTAAACATCTTACGTAGTTCTTACTTTCAAAGTTAAGATTCTTTGATTTAACAATCATTAAAATCGCAATGTTTCTAAAAAGGAAAAATAGTTGCTACACACTAAGGTTACTTACTACAGTATGTCCATTACTAAGGTTACTTACTACAGTATGTCCATTACTAAGGTTACTTACTACAGTATGTCCATTACTAAGGTTACTTACTACAGTATGTCCATTACTAAGGTTACTTACTACAGTATGTCCATTACTCATTTTCTAACATATTGATGAACACCCTCCTATAACATGGTGTATATTTTCTCGTGTCTGACGATATTTTACACAATCTAGTTTTGCAAGTTATAAAATGCGAGTAGCATTAGATGTACACCATGTTGTGCCAAGATGTACGTTATATTACAGAACGATTATAATAACTATATCAACTACTCTGAATAGTAACAAAACTATTTTCAAGTAAATCCATCTTTTGAACAGCCATATGAAGGTGTGTGTCTTATCTTGGTTCACCAGAACATAATGAATGCTGAATCAATTGTGCAAAAGGAGTATGCAAGTCCAGTAAGATATGACAAGGGAAGGTAAGAATGAAAGGTTGCAATCATGGAGCTTCACCTAAAAGCTGATTCTAAAGTAGCGTCCTAAAAGTATATGTAGTGGCAATAGCATGTGAATCAACATTAGCATCATTTGTCCATGCAGCAAACAGACATTCACATGTAGCTTTATCTTCTTGACAACCAGTAAATAAAGGTTGAGATACTTGATGGGCTAATGAAGCGACATCCTAAACTTCAAACCTTCTTCTTCAGGCCCAAAGTAGAAGCACAAAAGGTAGATATGTGATTTACTGATTTCTGTGATATTAGGCGTAATCAAGTGCAAATTCTGCACTGTTCTCACTAATAAATGTATTTACCATTTTAAATATAGATTTGCCTCGAGGCATACATGAAAATACAGAACCAGGTATAGATTTAAGAATAGGGAGGTAAATAATACTATTTAACCTTTATGAATCATCGATAGCAAAACAACCTATATAAATTTTACTAAAACTATCCTACTCACTATTCAATAAAAGGACTTGGAATAACTGCACATGAAAAACCCAGAGTTTATACCTTATTGATTGAAATAAAAGGCGTATTAAAAAAGGGTTACTTAATACACCTGTAAAGTAAGGCGAAGTAGTGCTTTTGTGCTATGCCAGATAGAAATTTGAGTGAAAATTTGAGCAATTATGATTAGCACAGGGGCAAAGAATACACAAGTTTCACCCCATACTTTGATCTATTCATGATAACTTCAAGTATGTACTCATTTTACTTGAAATAGCAGTGCAGCACTCCATTACGGTACAAAAAGAATCAGAAGCTGGCAGCCAGGAATTCCAGTATCTAATCCTTAAACATGAACCTTCTGGCCTATCGTTCACAATGCAATCAAATGACAGAAGAAAGCGAGCACATGAGGAAAAAAGGAACCCTGGAGTCATAGAAGCATATATTGTCGATTAAGGAAACTGCATAGTTCAACCGTAGTAGCAACGCATAATAATTACCTTGCTTCTTTGTCAAACCCAAACCGGGCTCCAAAGTAGAATGCAATGGACAGTAGCCAGGAATCACTGTGAACTGCAACTAGCGCCAACCAGTCCTTCTCAGTCATGCCATCCCTGGCAAAGTTGATTCCTAATGCTGGTTCAGGGATCTCTGGGGGCACTTCCTCAGCTGGCAAGGTCACCTCCCATGTCTCATTAGGATATCCATATAGGCACAAGTTCTCCTTTTCTGTTCAAAACCAATGGAATTAGTAATGCAACATCTGTCTGGGTAATCATGCCCAGAAGGGCCGAAGTTTTTACAGCTTAGAAGTTGGTCTAGTACTATGCACAGTTGCTAACTACAATGCAAGGCACAAGCAGATAGGACCGCGGACCAAGGCATAATGATATTTAATAATGACAGGCAACCAAAACCTCACATTTATTACCTGAATAGTATAAACAACGCAAGCAACCACGTACTACAACCAGACGCACAGCACTATCAATGCAATGAGAGAAGCGCTGCTAATTCTACTAGATAGTCCCCTCGTTATGTCACGACTCCACTGAATTGAGTGTGGCAACAGCAATGAATCTAACAAACCAACGCGCACACAAGCATGCACACCCACATAGACACCCAAACACACCAAAATCAACTACAGTCAACAATCCCATGGCACCAATTGGCCCAAAGATATTCTGCAATTTTCAGTAAAATTGTCCACTTAAGCTACCAATTTCGGTCTGATGATAACAGACACAGTGCGAACAACCCAACAAAAAACGAAGACCTAGCACTGATTCCACAGTACCAATCAACTCCCCCCAAAAAAACTTTTCCCCCGGAAAACTATAACCCCGAGTCCCAATCTCTCCCCAAAATTTAACAGAAGCAACCCAGCACAGCATTGATGAAAGACAAAAACCACCGATAATTCCAACTACAAGCACCAGGAGAGCGAAAAAAAGATAAAATTTTCCAAATTCAGCTTCCAATCTCCCACCAAAGCAACCAAACCCAAGCAGCAAAAAACACGAAAAGCTTCTCCGCTCGCAATCCCCAACACAGACGAGAAACCCGAAGAGATCGAGCGCACTCACCGGGGTCGCAGAGCTTGTAAAACTTCTCCACATCTGCACAGCAAAAGGAAACAACAGCTCAATCACACGAAACCACACAGCCACGCGAGAATCGGGAGTCGAATCGGAAGGCAGCGGAAGCGAGCGCGCGTACCGTGGGTGAGGGCCTTGATCATGCCGGCGCGGCGGCCGCGGAGGTCGCGGAAGACCTCCTCCGCCGTGCGCGAGGTGTTCGCCGCCCCGCCGCCGCCGCCTTCCATCGGGGCGCGGGCAATGGCGGCTAGGGTTCGGGCGGGCGCGGAGGCGGTGGTGGGAACGGGAGGGAGGAGGGCTACCTGGGAGGCGGAGGCGGAGGAGGACTGGAGGAGTGGGTTTTTATTCGCGGAGAATTTTGTGGGTGTTTTCGCGAGGATTTGCGCCCGCTTTATTTGATCCGTGCGTGCGTTGGTGTTCGATACGGAGGCAGACCCTTCGTCGTGTTGTTTTCATCCACGAAAGGTACAACCGGTCCACCGTGGACTCGGAGGGTAACCTTTTTGTTTTTGTGTTTCTCTAGATTATCTGTTTTCATTTGGGCTCGGAAGTTCTTACGAAATATTATTTACACTATTGTTATTTTGACTTATGATTTGAAATATGAAACAACATAGAAATAACTTGAAGCTTGTCACTAACAAATAATGCGTCATCTACGAATTAATCGAGTTCCAACTAATAATTATATGACGTGTTTACTAGTTTGCTAAATTCATGAGATAATTGAATTACAATCAAGCAAGCTTTCTAATTTTGGATTGTGACACAAAGGGCCTGTTTTTTTCAGTTTAAAAACATTTTTGAACTTTTTCATGTATCACTTTTTAAACGGAGTATTTTTTCAAGATAGGGTCTACTAGTTAATTATAGTATATACTTTATTGACTTTATTTATATTGGCAAAAATCGTATGTGAGTTTCTGTTACTCTGTAATCTCTCATACAAACAGCTCAAAAACTATAAACCGCAGCTAAAAATCATAAGTCACAGCTAAAAAGAACAGATCCAAATTCTGTTAGGCTAGTTCAACCGTTTTAGACTGCTACACCTTCTATATGGACAATATATGATGTAACGGATCGATGCAGATGGTTTGAGGGTATATTGCCTATTAGACTGTCTAGGCGCAGTCCACTATAAACCGTGAGGGAGAACACTGAACACACACGTTACAACCTCGACGCATCTTTGATCAGTGGCGGGAAAGAAACCAAAACCTACCAACCACAAATATGACCTGCGAGGCGCAGCCAACCGCTGATCGAAGCAGGTAGGCTCGGCAATTCGCAGCTCCCCTCCCCTCCCGGCCATTGGCAGCTCACCTCCACTCCAAGAACTCACCATGGCACTGCTCTCTCATCCTCCCATTCCCTCCATGTGAACCATGGCCATTTTCAGAGATGCCAATACATGTCCTTGCATTTGAAAAGCTGCATCACTTGGAGAGTGATGGACTGACTGATTGGGAAGTTCAGTTGGGTGAATAGCATCGCCAGTTCAGTTGTGCACTGCTGGCCCAGTCTGCAGGCCGTGACGCTGTCTTGCTCTAAACAGTTTTGGATTTTTTTTTTCAGTTTTTAACTTATTAAAACCAGAAATTACTTAAAATAAATCGATTTTTAATTTTGATTTTTTTGATTTTTTTTGTATTCCTTTGTATTGCCCGTGATGATATAACTAATTTTTTCAATTTTTTCTTGTCTTTTATCATAAAAACTAACAATCATTATAATACAATTTTAGCTAACTGATAAAAATTAAAGCCTTAAGCTGAAACCTTAACCCGCTTTGCGCGGCCCCACGCGTGTTTAACTTCTCATTTTTCTCGGATGTGGTAGTTGCACTTTCTTTTCTCTCGGATGTGGTTGTTGTCACGTAAAATGTCGGCGTGTTTAACTTCTCATTTTTCTCGGATCTTGCTCAGTAACACTGTCATGCTCCTGCTCCACTGTTTTGCTGAGCAGAGACAGGGAGAATCTGAAGGACATATCGCTTCTGTTTTAGGAAACAAGATCGCTGCTGTGGATGATTATTAGTGGAGGTAATATATTTGTTCTTTTGTGGCTGCAGCTTATGGTTTTGGCTGTGGCTTATAATTTTTGGCTGTTCGTATGAGAGATTACAGAGTAACTAAAATTCATGTGCGACTTTTGCCAATATAAATGAAGCCGGTACAATATATACTATAATTATCTAGACACTTCGTTTAAAAGGTAATTATTGTAGAAAAGCTAAAAACTGAAACCAAAAGTCACAGAAGAACAGACCATATGTATGTCCTCAAACGGTAGCAGAGCCAAAAAAAATTACGAAACTACCTATAAACAATAAGCATGAACAAGTCACTATATACGTGATAAAGCAAAGTTGATAACCGTAATAATTTTAAACTAAGAGCATGATCCAATATACATGTGACTATTTATACATAAAAAATAAGGAAGATACAACAACAAGTATCTCATTAGGACACTAACAATCATACATCCAAAAGAGAATCTACAAAAGAAAATATGTAGATTATTGTATCGTATAATATTATAATATAATGTATTCACGTTAAAGAGAATGGAATATGCCATAAATATGCTAATCACGCATCAATCGATGTCTTGCCCAAAAAAGATACCAACATGACATGACAAGAACGTTAACATACACTCCCATTCAATCATCACCTACATGAATATTTAAAACTTATACAGGTAGTTCGATCTTCATAACTAGTATCACAATTCACAGATATCATATATATGAATCTATCTCTGATCAGTGATCATCAAGACAACAGGTCATCAACTACTTACTTAATTCTTGACTCGATTCTTTGCAGCTTGATCTGCTCCAATGCTCCCTGAACCTGGCAATGAACTCCTTCGCCTTCAGCCTTCTTGAGTTACTGTCCCATCGTCCGCCAGCCAGCTAGCCCCAACTGGCCAACCACAGCTGCTCTACCCCACTTGGCAGTGTCGGCCCACCGGAAGTCCCGTGGCGACGCTGAGGTCTGAAGGAAGGGAATCAGAGTGGAATGGGGGATTGCCGAACAAGGGAATTGGGGATCAATTCGTTCCATACTTCCACCGGGAATTCGGGTGCGTCGAGTGGGCTGCAGAATTGGCCCATGTAATGCCCAGATGGCTAGCTCCAAGCCCACCGCGACGCTTGCCTGGAAAGCTTGCTCCCATGGTGTCTTGGAAGTTTCATTGCTCATCGCTGGCAAGCCAGGGAGTCTTGGAAGTTTCATTGCTCATCGCTGGCAAGCCAGGGAGTCGCCTAGGCTCGTTGGGCGGTGGCTCCGCCCCCATCCTCAGGTACACAAATGTGGGAGAGATGTTATGGCTCACGCAACAATTCCAGCGGAAAACAACCATGGGAAATTCAGAGCATTTGTGAAATACACTGATACATCTCCGCGTATATATGTCGTGCAGCTCGGCGTCGAGCACCACGTCGGGGATCCATCGGATGAGCACGCACGCGCATTGTGTGGATGATGGCGAGCATGCGCTCGAAGAATGGCAGGCGGTAGCCGCCCAGCGATGGCGGCAAGGTGCAGCGGCAGGAGCCCTGCGTGCCACCAACAGGCCAGTGCCACGGCCGATGTCCAGCTCGATGCACACCGTAAGGTACGTGCAAATATCTCAGCTCTAGAAGTTTCATGTAAGGTCATTTCGATTTCAGCTTCTGCCTTCTAGCTTATTTTTTACTATTTATAAATTTTGCTTTTTCTGAATTTTTGATTTTTTGAGTTTTTTTTGCTGGTTCTATTTTTCCGTATTCGTTTACGTTGTCTGTGATGAGCTAGCATATTTTGTCTATTTTTAATTTTTTTAAATTTAATTATGCTAAATAAGCCACATTCAACTACAATGCAATTTCAGCTATTACAATACAATTTTAGCCATAAGCCATAACTTTTCAGCCCAACCGAACGGGGCTATATGAGATGTACATGTTAGTATTCAATAGATTGTTGTGAAACATTGCCATGCAAAAATAACAAACTACTAAATACTTTCTCATCTTCTAAGGTCTTTCTGTTAAAATATCTCCTGGCAACTTGTCGATTTTTTTAGAACCTCTTAAACAAATCACTATTTCTCTCCTCCCCTATATGAGAGTGAGCCACGGCTATATTGAGATGGGCCAATATTTTTAGGCGAAATTGCACTGGATTCCTAATGAACTATTTTATTTTATTTAATCAAGCCCTTTATTCTAATTTTATTTATTCGAGCACCAAACCATTTCAAAGTGTCTAAATTAGGTGGTACTCAGTTGGGTTGAATTTTTGTGGCTTATGGCTAAATTTTCACTGTACCTGGTTAAAATTACACTGCAGTTGATGGTGGCTTATTTGATATAATTAAAATTTAAAAATTTTAAAAATAGAAAAAATGGGTTAGCTCAGCACGTATAATGCAAACGAATATGAAAAAAGAACCAGTAAAAAACTCAACAAATTCAAAAAAGATAAAATTTAATAATAGTGAAAAATAAGCCGAAAACAAAAAATCCAAACTGAAACGAGAAGGACCTAAACTCTTCTACAACATGGTTCATTAAGTCGCACGGTGGCCCACCCATCACCTATACTGCCGGCCAAACTTCTCAATCCCACCTGCCATTAACGGCAGTGCTTAATTAGACATTTTAAGTAGTTTAGGGGCTTAAATAAGAAAATTAAAGTAAGAGGCTTGATTGGATAACATGAAATCGTTCAAGGGCTCAAGTGTAGTTTTTCCATATTTTTTGTATGCCCTTGCATTTGCTTCTTTTTGCATGTACATCAAGAATTGAGCATTATACTTCAAATATTCCAATTTCATCTGTAAATTTCAAGTACGATTGTAGCACCACACGTACCAATGCGAGATATTACTATGGAATATCATTGCCAAAGTAAAAAATAAATAACAAAAGCACAAGAAAAATTAAACCTTAAAGGTACTTTATTAAAGAGCCAGTGAAAACTGAAAATAAATGTTGAAATATGGGACCAGTCCACTTCTAACCAAATAAAGAACAAATAAAATAACAAATAGTGGCAAGCCACGGTACTGAAAACTCGAGTGCTCTCACCCATTTATGATGCTATCACTCCACTGGCTTTTCTCCTGAGAATGAAAAAAGCAAGCATGAGATTTGAAAATCTCAGCAAGTACCCAACAATGGTCTCAACACGGTGAGTAAAGGACAGGTAATGCAAGCAAGGTATGTAACGGATAAGCAAAGCAAGCAAGCAATTGACACATGTTAAGTACAATGAAACTATGTTATCAAAAACGCTGATACGGATAGGAGATAGAGATCACCAGAACAGTGGCATTAAAGAAAAATGTTATTTAGCAAGTTATGGCAATGGCGCTGACGATTACTCCCCACATACTCGGTTATACGAGAATAGTCAGGCACAACGCTGTCCTCGAGTGTATAACCGTAGACAGGGTGTAATATCCTAGTAACGAGAGTGTACGGCCCCCCGTACGTTACTATGTGGGTGAAAATCTTTCCTGTATGTGGATAATCCCAGGCCAGGTAACCGTTATATTATTAACATGTTATATGGTGTGAATTAAAGGGAATTAAGAGAAAGCTAAGATAATATTAGAAGAAGTGAAATGATTTGCTAAGGTTGAAAATAGAGAAACATAATTCCCGATATGAGGATGATAATATGATGATAATGTAACTGATACATCATAGACAGATTATATAATTGAATTTAAGGAAACTAAGAGATGGCGAGGATAAGGCTATGATAAGTAGAAGGGGTTGTTGAAGCTGGAAACGAAAAGCTTAACTCCCGATATGAGGGCGATATGGAATGATAACAAGGTGGTAGAGATCTAGGAATTGATCTAAAAGGGATATTATAACATAGCTCACGTAAGGGTTGTCATTCATCCAAGTTTTATTATGTGTTAAGTGATTATTAGTCAGATTAACATGTATCATGCACCTATAAATCTGTCATGGCCCACATACAATATCAAACAGTTAATGGGTCATGGTATTAGGAACTAAAGCATAGCCGCCCTAATGTAAAAAGAGTGCTAATAATTTTAAACCTAAATTAAATATATTCATATGTTACCCCCATTAATGATTTAAACATGAATTCTAAAACACTAATTAAAAGCATGAATTCTAGAACATTTTAACTAAGCAACCTAATAAACATAAAAGCATGTGAAATAAAATAACCTAGAACAACATTGTATGAATACAGTATTAATAGTCTATAACCAAGCAGACATAAGCGATATGATAATAACTAGACAACCTTAGTGATACGATAATGACCAGATGAGCTTTAGTGATATGATATGGCCAGATAACTTCAGTAATATGATATGACTAGGTAACTTCAATAATATGATATCAGCCTGATAACTTTCATGATATGATATTAGTCAAGCTAGCATGAGTGGCATGATAATTATACTCAATGACAAGGTGACAAGTAAACTGGAACCACGTGATAAGCGAAACGAAAAGGTCACGACCGCGAGGTACTTGCCTTGAGCACGTTTAGCGGACTTGCTGCACAAGAGATCCGAAGTGTGCAACTACCCAAGCGTTCCCTTAAAGGCTGCGTGCGAACTTATAAGGTGAAACGAAGGTGAGTCAGATGAGTGCGAAGATAAAATTGTGGAAAGACTGCAGGAGATGGTTTGGCTGGCAAAGATCGCGTTCGCAAAGATTCACTGCGCGAATGCCGTTCGGCCGTGAGATTCGCTGGTAAGCCAAACGAACCACGGCCCGCTGCACGACCCAGGAAAACACCGCGCAAAACGCTATTCGGCCGCGCGACTTGCTGTTCGGCCATGTGAAACGACGCCTACTGCGCAGCCCACAAAAACAGCGTGCGAATCGTAATTCATCCGTGCTCCCGGCCAACTGGAACCCACTGTGGAAGTCGGCCACCTGGCCGCCGCCGCTTGGCCAGCCGCACCGCCCGTGCCTCATGGTCCGCCACTGCGAGCCGCCGGTGCCAACGGCGCCGCCACCACCCATGAGAAGGGAGAGACCGAGAGAGAGAGTTGAGGGAGAGATCGGTTTGATGGGAGAGAGAGAGTTAATATAGATTAGAGATAGGAGAGAGATATCAGGGATATTTTTTTAATTATTTTTTTATTTTTTCTTTTTTTTTTCGGTGCTACAACGATACCAAAGATAACCTAAAAGGAATCCTGAAACCAAGCAAACAATGAGACAACTGCTCCACCTTCTGTATCAACTTTACGTCATGGGCTTCTCAAGAAGAGCAGAGATGTACCACTCGTCGACCTTGGGCCCCTTGTCAAGCTTCCGCCCGGTGTTCCACCGGAGCTTCCGGAACCCGACCTTCTCGATGATCGGCACGTACACGTCGGTCAACTCTTTCCCGGTGCAGAAGAAGTGGTCGAGCCAGAACAGGCCCCCCGGCCGGAGCACGCGGTATATGTCGTACAGCTCGGCGTCGAAAACCGCGCCGGGGATCCACCGGCTGAGCACGTGCATCGAGTGGACGATGTCGAGCGTGCCATCGAAGAACGGCAGCCGCCCAGCGATGGCGCCGTTGTGCAGCGGCACGAGTCCCCGGGAAGCGACGAACGCGCCGAACGGCGCGCCCAGGTCGAGGGTCGTGGTCACCACGGTCACCCCGCGCTCCGCCATGCGCGCCGCGAACGTGCCCGTGCCGCCGCCGATGTCCAGCCCGATGCGCACCGTGCCACGGGGCTTGGAGGCGAGCACGGTGTCGATGTCGTAGTCGAGGTCCCCGCCCTGCCCGACCCACCGGCGCTGCTCGCGGCCGGTGAGGTCGAAGCAGCCCTTGCAGTCGTAGCTCCCCGGGCGGCGAGAGCGGTTCACGAGGCACGAGTAGTTCTTGCATGTGTACGGGTCCCACACGACAGACTTTTCCGGTGGGATGGACCACAGGCTCTGCGGGAACGGAGTCGGGTCCGGGAACCCGGCTGGGCCTCGCGCGCGGCACCGTCGCCTCGGCAGCGGCTCGCATCCCTGAAGCATAAGCCGCTCGGCGAACGCCGCGTCGGACGGGCAGTCGCCAGCTATGCTATACTTCATGTACGTCTTGAGCTCCTCACGGTGGCGGTGACACACGGCGCCGATCGCCGGGTACAGCTTGTCGGAGTCGAGGTTCGGGGTGTAGCCGAACGGGAGCGTGTGCGGGCCCAGCGCGAGCGTGAGCTCTTCCTCCGGTGTTAGCTTCGGTGGCGGCTGGGTCCGCCGAAGCTTGCCAGAGTTGGCTATGAGCCTGTTGATGACAACGTCGGTGGCGTCGACGCGGCGGTGGAGGTTCACGGCGAGGCTTTGGCTGGAGGCGAGTACTTTGAGCGCGACGTCAAGAGAGGAGTCGCCACCGAGGTGGGAGAAGGAGACGGCCAGGAGGATGGAAACGGAGTTGGTGACGACGAAGAGGAGAAGAATCTTGGCACGGTCGGAGTAGTGCCTCTTCTTGGCGGCGGCATGGTGAGGCGCCGGCGGTGCATGGTTAGTGCTGCTTGCGCCGGCAGGGGCGTTCATTTGAGGCTGGTGCTTTGAAATTTGCTTTCTTGGGTAGCCTTCCATGATGCCCATCTGCAATTCATGCAAGAATGTGTTTGCTGGTTTCTATCTTTAGTTATAGATATCATAATCTCTAGCTGATTTGCGGTTTCTTTTAAGTTCTTCGAGACTCGAGAGAACATTCACTATTCAACAATGCATGTTAGCATTGCCTAAGTGTTACTCACAGTCAATGACGGGAGAACCTCTCGTTTTTGTTTGGAGGAGCATTGAACTATCGATTAGTCGGCACATATGAATTGGCAGAGTTGCACTGATTGGTTGCGCGTATCTGATTGTGCATTAGGGGAACAAAAGGGAAAAAAAGATGAAGGGGGGAAGCTTGGAGTGCAAGTGTGAGAGACTAATCTCCTTTGCGTGTTTCCTCAGGCATGCACGTAGACTTCGCAGTTAACAGAGCACTTACATGTTCCACTTGTGCCGATTTGGCTGTATCATATGTCCTCTTGCGCCGGAAGAAAATTCTATGGGTGAGGGCATTGAAAGGAGAGGCATTGGGAGAATGTGGCTCTGGCTTATGACTTTTGATTGAAATTTTTAAAATTTGCCTGTTTACGACAGATATTATGGAGAAAAAGATATTCGCTTGCGATTTTGGTTGGTACAGACGTTGGGCTTTTAACGTGTACTACAATTAACTTATAGACCCCGTTTTTAGAAAATACTCTGTTTAAAAATTAGATACTATAGCAAAAATAAAAAACCGCTTTTAGAAGCCACTAAGGGCCTGCTCTTTTTCTCCGAAACTGGCGGCTTTTGGCTTTTGCTACAGTAGCTAACTTTTAAACGGAGTATTTTCTCAAGACGGGGTCTACAAGTTAAACAATGTACACGTTAAAAGCTCAACATCTGTACCATCCAAAATCGTAAGTGAGTATATCCCTCTCCGTAATATGTACCGTAAACAGCCAAAATTCAAAATTTTCAGCCAAAAGCCATAAGCCGCAGCTGTTGCCAAACATGCCCTAAGAACATACCCTAATTTCCCTTCTTCTCTTCTACACAACAACATTCCGTGAGGATTTGCGCTTGATTTATTTAATCCGTGTGTGGGTGCGCGTGTTGGTGTTTGGTACGGAGGCAAACCGAAGCGGGCCGCTTTCCCACATGACGCGGCCTATTCTTGTAGCTTCCGCTGACCTCATCAACAGCCCAAGCACCTGGCGGGCTATGTGCAGCATTCCCAACGATCCCTCCCTCTCCTATTCGGCCGGCCGAAGCGCATTCTCAGCCCATGTTCTCCATCCGATCGCTTCCCAGTCACCACGCTATGATCACAAGGTAGCTACAAAAGGAGCTCAACTTATAGGGAGCACAAAAGCTACATGAAGCCTGAAGCCCTGCTTGAAGGCTAGCATCAACCGGGACACTAGGGTATTCTGGCGTGTTAAGATACAGAACCTACCAACTAATATCAGCATACTGAGCCACTAGCACATATGAGACTAGGATGCCGCATGACTAAGTCAAAACATGATTCGGGAATTGAACAACAAGCCTCACACTTAGGATGAACCGGCCCCCAGGGCCTCCCTGCTTGAAGGACAGCATCAACTGGGACGCTAGGGCATTCCGACGTGCTAAGATACAAAACCTACCAACTAATATTAGAATACTTAGCTGCTAGCACATATGAGACTAGGATGCCACATGACTCAGTGGCAACATGACCCGAGAGCTGAACAACAAGCCTCGCACCTGGGACGAACCCGACCCATAGGGGCCTCCCTCTCATGTGCCAGAGGAACCCCCCTCGAACGGTTGAGCATGGGCCTGGCGGATGAGCCCATTGAGGTAGCTCAGCCTGTGCGAGCTCCAAACTCACGAGAAGAAAGAGCGAACATGGTCTGTGATGGAGAGGTCGACGCCCCATATGTAGGTGCCCTGAAAGCAGTGAAGTGCTGGCAGCCTGCTAGCCGAAGGAAAGTAAGGAGAACTTTGGTGAAGGCCTTCGTGCAGTAGCACTGAAATCCTGGCATTGACGCCTTGGCCGCCTCGTCGGTCATGCCCATCCAGGTGAGATAAGTCTCGATGGTGATCTTCGACGGACCAGACGGGAGCTCCGTGGATATGCCCAAGTCCTAGGCTAGACCATGCATCGTCTTCACCACAGAAATGGCAGTGGTGGTCACTTTGTCGCACTCTTCGGTGGCTTGTGATAAGCCATGGTAAAGCCGCTCCACATCGGTCTCCTACTCGGCGAGCTTGCGATGTAGCTCGGCAATCGTCTCATGGGATACATCCAACTCCCACTGTGCGGTGGCCGCCCTGCCCTTCACTTCCTTTATGAACCTCTTGTTCTCCATTAGGATGTCGTTCTGCATAGAAGACAACTTGTGCATGGCGAAGAGGCTCTGTAATGGAAGAGGGTTGAGATCAGGAGTTGAGCCTACGACTGCGTGGTAAATGGACGATCTAGGTACCTTTATTAGGTCGCACTCCACCGAAGCGAACACCTATCTTTTTGTTAGAGGATGTACTTCGAGGGATGAGTACAGCTCGGCGAGCATCATCCGTGTGACGGCCTCACTCAAGAACTCGGCCATGGGCTTGTATAGAGCTAAATCCTTGGTGGTGACATGACCCCTAACTAGCAGGGGGCACTCAAGCTCCCGCCTTAAGGTGTCTCCTCGTGGCATGGGTGTGAGGATCACACACTTGAGACCAGGGCCCGCAGCCATCTCGTCCATAACAGCCTCCCTAGTGGCGACTGGGTCCACACTCGTTGAAGACCCCGGGGAGTGTGCTTAGGTGGCACCGATGGTGTAAACTTATGTAGCCCTACCCTCGACATCTAGGCTCCCCCACTAGGATGAGTCGACAGGCAGTGGCTTTAGTGGGGTGAACGGACGAGTGATGATGGTGGGCACTAAGCCCCCGTCACCTCCTCAACTTGGGGGAGTGTCAAGCCTACGGGTCCGACAAGTCAAGAGAAGGTCGGGGACCGGATCGTTAAGTAGGTAAAATAGCTAAGCAGGAAATTTACATTGGGACTTGACAAAACTGCGGAAGGCGCAAATGCCCCCCGACGCATCGCCCTCATTAAAGGACATGTTCCAACTTGGCTCGAGGGGGGCGATCCTCAGCATGCAAAATTCTTCGACAAGGTCGCGCATGCTGAACTTCGTGGCATGTCCTTGCAGCAGGAGCTGATTCGCTTTATCCTTTAAACCCATGGTGGGTGAGAAGTGTAGTGAACTGTCCACCAGAGGTTTTTTCCAAGTGCTGACAAGGCCTGATCCCTGGGTAGGGTAGTAAAACCACAAGTCCTTTCATGAGTCGCATTTGGCCTTGTGAGCCTTAGCAGAGAACTCAAACTTCTGGCGATTGCCGCAGAGATGAAAGGCGATCACCCCGTACGAGGAGTGTGCACTTTATCCTTTGAACCCATGGTGGGCGAGAAGTGTAGTGAACCGTCCACCAGAGGTTTGTTCCCGGTGTTGATAAGGCTCGATCCTTGGGCAGGGTAGTAAAACCGCAAGTCCCTTCATGAATCGCATTTGGCCTTATGGGCCTTAGTAGGAAACGCAAACTTCTGGCGACTACCGCAGAGCTGGAAGGTGATCGCCCCGTACAAGGAGCGTACACCGTCATATGCATACACCACTGGGTGCGAGTGGAGGAAGCAGAAGAGCTCAGTCGATGGGTGCTTCACCCCTAGGCTTCGCATCGCCCATTCGTACATTGAGAGGTAGATGAAGGAGGTCGGGTTGAGGTGAGAGACCTCGAGATTAAATATGTCAAGTACATTTTTCAACAGCCCAACCGAAGGAATACAGAGGCTAACATCAAATTGCGTGGCAAAAACAACGAGCATCCCCAGCTTCGGGTGGGGCCGGTCCTCATCGACCTGTCGCAAAGATGGCCAAGTCAGCACTCTTGGTACTACCCTCTTTCTCTAGGAGCTCCAATAGGCCCCTTGATTAGGGATGGGCATTCGATTTATTCGGTAAAAAATATTTTAGTTTTTGAAAGTTGACAACCAAATTAACTAAACTAAAATAGAAAATTGAACGTAATTAACCGAATTATTTTAGTTCGATTAATTCTGTTTTTGGTTAACCGAAATATGCACAACGCTTTAACGCATAATAACATTCTTTAGTCTAGTGTTATCATACTGGATTTATTTTTGAGTGAATGATATCTCTAGAAGCTACTAATATTCTTCCTTTTACGATGTTGAAAAATACATAGAAAATTAAATGAGAATAGCCTATGTTTACTACAATTTCACATAAGGAAAAATAATATTTTGGTATTTCGGTTAATTCGGTTTTTGTGACTTAAAAACTGCACCGAAAACCAAATAGCATGAAAATATAAACCACACCAAATACCATACACCAAGTAAACCTCAATTTTTGATATTTTTAGTTTGGTTCGGTATTTCAGTTTCGGTATAAAAATGCCCACCCTACCCTTGATGCATTTGAGGGGCCTAGGAAGCGAGAGAACTGGACAACCTTCTCATGAGTCTTAGGAGAGAACTAGGCTTGAGTCAGCCAAGTGCAAGAGATGTCATGAGTAGCAATATAGCTAAGAGCGCACTATGCGCGAACCCGAGTCGGGAGGGGGCCGAGCGCAAACCTAAGGTTGCGGCTAGCGGGGCATCGTAGTCAGTGATGCATGAACCAAAGGACATGTCTAGATAGTTCAATGCATGAGTTAAGCTAAGAAGAGCCTCATAGAGTAAGTCGAGGTGGTGACCTAGGACCACATTGGGGGGACAAGGACAAGGTCCAGGAGGCCCGAACCAACTCCAAAAGTAGCACGAACTACCTCGGGGGGAGAGGGACACGAACAAGTCCTAGGAGAGCTCTAGAAGGGGTCGGGGTGAGTCCTAGACCAACTCCGAAAGTGGCATGGACCACCTAAGGGGGATGCAGACGAGGCTGGGGGGACTCTTGATGAGGTTGGGGGCGAGTCTCGGACCAACTCTGGAAATAGTGTGGACCACCTCAGGGGGACACGGACAAGGCCTAGGAGAGCTCTAGATAAGGTCAGGGGTGAGTCCCGAACCAACTCCAAAAGTAGCGCACGCCACCTCGAGGGGACGCGGACAAGGCTTGGGAGAGCTCTAGACGACGTCAGGGGTGAGTACTAGACCAACTTTGGAAGTAGCGTGGACCACCTCGGGGGACATGAATGAGGCCCAGGAGGGCTCCGAATGAGGTCAAGGGTGAGTCTCATACCAACTCCAGAAGTAACCTAGACCTGCTTAGGGGTGGCCGAATGGGTAGAGCACAGGAGCGGTGACATCGACATGACGCGATGGACAGGTAGAGTAGAGCCAACCCAGCGTAGATGGTTGGAGTGGAGTAGGAGAGATGACATCAGCGATGTTAGGCCAGAGAATGCCCGGTGCGACCGAGCGGATGGGGTAGACCCAGTGTGGCACCTCTAGTGAAGGGCGAGATAGAGGCGTACCGAGTGGAGTGAGGCCAAGGGAAGAAATGTGGAATTGAAGGTAGAGATTTGAACTCTATTCACTGGTAGGGACAAGGATATTTAAAGGCAAAACGAGGTCCATGGTGGACCGAGTCTATATGGCTCCCCAAGGAGGTTTCGTACACCTGGTCTAAATTAGGCTCATAGAACAATGCACAATCGACTCATAGCATAGTGCGCATTCAGCTCACAGCACAGTGCAAATCCGTCTCATAGCACAGTGACCTTACACAGGTTTCATAGCATAATGACTCCTGGAGCAAACGCCAAGCGAGTGGTCTTGACTTGAGGAATATACAACTAGGACGGTCTCAGGTTTCGTGCTTGCAGGAAAACGGCCCGGTGATGTGCATCACTAGGAACACTTCTAGTAGCGCATGCCATCCCTAGGCCGAGTCCACATGACCCTCAACAAAGTCCATGCTGTGCCCTAGGCAACCCCATGACGTCCCCGTGTTGGGTCCGTGGCAGGTCAAGAACTAAGTCCAAATCACTCCCGAGAAGGTGGTTCGCTACGCCCGCCACCCCTGAGCCCTTCCAACGTGCTAACAAAGCTTTTTGAGCGTCTTGGGAAGGATGGCTTAACCCCGACAGGGCTCAAATTGGCCTCAACAATTTTGCCTCAGTCGAACTTCACTCTGTCTCGATGGCACGTCCTCATTAAGTGCTCCAGTTGGACTAATGACAACCTCAACAAGTGTCGTAAACTAAGCATGTGGCACGACCCCTAGCTTCTAGACCCGATTTTGTATCGATGACAACACTAAGATTTTGATTTCTGATAATTTATCTTAACTCAATTATGTATACGTTATTCACGTCCTTATTTTTCTCTACTAATCTGTGAGACCATGTGGAGGTCACATTATATGTGTGATGAGTACTTGACTTTAATGTGCAAGTTTTATTGAAGTTTGAGTTTAGTTTTGAAGCTTTTTAGTTTTCAGAGTTGCTATTAGGAGTAGGCAGTCTGACCAACTTGGTAACGTTGGTCTGATCGGCCTGGCATCAGTAGTCTGACCCACGGCTATGAAGCAATCACACTGGCCGTGTGGTCTTTTGGAGAATAGACGCCAAACACTTGTGTTTGTGTGTTGTTTTTGTACTTGGTGTCACTTAATTTGGAATTCTGAACTAAGACTAGATAGAAATTAACCAAAATTTTAGAGAGGGTGCTTTTTGGGGCTCTTAAGTGGTCTGACCAGTTGTGGCTCCCGATCCGACCAACGTTGGGCTAGCGGTCATATCGGTCCCCTATTACCGGGGTTTGACTAGGTTGACTAGGGTGGTCTGACCAGCTGTTGGTTGGTAGTCTGACCAGCTTTTGCAGAGATGTGTGAGCTGAGTTTTGTCTCAGTTGTGTTGTTGATCTAGGAGATTTTCGAGATTCCATACAAGGTGTTCCTCATGGTGGGAATCCATGCAAGTGTTAGTCATGGCGGAAGTATGCGCATTGTGATAATCATGGTCGAGAGTGCCATGTGGTGTTTGCTAATATAAGTTAAGTGCTTATCACTTATGATTAGGATGATTGCTTGTTCTTTGATGTGCAGGATACTTGGTATTGTTGGCGGTCAACAAGACCGAGGCTAGTGGAAGAGCTCGAGGCCATAGATGGTTGTGTAAGTTCGAATGAGCCTACATCTCAAGCGGAGAAGCACAAGAGAAAGATAAGGATAATGATGAGGGAGGTGCATGCATGCATGTAATGTGCCATTAAACTTGGTCCATTTCAGGTGGTCATGATCCAGGAGGAGGTCGGAGGCGTATAGGCTTGGCGACAAGTCATTGAACATCGTGGACTTCGTATTGGAGTTTACTTCAAGGTGAAGCATCATGAAGCCTGGTGGGTGAAAATTGTGTAAATTATCTAATACCGAGTAGAGGTGGTTTGCCAAACCACGATAGTGACCTAATGTGGATTAGGTGACATCAGAAAGAATGTAGCATCTTATCGGGCTTTGAAGCCATGTGAAAGTATAAAACTCATTTGTGTGTGGGTTGGCGAGTTTTTCTATTTGTAAGTGGTTCTATCCACTAAATGTAGTTGGTTGTTAGGGTTAGGTGTGAGATGATAAGCCTTCACTATATAAGCTCTTCTATGTATTGAGAGAAAATATCTCTTGTGCTTGGAGAGCCACTTTAGGTTAGGGTTTTCGTGCGTTGGGAGCTTTGTGTGAGTACTCTAGGGTTAGAGCTATATCCTCCATGATAGAATGGCAGTAAACATTCATCTCCAAGTATCAATATGTAACGCCCTAGGGTCCAAACCGGCTTAGGCCTAACCCTATTCTGGATAGGCCACACACACGTAGCACCCCGCTTGCACTTTCGTCCTCGCTTCGCGCAAAACGGTTAACCGGGGGTACTACCATTGGAACTCCTAAGCTTATATGTAAGTGCTTCTCAAGTTAAGCTAGCAAGGTGGGACTAACCCACACCCTCATGTGCACACACACATATGGGCCATTATGGGCCGGGGTGTCACACAATAGATCCACCAAACTCATCCAAGTCATTGCTCTTAAGTTGAAGCTCTTGATTTGGCTTGGTTTTTGTTATTTTTCTTCTCTCCTCTTGATCTTTATTAGTGCCAAGGACATGTAAATGGTCGAAATATCCCTTGAAGATCAGATACCATTCATCTAGGCACTTTTTATGGAAAGATCTTGAGTTCGTCCGGTTTGGCTCAAGAAAAGGTGATTTTGGTGGTTTTGATCTTGAGGCCTTTTGGCTTGTGTTCTTCTTGTTGTTACACTTGCTAGAAGTTGTGGGAGCATATGCAAGGTCATCTGGACCATCCTTTACCCACAAGCATATCTTGATTCAAGTTCTTGTGGTTTTGGTGCAACATTCCTTCAAATGGAAAAAAAGTCAGAACTTTGGCTGATGGCTTTTGGCTACAGCTAATGGCTTTTGGTTGAAAATAAATAGTAGCGGCTGAAAGAAGTAGCTTTTAGAAGGAGGGCGAGTGGTGCAAAAAATGAGAGAGATACGTGCGCGAGATAGGAGCGAGAGAAATGGGATACGTGATACGCTCATGACCTCTAACTTATCCTCGGAGTAAGACAGGAGCGAGAGAAGTAGACAAACCGCTTCAAAAAACCAGGTATTCTGATAAGCAGAAGCCAATACGAATAGGGCATGATCTTCTTGATCTTTGATTGGATATGTTTCTAATATTCTAGAGAAGGTGTATGCAAATTTCAAATGATTTAGAGGCTCATTTTGAAAGTTGTGCAAGTTTCTTTCTCGTTGTTATACTGATTTTGTCGGGGGGGTCAAACCGCCTATGTAGGAGAGGTTAGACCGTCCAAGGCCGGTCAGACCATCTGGAAGAGAGGTTAGACTGCCCTTATCCAATCAAATTGTCTATTGCAGTACTATCAGACCGTCCGAGCAAGTTCAGACTCTTTTAGTCCGGTTTTTATAGAGTTAGCTTGTAGACTTCATATATTTGTTTTCCTGTTGTCTGTTTCGAAGCCGTAGATAACACGGAGATTCGATTTGATATAGAAGAAAAGTAAGCTCCCATTTACCTCTCTAGTCTCCGCCTTCGGTCCTGTACAATCAGTGGATAACTATGTGCTGACAAAGAAGATTTGTTCATCACGATTCTCTTACTACGTGTCAGACATATCGATCAAGCGGCGGGTTTCAGAATAAAGGAACTACTGTTCCATTTCGAGAACCTACTCGTTGTGATAAAACTTTATTTAACGACGAAAACGATTGATTGTACTCACCCGTTGGCTCAAAAATAGAGGATATACTTACTAGAAAATGTTACATAAGTTAGGTTTCTTCAACTAGCAAAATCAACACATACTGAGTAACTGACAACGCTGGGAGAAAATAAAGTCAAAACTGATCGATAAGCTAGCTTCTCATCACATGTCTGCATGAAACTCCTCATCACATGTCTGATCTAATAGAAAACTAACTTCTCGTGCATGCACTCCCACGTACGCATGGCATGATCAAAGCCCCCCCAAAAAAACAAAAACAGAAACCATCTTGTGAACGCGTGCATACACGAGCTGCTTCATTTGGAGCGAAGCGCTGCATTATGCATCGACTTGTCAGGAACACCATCACGTCCGTCCAGAAGAACATTACTGTTAGCAACCTACTCTCCATCAGTCAAATAGATAGGAATAGGATCAGTGTATTCAGTTAGTTGGTTAGCTCCTCCCTAGTCTTCAGCTGATCCGATTCTCTAGGCGTCAGTTAGCATTGATCGGCCGGCAGTGCTTCGGCACCTTGTATATGTACCTTGACACTGTGAATGAAGGACTCAAGCATTCTCCTTTCTTACATGGTATCAGATTCATTCTCGATCCACACCTTCTGCTTCCGCTGCTCCTGGCCATGGCGAGTCCATCCGGTTCTGCTTCACCGGTGGCCTCCAACCCGTTCGCCACGACCTCTGATCCCACCACACCTCCAGCCTCCACAATAGTACTGATCAACATCCACAGCCACGTTCCCGTCACCCTCGCTGCGGACGACGGCAACTTCCGGCAGTGGCGATCCTTCTTCGACCTCACCTTCAAGAAATTCGGCCTCGTCAACCATGTCGATGGCACGGTCGGCCTTCACCGCCATGTTCGGCGACCGGGTGGCTCGGATCGACTCCTGCATCGTCTCCTGGCTCTACTCCACCGTGTCCAAGGAAATCTGGAATGATGTCTACAAGCCGCGCAGCTCCGCCTACACCGCGTGGACGGCAATCACCGGGCAATTCCTCGACAACAGCCTCCAGCGCGCCGTCTATGCCCAGCAGGAGTTCCACAGCATGTTCCAGGGTGACATGTCCGTCAGCGAGTATTGCGGCCGCCTCAAGCGCCTCGCCGACACCCTCTACTGATCTGGCGCCGCCGTCTCCGACCCGGCACTTGTCATCAACACCTTGCGTGGTTTGAACAATAAGTTCAGCCAGGCCATTGCTGTGCTTTCCACCATGACCCCTCCACCCACATTCCTCTATACGCGCTCCTATTTGATGCAGGAGGAGAACCGCATCCAACACTCTCTCCAGATGGAGGCGCAGACGGCGCTTCTCGCGGCTGCCAACACCTCACATGCATCCAAGCCCGTCCCACCTCCATATCAGGCGCTACACGCCAGCGGCACAGATCGCCGCAAGAAGCGCAAGCCTTCTGATGCTCGCCACCGCCAGAACACACCCGGTGGACCGCGTACACCTTCCGGCGGCCCCTCTGCACCCTCAGCCGGCGCGGCCCCACCTCCGTGGGCGTCGGCCTACAACCCGTGGCAGGGCGTCGTTCAGGCATGGCCGCTAAACTCTTGGCGGCCCAGTATCCTCGGCTCGCGCCCCGGCGTCAACCCTCCTCAGGCCCTGGCGGCGCTCTCTGCGCCACCACCACACCCTGATGCTGCCCTCTACGCCGGCAACACGACTTCCATACCGGCGGGCCTCTACTCCGCCCTCAACGGTCTGTCCGTCAGCAACTCCACTGGCGACGGCAGTGATTGGTTCCTGGACACAGGTGCTACGGCGCATATGGCTTCCAATCCCGGTATTCTCACCACTCCCTCCACCTCTCCTGTTTCTCGTCAGATTGTTGTCGGCAATGGCCATTTCATCCCTGCTCAGTGCACAGGCCATGCCTCCGTTCCCACCCCTTCTTCTCCCCTTCAACTTCGTAATATACTAATTGCTCCTCAGTTAGTCAAGAATCTTATTTCTGTTCGTGCCCTCACTCGTGATAACTCAGTTTCTGTTGAATTTGATCCCTGGGGTTTTTCTATCAAGGATCTTCGCACCAGGATGACTCTGCTCCGATGTGATTCATCCGGAGATCTCTACCCCCTTCGCCAGCAACAGAACGCGACACTGTGTCCATCGGCGGCTCTCCTGGTTTCGCACGACACCCCCCTCTGGCATGCGCGTCTTGGACATCTCGCCACGCCGCTCTCCGAAGATCTGTCGCGCACCATTGGCTTCTCTGTTCTAAGTCGGCGGTCATACTTGCCACGCCTGTCGCCTCGGCAAGCATGTCAGGTTGCCCTTTAGCGAGTCCACTAATGTTTCTAACTTTCCATTTCAACTGCTACATTGTGACGTATGGACTTCCCCAATAATGAGCAATTCTGGTTTCAAGTTCTACCTTGTTATTTTGGATGATTTTTCGCACTACGCCTGGACTTTTCCCCTGCGTCATAAATCAGATGTTCTTCCCACTCTCATCTCCTTCCATGCGTTTGTACGTACCCAGTTCCAACTCCCCATTATGTGCTTCCAAACAGACAATGGCAGAGAGTTTGATAACTCGGCGTCCGCGCGTTCTTTGCCACGCACGG
The DNA here is from genome assembly GCA_036346245.1 of Bonia amplexicaulis. Classification (NCBI taxonomy): domain Eukaryota; kingdom Viridiplantae; phylum Streptophyta; class Magnoliopsida; order Poales; family Poaceae; genus Bonia; species Bonia amplexicaulis. Next base: position 4,552,669 of record CM070736.1, on the reverse strand, counting down.
CATTGCTCTTCGCCTCACGTGCCCATACACCTCCCAACAAAGCGGCCGCGCGAACGTGTCCCACGACACTCAACGACGGCCTCCGATCTCTACTTTTCGGGCCTCGGCTCCGCCCTCCTTCTGGCCTGATGCCCTTGCGGCATCCACGTACTTACTAAATCGCCGCCATGTCGTCCCGTAACAACTACACCCCTTCGAGCTCCTCTTTGGCGCTGGCGGATTCGACCACCTCAGGGTTTTGGTTGTCTCATGCTACCCAAACACACCGCTATAGCACCGCACAAGCTAGCGCCGCGTCGCCCGTGCATCTTTCTCGGCTATCCGTTAGATCAGCGGGATACAAGTCTTACAATCCGGTCACCAAGCGTGTGCTCATTTCCGTCACGTCTATTTCGACGAGACATGTTTCCCCTTTGCGCAGTCGCCACATCGTCACCACCGCTGCGGCCGTACCCACCGTGCATGCCCGCGTGATCCGATTCCCACCGACCACCCCGCTCGATGTCGTGCGGGTGCCGCCACGCCACTCCAACGGCGGGTCTCCTACACTGACCGTCGTCGCCTCCTGCTCCGGACATCACTGCCGCGACGCCGGGAGCCTCAGCCGCGGACCTGACGTTGTCGCCTGCGGCCCCGGGAATCATGGCGTCATCACCACCAGCGACCGACTCTTCACCTACACCTAGGGTGCCACCTTCGGAGCCTACAATGCCGCAACGACGACATCCCATGGTCACGCGTGCGGGATGGCATTCGCTGCCGAACCCCAAATGCACGCCGCGTCGCCACGACCTCTCGCCCGCTCCGCCGCCGCCGTCGATTCGTCTTTGCTCTCGTGACCCGGCGTGGCATGCGGCAATGCAAGAAGAATACGATGCCCTGCAAGCCAATGGGACATGGACACTCGTTCCACGGCCTACACATGTCAATGTCATTACCGGCAAGTGGCTCTTCAAGAACAAGCTCAACCCAGATGGTACGCTCGAGCGCCGCAAAGCACGATGGGTTGTCCGCGGGTTCTCTCAACGACCCGGGGTCGACTTCCATCAAACCTTCTCACCAGTGGTCAAGCCAGCCACCATTCGCACGGTGTTGCATCTTGCGGCGACTCGGCGGCTCGCTTCATCAACTCGGCGTCAAGAATGCATTCTGCGACGGCGATCGGCGGGCACGCGTCTCATCGTCACCGACCTGCTGGTTTCGCCGACCCCAACCGCCCGATCATATCTCGCTTGCTCGTCAAGTCCTCTATGGACTCAAGCGGCGCCGGGCATGGTTCCAACGTCTCGGCAACCATCTTCATAGCATGGGCTTCACCGCGACAGTTCGGCGACTCCTTGTTCGTCTACAAGAAAGGCATACACGGCCTATCTACTTGTCTATGTTGATGATATCTTACTCACGGCGTCGACCACATCTCTACTGAAACACGTCGTCGACCATCTGCGTACAGCCTTTGCCATCAAAGATCTCGGCGCACTTCACTTCTTCCTCGGCGTCCAAGTTCGTCGTAATGCTGATGGTTTCTTCCTTACTCAAGCGCGGTACACCGAAGATATCCTGGAGCGCGCAGGAATGGCAAATTGCAAACCTGCGTCAACTCCTGTGGAAGCAAAGCCGAAATTGTGCGCTTCGATGGAGAGCCGGCGACGAGCGGCATGTTCTCCGCAGCATCACAGCGCTCTCGGTACCTCACCCTCACGCGTCCGGATATCGCCTATCTTGTGAACGGGCATGTCTTCATATGCATGCTCCTCATGATGCTCACTGGAATTTCGTCAAGCGTATTCTCCGATACCTCCGCGGCTCCGTCAACCACGGCATCTTGATTTCGGCAACTCCATCGGCCAGGCGAAAGCATACTCGGCGCGGATGGGTGGTTGCCCGGACACTCGGCGATCCACGTCGAGTCTTGTGTGTTCCTCGGTGACTCGGCGGTGTCTTGGTCCTCAAAGCGCCGACAACGGTCTCGTTCTAGCGCCGAGGCGAGTATCGGCGAGAGCCAATTCTGCTGCGGAATCTTTGCGGCTCGAATTTACCGGGAGCTTCATGTCATCATCGATAAGGCAGCGGTGATCTCTGCGATAACATTTCAGCGGTGTACTTATCGAAAATCCAAGACATCATCGCGAACGAAGCATGTAGAGCTTGACATACACTTCGTCCGAGAAAAGTGGCTCTTGGGCAATTCAAGGTTCTACACATTCCTACTCGCCGCAATTTGCGATATAATGACCAAGGGCCTACCGACGCCATTGTTCAACGAGTTCCGAGACAGTTTGTACATCCGGTCTACCGAAGCTTCAACTGCGGGGGGGTGTTAGCAACCTACTCTCCATCAGTCAAATAGATAGGAATAGGATCAGTGTATTCAGTTAGTTGGTTAGCTCCTCCCTAGTCTTCAGCTGATCCGATTCTCTAGGCGTCAGTTAGCATTGATCGGCCGGCAGTGCTTCGGCACCTTGTATATGTACCTTGACACTGTGAATGAAGGACTCAAGCATTCTCCTTTCTTACAATTACATACCGCGAGACGTACAATTCGAACGTCGCTGCGATTGACTTCACTGTGTATACAGGTACAGATGTACATACAGACGTACGTATGCGCATCTTAGTCCAGTCCAACAATGCATATAATATACATACGCCGCAGCGTGCATCTTAGTCTGCAGCTACGTACGTACGTACGTATAGAGAAGGAACAGCATTCGTATAGACGACATATATGCATGCAGCAGTTGTACTACTACTTCCATTATATTCAACTGTGTCGATGGACAGACTCAAATATATATATGCCAGCCACGAAACAAGCTCACGTGAGTGTACGTCCCAAGGATCGATCGTTCTGTACGTACATGCGTGGCAGACCGGGTCATTTGGATCAGATCTGAGTCTAAGGTCCATACGAACACATGCATGATCAATCTGCGTGCAGGATATTTCGTTTGATTGGAGCAGTATATACAAGTACGCATGTTTTAATCAATCGATTGCCTGCTTCAATTCTGCAGTGAGATGCATGCTGAGATATATTATTGACGATCGATCAGGGCATCAGATTTGGCCGTCTTGTTTCTTGTTTCACGAGGAGCTAGTAGCAGTAGCAGCAGCAGCAGCAGCATAATTGAGGTCCCCTTCACCTACGTGTGTACAGACACTGTCGGGCTATTAGCGAATCTCCCAGGTAGGGTTCCGGCTTGTGACATGGTGCACGTAGCCAAGGGGGCTTCTTTAAATGCGTGAACCCTGCGGAATTTGGCATCATATGAATTACTTACGTGTATATGTACGTCTGCTGTTGGAGATGGTTGATAATGAAGCTAGCTAGAGATCAGTTTGCTAATCCGTATAATTATTCCATAAAGAAGCAAAAATGGATGCACAACGATCTCTCCATGCATTGAAAGCTTGCACTACACATGTTTAGGTTAGATGATTTACTGTTTAAAAGTTGAAACATTCGTAATGCATGCATGCATGCAAACTTGCTGAGTCAGAAATCAGAAAATGTTCTGGACTTCGTCTAGAAAACACATTTTGTCCTCGTTGTAGAAAGCGTATATGTGCTGCTTATATATATCACGCAGCCGGCCTAGAATACTTGATTTAGTTGAGATTTACAGGTCGATCGAATTGCGTATGTGGAGATATTTCTCTAAAAAAGTGGCCGAGAATTGGAGATATATGAGAAGTCCATATGCAAAGCTCGGCAAAGTCGGCGGTTGTCGCCATCAAATTGCGACCTGTTATTTTGCTACTAGCTAGAATTTTTTTTCTCCACAAGCAGTTTTTTCCAACAGAAAAGAAATGAAAATGACAAATACACACCACAATCTTCATTAAATTATTGAAAAAAACTACACAAAAGGAAGAAAAATACTAGAACAGTCATCTGATTGTTGACGTGCACAGAAAAGCTAGATGGATCAATTAATAATGTCACGAAAGGAGACTAATCGAGGGCCTACTAGAAAGGCCCTTGTGTCTAATCTCATGGTTTTCTATCTATAGCACCATCTTTTGATGTGGATGTTTCTTGTTTCTTTGTTTAGTTAAAACAAATCAAGTCATTTTCATTTGGAAAACTAGCCCAATAATGCCGATGTCTTGTTGTTTTTAGAGCAGTAAAATTCTACATGTAGAGTAGACTCATCGTGGACTTTTTCCTGCTTCTTGTCGGTTCACACAAGCAGCTTCAACTTAATTTTGAGAACAATTCTTACTATTAACAATGCCACCTGCCAACTTTTCTGTGATGTTTTTTTTGTGTGTACATGTTACAAAAATCCCAGAGAGATTAGTACTGGTTTGAAGGTTATCTTCTACTCAACTACTAGTTCATCATCAACAATATGGTTAACATAAGATGTACTTTCAGCTTGTTGAAACAAATGGAAGCATATATGGATCTGCAGGGACAATCAATTCCAGGTCCAATTGGAGACCACATGGACATGTACAACTGAATCAAGCAAATTGATAGATGATATAGCTAGGCGTGCGCACGTATGTGCGAGTGGTAAGAGAGCGGAGAGATGCACATGATGTGTAGGTGTGCCTAGAACTAGAAGAGGAGATGAATCTGAGGTTGGATTTATGCGACATGTACGGGTCGATTCGGTTTGCATCCTGACTTGTTTGTCATGGATTGCCCGTAATTAATGTAAAAAGTCCCAGTCGAAACACACTGTGTGAGCTAGAGCTAGTGGTCTCGACCAACGGATCCATGAAAACGAAAGAGACCCAAACAAACCAAGAAAAAAAAAGGTTCTTGCAAATAGGAACGTACTCGTGCATACCAATCGATCGAGAGGTCACGGGCCTCACTCGACACCTCCGGCCAGTCACGTCCATGGCTCCATGCATGCGCAGCTAGCATCATATCACACCATTTAACAAACTAGTCCTGTTAAAACTGCATCTTTCTGTTCTAGCTTGTGCGTATATACGCTAGCTAAGCTAGCTACACTACTACAGGAAAGGTCATCACAGACGGTTCGAAAACATCATCACAAACGGTTTTGCGAACCGTCTGAATTTATGGGTCAGTGATAATACGAGGTCATCACGCACGGTATTTCAACCGTCGCGTGATAGCTGAATCACGACGGTTTTAGTTAAAACCGTCGTGATATGGTGATAATCACAGACGGTTGTTAACTAAAACCGTCTGTGATGCTCGATAATCGAGCGGTTTTAACTAAAACCGTCGAGATTATCACCATATCCGACGGTTTTAACTAAAACCGTCTGTGATACCGATAATCACGCACGGTTTAAAACCGTCGATTATCGGTATCGCGACGTTTTAGTTAAAACCGTCGTGATATTCCTTCTACCCCTAAATCTATTCCTATTTATTGGCTAGCCTCGTGAAATGCTAGCCATGCCCTCTGAAACAAGCGATGAACAAGTATATAAGGCATCCATAAACATCCAATACACATCACATTTCATTCACAAACATAAAGTATCCACTTCGCAAATGAATCAATTGAATTGAAATAAAATATCCATTACAACGCATTACAATGCAATAAAATTCATGGTGCACAATGGAACTGTCCTTCCGACTTTATGACTTGAGCCACCAAAAGTACGCCAACTCTCCTCGAATTCGTGAAATATCGGGTTTGTTCCAATGCGGTTGACGGGATGTACGCACTGTCGATAGGGATATCAATGTACGTATATATGTAACGTGATAAATATGAAGTAAATATGGAAAGATTGATAAACCTTGAATTGGTGATCCTCGAGGAATCGAGGAGTAGGTCCATATGGTGGCAAACATAGAATCCACATGTGTTGCCCGTGATTCTGGTGGCACTGCAAAAATTGAATGAGCAATAATTCAAGAGGCATTAATACGAATGCGCATAGGATTAATTAATGTGTAATAGCGAATACCTTAAAATCTCGAGTATGTCTCGTGCCTTTGGCCCCTTGCTTGAGACACCCCATTTCAACGTACATCGCGAACGCCCTCGTGATTCAAAAAGTTAACCTTAGTCATTCGAATGAAAGAAAGAGTACAATATAGGTATGTATGGGGAAAATAAACTTACCTATCGATTACTTGGGCGACAACTGTGAAGTCCATTTTATTCTTACTTAAGGAATCAAGGTAATATACCTTGTTCCATTTTGGTACAATGACTATTAAAATCCAATGAAAGTTTTGATTGTAGGCGATATATAATCCTTATTGTGTTGAGCCCGCACCACGATGCAATGTACCTCTCGATGACGGACATATCCTCGTCGATGGTATACTTAGCGACCATGTGTGGGTCCAAGAAACCAACCGATGATGACTGGGATGTTCTAGTTTTAGTCCGCACGTGTCTACATATACACACACGAAAGCAACAAATTATATATAGCATTTATCGGTATAACATGAACGGAGACTGTGATTGTGCACAAATTAACCATCTTCAATAACACTCACCAATTACTTAAATCTAAATTGTAATGCAATTAAAGAAAAAATAAATTTTCTTACTAACCATATCTAGAGCTAGCCACCAGCAGGAAAGTATGAATTGAATGAATCTTCAAAGCTCAATCCCTGTCTCTTCCCACCAAAATAACTGGCCTCAAATCGTCTAGCTTGTCTCCTGAGCGAAAGAGTGCGCGGTGGCTAGATCCGGATCGAAATGAAGATGATGCGGTGCCGAGTGGAGCAATAAATGCGTAGTGGGGATTATCACGAGCGGTTTTTACTAAAACCGTCGTGATAACAAGATATCACGCAGCGGTTTTAATACAAAACCGCTCGTGATAATTTGGGATTATCACGATGGTTCTTAATACGGACCGTCAGGATACTAAAATATCCTGACGGTTCATAGGTATGAACCGTCGAGATACTTTTTTTCGCCGACGCCACCAATACAGGCGGTGTTCAAATTAAAACCGTCTATATTAGTATCTGTCACAGACGATTTTATAAAACCGTCTGTAATTTACCGTCTAGTATTAGCCTTTCTGTAGTAGTGCTAGTTCGTTCTTCTCACTGTGTGAGCTTGCTAGCTAGTCCGTACAGTACAGAGTTCAGATCAGAACATGACAGCAGGAAGGCGAGGAGAAGAACAACGCAACAGCGATCGAGCCCTACGTACGTGCCTCCTTTCTGAGATCAAAAGGTGCGTCTTATGCTCTGTCACGAGGGATATAGCTTCTTCTGAGCCTTTTTTTGTCTAGACGTATGCACGAGCTCGTAAGGATGATGTGTGGGTCGGTTAAAAACGACCAAACCATCTCATCCCTGCTTAAAGCTGGCTCTGGTAGGACCGGCCATCATAACGTTGCTTTGTCGAATTCCTGCAACTTGCTACTAATCTGTCATTTCTACTCTTTTTTACCGTGAACAGTGTCTTTGTTTGACGCATCGATCGGTTCGAAAGTGTGAACTGTAAGGTAAATCTGTCTACTTTACACCGGTTGCGCAAGGACACCTATCATCCTATGATGTAACGCAGTGTGATCTATCATAGCATCGTACGCGCGTACTGATGACGTAGTACGTTCTTTTATGATCCGTCCTGTATCATTTCCTCGGCACAAGGCATCCATTGATCAATCGAAGCATCTGGCCATCACCACGTCACTCTAAAGATCAACATCACACTATCACAGCAACCTTGTTCCATGTAATACTGCTTCCTTGTCCGTACATGCAGATTCAGAAAAGATTAGGCCAGATATGCAGTTGTACTCTTCTAGTTTCCACGTATTATTTTTTCTTTAGCTTTTAGCTGTGTCTAATAAATTTTAGTTGTTTATAAAAAAACGAGTACGAAATAATAGAAATTTATGTGCAGTTTTGTCCGATACAAATGAAGTCGTTATAGTATATTCTACAATTAATTTATAGAATTTATTTAAAAAATATTTTATTTGAAAGTTAGTTAGTATAAAAAAATTAAAAGTAGGTTTTGAAAACTGAAAAGAAGTGGCAACCCTGACCATACTTTGCGCTTTCCTTTTCTGCGTTGCCGGTAGGACCTTTTTGTCAAATGTGGCAGTGGAAGGGAATGTCACGGCAGCATCACACTGGCACCCCCATCCCCAAACACTGTACCTGCTTCATGCATATGCATCCGTATGCACCACAGTCACCGGCCGTCGTAAGTAGAGATGAAAATGGATCGGATAGTTTCTAATTAATTCAGACAAATATAGATACGGATGAATACGTATATGGATTATGTTGGATGTGATTTTTTCGGATAATTCTCGGATATGATATGGATACGGATTTTTTTTATCGGATACGGATACGAATACAGTAAGCCTAGTATTCGTCGAATACGGATACGGATAATCCGGATAATACGAAATCGGATATCCGGGATTTTTAACTCATAACCAACCAGCCCATAATGAAGCCCAGACGGCCCATTCCCACTCCACGCACGATCCAGCCGTCTGTTCTCACTCCCTGCGATCCAGCTGTCGGTGCGAATGCGATCCATGCGTGCGTTTAGGCACTAGGGTTACTCCAGCGTCGACCGCCTGCTTTCCATTCATGGGTTACTCGGTGCTGCGACAGCATGCGGCGAATATCCAACTGCGCCCGCCTCCGCTGGGTTCCCGCCTCCGCCGACCGCCTCCGCCCGCCTCTGCCGGGTTCCTGCCTCCGCCGACCGCCTCCGCCGGCCGCCTGCTTTCCCAATTCCCAGTAATAATTGCACTATGGCCGCCTTGCGAACAGGTGCTAGCTAGCTTATGGAAACCCCTCTATGCATACATATGACTGCTTGTTCTACATTGTGGCAATGGAGTTCTTATTTTCCACTGATCTGGTGGTGTCCAACCTAAATTGATGTAGTGGTTTACTTGTTTGTTATGCAGTATGGGACAACAGTTGTTTGTTGGATAAAAATAGGCTTAGGGGTACTGATGGTTCACTGGTCTCAAATAGGGCATAAAAAGCCACAGATAATCCTTACAATGCCTGAATTATATTGTTTCTGAGTTTGTAAGATAGTGGCTGAATTTTAACAAAAATGGTACATGGAACACATTGGAGTAGCCACCAGCCCTAGTGCCTAAGGTAATATTTCAAAATATGGAACACATTGGAGTATTGGACCAACCTGTAATGCAAACATTGAAGATTCTGCAGATCTTGTGAATATTATATAATATATGAAGAATTAGGCTTGTAAATTGGCAATACGAGTTGATTTCAACCAAATGGACACATCATTTAGTTTCAGTTTACACATTGGCTCGACATTGTCCTTACTGTTTAAGTTACACAAAGGCAATTTAAGTCACTATTTAAGTTCATTTTGTTGTGCTTTTATAACTTTATTATCTTATGTATTCCCTTTATTATGTTGTGCTATTATCTTATGTATTCCTTTTATAACTTTGATCATAATTTAATTTTTTTGATAAAACACGCAAGTGGTGGAAACATTGGTGGATCTATCATAACCGAGATTGACATAGAGGGCATTGAGCGTCATTTTGCATACATGATGATAACGGTTTGCTAGTCTTTACATCGTACTACATAGTTGTTTGGTTTTATTTTATACCGCTTTGAGTATTTATTGAAATAAAACTTGTAGGCACAAGAAGTCGGAGATGCTGAGATGGAGAACTTGGTGGATGAAATGGAGGAATGAAATGTTGTTATGCTTGTTCAAATTGCTATCATGTCATCATGTGTATTCCATGAATTGCACGTTGTTGCTACTTATGTAGTTATGTTATGATCGACTATCGGGTATATTTTCATTGTGGATGAAAAGACTATGCTTGTTTAGATTTCATGAATGTTTTGACAAGATGAACTATTTATGTATTTTCGTTAATTTTGGATGTATAGTTTAAGGAGTTTTCATGTTCCGATAAATATTCGTAACCGTATTCATTTCGATTCGTATTCGATCCGTACCGTATCCAAAAAAAAATATGAAAACAAATATAGTAGAGACATTATCCGTCCGTATCCGATCCATTTTCACCCCTAGCCGCAAGCATGCAAATTGAAGGGAATCCAAGAAGAACACTGAGAGACCATGTAAAAGGTACGATATATGTTTGAAATAAACAAAATTTTCATTTTAGTTAAGTTTAACTTTTATAAAAGTTTTTTTTAAAAAAATCAGATTTAAGTTTGTGTTGTCAGGGTTTAGTCAATCTGACTATCGTGGGATCGATAGTCTGATCGGCAGATGGTCAGCGGTTTGACTACCATGGGACGAGCAGTCAAACTGACTATGAACTTTTGCGAAATTGAACATCAAAATACTTGTGTAACCGAAATTCGACCAGAAACTAGATAGAGTTTAACCGAAATTCTATAGAGGGTATTTTTTGGTGTTGTGAAGCGATCAAACCATCCATGGCCGACAATTTGACCGGGGCAGTCTGACCAACATGGGAAGTGTGGTCAGATCGGTGGGTGCTATCAGAGAACAGTGAAAATAATTTTGAAGTCAGATGAGTGTGTGTGTAATACCCCGGAAAATATTTTATTAATTGTTTAATTAATAGAGAGAGGGACTTAAGTGAAAAGATTAAAAAATTAAAAGAGTTTTGGGGGTTTTCGGAAAATTAAGACAACACAGGCCTAGGCCTTGGCCTGTGGGATTTTCTAGGCCCAAGAGGGAGGGAGGTCACCATTTAAAACCCTAGGCGCCCGCCGCCCAAGCCGCCGCCCTTTGCTCCTGCTTGCCGCCGGCCGTCGCTGTCCCTTGCGTTGCCGCGTCGGGTCGCCGCTCCGCCGTGGTGTTGCTGCCCTTCGTCGTCGTCATCGTCGTCCGCCGCGTCGTCGCCGCCGCCGTCGTCGTCTCCTCCCCGCCGCCGCCGCCGGCGTTCGTCGCCGTCTGCGTGGATCCGGAGGAAGGAGAGGAGGAGATCGCGGGCGGGTTCATCGTCGTGTTCGCCGTCGTGTTCGCCGTCGTGTCGTCAAGGGTAACCCTGTTAATCTCTAGATGAGTTTTTAATCGAGTTAGATTCGTCGGTTTCGGGTTGCCGGACGAAGTTGTTAGTCGGCAGTTTTAGAGTATATTCGTCGGGATTCAGGTCTGGACCCCTTCTAGAAAATTGTAGAGGACGTGATTATATTTCCAGGGAGTACAAGAACACGTGATTCAGATTTATGTAGCGAAAGTTATGAATTTTCTAGTGCTACTGTTCTGCAGATCGGGGTAGTTCTGGACAGAGTTTAGTAGATCGGTTTGTGCGACGGAAATAGTTGCGATTCAGAAATTCTTCATGTTAGGAAAGTTTTAGATAATTTTCTTAGCTTTCCATAAAGGTCAAGAAGTCCGGATTCCAATTATCTGGCCGAAAGTTATGCCTGTTTTAGTGCGCTCTCCAAAGAGTCCGACGTGAATTTTGATGCTTTAGAAAAGGGTTTGAATCGGTTAGTAAATGGCCGAATCAGAGAGTCTCCATAACTAAGTTTTTGTAGATAATTGAATTATCTTTACAGAGAGTCCAATAACTCTTAATTGTGAGTTACGTACTGAAAGTTATGATTTTTGGAAGTCGGCTGTCTGTGGTGGGGCAGATTTAGCCGAGGAGAGTTGGGGATTTAATTGAGATAAATTGTTGGGTGAATTGGGGTTGCTGCTATTTTATATCTAGAAACCCGCTACTGTCATGTTAGTAATTATTAATTAATTATTCAGGAGGAGAGCGGATTCCGGGGGTTGTGCCTTCTACGCGTTCTTCATTTTCTCGCGGTTGAGGCAAGTATATTTGTGATGTAAAATCGTGTGTTTATGGATTTGTTGAATTGTTTGGATGATGGTTGAATCATGACTGTTTAAATTGTGAGTATGAGTAAGTGATGAATTGAGAATGCTATTTATGTTCTGTTTACATTATGGCATTTATGAGATTGGTTGATGCGTAGTATGGTGAATGCTCGTTATCTTTTGATACATTCACATATATGCATCATATTGAGAATTGTTGAAGTCTTGGTCATGCGATGATCAAGCATCGAGGTCCCCACACTTGCGGAGTGTGGGCATTGGTCCCCGCACCGAGGGTGCAGGCATGGGTGTGCATTGACGGATGCACACCGCGTCACCGGTAAAATGCGAAAGAGATGAGAAAGAGGAGATTTTGATCATATTGCATAGCATGATGTTCTATGTTAATTGTTTAACTTGACGGTTAATGATCATTGGTATTGATGTTGATATACTTGCGAGTCATTGGACTCACTCTTCTGTTTATTTATTTGTTTTAGGTACCAATGTGAGAATGGCATATATGGGATCAAAAGGATTAGCTTAGTTGCGTGCACTATTCCTTCAATAAGAAATAAAGACAGTCATGATAATTTTGTTGGCTTGTTAGCTTAATTGGTTCGATTTATATTCCATCGATTAAATGTAATAAAGACTTAGTATCATTGGATATTATCTTTCCGTTCATTATTTAGAACTTGTGCTATTCATGCTTATTTAAACCGCCATCGGTTAATAAACAAAGGAGATTATGCCGAAATTTTTAGGTAACCTATATTAGTTGTTGTTTTATTGTGGATAGTTAGTAGCATTTCGTGCCTATGTTAGGTGGGGTGTTCTGATTGGTATCGAGCGGGCTTTAGGTCCGTGGTAATTAAACTATTAAATTGACACACGGTGCACGTGGGATGGGATGGGTCAATCATTGCATCTATGCTTTTGACATGTTATCTTGATGACTTACATTATGAGATAATCTTGTATGCTTATTGATAATCTTGTATGATTATGATTTGCTCCTATGACTGTTATGAGTTGGAATAGTCAATGAGATGATGTAGATGTTGTGATGTCTTGCCTTGGCATTGCCAAATTATACCATTGTTTGTAGTATGAGGATTAGCAATGTAGTTACCTCGGGTAACTTAATTGCGAGTGTTATGTGAGTTTCTTAGGAAAGATGTTATTATCCTTAAGTTGATTTCGACCAATTCTTGGTGATTGCGATTAATGAATTTCTTTTGAGATTGTGGTTCTTGCAGTTGAGGGTATGCAATTGGTCTCTACTTGTTCCTTGAAACAGTTATTGTTTCTTTCCTGACTCTTGAGATACTTTGCTACCGTGCTTATTGTTGATTTGTAAGGTTAGTTCCTTCGTGAGACTTTTGTCTTGTTGTGAATCATGACTTATTGGCTCGCTTGGTATTTTCTCTTGTTAATGCAAGTTTTGAGTTGCAAAACTCATTGTTATGTGAAAGCTTTGGATCTTTGTATTTCGTATCTCGGCGTTGAAGTTTATTGTTCCTCTTCTTTTGAAAGAGAGTGTTAAAATCCTTTATGTTATTTTGCTATGCTTAAGTAGAAGGTGGTGATCATCTAAGCTAACTCGTATGGTATGAATTGTCAAGTTGTGAAGTTAGCGTGGTGCATAATTAATTCCAACTAGCATCCTTGGAAGTGTAGTTGATTAATTTTGATATTGCTTGTAATAGTTTATTAAAGAACGTTGATTAAGAAATTGCCTATACATGATTGGAACCCATGTAGTTATTGAGGAGAGTGCAAAAGAGTTACAATGATTATTATGATTGATTAAAATTCTATCATGTTGGATACATGGAATTATGTTTGTCGTTAGTGATTAATCTAACTGCTTTGGAATTATTAAGAAGAAGGTGTGGAATATTGTCTTGGTAATATTAATCTTTAATATGTCTTTTATTTAGATACTTTATGAGCGTGCACAATTGCTAGTTTCATCTATCTTTACCATGTTAGATTGTTGAAATATGTATAAAGAAATAGATGAATGTTGATGTATAGACTTGCGAATCTAGTCTTACAAAGTCGGTATTATTGAAGATTAAAGTTATTTCGTTCTAATTTCGAATGTAAGGTAGGATACATAATCTATGCTCATGATTGTTTTATGATTGTAAAACGAAGTTAGGATCATGAATGCCGTTGTGATAAAATAATAATCAATAATTGCCAGTAACGACTAGAGTACAATTAATTTGTGCTAAATTAGAGTTGAGCATCCACAAGAATTGAATATACGAAATCTAGTAAGGGATTTATGCTAGAATGTTTTGTGAGATTGTCATGTTCTAGTATCACCTTGTTTAAGAGCTTTGTTCTATTTATGTGGCTTATGCACTAGGTTCTCCTAGATTAAGTAGTTGCAATCTTATTTAGATATTAGAAACATGATGAAGTGATTTCTTATGTTTCTTTTGGAAAAGTTTAAGAAGGAGTTGAGGATATGATGATGCTTGTTAAGAATGTAATGTTCTGATGTTAGTATGTTGGTCAATTTGTGGTTATGATGGTAATGTTGAAGGTTCATTAAATAGAAGAATTTGAATAAATTCCATGGTACTATTTAAATCAAAAGTTTTGATAGTGTGTATGCGATCTTTGATCTCATGACTTATGTAGTAGCTGAAATTGTTTAAGCAAAGTGTTTGAGGGTTTTATTAGTTCTTAAAGAATTAATGTGTTGTGGTCTTCAACTCTTCTTTGTTGGATTTGTTAAGGTGATACCGTAATCAAAGAAGGTTGTTCTCTTTGTTAAAAGGAAAAGTTTGATGAAAGTTTTGGAGGTTGAAGTCAAGTTGTGTAATCTTTGTGAAGTGTGTTTGACTTCTTATTTTCGCCGCTTAAGAGTTTCTTGAGCTCAAATGATAATAATGTATTCGTATTGGTTGAGATTTGATGGTTTCTTCTCGAGGAGGCATGCGCCTTCACCGTGGTCTTAACATTTGTTGTCCAAGATCTTTGCTCTTTCCCTTGGTCTAGTGTCTATTAGATTGGTAACACCTTCCCATGTGTTGAATTTACTTCTTCTTGCCTCTTTTAAGAAAGGGTATGATTTGGGTTGCAAGCCCTTTTAGGATATGTATGGCAACCGGTTGGTGTGGTTTTGTGATTGGTTTGGGTGAGATTGTGGGTATTAAGATGCTTGAGATTTTGGAGTGATAAATTGATCTTGTCGACTAATTCTCGGTGAGGATTTGATTTAAAAGAAGATGTTGTCCTTGGGGCTAACTAGTTATATTGTCGCAACTAGAAGAACCTAGTTATGGTTCATGAGTGTTACGTTCATTTTGTTGAACGTTGGAATTATTGAAAGTATGAGAATCTTGATCAATTTTATTGGACCATCATGATTGGGTACTTTGCAAGGATTAGAAGGCCGATTATGATGGTATAGTGATGAGATTATAATTATGAAGAAGTCGGATTGTTATGGGAATTTTGGGATAGTAGAAATTGTTGAAATTACTGTCATGTATCTTCCTACGATAATCGAGTTGAGATTATGTTTTCATGTGGTGTGAAGGGTTGAGCATGATTGATTGTGGAGATGTTAGTCACCGAACTTGAGAGCCTTGTGTCAAATATATCAAGTACATATATATATAATAGTCCTAGAGATGGAAAATTTGGGTGGATATTCTATACTAGAACCTTGGAGGCTAATGATGTGGTGTGAAAATAGTGCAACAAGTGGATTCTAAATAGTTGATGCTCATTGATAGTATTCTTTGGGTGTAGTAAATGAGTGTGGGGCCGAGAAATTCATGTTGATTGTCCTTAAGATTTGTGGTAAAGTGATGGTGGGTGAGAATAACGATGAGATGCTTTAGAAATTATTCGTTAAAGTAACATGTGGGTAGAGGAGTTGACTAGAGTATGTTATTGTGAGAATAGTAGAGTCCATCTACAAAAGTGTGTTGGATGCACTCGGTTTGAACATAGAGTTGATGTTGCCAATTTAATGTAATTGAACTAGTAGGGTATGGGATGATTTGGAACCTCGTGATTCAAGAGGAAATTTATTCCTAAAAGAAAAGAAATGGACGGGTTTGATATTTGAGTGATTCCCGTTTACGTATATGTTGCTTATGTGCAAACTACCTACTTGAAAGTGGGGAGGTTTTTCGTCTTGAATCCTCATTTTCTCTTCTTTTGATTTGATCCTTTTATGGGGAGTTGGTTTTGTGTGGTTGCGATGAGAATTCTCTATGTTCGGTTGAATTCTATCTATGAAAAGTGGGTTTACCTTGAGCCACGTGGTGCGCCCGTGTTTAAGGGGTGCTCATTGCTAAGGTAAAGAGATCGATTGAGCGTGGAAAGCTCGAGATTTATGGGTTGTGCAGATTGTGTGGTTTGATACCAAAGGGAATGTTAACCCGCTGTGTATTTAATTGCTTGATTAGTTGCGAGGATTCGGAGGTTGACCGCTTTGGGTCCAAAAGATAGTTGCACGAGTGGACTTGGTGAGATAGAATCATTAGCGCCGGGACGAGCGGAAAAGCTATGTGAATGTGAGAAGAAGGATCGGGAATTTGAAGTGGGGGTCGGTGCTTTTGAGAGTATCTCCTACCTAGGGTGTGGTGAGGTTCGGTACCATAGGAAGTTTAGCCCGGCACGTTGGACCCTTCACCATACTAGCGAATTGGGAAATTGGCTTACCGTTTGGATCTTACTGAGTCTATCGCGGGGTGCATAACGTGTTTCACGTGTCCATGTTTAGAAAGTATCTGCGAGATCCAGAATTTCACATCGCTTTAGAGCCATTGGTTATTGAGCAAGATTTGTCCTTTGAGTCCAAGCCAGTGCGGATTCTAGAAAGGTCAGAAAAAGTGTTGAGAAACAAGACTTTTCTATATGTCAAAGTGCTTTGGTCGCAGCAGACCGAGCGGGAGGCAACTTGGGAGTTGGAGTCTCGCATGCGCGAGCAGTACCCGGCGTTGTTCACGTCGGTGCGTGTTTTACTAGTTGGTTGTTTTGTTTCTGTTGTGGTTGCGGTTAGAATTGGGTCGAATTGCTTTAAGGAGGGTAGAATGTAATAACCGAAAATATTTTATTAATTGTTTAATTAATAGAGAGAGGGACTTAAGTGAAAAGATTAAAAATTAAAAGAGTTTTGGGGGGTTTTCTGGAAAATTAAGACAACTGGGCCTAGGCCTTGGCCTGTGGGATTTTCTAGGCCCAAGAGGGAGGGAGGTCACCATTTAAAACCCTAGGCAGCCCCCTTGCCCAAGCCGCCGCCTCTTGCTCCCCTCTGCACACCGCCGCCCACCCGCCGGCCGTCGCTGTCCCTTGCGTTGCCGCTGCCGGGTCGCCGCTCGCTGTGGTGCTGCTGCCGCCGTCGTCGTCATCGTCGTCGCTGCGTCGTCGCCGCCGCCGTCGTCGTCTCCTCCCCGGCGCCGTCGCCGGCGTTCGTCGCTGTACCGCGTGGATCCGGAGGAAGGAGAGGAGGAGATCGCAGGCGGGTTCATCGTCGTGTTCGTCGTCGTGTCGTCAAGGGTAACCCCTGTTAATCTCTAGATGAGTTTTTAATCGAGTTAGATTCGTCGGTTTTCTGGGTTGCCGGGACAGAAGTTGTTAGTCGGCAGTTTTAGAGTAGATTCGTCGGGATTCAGGTCTGGATCCCTTCTAGAAAATTGTAGAGGACGTGATTATCTTTCCAGGGAGTACAAGAACACGTGATTCGGATTTGTGTAGCGAAAGTTATGAATTTTCTAGTGCTACTGTTCTGCAGATCGGGGTAGTTCTGGACAGAGTTTAGTAGATCGGTTTGTGCGACCGAAATAGTTGCGATTCAGAAATTCTTCATGTTAGGAAAGTTTTAGATAATTGTCTTAGCTTTCCATAAAGGTCAAGAAGTCCGGATTCCGATGATCTGGCCGAAAGTTATGCCTGTTTTAGTGCGCTGTCCAGAGAGTCCGACGTGAATTTTGATGCTTTAGAAAAGGGTTTGGATCGGTTAGTAAATGGCCGAATCAGAGAGTCTCCCCAACTAAGTTTTTGTAGATAATTGAATTATATTTACAGAGAGTCCAAGAACGCTTAATTTTGAGTTACGTACTGAAAGTTATGATTTTTGGAAGTCGGCTGTCTGTGGTGGGGCAGATTTGGCCGAGGAGAGTTGGGGATTTAATTGAGATAAATTGTTGGGTGAATTGGGGTTGCTACTATTTTATATCTAGAAACCCGCTACTGTCATGCTAGTAATTATTAATTAATTATTCAGGAGGAGAGCGGATTCCGGGGGTTGTGCCTTCTACGCGTTCTTCATTTTCTCGCGGTTGAGGCAAGTATATTTGTGATGTGAAAATCTGTGTGTTTATGGATTTGTTGAATTGTTTGGATGATGGTTGAATCATGACTGTTTAAATTGTGAGTATGAGTAAGTGATGAATTGAGAATGCTATTTATGTTCTGTTTACATTATGGCATTTATGAGATTGGTTGATGCGTAGTATGGTGAATGCTCGTTATCTTTTGATACATTCACATATATGCATCATATTGAGAATTGTTGAAGTCTTGGTCATGCGGTGATCAAGCATCGAGGTCTCCACACTTGCGGAGTGTGGGCAGTGGTCCCCAGCACAGAGGGTGCAGGCATGGTTGTGCATTGACGGATGCACACCGCGTTACCGGTAAAATGCGAAAGAGATGAGAAAGAGGAGATTTTGATCATATTGCATAGCATGATGTTCTATGTTAATTGTTTAACTTGACGCTTAATGATCATTGGTATTGATGTTGATATACTTGCCGAGTCATTGGACTCACTCTTCTTTTTGTTTATTTGTTTTAGGTACCAATGTGAGAATGGCATATATGGGATCAAAAAGGGATTAGCTTCGTTGCACGTGCACTATTCCTTCAATAAGAAATAAAGACAGTCATGATAATTTTGTTGGCTTGTTAGCTTAATTGGTTCAGTTTATATTCCATCAGATTAAATGTAATAAAGACTTAGTATCATTGGATATTATCTTTCCGTTCATTATTTAGAACTTGTGCTATTCATGCTTATTTAAACTGCCATCTGGTTAATAAACAAAGGAGGTTATGCCGAAATTTTTAGGTAACCTATATTAGTTGTTGTTTTATTGTGGATAGTTAGTAGCATTTCAGGCCTATGTTAGGCTGGGGTGTTACAGTGTGCACGACATGGGTGCTTTTGGTTGGTTGTGTGATGTTGCATGATGCATGATTTTATCTAACATGAGTCAAGTGCATGGAATTTATGCTCAAGATACTTGCTGGATTTTTGGATGTGCATGTGGCTTGGAGAACGTTAGCAGTCGAGGGCAATAGATCGGGACTAGGCGGAGGAGCTAAGGTCTGAGTAGTCGTGTAAATTTGAGTGAGACTACGTAGTTCAAGCGAGAAGCATAGATAAGACAAAGATCATGGAGAGGTGGCGCACTAAGTGATGAGGCCGATGCACGCAAAGACTCTTCGGGGGAGTCCGAATGCGTAAAAACGTGATAGTTAGTCATTGAGCACTACGGGATGTGTGTCAAAGCATGTGAAGATATTTTGAGGTGAAGGTGAAGACGAGGTCAAGGGGAGGTGTCCGGAAGCTTCGTCGAGGGTATTTTGGTAGTTGGCCAAATACCGGGTTGGTATCTCCATCAAAATCACGGTGCGAGGAGGTGCAAAGGAGAAGTGGTTTAGATTAAGGAGAGCTAGAATCGACAAGTGGATCAATCGCTAAGGGGTTAGCGGGTTGAACATTGTAAAATATTTGAGAAGCGTGCATAAGTGTGTAAAACCCGTGTTAGTGGTGTTGATAGGTTTCTCTGGTCGGCCTAATGGGTTGGACCCATTAGGATTATTGCTGATTATTAAAGGGGATGAGAGGAGGTGGTAGAGGGTAAGGATTCTAGGGTTTAGGTTTTGTTCTACCACCTTGTCTCCTTCTAGAGTTTTTGAGAGGGAAAATTGAGAGAGGAAAGACTGGTGCTTTGGCTGCACCTTGTAAGCATCCATGAGTATATAAACTCCATCCTCTACTATAACTAGATCAAAGCTTTGTCTCAATCATATTCTTGTTTGTGTTCTTATTTAGTTTTGCTTGTTCTTGAGGTAGATTTGTAATTTCATGTTCGTAAGTGTTCTAGCTCAAACTCTTGCTTAAATTACCTTGCTATGACATGTGAGAATAGATCTAGAAGACCTCATGCCTTAGATCCTCACGAGCAAGATGTAATTTGAGTTTTAGGGTTATTAATGTTCTTGTGCCATAGATTTGATTATCTCAAATCCAGTGAACCGGAGCCCAAAAACCTTGTGACTCTTGATTGGTTTATGTTTCTAATATCTTTAAGAAGTCTCATGCAAAAGATGATAATGAGATTTAAGATCTGGGAACAAGAGATCGGTTAGACCGGCCTCAGCAATTAGACTGGGCTCGGTAGTCAAATTGATTAATCCATGGCGATCTAATCGACCTTCTGCTGTTGGTGGCTGATTTTGTTGCCTTAGGTCTCCAGCCTTGTGTTGTTAAGCATGGTTGGTGCAATCTTAATTTGGTGACTCTCATAGTCACTTGAGTGATGATTTTCAATACCATTAGAGAAAAAGTTTAAACAATCATTTATCCCTATCTGATTGCTGGCATCGATCCTACAAGTGGTACCACAGGGTAGTTAAGCTCTTCCTTATATATCTATATTTGTAGGATTTCTTTGATGGCTTTAGGTTAGCCTCTCATCCAGGCATAGGTTACCATGAGTGCAGAATATGTCCATGAGTGCCTACCAGACAACGTGAGTGCTAGGCTTTTGTTAGACATAGGCTAGAGTTCAGGGGGACTCTAGGTAGAGCTCGTATGGGGGTGCATTCTCATGGGGTCCATGCTTTGCCTTGTTCCGCCTCAGCTTTAGCTTATGTTGGTTCTGCTTCTACTCTTCGTGTGTCTCAGTGCTAGATTCCAAAATCTTTTATTACTAACCCCGGTATTGAGACCTCGAGGTTTTCTGTTTCTACTATGTAGGTCTGGTAAGAGAGGAAGGAGAACTTATGCCCAAGGGACTCCAGATGTTCTCAACACATGACTGAAAATTCAAGATGCTTTTCCTCCCTCATGCAAGCATTGGGTGATGAGTTTATTGCATTCGGGGATGCTTCTACTGTGATCATGGTGCCTAAGGGCATAGTCCGTGTCAATGACGACTTCATACTCAAGGATGTAGTCCTAGTAATCAAGCTCAAGCACAATTTGCTTTCAATCACAAAATTAATTAATAATGGTCTTGGGGTGAGCTTTAGAAGGAGTGCTTGTAGAATTCTAGATCAGTCTAGGGATCTAGTCTTTGGAATTTCTCATCTTGGGAGAGTTTTTAGTGCTAATTTTGTTGATTCTTCCTTTTTCTAGGCTTAGGTGCCTTGTTGCTTTAGAGTCTAGAAATCTGGTTTTTTGGCATCATAAGCTTGGACACATTAGCTTTGATCACTTGGCACGGGTCAGTAGCATGGATTTGACTAGGGGATTACTTAAGCTCAAGGGTGGAAAGGATTTAGTTTGCTCCCCCTGTAGGCATGATAAGATGGCTGTTGCTTCACATCCATCTTTTACCATGGTCATGATAGATAGCCCACGGCAGCTCTGCATATGGACACTATAGGTCCTTCTAGAGTCAGTCAACATGAGGAAAGTGGTATGTACTAGTCATTGTTGATGATTACTCCAGATGCTCTAGGGTGTACTTTCTGGCATCGAAGGATGAGGCATTTGGTCATTTTTAATTTTGCAAAAGTTTTCAAAAATTCATATTTCAGTTGTGTTGTCAGGGTTCAGATAGTCTGACCGCCATGGGGTCGGCGGTTTGACTAGCAGATGGCCGATGGTCAAACCGCCATGGGGCAACTGGTCAGATCGACCATGGACTTTTGGAAAATTGAACACCAAATACTTGTGTAGGCTTGTTTGAGGATAAGTTTTCACCAAAATGGAACTTATGCTTGAGATTGTTACTTGGTATTGGAATGTGTAGGTGGCTTGCAGTATGTTAGCAGTCGATGGCAATGGATTGGGATTAGACAGGGGAACTTAGGTCCATGCAGTTGTGTAAGTCCAGGTGAGGTTACATGGCTCATATGGGAAGCACAGAGAAGACAAGGGTCATAAAGAGACAAGTTGGTGCATATGGTACGCCAAGTGGCAAGGCCGATACATGTACAGACAGTTCGGGGAGTCCAAATGTGTGACAACATGACCGCTAGTCATTGGGCACTATAGACTGCGTGTCAAAATATGTGGAGATACTTTGAGGTGAAGGCAAAGACAGACTCAAGGGAAGGTGCCCGGAAACTTCGCTGAGAGTATTTTGATAGTTGGCCATATACCGGGTTGATGCCTTGATCAAAATTATGACGAGGGGAGGCATAAAGGAGAAATTGTTTAGGTCAAGGAAAGCTGGAATTGACAGGTGGATCAATCGTTAAATGGTTAGCGGATTGAGTCTCGTAAATGCTTTGAGAAAAGTATGTGAATGTGTAAAACCCATGTTAGTAGGGTTGATAGGTTTTCCTGGTAGGCTTAATGGGTTGGACCCATTTGGGTTGTTGGTTGTTATTAAAGGGGATAAGAGGAGGTGCTAGAGGGTAAGGATTCTAGTGTATAGATTTTGTTCTACCACCTTGTTTCCTTCCGTGGTTATGAAAGAGAAAAATTGAGACGAAAGAGTGGTGCTTTAGCTGCACCTTGTAATCACCTATGAGTTTGTAAACTTCATGCTCCACTGAAACTAGATTAAAGATTTATCGCAATCATGTTCTTGTTTATGTTCTTTCTTGGTTTTGCTTATTTTTTGAGTTAGATTTGTGATTTCATATTCGTGGGTGTTCTAGCCTGAACTCTTGCTTAAATTACCTTGGTATGATATACGAGAATAGATCTAAAAGACTTCATACCTTAGATCCTCACCAGCAATAAGTAATTTGAGTTTTAGTGTTTTTGGTGTTCTTGTACCCTATATTTGATTTTCTCAAATTTTGTGAACCTGAGCCAAAGAACTTTGTGATTATTGATTGGTTTAGGTTCCTAATGCCTTGAATAAGTCTCATGTATAATTTGAAAGTGTTTAGATGAGAATTGAGCATGTTCTTAGGATTTGAGTTTTGCCTCAAAAGGCTTTCAGGTCTAGAACAGGGGACCGGTTAAATCGGACTTGGACCTACGATTAGATCGGCCTCAGTGGCCAGACCGTCGTTACACTTGCGGTTAGACCGGCCAATCCATGGTGGTCTGACTGGCTTTGTGCTGTTGGTGGCTGATTTTATGCCTAAGGTCTTCAGCTTTTTGTTGTTAAATATAGTTGGTGTAATCTAAACTTTGTGACTATTATAATTACTGAAGTGAAAATTTTAAATATTATTAAAGAAAAAAATAAATAATCATTCGCTCATCCGATTATCGGTATCGGTCCTATAAACACACGGTGATCTGTGCACATCACCAAGTTGGCATTTAGCAACCAATCAAAGAAAAGATGTCCCTGTCGCATGAAAGAACAACAAAAGCTGAACATCTGGAAATTAAACTTCTTCCTCTTTCCAGTCCTTTTTCATCGTCATATATATTTAACGTCTGGAAATTAAAGCTGTAGCGAATAGTACTTACTCCATGTGGCAAGACTATAAGCCAGGAAATCAAGATCACTGAGACCACATTAATGAAAAAGAATGGAAATGCAGCCATCCATGCATCACTCGGATGTACTGATGTACACGAACACAGAGATGCAAGGAGCTAGCTAGCGGCAACCGCCCATACCTGTACTCTTCCTGAGGCGTCCCTTTCCCCTTATTTAACTCGTATTTAACTCGGCTCCTCCGTCGCTTTCCATCTTCTACCGCTCGTAGGCCCCTCGTTCCCTCCTCCGCCTGCCCTTCAACTTTTATTTTTTGTTACTTTTAGTTTATTTAAGTATAATGTTTTTTCTTTTTTCAATTTTTTAATTAAATAACTGAAAAAAAACTAACAACCAAAATCAAAAACCAGAAATTTAAGTTTTTTTTAGAGCGGATCCATAATTTCTTATCTTATACATCTCCCGTGTGTAGCCGTAGGTGAGATGTTGTGGTGTGTTCCCAAGGGCGGAGATGGGCCTCGGGCCGGTTGGGCAACGGCCCGAGGCCCAGAAAAAATAATAGTGTAAAATTTTAGTAGGTATATTTAAAAAAATACTGCATAGTAAACAGACCCCGAGGCTTATGGGCTGGCCCAAGCTATTTCCGGTCGGCCCGACACTATTCCCAACCAGCAGAAGCCCAGCAGAGCGAGCCCATCTCCGCCCAACCGCCCCTGCGGCCCAATGCAATGAGCAAAGCAGCTGGCCAGCAGCGCCTGGCCTACCCTAAACCGCGACGCGCCCGCCTCTCGTGGCGCCTCTCCGCCGCCTCTCGCGACGCACATCTCCCCCCCACTCCCCCCCCCGCCGCCGACCGCCGTGAGCTCGTGATGCCGCCCCGCCTCGGCGCCTCCTCTCTGCCTCGGCCATGGCGCCACCCCCCCGCCTCGCGCCTCCTTTCCGTCGATCTCCGCCGGCATTGCCCCGCCCCCGCCTCCTCTCCGCCGAGTCCATCGGCCGCGACATTGCCCTCGCCTCCTCGCGGATCTCCACCGCCACGCGCCCCACGCGTCCTCTTCGTCGTGAGCCCGTGACGCCACCCCGGCTCGGCGTCTCCTCTCCACCTCGGCTTCATGGCGCGCACCACCGCCCCACCTAGGCCGCTCGGTGCCTCCTCTCTGTCTCTGCGCCGCCAGTCTTCCGCGACGCCAGCCCCACTACTCACCGTCGTCCGCCGGTGCTGGCTCCCGCCTCCCGGTGAGCTTCTATCTAGCTGCTCATGTATCATGTATGAGTGATCTGTGTGATATATTGTTGTCAGTATGACTGTGAATTTTTGCTTCTATTTACTTGCTATTTGAATTTTTACGATACTAGAATTAAAAATACATGATGAAGAGGACCAAGACATTGGCATCTTATTTTCCATCGCAATCCAATTCCAATCAAACTCTAGAAATAATAGGAACTGGAGGTAGTAACACCCCCACAAAACAATCACCGTGTTGTGCTTAATCCGGATGTCGTTGTGGTCTTGTTTCCCTGATTTATATATGCAATTTTATCTTTGCAGGTTTAGGTTCTCGTACTATGTTGATGAAGATACGATAGGCTCAAATGAACCAAATTTTTGTTAATTAAGCAAAAGTTACCTCGTACTAATGGTATGTTACATTCTTTTTTTGGCTATGTTTTATCTATTTTATCGTATCGTTCAACAAGGAATTTAAATTTTATTTTGATTATACATTTGTATTGTACTTTTATTATATCTTAGTGCTGATAGTAATTGATGTTAGTTATAGACTTATAGCCCCTTAGTTTTGGGCTCGAGGCTCTGAGAAATCTTGGCTCCGCCGCTGCGTGTTCCTGTGTGGCGGCGTCACGCTCTCATCACTCGCATTGCGTCTCGACCGCGCTGTGCGTATGTAGAGCGTAGACTAGCTAGCGGTTACAAAGACGAGTAGCAATCACTCGGTTAATAGTTAATACACATGCATACTAGCTAGCTATATATGATGGTCGATTGATACTTTGCTTTTTGATCGATATATATTATCCCAAACTCTAACCTCTTATCCTTTCCTAGCTCCTCTCCAATCCCCACTTGCACCCCGGGCTCATTTCCGAGAGGAAGCAGCCACGTAACTTGCTCGTGCTACTCACTTAGCCAGAGCCTGCCCTAGCAAGCTATGCGGAGGAAGAGGACGGCGACGACGGAGAAGACCAAGCAGGCATGAGCAGATACGAGAACAGCCTTGACGCCGCTGCGGCGGCAGCAGGAGCAGGCAGTAAGTTGGGGGACGGCGGCGGCGACACGCACGAGTACGACCTCGTGATGCCGGGGTTCCGGTTCCACCCGACGGAGGAGGAGCTCATCGAGTTCTACCTGCGGCGGAAGGTGGAGGGCAAGCGCTTCAACGTCGAGCTCATCACCTTCCTCGACCTCTACCGCTACGACCCTTGGGAGCTCCCAGGTCCGTCTCAAGAATTGCTAGCTCGCCCTCTCTCTCTCTCTCTCTCTCTCTCTCTCTCTCTCTCTCTCTCTCTCTCAAGCTCCTTGTTGATATTCATTTCTGCAGCAGCAAGTGACATCTTTGTGTTTGTGGCTTTAATTTCTTGTGCACGCACAGCAATGACCGCGATTGGGGAGAAGGAGTGGTTCTTCTACGTGCCGAGGGACCGCAAGTACCGGAACGGGGACCGACCGAACCGGGTGACGGTGTCCGGGTACTGGAAGGCGACGGGCGCCGACCGGATGATCCGGGCGGAGAACAAGCGGCCCATAGGGCTTAAGAAGACGCTCGTCTTCTACTCCGGCAAGGCGCCCAAGGGCGTCCGCAGCAGCTGGATCATGAACGAGTACCGCCTCCCGCCCGCCGACACCGACCGCTACCACAAGGTGCGTATCCATATTCTATCGCATCCTGATCCCTCAATTTGCACAAGCAACAAGCTAATTTGCAGGTAACTATGAATCCAAGAACTAGGGTTTGTGGGTTTGCCTTTTGTTATCGGGTTTTGATTCTGGTAAATTTAATTTTGCTTTTGTGCTTTTAGTTGTCCTCATGGTTTTCCCATGAACGGTGCATGCGCCTTTCAGATCTACAAGTTAATTAGCTAG
This sequence comes from Bonia amplexicaulis, assembly GCA_036346245.1. NCBI lineage: Eukaryota > Viridiplantae > Streptophyta > Magnoliopsida > Poales > Poaceae > Bonia > Bonia amplexicaulis. Next base: position 4,526,201 of record CM070736.1, on the reverse strand, counting down.
GGTTTCTTCTTTCTTTTGCTCCTTGGTGTTCCTGCCATGGTTATGGCTAGAACCTCAACCTACTCGATTAGGTAATAGCTCTCCTATGTACTATCCTAAACATGCTAACCTAGAATCCTAGATTCCGCAAGCCTTTTGACCGGAATTGTCACTTTGATTATATAATTAGTCAGATCTGAACTAAATTTCTGGGGAGACGCATCACCTAATTCTTCGTAAGACATGTTTACTTTCTTGATTAATTGGAATCGATAAATCTGATTTATCAGCAACGCATCTCCTCACGTCCATGAATTTGCAGACCGAGATATCTCTCTGCCGCGTTTACAAGCGCTCCGGCATCGACGACGGCCACGGCCATCTCTCCTCGGCGCGTTCGGCCTCCTCCCGCGCCGCCGCTGCTCCAAAGGACTGCAAACAAGCGTCGTCGTCGTCCACGCCGACGCCGCCCCCAACTCCGTCCAAGCTCCACCTTCTACATGGCGAGTGCACGTCGCCGCCGGCCATCACGGATCACGCCCAGGGACAAAAGGAGGCGCCGGCACGGCAGCTAGCCGGCGCAAAGCCGTCCGGCGGCTACCTGCAGTCCGCGGCGAGCTCCGCCGCGGCTGCCGGCGATCAGCAAGAGGGAACCGCGGCATTATTGTACCAGCAGTACAGCAAGAACACGAACGCATTCTCCTCCACGTACTCGCTGCTCAACCTGGTGAACGCGGCCTCCATGGGCAGCTCCGCTGCCGCCATTGATGAGTTGAGCACACTGGTGGGCCACTGCGCCCAGCCGTCTTACCTTAGCCCGGCCGGCAGCCACGGCCACTTCCTTCCCCTGCCAACGCCGACGTCGCAACCAACAGCGCTTGGCACGCTGCCGATGTCGCTGGCCGCCATCTCTGACAAGATGTGGGACTGGAACCCGATCCCCGACGCGGCGGGTGGATTCAAGTGACGGCTCAAGAAAGAGGCCACAGTGCATGCACGCGTGCATGGCTGTGCACATTCTGATTCCTGTGGTACCACCATCACCATGTAGCTCTCTCTCTCTCTCTCTCTGCCCGCGGTTCACAGTTAATTCTGAGGAAACGATCAATGTAGACCACTATACCCTTCTTATTTAGTCCATACATCATACCTTCTTAACTAGTACGATCAAGAATTCAGGATAGGTAATTTGTAATTCCTAATGAGTTGCATATAATAGCCTCCCTTGATTGATGTGTCAGTCAATTTGCTACTTTGCTCCATTCACTTTCTTTTATCAGGACATATGTGGGTTACTAGTAATGTAGCACATGAGTGGCGCACGTACTTGTTTGTCTAGTCAAAAGTGCTTCATTTTTAACTGTCTGACTTTTGACACTGCACTGCACATAAAATAATGCTGCTTGCATGTTTGGGACAAGACCATGGCAGAGATTGCATCTCTGGAATGGTTGGGAGAGAGGATTTGCAGGGGGTTGATGTCGGGTGTATGCATGTATGCACAGCACAGGACTGTGTCAGAGAGGCGAGGATTATAGTCTGGGGCAATCATGTGAGGCTGCATTTGTCTTTTCTCTCGGCTTGTATAGTGTGTTCTCTTGTCATGGACTAGCCACAAGATTAAATGATCATTCCTCGTTGTCTGCTCGTGCTGGCTGTCAAGATCGATGAACTCATGAACTTGTCAGTGTGTGTCATGGACTCAGCAATGGCTAGAGTTTTGCCTGTTTGGGCTTCGCAAATGTGTGTGGGGATGGAAAGGAAGGTGAAACGCATCGGCGAGGATAAGATACCTTCTGTCTAGCTACATGCCGTGCTCATGAGAGGATCTTTCGGTCGATCGATTGGGTACGGACAATGCATGCATGCTAGATCAATGTGTGAGTCTATACATGGATCGCAAGTATAGTATGGCAGTGCGTCGGCAACGAGCTTAATTTATTGGCGTGGTCAGCGAGTGAAGGAGTGTGTCCGCGCATTTAATTAAGGAGCTTCGCGACACGGTCGTAGATGATTGCGCGCAAGACAGGTGTAGGGTGCGAGTCAGATGGGTAAATGACTCTTTAAAATCTTTACCCCGGCATTTGCATCACTCATTTCTGTGATGTACGAAATATAAATTATGTATCAACAATCCTTACGGCTCAACAACCAAGAGTTCATCGGATCACATCTCGAAAATCCACAAATAAACCCATCTGATTAACCTGTAGTTGGCAGGGCACAAAGCGTTGCCATTTGTCACAAGACATCGATGCCATACCAGATGGATTAACAAACGGTTTGCTGTCAATGTTTATCCATATTATATCCATAAAATATATTGTTTTCTCTCATTTATGAATATATATATATATATATATATATCCTATTCTTATTTTATTAGAAATGGTGGAAAATCCCGCAAGTGTAATTTTTTAGCAGTTTTCCGTAGGTTCAGAGAGCTTGGATGACTATTGGCAGTCAGGTATCAGGTTATTACAGATTCCAGCTTTTTTTCCTCATTTGATATATGCTTATTTCTAATTTTTTAATTATCTCAACTATCGTGGAAATAAGTAATTATTTGGGGAATTTTAATTTTTAAAGTTATTTATGTTTAACACTTGCTTAATTTACGGCAAATATCGAACTATACTTATATATGACACTATTTTATCAATTCGTATATTACTAGTATATAAAAAAAATACGGGCAAGGCTAGATGAAAAAAGAGGCTGCAGGAAGCATAGTGTGGGTTGATGCCCAAAAGCGGATCGATAAAGGAAGCACTCGACATCGTAAACACTTACGCTGATCACCTTGGTGACGTCATTCAGTGATGATACTCAACGTACGGACAGGGAGGCCTTCAGATGACCAGGTCGAATGGTCGATCGTATATGCAACTCAGTAGGATGACGTCATATATTTAGTCCTTTGTTTTTGTTTATCATTTTCTACTACAGTAACTAATGTTTAACTATACATCTTTTAAGACAGAGTCTATAGATATATTAAGTAGACACTATACTGAATTTAGTTATATTGACTAAAATTATATGTGAATATTTCTCTCTGCGTACTATTTCTTACGAACAGATAAAATTTAAAATTCATAAGCTAAAAAATAAAACCATAGTTCTAAGGAACCCATCTATATATCTTGCACAAAAGGATCCCAAAACTCCCCTCACAAACTTCTGACCAACACAATTCATAGATAAATCACGACCATAGCTAGCTTCCGGTTACAGGTATATGCGTGCTAAGCTAGTCACTACTGGCTTACTGTACCGTGATAGAACGAGCAAATTAAATGTACGTATTGTCATGCACGCACAGATGCATGTACCGTATATGTTCCCTTTTCTCCACTAATTAAGATCCCGCTCGTTTTGACTTAGTTTTCTGGCTTCTAGCTTATTTTTCACTATTCAATAATTTTGTTTTTTCTGGTTTTTTGACTTTTTTTGAGCTTTTTTGTTGGTTCTATTTTTCTGTATTTGTTTGTACTGTCCGTGACGGGCTAACCTATATTTTTCTATTTTTAAACTTTTTAAAATTTAATTACGCCAAATAAGCAACCGTCGGCTACAGTATTTTTTCATCTAGCTACAGTGTTTTTTCAGCTAGCTACAGTGATTTTTAGCCAAAAGCCACTTAAAATAAGCCCTTTTGAGCAGGGCTGATAGACCACTGAAGTTATGGAATATATTTGTGATCAATAATTAATACTTTAGTTGAATTGAATTTGAATTTTATAAAATTTTAGAAAATTCAGACTTTAAAGTTGATGGTTGTTAAGGACCATCTGACTACCGATCCAGTGTGACTGGACTTAGGTTGGCGGTTGGACCACTGGTGCGATGTGATCGGATTATAGTTGACATATGTTTTTTTCTTCATAGAGCGTGTTTTAGAATTGGGCTCTTGCGGTCTGACTAGCCATTGTTGGCGGTTGGATCGAAATCGAGTTGGGTGGTGTGACTGACATTGAAGATATGATCAGACTGTCTGTTACTTGGCGGTCTGACCGGTGCGATCCAACTGTCATGGAGAGTGTGGTCAGATCAGTGGATACGGTCGGAGAGCAGTGAAAATAGTTTTTTAGTTGGATAAGTGTGTGCACGGCATGAGTGCCGTTGGGTGGTTATGTGGTGTTGTATGATGCATGGTTTTAACTAACGTGAGTCAAATGTATGGAACTTGTGCTCGAAATAGTTTCTTTGTCTTTAAATGTGCAGGTGGCTTAGAGAACATTAGTAGTCAATGGCAATGGACCGGAACAAGGCGCGGATGCTAAGGTCCGAGTGGCCGTATAAGTCCGGACGAGGCTACGTGACTCAAGCAGGAAACACAGAGAAGACAAGGATTGTGAAGAGGTGTGTTGGTGAATGTGGTGCGCCAAGTGACGATGCGGATGCATATAGAGACTGTTCGGAGGAGACGAAATGCGTGAAGATGTGATGACTAGTCATTGGGTACTAAAAGCTACGTGTAAAAGCATGTGGTGGTGCTTTGAGGTGAAGGTGAAGACGGAGTTAAGCGAAGGTGCCCGAAAGCTTCATCGAGAGTATTTTTTATAGTTGACTAAATACCTGGTTGGTGTATTGATCAAAACCGTGGTACGGAGTGGTGCAAAGTAGAAGTGTTTTAGGTTAAAGAGAGCTAAAATTGACAAATGAATCAGTCGCTAAAATGTTAGTAGGTTGAGTCTTGTAAATGCTTTGAGAAGTGTGCAAAACTCGTATTAGTGGGGCTACCAAGTTTTCCCAATATCTTAATGGGTTAGACCCATTAGGGTTATTGCTGGTTATTAATGGGGAGGAGAGGACTTGGTAGATCTAAGAATTCTAAGGTTTAGTTTTTTATTTTACTACCTTATATCCTTCCATAGTTGTGAGAGGGGAAAGGGTAGTGTTTTGGCGCACCTTATAATCATCCATGAGTATGTAAAGTTCATCCTTCACTGAAAATAGATCAAAACTCTGTCTCAATCATATTCTTATTTGCATTCTCTTGAACTAGATTTGTGATTTGTGTTCGTAGGAGTTCTAGTCCGATCTCTTGCTTAAATTAACTTGCTAGTACATGTGAGGTAAATCTAGAAGACCTCGTGCCTTAGATTCTCATAGGCAAGAAGTAATTTGAGTTTTAATGTTTTTGGTATTCTTGTAACCTAGATTTAATTCTCTTCGATTTAGTGAACTCCAGTCTAAATACCTTATGATTTTTATTCGTTTATGTTTCTAATGCCTTGAATAAATCTCGTGTGAAATTTGAAAGTGTTTAGATGAGAATTAAAGTTTTTAAAATTTGAGTTTTGTTTCGATAAGTATTTAGGTTTTGGATTAGGGGAGCGGTCAGATCGGCACACCAGTGCCACCAGCCTTGTGTCTGCGGTCTGATCATCCTTGGAATAAAGGTTGCTGACTTTGTTGACTTAGGTCTGAAGTCTTGTTGTGGAAAGCATAGTTGATGCAGTCTGAACTTGATAACTCTTTTATAGTCATTTGAGTGAAGATTTTAAATATTATTAGAGAAAAAAGTTTAAATAATTTACCTTCTAATTACTGGCATCGGTCTTACATGCATGTATTACCTACTGCATTATCGAAGAACGGCCGACGGGGAAGCACACGCGATCGGAACAAACCCCTGCTTTTATACACGCGAGCGCGCGTGATAGCTAGCGTATGCAACACCACCGACGAAAGCCGCACCGGCACCGCACGATAAACGTCGCCGCGGGCCCGTGCGTGCGTTCGAGTTAGCACCCATCGCGGCGAGCTAGGTAGCGCCATGATGATGAGCACCACAACCTCCGTCGCATTTTAGATCCGCCCTATCTGCTTGCTCCCGATATAGCTTTTGGCCCACACAGATGGCCGCGACATCTCTCTCGCGCGCGCGATCCCCTCGTACACCTGCACATGCGCCGGACCGGCCGGTTCAACTGTTGATGATTAAACTACGCGCAAGTTTAGGGGCGAAGCGCGCTTTTCGAGGCGATAAAGGGTGAGCTTTTGCGCACGCGCGATTACACGGTTACTGCTCTGCCCTGCAAGGGACATGATCTACTCGTTGAAACGACTGTGTGCTGCCTCAATAGTCGATCCCATGAGGGGCATGCAAAAGGTTGTTAGTTATTACTAATTGCAGCGACTTTTCTGGCGATATGGGTCACTGGTTGCAGCACTCCTGCCGTGTTGTGGTCGTCCGGGGACCATGATCGATGGTTTGGCAACGACGGCTAAGCTTGGGGAGCTAGGAAAGGAACGACGTCGTACGAGCGTACGTACAGAGGAAAGTGTCTCGGAGGTGCAGGCCAGGTGACATGCGCAGCACGCGCGACTTTTGGCGACGTTCGTGCTCCCCGCGCGCTGATCCGCCACCATGCGTGCATGCGCGCGTGCGCGGGCAAAAGGGATCCCTCCCTCTATCCGCCACAGCGTTTGATGGCTTCACCGCGCGCGGCGTCGGCCGTGCACGTGCCGAGGCGGCGCGCGGTGCGGCCGAGGCGGTGCGCGGTGGTGGCGGAACCGTACGTGGAGGTGGCGGATTCCGGAGTGATGATTATACAAAAGGACTCGAGACTCGATCGTCCTATCATCTATAGATCCTAGAAAAGCTAGACTACAAACTCAGCGCGCTCTTTCACCCTGCCAGTAGATTCGATACTTGAGGACATGCTAACACTAAGCCGGTTTCAGCAGCTAATTAAGTCTCAACCAATACAGGTCACGAATGCATCAAACTGAACTACTACTGCCTAGTACTACAGTTTATTAATTGTAACTTGCACTAATTCGTAGGGCACTGATAACAGGCAGAGAGACAGCATTCAATTCCTGCGGTGAGATTATGTCACCACTTCTCAGCCGTGCAGTCTCAAATCAGTACTGCATGCCCAAGCAAAAATAAATGTCAGTTATTACAAGCAGTGGCTATATATGCTGGGTCCAGCCACCGCCCTTTGTTTTAAGACGAAGAACGCGCTATTTTGATCATCCATTCACCTGTAACGTACGTAACTGGCCGCCGAGCTCTGATGATGGGCTTTCTCCAGCTTGCTACTCGTGAAAAACTCGGTGCAATGTGATTCTCTGTCCATTCGCGGTGCAGCAGAAGCTTGCCAGAGTTCTGCACGAAGTCCTATCGGTTCCAGGAGAACCATACTCCATGATATTGTTACAGGCACCACACAGATCTACTCCTGATGATCAGGATGCATACATGAGTATTGATATTGGAACATAGCTATTCGTAAAGGAAAGATGATATGTACTATTATTGCTGGAGCATATTATTATTGGGCAACTGAATAGCAGCACAAGGAGGCATGCGTTCAGCTCAGCCTGTAAAACAGAATTATTCTCAGAGCAGCACTGAAGGGCACTGTAATACACTAGCGCTAACCTACTCGGTGCAATTTGGAAATAAATTATTCTTGCTTAATCCCCTCAGTTTTGGCGTTGGATTGGAAACTAGGAACCCCCAATTTTTCACCTCTGGAGAGGAAACTTGGAATCCGAGAAGCAGATACTCTCCCATGCATAAATACCCAAATGATCGACAACTGCATCAGTACAGATGCTACAAGCTTCTAGTCATCATATGGCCATCAATCAGGTCCCTGTATTTTGCAGAATAGGAATAATCAGTAAATTGGCCTCATGTCAATATAGCATGAGTAGAACATTTCACATCACTGGCAACCATGGATAGTAAAAAAAACATTTAAATTGGAACAGAACAATGTGCTAGAACATGAAAGATCCAGTATATCCAATATCTGTTAAATAATCAGGAAGTCGAGGGTCAGGAACATATGACACTTTACATAGGAATGATATAGTAGGAGAGGGGATGGATGGTGCATTCAAATTTTTCTTAAGTATTCGTCGATTCTTCACTCCAACAGTTGTGAGAAGCTATAAAGATCATGAAACCAAAATTCCGAATATCACTATGCTACAATAAAATCAGCTCGATAAATAGTAACAACAACACTATTTTAAATTCAGAAATCCATGTAACTTTTGCCCCGTAGATCAAAAAGACTTGAAATTTAAACCAAGACTAGACTATGCCCCTAAAAACATATCCCAACCAAAAATCTTGAAAGAAATCAAGAAAACTGAGATCTTTTGATTCGTAAAGCTCCAATGCACAAAAGTGGACAAAAATCACAAATTAAGCCAACTCTCAAACCAAGGCTTCAAATTGTTAAGGATAAGAAAAGAAAATAAATAAGAGTTTTGATATGAGACCCAAAGGGTCATATATATAGGAGAGTACAAGAGGGTATATGGAAGGAATACAAGTCATATAAGGAAATAAATAAGAGCCCTTATCTATTTCCTTTTCTTATCCTTAACACCCCCCTCAAATGCAAGGCGTATGCAATAGCATTGCATTTGGAAAAGAGTTGACACTAAAACAAGATAAATCCGAAGTCCGAGTCTTGATAATGTCGTTGTTGCGTGCAGTTTTGGAATAAACTGTCAAATCAAGCCGAAGAGGAATAGATAGATGCATGACGGCGCATATCGAAACCCAAGAGGCAGCGGCGCAATGCATAGAGGACGTGCGGCGGCCTTTAAAGCTCGGGGCGGCGGCTAGAGAAGCGGCGGCATCATAACGACTTCTCCGATCTGCACGCAGCTCAGATAGTAGAGCGGCGGCTGCTGCCAAGCAAAATAAAAATTCTACACTTCTGTGACTGACAATAAATTTGTGGACTCGCACGGCTTGAACGAACAAAAATTAGAAACTACGGATTTTGGATGGACGCAACGGAAGACTTACGAAAAAAATAATAATTAAAGACTGGTTTTAAAAGAAATCGGTGGATTACGGTATGAAGATATCTCTGTGCTGGTGCAAAAGGCCTGCCGAGTGAGAACACCGAAGCCCAATTTACCCCTGCGGCCCGCACGCGTCTTCACTCTCTTTCTCCACCCATTCTCCTCATTACGTCCGTCCGCTGCGAACATCTTCAACTTCACTACACCCCTCCTCCTCTCTCGTTCGCACGCAGCGCAGCGGCGCCGTCTGGGGCGGCGAGCCGGCGAGCGGCGGAGACCGGCGGCGGCGGGCGGAAGCCGAGGAGGCGCTTCGCGTGCGGGCGGCCGAGGCGACTTCGGGCAGCGGTTGACGGCGGCGGCGGCGGACGACCCGACGAGGCGCGCGTGTGCGGGATGATGCGCGGGCGGCGCGAGGCGCGACTCGCGTCGGACGGCAAGCCAAGCGGCTCGGCTGCGGGCGGCGGGCGGCGGCGGCTCGGGCGGCGGTCGGCAGCGAGAGGCGGCGCCTTAGGCGGCGGGGAGAGCGGCAAGCACGGCGGCGCCAGGCGGGAAGAGGGCTGCAATGGCGGGTGGCTGCCGGCCGCGGCGTGCGAAAAACCGCCGAGCGGCAGTGCGGGAAGGCGGCTTGAGCGGCGCTTCTTCGAGCGCAATCCCTTCTTGCGTCGTCTCTCTCCCCCTCCAGCACGCAAGCGCGAGTCGCGGGAGATGGCTCGGGCGGTGGCGAAGTCGACCCAAACGGCGGCCAAGCGGCGACGGCTCGGCCCGACGCGAAGACGCGTCAGATCTGGCGGCGGCGACAGGAGCATCGGCCGGTAGGGCGATTCGTCGGGTGGCGGCGGCGTCCCTTGGCGACCCCTCGCCGCGTTCCAAGCTCCAGCGGTCCTCCCAACCGGATCCCTCGCCGGCGAAGAAGCCGGACTTCGCCGCTGCCGACGGAGAGACAGAGGCTGATTGGGGATGGCGACCGCGATGACCAGAGGACGGCGGTGGTCCGACGAGAGATGACCGCCCCCAGGAGAGATTGATTCTCCCGGGGGCAGCGACAGCGGAAGACGAACGGAGGCTAGGTATGGAACCTAGGCTCTGATACCATGTTATGAATATATTGTGTGTATTGATAACACAAATCACTTGAAATTTAGTGTGCACCATCTCTAGGATGTTAGAAACATATTCCAATCAATGATCAAGAAAATCGTTGTCAAAATTCTGACCTTTTTTAAGTTTGAAGAAAGGTTACATCAAAACATGACAAAAACCACAAATGGTAAATATGATTTATGTGTGAATGATGGACAAGATAGTTATAGATATATTCCCACATGTCATAGCACACTAGAACACCTGAGAAATCAAGGCAAAAACAACTAGATCAAAAAATCACTCGAAGAAACTAAATCAAGCAAAAACTGGACAACTTCAAGAACTTGGTAAACCTGATGGCTAGATGGATGGAGATTAATTTTCAAGATATATTTTCATCACTTACTCATCCATGTCATCCAACAAGATCAAGAAAGAGGAGAGGCAAGATCAAAACCAAACAAAATAAGAGCAAATCAACCAAAACAAAAGGAATCCATAAGAGATGAACAAAATTGATATATTACCAAAATACAAATTACTTCTTGATTGTGAGGATGTATGTCCTAACAAGATAATTGTAGCACTCAAAAATAAATAAAAATAAAAATAAAAATCCTAATCTAGATATGGCTTTAAATGGGGGACCTCTCTATTCTTTTTTGTGCGCAGCTTTTTCAGATCTAGGTTTTCCATCTACTCTCTCTCTCTCCCGCCTGTGCGTCTAGCGGCAGCGGTCGGTAGCGGCGACGGCGCGCACGGCTGTAAGATCGAGGAGGCCGACTAGAGAAAGGAATGAATAGGCAGTCTAAAAATTCTCTACAAATTAATATTAACAATTCAAGACCTTTTCTATTTGCCTAAACCAAGTAAGTAATGCGGAAGCTAAATTCAATTTGGTTTAGCTCAAATAGCGCCTACAACAAATAAATTCGCCTAAGTGCACCAACAATTCTAGCCTATGTCAAGATTTGCACTTCTAGGTATACAAGCAATCAATTTAATTCTATGTAAATAAATTGCTTGAAAGTAAATTGAGTACAAGAAAGCAAACCACAAATGACACGGTCTCTTTTTACCATGGTGTTTGGAGACTTGCCGGTCTCTCCTAGTCCACGTTGAGGAAACCCCGAACTAACCGGACCGGCTTCACGAATTAAGCCTTCCACCTCAATCCACTAGTGATAGCTCCTTCCCGCTCCGGGTAGGTGAGCTCCGACCTTCACACTTCGTCGGGTCTTCTCACAACCTTTTTTAAGAAGATCACCACGCACGACGCCTCTAATGTCGTCTAGGAGTCGGTAAACTCCAAGAGTGAAAAGTCAAGTCCCTCACTTGACTCTCACCACGTGCAACGGATGCACTAACTCATTTGGATACAAAGTTCACCTCTAGAGGCAACACATGCACTCTAGTTCCTCTTCTTCTCTCTCACAAAGTGCAACCATGCACACTTGAATGGAAAATATCATTCTAGCTCAAGATTACAGAATAGAGTTCATCAACCTCCCCTCCAACCGGCCACAAGGGGGTATTTATACCCCACACCAAAAAACTAGCCGTTGGAGCCAACTTCCTGAAAAAATCAGGACGGGCGGAAGTACCGCAGACCAATGGCCGGTATTTCCGCTCCTGCTCTGACGACACAGTAATGGCTATGTCAAAGCTTCTGAACTAGTCGTTGCACAGAAGACGCGGAAGTACCGCCGTTCATTTTCTGGTACTTCCGCTCAACGGTAGTTCCGCAAAGTCGGCGTGGTACTTCCGCTTGAGCCGAGACCAGAAGTTGGTGCTCTCTGAAAAAAAGGTTCCGCGGGAGAGTCCGAAGCTTCCGCTCCCCGGTAGTACCGCTCACACAGAGCCGGTACTTTCGTAGGACAGACCATCCGTTCACACAGAGCCGCTCAGACTTCTCACATCCGATAGTACCGCAACACATGCCGATACTTCCGATGTCCGGTAGTACCGCTCACACAGAACTTCTGACTTACGGTAGTACCGCTACGCACAAAGCGGTAGTTCTGTTTTTCTGAGAAGTGCAGATATCTCAACAGATTTTGCAAAACACATTTTCAAACTACGATATCATGCACACAAGGATCAAACATGATTTCCAACAAGTTGCAAAATACATCCGCACACTTTTGAAATCATGACACAAGGATTGATACATAGACTTCTCACAATTGCAAAACACATTCGCAAATCTAAGTCACATGCCACAAGGATTGTATATGAGCTTCAACCATTTGCAAAACACATTTGCAAATATAAGCCTCATATCACAAATAATGAAAACATGGACTTCAAACACTTGCAAAACACATTTGTAATGCATAGTCCCATGTTACAAAGATTCAACACATGAGTTTCAACTATTTGTAAAACACATTCGCAAATATAAGCCTCATGTCAAGATGAGCTAGACGAGGTGAGGTTGAGCCATCAACACATGATGAGACTCAAACTACTAGATATGACCCCTCTTAATAGTACGGCACCTATATTAGCAACCCGGTATTCTAACCAAACACCAAGACCGATAAAAGACTAGGAACACATCTTTAGCCCTAGCTAGTTCACACCTTTGCCTTGGGTCATCGTCTTGATATGCATCAACTCATGATGCATCCTTTTATCAACTCCATCAACACATGATGGTCTTTGCTTGATCAACACATGATCATCGTAGGCATACATCAACTCATGATGCATCTTCTTCTAGATGGCCTTCAACACATGAAGCCTTCTTCTCAATAGCCTTCAACACATAAAGTTATTTTCTTCTCGCATCTTGACCTGATAATCGTCAACACACGAAGTAATCCCAAGTCAATAGCCTTCAACACATAAAGTTATTTTCTTCTCGCATCTTGACCTGATAATCGTCAACACACGAAGTCATCCCAAGTCATCTTTATTTGTGGAACCTAACCTATTCATCCAACTCATGAAAAGTGTTAATCCGCAAAATAATTGTCATCAATTACCAAACTTCACCATTAACACATAATGGAGAGACTAGATTCAACAATCTTTCCTTTTTGGTAATTCATGGCAAACTTAACAAATAATGAGATATTAGAAATTGATTTGCGAGTATACAACTTGTACACAACAATTTGTATACTCTAATATAAGCTTTAAAAAAGCTTACTTATCCGGTTGTCATTAATCATCCAACCATTAACACATAATGGAGAAGTTAGATAACAACCCGATTTCACATGAGTATATATGAACTACACAAGCTATATATACTCAAGAATGTATTTCAAAGTAAAGATCCTGTATATGCATATTAAAAGAAGCATGGATCAATACTCATGAAACTTCAAAACATAGAGAGAGAGCTCCCCTAAATGTGTGCATAAGTCTATATGAAGAAAAACATATGCACATATTCATTTGAACCATTTGAGAGGTTCAATCTATATTTTGGATCTAAGGAATGCATTAGTATATGAGAAAGAGATTTCGAATGCATACCTATTTTGATTTCACTTTTTTCATCCAAATGAGACTAAGTACAAATAATACTCAAACAAACATATTAGTCCCATATATGCATTTGTTATTATCACCAAAATAATATAATGGAATTTGTTATTGTCATCAAAATCTTATCATGATATTTGTCGTTAACACCAAAACCAACTTAAACAGAGCTAGATATTTCAATCTCGCCCTTAACCAATTTAATCGGAGCTTGATCTTTCAATCTTCCCCTTTTTGGTAACTAATGACAAATCCATTTATGATAATAGCACATTGGTGAAAATGACCAAATGATATAAAATTAAGTGCATGAGAGAAGGTGAAAACTTTCTTCAACATTTATATTTAAAATTTTAATTTTTCACATTTGGCATCATTCAATTAATTTCTCCTCCATAAACATATTATCACATTTCTCCCTCATTAGCATTACCATTTCTATTATTTCTCCCCCATTGTTAATATCTATTTCAATATTCAAAGCTATTATCACAAATTTCTCTCCCATTTGGCATTAAGCACCAAAAAGAGAAAATTATCACCAAATAGCATTGACTATTGCAAAAATAATGGAAGAATATAAGTTAAGCCATTAAAAGAGATTTTTCATTATGAGGGGCTTAATACCAATTAATAGCATATCACTTATTCTTAAGAAATGAGGAGCTTGATGCCAATTTATTTAACATAATATGGTCATAAAAAGTATAAGCAAAAATACATATGACCAAAATAATACCACTTAAATCAACTGAAGATATTTGAAATACATTCAAATAATCTTACTCTTAGGAGCTTGTTGAGGGCCTTTGGCATTTGATACCACTTGTAGCATTTGAAGCACACTCCAATTCGAAATTTTCTTCGTTTGGAATTTGATACCACTTGATATAATATCACTTGATATGATCCCAATTGTATATCAGACACTTGTGGCATTTGGATCATTTCCTAATTTTGCATTCCAAGTGGCCTTCAAAAGCTTCCTGAAAAACTGACTTACAAATGTCCAATAAAACTGAGAAAATTTGTCAGCGTAGATTGATGTCCGAGGATCAAAAGTCATAATTATATCTTTATCAGATTATGAGCCTACTAAAAAATACAAAAAAATCACAAATCGGCTCAAAATATGATTTTTCTGAAATTTCTGCATTTTGATTAGGTGAAAAAAATACACAACTTTCTCAAAATAGGTTGAAATGATTTGAAATTTTGCATAAATGAATTTTGGACTCCTAAGAAACTTTTCCAAAAAGAATTTTTGAAAAAGAAGTTTTCTTTTAAAAGATATGGCAAAAACCACTTTGAAAGCAAGAGAATGAAACACATTCATTCCCAAGAACCATAAATCAATTTTGTGGGCAAATGAGTAAAATAATTTTCTTAATAGTAATATTTTACCCTTTTTGTTTTAGTAAGCACAAAAGTATTATGTAATTTTTTCACAAAGAAAAACCCTCCCTCACACAACGGTCTCTTTGGCATTCCTTTTCCTTTGACACACAAAGGATTCTCCTCTTCTTTTATTTCTCTTTTTACATTTCTTTCATTTAGCATCAAGAATCGAAGATACCAAGTATACTTAATTCCAATAGTAGAAGACTTGATACCACTTGTATGATCACTTTGTATCCCACTTGAAATAATCTTGAGAGATCTTCAAAGAATTTGCTTTGAAGTTAAAGAGAATAGCTCTTGTAAGAAGATACCAATTGAAAGATGTTATAGGAGAGAACTTGGTTAATAAAATATTTTGCATGGCAAGAGGAAAGATTAGATACCAATTTTCAAAATGATATCACTTGAAAATAGGAGTGAAGCATATACCGACGTCAAGATGACCAAAGGTCTACCACTCTTTAGAGAGGATGTCATTTTAATTAAAAGGAATCAAAGTAAGAGCAAAATGGCATATGGAGTCAATAAATATTTGAGGGTAACTATTAGTGATTAACAAGGATTAAATTGACTATGAGGAGCAAAGGAAATGGCTGACGAAATTGGAAATCAAATTTTGAATCAAAACAGTCATTCTCCAGAAATATCGGAAGTACCGCCTTTTTACTGCCGGTAGTTCCGAAAACCGGACGTACCGCAGGATAACTGCCGGTAGTTCCGAATTTTCTGGGGGCACACCAAGAGTTGGAATTTAAAGGAGAGTTTTGATATAGTGTTGTACCATGCTCCAAAGTTTTTCACAAAGAAACAAAAACTACTTGTGGAGCATTTCCAACTATATGCCAAGATTAAAAGTCTTTTCAACATAGTTTTGAACATAGCATTTCAAAGCAAGCTCATTTTCAATAAATTCTTCAAGATTGCAAAAATGAGCATTTAGGGTAATTTTAAGCATTCAATTTCATGTATGAGTTATAGATACCCTTGTGAGCCAATATATGTTAATAGTTAAGCTCAAATGATAAAACTCACTTAAGTGCTAGATTGTGACCACTAGGTCAACTCAACATTTTGGATGAGTGTCAAAACCAAATAACTTTTGATTGGTTGGCCTTTTGGAAAACTTTTGAATACCAATAATATTTGAAATAACCAACTCTAGGTTTTTGGTATGAACACATTTTCAAATTCTTTTTAGAATTGATTTTAGCCAATTTTTTAGTTTAAAGCCAAAACAATATACTAGATTGATAGTTTTGGGTTGAAAACTCAATTTTACTTAAAATAAGGTTTTCTAAAGCCAAAACCTTTGTAAAACATTTGAAATGAATTTGTATACATTTTTCAACTAGTTTTGCAAAGATATATTAATAATTTCAAAAATAAATTGACTTTTGGCTAAATGGCTCAATTTTGAAAAAATAATTCTGGAACTTAATTAATATGGGCACATTTAAGGATGTGGTATACATGAATATGATTTAGCACTCCCCCTTAATGTGACACTACATCTTGCTCATAATTTACAACAGTAAAATTTTAGCATAAGAGTAAGAACACCCCGTTTAAATGATTTTCAAAATCAAAATTATATTATGGTATTTGTCATTAACACCAAAACTAACTTAAACGGAGCTTGATCTTTCAATCTCGCCCTTAACCAATTTAATCGAAGCTTGATCTTTCAACGGCAGCGGAGTGCGGCACGGCGGATAGCGGTGGCGCGTGCCGCCGCATGGCTGGTCTGCGGCGGCGCAGCGCGGACATAGCCCAGCCAGTGGTAGCGGCGGGCGGCGGCGGAGTGTGGCGGCGGCGGCGGTGGCGATCTTTGGCGGCAGCGCAAGCGTCGGCGGCACCGCTGACCGCAGATTGTCTTGGCGGGGTGATCGGTGGCCATTGGCAAAGCGCGCCAAGCGGCGTTCAGCGGCGAATGTGGTTTTGCATGGCGAGCATTTGTTTGCTCGGTCGAACGGCCGTTCGCGCGGCCAAACGTTGTTTTGCTTGGCCGAACGGCGTTCTGCACGGCCGTGGGGGCTAGCGAACCTATTTCCTCTCTAGTCAAATCCATCTCCTGTTGTTCCTTTATGAAATTCATCTGTATCTGATCGGTTGCCTTCCATTCCATACTGTAGGTTCGCTCGTAGCTGTTGAGGGAGCAGTTAGGCAGTTGCGTATTTCGCATCCATCGTGTGGCGTGTCTATAGAGTGTGCTCAAGGCAAGTATCTCGTGCCTGTAACCTGTCCTTTCGCACATTACCGTTTCATGATTACCTGTCACCATTAGCTTAGTATTCGATTATTTCACTGTATTGATTGCCAGTTGTTTGTAGAATTAGATGCATTCTAATGCGTTGGGCTAGTTATTGTTGTACACTTGTAGTTGGTATAATGCTCGACTATAGAATTCATGCTTAGGTAGGGATTGGAATAAATGCTTAAACTTTGGATAGGGTAGCATATAAACATGTTCAAATCTAAGGTTAACCATTAGTAATCTTTTAACATTGGGCGGCTTATTTATATATTCTGCTTCCATGATATTTTAACTGTACATTATTGATTATGAGCCTTGGCTGATTTAGTTGTGGTACATTAATCTGACTAATAATCACTTATTATGTAATAAAACTTGTATGATTGACAACCCTTTTGTGACTCCTTTTAGTATCCTCTTTGGATAGGTTTTAGTACGCTAACATTAGATCTTCGTTCTCCATCGTTTTGTATCACAAATCATGTCTCTATGTTCTCAATTGTATCAACCTATTACCCTCATAACTTTACATTAATTCACTCTCGACTTTCTAATTACATCTTGGATAATTTACTAATAAAAGAAATGACAGTTACCTGACCTAGGATTACCCATATGTAGGGGAGATTTTCACCCACTGGTAACGTACGAGGGGTCATACGTTCTCGTTACACAGGATATTACACCCTGTCGGTGGTTATACAGTCGAGGACAAGGATGTACCTGACTATTCTCGTATAACCGGGTATGTGGGATGTGATCTACGACGCCTTTGCTATAACTTACTATAACTTACTAAATAACAATTATCTTGAATTACACTATCTCTGCGATCTCTGTCTCTGATCTATATCAGTGTTTCTGGTAATCTACGTCATTTCCTTAACCCGTGTCAATTATTTGCTTACATTGCTTGTCCTTTATTTATCTTGGTTGCATTACCTGTTCTTTACTCATCGTGTTGCGACCGTTGTTGGGTACTTGCTGAGATTTTCAAATCTCACGCTTGTTCTTTCCATTCTCAGGTAAAAGTCCAGTGGAGGGATAGCAATATACATGCGTGGGAGCACTCGAGTTTTCAGCACTATAGCTTGCCACCATTTATGCCATTTTATTTTATTTTTCATTCGATTAGAAGTGGATCGGTCCCATGTTTCAAACATTTATTTCAGCTTCCGTCGATTCTCTAAATAAAGTACCTGTAAGGTTTTAATTTTCTTGTGATTTCTATTGTCGTTTTTATTATTTCTTTTTTACTTTGGCAATGATGTCCTATAGTATTATCCAGCTTGGCTGTATGTGGGTTACTACAATAATCTGGTGAAGGATTCAGGCTAAAATCTTCTATATCATGATTTCTAACTCAACAAAGTGTAGGACTACATCTCCCTTCTCTACATGGTTGTTGACGCGAGATTTACGCATATTTTACCACCAAGACCCAACAAAAGGCATGGTAAAGTGATGGTAAATCTTTTTTTCAAAGGAGAAGCATGACTCTAAGTTCTTCACTCCAATAACTATGAGAAGTTGTGAAGTTCAGAGACTCAACTCCTAACTCTAATCCTAATCTCTCTCAAGTCTCCCAAGTCCCTAAAGACCCAACTCAATACAAGGCTTATGTAGTGGAGGCTTCCACCTCACATCAAACCAGCCACCTCTTAGTGAATTACACCACTTACATATGGAGAAACCGGGTAACCCACACACAAATGGGTTTTACACACACACATGCACGTTTTTCAAAGCATGACTTCCCAAAAGCTCCACAGGCTCGATAAGACATTCCATCCGCAAAGACGTGACCTAAATCACTTAGGCCAACGCTGCGGTTTTGCAAACCATCACTCCACCCGGTATTAGATAATTTTTCAAATTACCACCCACTGGTCTTCACGAACGATGCGATGCCTATGGCTTATTCCCAAGATCGTACACCTGCGCCAAGGCCGTCACCACTTGAAACATCCAAGTCTTATGGCACACCAATATCACTTCATAGTCTGTGATGCCCAACACCTTACCGTCAAGATTGTACGCCTGCTCTAAGGAACATCATCACTTGAAACACATAATTCTAGTCTCTTCGCAATCTTTGTCTTTCTCCTTGCTTATCGGCTTGAGATGTGCTCCACCCGGACTTACGCGATACACCATGACCTTAGGACCCCTTCTATAGTCTCGATCTTGCCAGTGATCGTAACAATCATGAAAGCACCTGCATACCAAAAAGCAAGCAATCAATCCAAGCACAAATAGCATGCACTTGACCCTTATTAGCAAAAACATATACATTAACACACCATGACTCACACACGTATAGACCCCCCATGACTAACACTTGCACTATCTCCCGTCGTGACTAACACCACCAAAACCAACACTCACAACCAACTCGGCATAGGGGTCGGTATGACCTTGGTACCTATGCCAATTACACCGCCAACTCCACACCAGTCAGACCACCTTGCCAAGGACAGTCAGATCGTTACTTCAACGCTGGTACTACCACCAACAGCAACTCAAAATGCAAATGCTCAAAATCAAACTCAAATAATATAATCGAGGCACAAGCAATGTTAAATACTCATTACTCTCATGGAGCTGCCACCACATGGTCTTACATATACCCACCTCTTCATATATGACATCAAACGCAACCTAACTACTGTGGAACTCTTTGATATTGCACAATCCAATAGTAACACAACATACTTTGGTTTTTTAATGGAAAGCTTGTGATAGATGGAGAGACCATGCTTGGAACTTTTTTTTAGTTAGTGAAGAGTCCCCTAAAAGCCAACCCCAAAAACTCTATTATTGGATTCAAGGAACTCAAGTGTAATAAAAGGATACCCAGTAAATCAGCTACACCCAATAATTTTGGTTTGCACTTCACCGTTATCCGTTATGATGCATGAGCTTGACATTTTATTTACAACAGAAACCCATAACTTTCCATGTGATGTAGCATCTTACCTAGGGGCCGAGATAGGTGCAGGTGGTCGCATAATAAATGCACATGCCACTGGAAAGGGTTCTTTAGTAGTTGCTTCAATTGCTGGTTATTGTGTTGGTATAAGTTCAAGCTCCACTAATTTAGTATTGGTGATTAATGATAAATCTAAATGTGAGACTAATGATTTTGTTGACTATGCTATTGTTTAGTCTTATTCAGATGGAAAGATGAAAATATTTGGAGGTATGCATCCGATGTCATATTCTTATGTCTTGTTGCATTCCTTAGATCCAAAAATGCATTTAACTCCACAGAAGTTTCAACTTGAATATGTGCATATGATTTTCATACAAATCCTTGTATGCACACGTTTTGGGGGAGTTCACTCTATGTTTTAAAGTTTCACCAGTATTGATCCATGTGGTTTATCCACACATATTAAGGATCTTTGCTTTGAAACCCATCATTTGTGTATATAACGCTTATGTATTTGACATATACTCATAATTGATTTAAATTCTATTATTTATAATTCGGCTATCATCAATCACCAGAAAGGAAGATTAAAGGATCATGTCCTTCCAACTTCATGCTAAGGTGAGTTTGGTGATTAATGACAGCTGAGTTTGTGGGACTAACATTTTCTATGAGTTAGTAAAATAGGTTAGGTCCCGTGATAATGAAGACTTTGGATGGTGTCATATATTGATGGTCATCAAGTGAAGATTCAGGATGATGGATAGCATCATGTGTTGATGGTCACTAAACCAAGATCCTGACATGAAGGGAGTTCATCATGTGTTATGAAAAAGACAAACGACCCGAACTTGGAGAGAAGATGATCGTCACCAAGTGAAAGCTCCATGTAGATGTGCAATGTAAAGATATAACTAGCATAGGCTAAATTTATGTTCCTAGTCTTTTACCGGTCTCGGTGTTTGGTTGAAAGACCGGATTATTAGTGTAGGTTACCATACTACTAAGAAGGGTTGAATGGTTAGTAGCTTGATTAAAATCGGTGTCAAGAAACTCAATTGAATGTATTTCATATCTAGCACCTTGGCCACATCTTGAGGTTGCTTTGTGCACAAATAAATAATCCTTGAGAGAGCCTAGTTGAGCGAGAGCATAGGTGTAAAATTTCTCAAGGGTTAGGACAAGTCCTAGATATATAAGGGTTATCCTAAGTAAAGGCTAGAAGTGTGTCTTTAATCCTAAAAGGTGTTAGACAAGTCCTAATGTTAGTCAGGACATGACCTAACTAAGTATATTTCAAGAAATTAGACTTGCAATCGAGAGCAGTTTAGACAAGTCTTAAGTTCAGTTAGGGCATGTCCTAACTAGTGCATTTTCAGCCCCAACGGTCACTGGCAGTGAATAGTGAATTAGCCATTACATATGGAATTAGGTCAAGTCCTAACTGGTTAGGACATGTCCTAACTATTGTAATTTTTTTGAGTTTAACTCCAATGGCTAGTTTTTGTGTGAGGGCTATAAAGGACCCAAGTTGGGATGTTTTGTAGTTGCTCCTGGTCATATTAGAGGTATACACTTGAGAGACAACCCTTGTGAGTTTATTGAGCAATCCAAGAGAGAAAAAGAGAAGTGTTTGAGCTAAGAGCAAAGTCTCTCATATTTGTTCATGTGTTGCATTTAGAAAGGGAGATTGGCAAATTCTTGTGCTTATGTTGCACTTGAGTGGTGGATTATGCATCCATTGAGCTTCTAGCACTTGATTAGTTCAAGTGATCTCTTCAAGGCATGTGAAGAAACATGGTGGGTTTGTGAGTGGCTTGGTACTCGTCATCTCTAGAGTGGGGGAAAGAGCAACTTTAGTGGATTGGATGTGTTGGCTTAATTCTTGAAGTCGGTTCAATTCATTTGAGCTTATCTCAATGTGGATTAGGGGAGCCCGATAAATCTCTGAACACCACAGTAAAAAGATTGTGTGTCTTTGTGGTTTGCTCTCTTGTACTTTATATTCTTACAATTTATATTTCTAGAAT
Organism: Bonia amplexicaulis; assembly: GCA_036346245.1. Classification (NCBI taxonomy): domain Eukaryota; kingdom Viridiplantae; phylum Streptophyta; class Magnoliopsida; order Poales; family Poaceae; genus Bonia; species Bonia amplexicaulis. Next base: position 4,504,228 of record CM070736.1, on the reverse strand, counting down.
TGAATTGCTTGTTTGTCACCCTAGGATTGTAAAACTTAATGTAGACTTAGTTATTGGTGCACTTAGTTGAAATTAGTTGACTTAGGCTTTAATTATGCAAAACTATTTTGATTTAAGTTTTCGCATATTAAACCAGTTTTGGCTTCAAATAATTTTAAAACCACATATTCCTCGACTTTATAGTTTGTAACCTTCGAATTAACGATTGAGATGCGCCCTGGGAGCAGGGGCGAAGCCAGCGGGGAGGCTTAGTAAGGCTCGAGCCTCACCTCCCCGCTGCAGCGGCACCCCCTATCCGGACGGCTGTAGCCACCACCCCCCGCACCGTGGGCGTCGTGTCGAGCCGAGTCGGAAGGAATCCTAGAGGAGCGGCGAGAGGATGGCGCATGGGCTGCACGGCGTCCGCGACAACATGTCGGAGCTAGGGCGCCACCTGCTCAACATCGCCTGCTTCCTCCACCCGCTGCTCGGCCCCGCACACACCGACTCCCGCTGGCTCCCGACCCCCACCCGCCGCCTCCCTCTCCCTCCCGCGCCCCGGCAAAAGTGAGTGAAAAGCGGAACACACACAGGAGAGCTGCGTGGTGTGAAGGATGGAGATGGGTGCCACCGCTGCAACCGTTGCGGCCTCGCCTGCACCTTTCGCTCCTCGTCGCCCTCCCCCTCCTCGGCGTCCCAATGGCCGCCCCTCCTCCGCTTCCGAAGCCGCCCGCCCGTGGCCGCCGCTGGGGCTCCTCGCTTCCTCCTCCTGCCACCCGGCCAGCACTTCAGGTATTGAGCCGCCTCTTGCGTTCTTGTTGTGGTTGCTTTCCCAGTTTCTCTATCCTTTTGAATTGGTGTCGGTGTGAGATGGTGTCTCAACTGCCCTACGTCTGCGCTCGCAAACTGTTCGATGAAATGCTTGAACCATTGGGCACTGGGGACAGATGGGTATTCCTTCATCTTCTCGAGTAGAGTTAGAACTGTTTTGTAGCATTTATCTATATGGATTAGGACGGGGAGCTTGGGATCGTTGAGCCTGCTCAATCTGCACGCCGGTAAAATTTGGACTTTGTAGGTGATAACTTCGTTGTTGTCGGGTTGGTTTGGATTAGTTGGACAGTTTTTTAGGGTTGTGTTAGCCTTACCGGTGTTCATGATGAACCATTGTCAAGTTCTTGAAAGATGATTAATCTCCTTATCTCCATGCCTTGGGGTTCTAGTAGCTGATAGGCTAGAACAAGAATTTTGAGGGAGTTGAAGTTAGCTTGTTCTATTTATAACGTAATGGCGTGAAGGGAACTTGCATGTAGCTTGCTTCATGTTATTTCTTTCTCCTTTTGTTTTGTTTCTCTTCTATTTATATATGAATTTGAATTGCACAAGAGTAAAATACTATATTTGTGTCAATCTACCTTAGTCTTTTGAAGTTTTGAGCCCACCCTCTATTTTCATCCTGGCTTCGCCACTGCCTGGGAGGATCCATCTTTTCCATACCCATCGAATTTAGCCTCTCCTTTGCAAATTCTTGTTGATGCTAGTGATAGTGCTTCTGACTACGGGAACAAATTTTGTGAGCCTCTAATTCAAGGATTTACCAGAAAATTTGGAATGAGATTGATAAATGGTGAGTGGCTGAAGCCGATAATGTTCAATGGAGCCATTGGGCAAATTGACCATGCGCACATATCGTAAGGGGAATCCAGAAATTGGCATGCTAGTTGTGAAGATTGGTGGTCCAGCATACAGAATTGGTATGGGTGGTGGTGCTGCCTCAAGCATGGCTAGTGGCCAGAATGATGCAGAGCTTGATTTCAATGCAGTGCTGCGTGGAGATGCTGAGATGGCACAGAAACTGCCAGCATTCATGACCAGGGAGCTGGAGGAAATTGCAATGTAGTGAAGGAAATAATCTCCTAAGGGTGCTGAAATTGACATACGCCCAACTGTTGTTGGTGATCATGCATTGTCTATCTTGGAGATCTGGGGTGCCGAGTACCAGGAACAGGATGCGCTACTGGTGTAGCATGAGAGCAGAAGCCTGTTGGGAGTCGCTCTGTGAGAGGGAAAGGGTTTCAACGGCTGTCACTGGGAAAATTGATGGCTGTGGGAAGATTGTTTCGATTGGCAGCTTGGCAGTGGAGCATGACAAGTTGAATGGCCTTCCTCCTCCTCCAATCCCTGTGTGAAGAACTTGAGCTTGAAAAAGTTCTAGGATAAGGTGCAGATACGTATGATGCTGTTGTTGCATTGGTTGACTGCATGATTGAACTTGGTATTGCAATAGATGGGGAAAGGACAGTCTTTCCATGGCAGCTCAATGTGATGGTGAGGTTGTCAAGGCTGCCGGAAATCTGGTCATCCGTGCTTACGTGACACGTCCTGACATAACATTGACGGTAACTCCTGATTTTGAAGCTTGGTAAGGACAGCATTGGTAACATTGACCTGGCTTGAGGACAGCGCCGGCTTGGTGGTTCTGCCCTAGCACAGGTACAAATAATATCAAAAGACGAGTAAGTTCTTGTACCTCAGGGAAACGGAATTAAACCATTCAGACAGAGCCTGGAGGTGCAGTTACAACTAATTAGGCTAGGGCGAAAGAACAATTTTACTTCAGTTGACTGCCAAAAAGCAAGAAATTTTATTTTACATTGTCTTTTAACTACTCAACAGGTAATCATGGCGAAGCATCGAGCGACCAAAACAGCGAACAAAAATACAAGCATAACGTTCGTTCTACAACAACTCAGTACCGCACTATTACAGCCATACCAAATGTACGCTCGACCTGTCTTAAAAGATCTCCTGCTATAAACAGCACAGACCAACCATCACCATTTGCATGCCTGCCTCTGGATTTTGGAATTCATGGTACCCTTCCCCTTGTCCTTATAAGCATTCCTCGAGGACACAGGCTTTCTCCGCCCATGAGCAGCTGCTATGGCCCTTTTCCTCTGCTTGTTCAGTTGTCTTGTGAGCACAGCATCATCCCCATCATCAGGATCCTCTGATGAGTCATCATCATTATCATCATTACCTCCTGATTCAAGTGATTCCATAGCATCCCCGTTGCTATCAGTGGGTGGATTTCTCAATTTGTTCTCACAACTGCGACTTGTGCTTGTTTCATGCTGCCAGGTAAAGCAACGTAAGCAACATCCATTGAAAGTTTGTCTAACTCTAGGCACCCAGATGAATATACTACTAACCTCTTCAGAAAAAGTTTCAGGTTCATTTGAATCCCTTGCAGCGAGAGTACAATCAAGCACCCCAGCAGAATCCTGAGCGATAGCCCCAAAAAAATATTTCAAAAAATGATTACTTGAGGAAACTGGAACGGCTAGATAGCTTGGGAGTTGGCACAGTTTGGTGACACATTTAAATTAAAAAATATTAGCTATGCAGATCAATACCTGGTCTGCTATTTTCAAGGAATTGATTTTAACAACCTCAGTATCAACACCTTCACTATCTTGTTCGGATGTTGAATCATCATCATCTGAGCTTGAATTGCGTTCTTCAGCATTTTCGTCAATGAACTGTAATCAGGTAAAAAAAAGAGTCACCACTCACAGGGGACTGAAAATCTGATATTTAATACCCAATTTATACAACTGCATATGAGGAGAATATTCCATGGTTACAACAACAATAAAACCTTTTGTTCCAAACAAGTTGAGATAAGTTAAGAATGAAACCTCAAAGTCAAAAAAAACGAGAACTTGTAATAAAACCTATAAGGCTAAAACCCTAAGCCCTACATCCTGCTATCTGAACCGAGAGCCTAAAACACCACCTCTAAACCTTCTTTTTATGTCATGGTTCCGATACATGGATCGCTAACTTTCATGCGCTCCTATCCAAAGCTAATTCTTTGGATATATTCTAATCCCTCAAGTCTCTTTTAATTGCTTCCTTCCATGTTAGTCTGCCTCTTCTTACGTTTTTGGTACGTCTAAAATTCCACTACATACCCATAGACCGGAATATTCCATGGTAATTTGAATAAAATTTTTAGCTTTCATGATGTTTTGTCATCTCATGACATTGCCTGTAGACTGCCCATTGTCACAAGACCTATGTTGGATTCATGCACCTCATATCAAAATTAACGAGGCAAACATAGTCCCATATGCAACCACACAATCCAGACGCAAACCGATCATATTAGGTATTTTCTCATGTTTCGAAGAAACATAGATAGTAATATCCAAAGTTGAGAAAAAACAAAGAAAGTGGAAAAAAATGTTGACAGGGGAAAAATCTGAAGCCAGCTGGTACCGACCAGATCCTGGCTTACTGGTTGGAACCAAGACTTTAACAGGAACCAGATGTAAGAACCCTGAATGCAATTACTACCCACCAACATTCACACTTGTGGTTTTCCAGCAGAATACTATGAAATCTGCAAAATCGATAAGAGATTTGTACCAACATTTAACCCACCTTTTCCATCTCAACTTGTTCTTTTCTGGTGAAGCCACTGGCAGCTAGTTCCTTGTCCAAGGAACCAGCAGCCTTTTGAATGCATAGAAAGGACGGCCTGCCACTCTCATCATCATCACTTTCAGACCCATATTGTTTTTCACCTTTCTCTGATGAAAGATTAAACCTAATATAAAGAAAGAAAGCTTAATAACAAAATGATTTGCAAGGCATGGCCTGCTCATTTAGGCTGCGGCTTATTAGTAAAATGAATAGTGATTGCTAAGAGATGCCAAAAGCTGCTGAAAAGCCAAAAAGAACAGGGCCTGAATTCTTAATATTTCCTTGTAGAAATAAACCTCTTGTTAAAGAACTTGTAGATACACTCAACATCTCGATCAAAAAACCTGCAAAAGCAGAACTCATGAATAATGAATAGAAAGCAGCCTTATGTAAGCTATCAGAATATGCTACATACATCTGGGCATTCCGATGTGAAACAGATACCATCTGTGGGAAATCAATCATCGTAACTTTTTCATCATCGTCAATCTGTGCAACATCAGTAACAATGAAGAATTAAAGATAGGTAAACTATATACTGACATATCACATAATAATATAACCTCACTTTACGCATGGTCAAGGATTAAAAAATTGGAACCACCATTCTATCTCAACTCCCAATGACAGTTTGCAGCCATCCTTTTTTTTATGGTAATTACAGCACAGCCATATGTGTTATTACACATGGCAAGCACAAGCCTTACCAAAGGTTACCATCCAAAATGTTATATTTTGCTAGGAAGCCGCTCAGATCAAAGCATATTTGAAAAAGGCAGCATTGAAGAGGACACAATGGGTATCATAAACCTGAAGTGGAAACTACTTACTCTCAACAATAAACAATTGTGAATGCAATACAAGACAGAAAAGGAGCACACAAAAGCTGATTTATCTATGTGAGCTTAGAAAATAATAGTAACAATAGAAGGTACAAGAAGCAATACCATGATATTGAACTCATTAAAATCACAATGTATCAGCCCATGCTCCGCCAAACGAACAATAAGGCCAAGAATTGTGTCAAAAACGTCATCTGGGTTTTGTAACTCTTTTACTTGAACACTGCATAACAGAAAACAACACCTAGATCAGTTTCTGCGTAAAGGAATACATACCCTTAGATTAATATAAGAATTCATTGAAAATAATGTCAGCTTACAGTGGGTATCCCTGCACAAGTGACATGATCACACAATGCCGATTGCAGTCCACAGCAGTGGGGACAGGGAATCCATGGTCTCCTAAAGCCTGGAATTATTTTACAAAAGTAAAGGAATATTAAACAAATAAGCATATGGCTCTTAACAAACTTAATGAAAAGTATAGCCATGCAAAAACCTTCATGAAAGAAAATTCCTTTAGGGCCGCCAGTCGTGACAGATACAGCCAATTAAAGCTCCTCCGGTGCGCTAAATAGTCACGCTTAGATTTCACAGCCCTAAAAGATGTCCTACCCAACCTATGAAGCTTCATGGCCAACACTGTACCATCCTCAGTGGCAACCTCAAATATATCTGTCGATAGTGGAAACAACATAAAGCATTTCACATGTGCTTTCTACAATCTAAAATAAAACATGAGCCAAAAATCAACCTGACTCCTTTCCAACACCGATTTGACGACCAACCGAAGCAAACACTCCACGATTGACCAAAGTTTTGATGGCGAGGAAGTCGTACCCAAGATATGTGAGCCGATACCCATCATCTATATGCAAAGGGACCAACATAGCAATTATGATAGTCCAAATTTTATCTAAAAATAAAAGGAGCAAGATTCACCAACAAGGACTCACACTTTGCAGCGTCATGATGCACCAATTTGTTCTTCAACAGATTCCTCAGCACTTTATATGTGCCCCCATGCCTACATCCACATAGAATTAACACCTTCACCGAAAGAATGGACAAGTCTATTTCATGAAACAACATATTCTGCGTGTAAAGTGGTTAACAAGAACAAAAAGCCTTATCACACAAAAAAACCTATGTTGTTTGAAGCTTCTGCCTCAAACCTCCTTTTTTTCAGTGCACAAAGCACATTATATTACTACAAGCAAACTTCTAACTTCTAAGCAGTCAATTCCGACCTCGTTTTTATCGATTACATTGGATAAATATCCAAATATCCATTTTGATGTCACAATTAGCTGTTCCTACAAGAACAAAATTGAGATGATTATGCATCACAAATTGGCAGGTTCCAATATTTATCCAGAACAAAATACACACACTGCAAGGTCCAAACGCCATTAGTAACCTCCAATAACAACTTCAAAAGGCACCACATGAACTCCTCTCGGAGAGCTAATTCCCATCTCCACATATAACAACTAAATTCACCGACCACAGATATCGATTTAGCAACCAAATACAGCAAAATTCCGAACCAAAAGTAGCACTCACTTCAATCCGGCGATGCGATCGACGAGCTCTGCAGGCACGATTTCGTGCTGTGAATCCAGAAAACAAAACCAAACCGTCAGGCACAGAAGCTAACGACTTCACATCGTGTTGGGTTAAGGCTTGGTGTAGGGTTTTAGGCCTTACGTTGCGCATGCCCATCTCGACGGCGGTGAGGACGCGGAAGTCGTCCTTGGAGAGGTAGCGGAGGGCGTTCACGTCAAGCTTCATGGTCTCCCCTCCTCCTCCTCCTCCTCCTCCTCCTCCTCCTCCTCCTCCTCCTACTACTACTACTACAGCTGTTGTTCCCCGCTGGTGGCCTGGGCCGGGGCCGGCTGCCTGCTGACGGCGCTGATCTAGAGGGTAGCAGGCGGAACGGCGCAGGCGGGACGGGGAGACGGGCAGATGGCAGCAGCAACGTGCGAGGCGAAGGCTAGCGGCTGGCCGGCGGCGCTAGGTCAGAGTTGGTACTTGCGAGTGGGAGAGGGGAGCCTGGGAGTCCAGAGTGTTCGTCGGGTCGGGTGCGGACTTGTGCGGTGCGGTGGCCGGTGGCCGGTGCCCGGTTGGTGTGGGCCGTGTCTCTGGGGAGGAGAAAGGGAAGGCGTGGGCCGGGGTCGAGAGGGGAGGGGGCGCGTGGGTGAAACATGGGCCGGAGGATGTGAGGGCTGGGCGTGAATCGGATGCTCTTCACCGGCGGCTCACGCTCGGACGCCCCTTTGTTCGCGTTGGGCCGGAGAGTCATCCACTTACAACCAGGCCTGCAGAAGGGACTGGACCAGCCCAAACATAAGGGCTCAAACGTCCATTAACAACCCAACCATTTTCTGGCCTTGTTTCGAGACGGCCGGCTTCGTACCGTATGCAATTCCTTCGCCGTCGCCCGCGAGCATTTTGGCCCAAAACTAAGTGAACTCCCAATAGGTCCACGTAGGAATATCGTGCGCCCACCGATAGTTTCAGCCCATGCCTCGTCTCCTGCGCCTGGCCTATAGCACCGACAATTCGACAGGCAGCGAAAGCTAGACTACCTGCTCCATTGAACCATGACGCATCACTCCTCTTGATTGGTGGCATGGGCTCATGGATCGTGAGAATTAACATTCGCCATTCACCTTTTTGCCCTTTTGACTAGGCAGGGTCTATTTGTATTGACTTTTATATGGTTTTTAGTTTGATTAATGAATAGTAGTAGCTGATAAATATTTGTGACCGATAGAAACAGTTTATAGAAGCCGGGACGTTCGTATTGACTTATGGCTTTTTTCTGAGTGCATTGTGTAAGAAAGAGAGCAAACGATGGTGCAACGTAAGGCACCACAATATTCGAACCGTCATGTGACTTACGAAATTGTCACATAATAAAATACATATTGTGTTATATTATAAAAATCATAAATTGGCGGATAGAAGCGGTTTATAAAAGCTGGTGTGTTCGTATTGGTTTTGACTTCTCTAAACAGAAGCTAGAAACCAAATCCAATACGACGAACCCTTATATGCTTTGTTCCCTTTTGGTTTTAGTTTTTGTTTTTTTGGCTTTTAGCTTATCTGAAAGTCAAAAAATCAAACGGGGAATGGGACGGTCTCTGAAGCGGATTCTCTAAACAATTTCCCAAGCCTAAAACTATGTGTGCCATCCGCATCAGTGTTTTCGTCGACCATTGTCATATCAAAAGCACAGATAAAAACTATCATTCACAACCAAAAGGCATCAGTAACACAGAAGAACACCATTGGTCAAAAATAGCATTGTTGGTCACGGGAATACCATGTCTAGCTGTCAGACCCGGATTTTTCAATCCAGAATCTTCTGTGATTACGGCATTATTCCCTGGATCAGTAGATAATGCCCACAGGTACATTGTTGTATCATGTCATACATCGCTTAAACAATAATATTACAGACCATGGTTCCAAATTAAGCCACGTCGGGCAATAGTTTACAAAAGGGCACTTGATAGAATGTCATCATCACATGCGACAGTGAAGAGAAAGCAAAAGTAGGGCCATAACCTCGTGCAAGCGGCGGGGGTAGTGTGTGCAGTGTATATTACCTAGGATAGATAATATACGTGCACACAATGCCTTAGGTCTAACTTGTCCAAGCTCAGAAAAATACGCAAAACGACCTAATTTCCATCGTCCTTCCTTCCTTCTGTGACCGGGGCATCTTCATATTCATAATGATCCTGCGTCCTGCTCTGCTTTTGATAATGCGAGTGTGAGCACCCAACCACCGTGCTCGTGAATCATCACACGTAATGCATAATAGAATGTTGGTCGATCAAGGAAGGCTCTAGGTTTATTTTATTTTGCCGGTCGCCTTTTCAATACAGTACTTAGAAATCCCTATGACCTAGCAGTTTGTGAAGGACAAATTTTTACTGGAAATAATTATATTAATAGTGCACAGAGTCCATCATCCACCATTACATGGCCTCTGCACTTTACAGCACCTTTTAGCATTATAGCTGCCTATCTTACCACTGGGACGACACCCAGGACAATTCCAAACTAGGGCCTCTCACTGCCCTATATTTTCCCAATGCACCCCCAATTATTTTTGAAACAGAACTATATCTAGTTAAGTCCCCATGTCTGCCCATGACCGTGGGCACGGCTATTCGAATAGTTTTGACTCTGCGAGTTTGTGCACATTCCCACAAGAGACTCATCAACTTGTTGCCCCACATGATTCCTTAGTCATATGGTTGAGCGGGCCGTCACCGTAACCTTTCAAGATATCTAGCCTCTTCGTCATCTCACCCTATGGGCTTATCCCACTTGCGGTGGGTCCCATACGTTGCACGGGATGTTTTCCACAGTTACTAACGCAGCCGGGCTCCACTTCCCGCAACGCTTAGAACAGTGGAAAACTTCACCTCCCTTGGTGTCCCTTTAGGCCTTCCTTGCCCTTGCGGATCCACGCCTATCCACTACCAGTGAGATGAGTCCGGGGGTTTCGATAAATCTACTTAGTCAGGTTGTAATGTACAGACTTGTGGTTGTATTGTTTTACACCAGCTAACATGACAAGATTCGATCCTTAGGGTTATCTCGAGTGGTTCTACCACACCCCACATTTTTGTGCTTCCCACACCACATACCATTCCATCATCCACTCGGATACTAAGCAAGTTTGAGGCTTTTGGGAGCATAAAATAACAGTTCCAAATTTTCTCCAGTCATTCCCACCATGACTGCCCAAATTATCGTCATATTTGCAAGTGAAATATTTTAGGATAACTAGCATCCCCGTTTATCTAGCAAACTAAGCGATGCGATATATCATCATTCTTATTTGTGAAAACTACATTACGCTAGTTTTGCTAAGGCGACAAGGTTCACACATCTCAAAGGTTTCACAGGTACTATTAACAAGCATAGTAATGGGTCTATATCTAGAATCTAAGAAATTTGAACATACTTTAGCACATAAAATAATAGTATGCACTTGGATAGTTTAAAGAAAAGTAATTTGCATAAACAAGGGTTCAATATGATCAAGTGATAACTCGCCTTGGTTAAAGTGCTCAGAGGGTTGGGGGTTGGGATCTGCAGCTGCTGCCTCAGCCTCTTCTTCTTGAGCCTCGTAAGCTATTCAATCCGTACGTGAAAATTTGCAATTGAAAGTAAAGCAACAAATCAATCCAATAACACCAGAAATTCAGATAAAATCTAAAATTATGATTCCAGTGCCATTTGATAGATCTTGAATTTAGATGAATTTAGAAATTTTCCTCACCCGATTTGGAGTTAAAATGAAGAAGTTATGCATTTTCAAAGTTTTCAGTTCAAATAAATTGCTAAAATAACTAAAATCTGACAGGTGGGACCCACATAGTTATTTTATATTTTTCTTTCTCTTTTACTGTACCACTGACGGGTGGGGCCCACTGGTCAGTGGCTCGGGTCTGCGTTGCACACTCGGACGGGTGGGGCCCATCTGTCGTGAGCCCACCTGACCGCAATGGTGACAAAGGGGCCCACTGTCGGCCAAAAATAAAAGAAATGGCTCAACCCAGTAGCGGGCCGGGCTCGAACGCCACGGGAGCCGAGGGAAAGAGATCATGGTGGTAACCAAGTGGGCGGGAGGCTTTGCCTACCCCTTATGCGCTATTACCTCTTAAGGTATGCGACGCGGGGCTAGGCAAGGTGGCCGAGGCCGAGGGGCGATGGCGCGGCGGCGAGGGCGGGGAGGTGCTGGGGTGCGTGAAATGCAATCCCGGCACTTGGTGAAGCCGGTGGAGGGTCGACGGGGCCGGGGTGCAGGTGGCGGCCGGCGGCGGCAAGCAGCGGCAGCTGGGTGGGTCTTCGGCGGCGGCGAGTTAGGGGTTTTGGCGCAATTTACGGGAGGAGAGGATCTTTGGGGTGTGGGAGTGCGAAGGAACACTCGGAGGCTTTTATAGCCGTCTGGGTGAGGTGGCGGCAGTCTTGCCCAGAGTTGTCGCGCGTCGGCGGCGGAGCGAGGGGATAAGGCGGGGGGAGTGGCGAGGCATGCCGAGGCTCCTCGATGGCCTTTGTGGCTCGAGGAGCTGGCGCGGGCGAGGGAAGGGCTCGGGGTGATGGGAATCTAGCGGCGCAGAGAAAAGGGAGAAAGATTCGGACGAGGCGATGGCGCTCGGACGGCGGCGGCGGTCGAAGGCGGATCCCACAGTCGAAGGGCTCCCTCGCGGGTGGGCTGCGGTGGAGGCGGGAGGCGCGCGGCCGGATGGGGGCGAGGAGGAGGCGGGGAAGATAAGCAGGAGGCGGGCGTGGGGTGGGGTGGCCAGGGCGGGGTGGGCAGTTGGCCATGGGTGGCCGATGCCCAAAAATTTTCTTTTTATTTTTATTTCTATTTCCTCATTTCCTTTATACACAAGGATACTTATATATATGTATATACACATTTATATATTTACTCCTAATTTTTATGAGGGGTTTGCCTACAAATATTTCTTCATTAAAACCCTTTTTGATTATTTCCCTTTTCTCATATGCAATAGTTATATTTACATATATACTTGTCCAATTATTCCCCTCTCTCATTGCTTTTGTAAAGATTTAACCCTATATATATAGTCCATTATTTAGGATTCATTAAATTCTTTTTGGCACTGGATCATCTTTTCAGATTCTCCTCTTAACATTTTATGTTCTATTGTTCTATTTCTTTTGCCTATTGGAATTCTCCATTCTTTAATTAGGAAAAAGTTTTAAAGAGAATCAATTTTAAATCAAAACAACAGCAATTATTGCAAGAAAACTTTATAATCCAAAATTTAACTTTTCAGGGTGTTACACTAGCCCCCGAAGCAGTTCAATTCCATTTTAACCCCCTTCCTAACCGCAAAACTACCAGAGCTTGACATGTGTTAATCGTGCAGCCGAAGACCGCACGACTACTGTTCACTCGAGTCGTGTGGTCCCTGACCGCACGACTTGGTAGCTACAGTATGTGTACAGTAGTCATGCGGCCCAGGACCGCACGACTTGCATGTGCATAGTGCGGTTTTTTTGGTTCAGCTACTACGTGCGTTTGTTAGTGTAATAGTCTCATGTAATACATACAAATTTTCTATATATTTATAGAAATGTATTCAAAATATAATAATTCTTAGATATAGGAAATGAGGTTTAAAATTATGATTTTTGTGTGGAGTCTTGTTTACTTAGTTGTGCAAATTTTATTTAATTATAAACATTACGAATTTGCGTGTGTAATTTATTTTTGTGTGGAGTCTGCAGCAATTTGGTAATATAGAAAATGGGGTGCAAAATATTTTGAAATATATTTTGAAAACTCCTTACACAGTGTAGATAATACATATAGGAAATATTTTTTTAGATTGTTATTTTTTCAAAATAAAATGGCAGATAATATAGGTAGGTTGGTCCGTTTGTGGTTTTTTGTAGATTCGCAATGGTATGGCCATCGTGTGTTGTTGTAGTGCGGGGAATTTTTGGAAGAAATTTGTAGGGACGATTGAGGTCTCAATGACTCGTACGTACAAAGGTAATTTATAGTGTGGTGTAATGATTAATCCATTTATGACTTTAACACACGGTGAATGGTACAAAATATGTTCGATTCGTAATAACATTTTACGATCATAGTATGTTGTTATAGTACAAGAAATTTTATGAAAAATTTTATGAGGACGACTGGGATAGGAACAATTGCTAAGTTGGGAAGGAAAGTGATATAGAGCACGGAAGAATTGAATGTGAAAAGACGACGAGATTTGATGTTGCTAGTTAAAATAAATTTCATAATAAACATGAGAATAACACGACGCACATGATTTGGTTACGTACATAAAAATCAGCATTGTGCACGATGCAACAAACTGAAGTAGCTGTATGATACATATGGGGACTAATGCGGAATGGCCCGACCTACTACGTAGACCTGGGTCATTTTTCCTTTCTTACGAGCTTGGCGTTGAAATCCACAGATGCTTCTTTGGCCTTGGCCGCTATTTCTCTTTTTTTCTCACGCTCCCTATCGTGAGCCTCCTACTCCTACGCGTGCACACATCGAGATGAGCTTTTATCTCCTGACGTATACGCTCGGTTTGCTTGTCGTGGTGGTGCTCCTCCTCGCGGATCTCACATGCACTTTTGTCATTCCACTCTTCATAGTCGAGAGTCCACTAGTCATGTGGGTGGATCTCTAGGTCGATCCACGTGCGGTTGGCACATAGTGGTTATGGGGACTGTAGGTAGACGAGAGAGTTTGTTATTACGTACTTTGAATGAGAAATAGTAGGGGGAACACATTGTAAGTGGTCCTCGCTGGCTGTCGATAGCTAATCATGTCGAAACGGCGGTCAGGATAGTCACATGAGTAGTTCGCACAACCCTAGTAACGCATACCCAGGTTGAGCTGCTGCTTAGACTTGAAGAATTTGTATGGTTCTCTGCACCAACAGAGGGGCGGCGTCTCACCCTTAGGCGGGTGTTGTGGTGAACATTCGGTAGGAACGTTAAGTGCGGACATGCTCCTGCAGGGGGTGTCGTTACGGGGGTGTGATCTCCTAGCACGCTCCGCTTGTTCAGCCCGGGCCGCAGCGCCCCTGCTTGTTCATCGTGGACCGCAGCAAACCGTGCTAGGTCGCGGTACTCATGGTCAGGTAGTCGTGGTACTCAGTAGTCGGAAGGTCTCGGTACTCGATGGTCGGTGTTCAGTTGTTGCAGGTGTTGCGATCAGTTGTCGGAGATTGTGGTATGTGATCGGTACTCGGTAGTCAGTATTCGATGGTTGGGTCAGTAGCGATGCTTATTATTCCCGAGAATTTTGAGCGGAGCGATGGTATTGTCTGAGTACCTATGGTTTTCGTGTACTTATTGCGCTAGCGGTCGTATTGAGTCGTCTGAAGCTACTTTGCGGTAAGCGATGGAGTTTGTGGTCATGGACGACCTGGATGCTGGTCATGGATGGTTTTATTCTTGTCTATGGATGGACAAGGGTAGTATAAGTGTGTGTGTGTGTGTGTGTGTGTGCTGATGTCGGTCATGTTGTGGAGAACTTATGTCGGAAGAAAGTTTCTTTGGTCTTTGCATGTGCAGGTGAGCGTGGAGACGATCATGGTCGGTGACGAGGAGGACCAGGACTAAGAGAGGGAAATCTGAAGTCCAGGCGGTCGGGATGTCATGCTAGGTGGTCAGGCTCATGCTAGAGCACGGGAGATTAAAGGTGGATGATGCATGAAAGCGTGGAGATAGTTACAATCGATGACGAGTAGGACCGAGACTAGGAGGGGTAATCTGAGGTCCAGGCGGTCGAGATGTCATGCGAGCTAATCGGGCTCACGCTAGAGCACGTGATGTTGCGTGGAAAAGCTAAAGGAGGTGCAGTCCTGGATGCTTTGATACGGGAGTTGATGATGCGTGATAGAGATACAGGAGGTACGTTCTGGAGGCTTCGTCACGTAGTGAGATTGGGGACATTACGGAAGGAGTTCGTAATGGGAAGGTTTAGAGATATGGTAAAACCCGTGTTAGAAAGGGTTTCAGGTCCCTTGATTTGAGGAAGAGATAGAGTTGTGTGTTCATGTTTGAGACGGACACGGCTTGGGCCTTAGCCTATAAAAGCAGAGAGTGGCTAAGGGCTAACGTGTGGTTTTGTGTGATTTTTGGTAAGGCTTTCGGGGAGAAAGCTTATGTGGGGTTTTAGAGGGATTTCATTAAGAGAGCTTTTAGGGATGCTGTGAGGGCACTTTGTAACCATAACCATGATACAGAAATAATAGATTAGATCTATTACAAGAAAAGTTTACTGGCGTCGGCGACGCATTTTCTGAGCATTGTTTGTTTTCTGTCTCCGGCGTGTACTCGTTCGAGCGATCGAAGCGTTCGAGCGAAGGGAGATTACTACTACGTTCGTCGGTGGTCGTAGCGAGCGATTGAAGGGAGCGGTCGAACGATCGTATTGTTCGTCGAGCACGGGCGAGCGTACCAATGTGTTGCGGTCGTAATCTATATCCGGTAATTTAGATTATTTTTCTTCTGCTTTTAGTTTTGATTTCAGATTCCAAAAAGAAGAGATAATTATTCACCCCGCTCTGATTATGCCATAAGATCCTACAAGGACGCTCAACGTTCAAACGTTTAGAGTATACCCCCAACCAAGAGGAAACGTGAAGTTTCTAGTATCCGCTAGAATATGCATACATACGGAATGTACAGGCCGCACATAGTATGCATTTTGTCTGTACTATTCATAATATATTAAACTTTATACGTGTTGAGCATAGATTATTACTGAGGTATCTATGAGCTAAGCTATAGAGTCACTCATAGTCATTGTGGTTTACTTGATTGTTCATCTGTTTCAATTAATTAGGACGAAGAAAATCACACACACAAAAACTAGAAAGTACTACAAGAGAATCTATTATGTTTGTGTGTTCTGCGCTAAACGACTGGATCGATTCATCAACTCGAAAAGGCGAAAGGACCACGGTACTGACTGGACTGGGCACCATTGAATTCACACCTTGAGCGTGCAATCAGAAACCATTTGAACTTATTTGAATTAGTACGTACTTCCTTTCTTAGGATAATTGATACGATTGTCCGCGTCCAAGCACTCCCTTTCCTTGGAAGCTCGTTTCAGCTTTAGTTTTTAACTTTTAACTTCTAATTCACTATTTTTAATTTTATTTTTCCTAATTTTTTAGTTTTGTTAGACTTTTTTGACTTTCCTTTTTCTCATGTTCCTTTGCATTTCTGTAATGGGATAACATATTTTTCTTTTTTTAATTTTTTAAAATTCAATTATGCCAAAAAAACTACCAACTGCTATAATATAAAATAACCCAGCTACAATTAAAAAAAAGCCAAAAGTTACAAAAAAACCCCAACTAAGCACTACCTAGCGGGGGGTAACCCTTGATCCTACAGAGCTCATTGCTTCTAGCTTCTATATAGAAAAGCTAAAAATCAATATTAACATCTAGCTTCTCGAAGCGGCTTCTCCACTTCTCTCGCTACCGTCTCGCTACGGGGATAAGGCAGAGGTCATGAGTGCATCACGCACCTCACTCTTTTCGCTTCCATCACGCGCATATATCTCTCATCTATTTTCTCCACCACATGCGCTCTCTTTCTTAAAGTTATTTCTTTCGGGCACTACTATTTATTTTCAATCAAAAACCATTAGTAAAACCCAATAAAAACTACCGAAAGTAGGTTCTCTATTTTCTATTGCGCTGTACCAGGAGAGAGAGAGGAAACATTTGGGAGTTAAACCATATTTGGCACTGTTTTGCACCGTATTTACAAAAATAACGGTATGTCGTCCGGTGGGTGGGCGGCGACACCGAGGCGACACGGTCTTGGCCGTGGCGGTGATTGTCGGCTACACCCTAATTTTTTCTATTTGAATTTTTAAATATATCAAATAAGGTCAAAAATATTATAAAAATTTATGTACAGTCTTCCAACACAACATGCCTCGTAGTGCAATTTTTGGGTGATTTTATCTATTGCGAATGTTGTTCAAATATTCATAAAAATTTGATACTTACAAGTTTTTATATATTGTAAATGAGCTCCAAAAATTACAAATTTTTATGTGAAACCTTTCAACGTAGTCACAGTTATTGTGTAATTTTTTAGGAATTTTATATGTTCTGAATTTACAATGTTAATTCGTGAATTTACGACTGGTGAATTTAATTCATGATTAAATTAACCCGAATAAATATATTAAATTTAGATCACATAAAATTTTGTAAAAATTACACAATAACTATGACTATATCGAGAGGCTTTACATAAAATTTTGTAATTTTTGAAGCTATTTTTCTATATATAAAAACTCATACAATTATCATAATTTTACAAATTTTTGAGCAACATTCACAATGGATAAAAATATCCAAAAATTATACTGTCAAGTACGTTGTGTCATGATATTGTATATAATTTTTTATAATGTTTTGATCACATTTGGTATAATTAAAAATTCAAATAAACACTAAATGAAAAATAGATAATTAAGCCGGCTATACCTGCCACCTGGTGAGGAGACGACATGTGATTAAGTCGGCTAATTAGCCGGTTTAATTACCTCCTCTAATTTTTTCGCTTAATATTTGTTAGTATTTTTAAATATATCAAATAAGCTCAAAAAATTATAAAAATTTATGTACAGTCTCCCGCATAACGTACTTGATAGTGTAATTTTTTGGTAATTTTATCCATTTTGAATATTACTAAAAAATTTATACAATTTTGATATTTGTATTTGTTTGTATATATAGAAAACAAGATCCAAAAATTACAAAATTTTATGTGAAATTTTCCAACACAGTCATAGTTATTGCGTAAATTTTTGGAAATTATATGCGATCCAGATTTGCCATGTTTATTCGGATTAATTTAATCATGAATTTAACTCAGAATTAAATTAAACCGAGTAAACGTGACAAATTCGGAGCACATAAAATTCGTAAAAAATTACACAATAACTATGACTGTCGGGAAACTTCACATAAAATTTCATAACTTTTGATGCTCGTTTGGTATATTCGAAATTGTATGTAACTATCCAAAAATTACACTGTAAGGTACGTTGTGTCGGGAGGCTGTACGTAAAGTTTCGTAATTTTTTGAGCTCACTTGATATATTTAAAAATTCAAACAGAAAAATATTAGGGTAGGTAATCACCTGCTGCACCTTCACCAGACGGCAGTCAGGCTAAATGCGCATACGGCTATTTTTGTCAATAGATGCGCATATGGCTATTTTGTTAAAAACGATGTAAAATAGTACTAAATGTGGCTTTAACTCGAGCATTTGGCAGGAGTATTCACAGGAGTATTTCGTGGGGTAGCTAGCTAATTTCTGTTCCGTGGCACCCCAGGACAGTCAACGCTGTATTCTCTGACGGTCTGACCTCCTCATGTGCTGCTGCAACCGAGGCTCCAATCTGATGCAAAACAAAAGGGCCGCGACCTCGTGCCAGCGCGCACAGATCACACCTGGCCATGCCATGATGCAAGACCACCTCCGCGCTGCAGTGACCCACACGATGATGCATGGACGAAATGAAAAGAACAAAATACGTGTGTTGTACTAGCTAGAGAGCGTGTATCAGTAACAGTGATGAACTTGCAAGTGCAGCACTCAAATCAAACATCAAATCCATTCCGTTTTGCTTGCCCTTTGCATTACCACATCGCCACAAATCCGACAGCATCATCGAGATCAAATTCAACAGGTTTAGCTCCAAGTAGGGACATAGAGAGAACTACCACCGCTCCAAAAATTCCGACACGAATTCCAAGAAAAGATTGAGGAGTAATCTACAAGACCCATATCAGGACCCACCACCGCCACCAGTGCCACTGCCACTACCCTCCCCCCCTCGTTCTGTTCCTTCCGGCGGCTGCTCCGCCGCCGCGGCCACAGCCACAGCTGCCGTGCCAGTGCCACCACCTTCCTCCTTCGCTGGGCCATCGGCAGCGGGGCCCGGGGAGAACATGCTGGCGCCGACGCACGATCCGCACGTCCGCTCCACCCAGGCCTCCAGGTCGTGGCCGCCGGCCTGGCCGAGCACCCGCCGCCCGAAGCAGAAGCGCCCCACGGCCACCGCCACAGCAGCCAGCACGGCGAGGAAGGCCAGCATCGCGATCACCGGGCCGTACGACCCTCTCACTGCCGTCCCCTCTGCCCCGCCGTACACCGGAATCATCATCTCTGGCGGTGGAGGGGCCGGCGGCGGGGGCACAAGCGCCGACATTGCCTCCGGCCAAGTGCTTGCTAGCTCCAACGCCTTCAAAAGAGGGTTCTTCAGGGCTAGCTTAAGCGAGACGAAAAGAAGCTAGGAGACTAGAGAGGAGGAAGGCGAAGGTGGAAGAGGAGAGTGAGGGGAAGGAGCTTTGCGTTACTAATTCCTTTTCCTTCCTCCGCCCAGAGAAAGGAAGGAAAAAGAGTTCGCTTCACTCCCTGCGGTAACATTTAATAAGAAGTGAAGGGCTGGGATCACTTAGATCATCTATTTTTTTTGGGTGTTAATAAATATTATTCGAATATTTCTTTCTAACTATTATCCAGATTTATGATCATTAGATTAGAGATCCAACGGCCATGACTTTTCCCCCAACCCCTCCAATAAAAGGGGCCGTTGGATCTCTAATCCAACGATCTCAAATCTGAATGATTGTTGGGAAGAAAACATCCAGGTAATGATTAGACACATCCATATTTTTTTCCTAAAAAAATAAATCTAGAACGTTAGATTTTTATCTAACGGATCTCTCATACCCTACGTTCTCTAAAAAATATGAGCGCTCCGAATCTAATACATTAGATAAAAATCTAGCGTATAAAAAATCTGAGTGCTTTTTCAACCCAGTGTACCCTAATTAATAAGGCTCCGCTCGTTTCGGCTTCAGCTTCTGGCTTATTTTTTATTATTCATAAATTTTGTCTTTTTCTGAATTTTTAGCTTTTTTTGAGCTTTTTTGCCGGTTCTTTTTTCTCGTATTTGTTTGTACTATACGTAATGGGATAACATATTTGTTATATTTTTTAATTTTTTTTAAATTTAATTATGTTAAATAAGTCTCATCGATTCTGATTTTTTTTTCGATCATTCTGATGCTTTTCGACCATAAACCACTAATAATAAGCCTAAATGATCACCACCTAAGTGCAGCAGCTGTAGCTCTTCGCCGTGTGAAAGTCGAGTTTTGGCTCCAAGGTGAGGTTTTTTCCCTGCGCTCCACGGCCGTTCCCACGGTTCGTACCGTTTAAGCAGCAACATTAGTCAGCGTTTCCACTGTCCTGGCTTATGGGAGAGGGGGTAACTTGGTTCACCAATTACAGTGCTCCCTACTTCGGTTGGTGGCTGGGCGTGAATGGCTTCACTGGAGCTTTTTTCAGGATGTCCGGCAACGACCGCCGGGTGGTAGTAATTAGCCGTGAGATACACCTCGGGATACGTGAGGTCCTCGACAGCGACGCCTGTCAGGTGGGCACACACCGTGCAATCGCGGGACGCGCTGCATGCCTGGCTCCCCTAGACCTCCAGTACAGAGCGCTGACGCGGTGCTTAATTACCTGGCGATATTTGGCCAATTACGTAGCACTCTTGCACAGACAGAGAGTAACAGCTGGGATAAGTTTTACCACCGTGGTCGAGTAAAGCTGTTCTTTCTATATGTCAGATTTAATTTTGAAGAGTTATCGTAGAAGCTGCGAGTGAAATCATATTTGAAACCGTGATCGAAGCCACAGTAGAAATAGTGGTTGAAATCGTAGCCAAAACAGCAGTCGAAACTGCGGAAGTTCAAGCTGGATGCTCCGAGTACTGTACACCGAGTACTGTACATCGAGTACTATAGCTCCGAGTACGAGGCAGTCAAAGACATCAAGCACGAAGACAGTCAAAGACTCTAACTACGCAAGAAGTCGTGGTCGTAGCATCGAGATGATGCGTCATGGTCAAAGGCACTATAGTCGTAAGGCAGCCGTGATCGTAAGACACCACGGTCATAAGGCACTCGTGGTCGTAAGTCATAGTCGGAATAACACTGTAGCAGTCGGAAGAACGCTGTTGTAGTCGGAAGAAAACTGTAATAGTCAAAAGCGTTCGAATGCGCATTGTGGTCAGAAGTCGGACGCGGTCGAGTGCAGTTGGAGCTCTTGAGTGCCAGGGGAAGTCGTAACTGTGAGAAGCGGCCATAGCCGTGTGAAGCGGTCATGTGAAGCGATCGTAGCCGTAAAAAGTGGTCTCGTGTAGATCATGAAGAGATTTCATGAGGCATGAGAATAGGCCCAAGTTAGTGGGTGCGTGAATAGTCTTGTGTGTATGTATGAGGCTTATTTAAGCTGTATAAATCCTGTTAAGTAAAGTGAATTGAAAAAATAAGAAAAGATTAGATGATTCAATCCTAAAATTCTATTAGTCTTTCTCTACGTGTTTTACCATAGCGATAAGAGGAAGAATTGAACATTCAGTCTCAACACTTTATACTTTAGTACTATGTTTTGCTCGTTCCGTGGCCCGTGGGATCGCGCGCGCGTTCGCGCTGCGTGTTGTGCTCGTCGGACGGACGGACGGACCACCGTCCTGTGATTTGCCCGTGGGGGGCGAGGGCGTCCGGCCCTGCGCCCCTCGTGGGCGCGGCGAGCAGCTGCCGGGCCAGCAGCAAGTTCGCCCGCAGGCGGCAGAGCACTCGCGCGCGCTCGTCTTTCCAGCAGCTCTTGCCTGCCCTGTCCTTCGGCGTTGTCTGGCGACGTTGGCACGCACGCCGCACGATGCGCGCCCTCTGTTTGCCCATTCGGCTGGACCTTTGTACGTAACGTACCCCTTGCTCGGCCGAGCCCTTACTCCGCTTCGGTTTGGTTTTTGTTTTGGGGCAGGATTAACAAGGATGAAGGTATTATTAGGCCCACTTAGAAAGTATCATCCCGTTTGCGGTTTGCCGTGCCGAATGGGCTTCCCTCCACTTCCGTCGTGTACGTACGTATCCGTGTGTAACTCGGCCTTCAAGTCTTCGACATCTGCACCTTTTGTTGTATACGGTCCGGTGGCTCAGCATGTGTCTTGTGTGTACTGCCTGCGTAAATTAAGCCCAACCCACACTACGGCCCGGGACCATACCTTACATCTCCAAACGCATTCATGTCACACAGTAAAAATGTGGATATCATAATGGACCTCGATGAGACCAGGCAGTTCATCGGTACTCACTAGGAGCACTTGGCAAAGCACGCCAGAAGCATCGGCCAAACTGTTACTCCATTAAAAAAAAAGAAGCATCACTGCATCAGCCAACGACTGACTAGCCACTCCGCGCTGTCCAGTGATGATCAATTGATTTGTGACGGATTTCTTTCACCACCGTGCACCATCATGGTTCATAACTCGTGGAGGCAAGGGTTCTAAGGTGGTGATCATTTTGGTTTATTTTTGGTGGCTTATGGTTGAAAAGCATCAGTAATTTACCGAAAAACACTATCACGACAGAGGCTTATTTAATATAATTAAATTTAAAAAATTAAAAATATAAAAAATATGTCAGCCCATCACAAACAACGCAAACGAAACCGGTAAAAAAGCTCAAAAAAAGCCAAAAGTTCAGAAAAAGACGAAATTATGAATAGTAAAAAATAAGTCAGAAGCCAGAAGCTGAAACCGAAACGAGCGGGGCCTAGTATACATCAGCATTTGCACAATTCGTACGTAAAAAGCAACAGGTTTAGCTTCAAACTCTGTTTATGATGAAGATCGAGACAGAATGATTGCGTTCGAGAGAAAAACGCCGGTACGTAACGACTGCATCCTGCGCGTACGTTTGCACGTAGCATGCGCACGCAGTACGCACGCTCGGACGGCGCACGGCTTCACAATCACATGCCGCTGATGCAAGAGAAGATCCTGGCGCTCCTGCCCCTCGGCAGCCCACCGGCCCGCCACTCCGGCGACGCTCCCACCTCGCCGGCCAGCTCCTCCATAGACCGGTGCCGCCGGTGCGTTATCTCCCTCTCCGCCGGGAACTTGCTGCCGTCCGCCTTCCGCGCCCACTGCTTCTCCTCCCAGGCGACGTCGTCCACGCGGCCGCCGAATCCGCGCGCCGAGCCGGTGGAGCTGCACCTGGAGTAGCTCCGGCTCCGCCTTTCCTTGATGGCCTTGTAGATGAACGGGATGAGCCCCTCCATTTGATTGACACGAGGCGATGATGATAATTAGTTTTGTTTGAAAAGATGGTTGGCTTTGGACTCAAGCTTGGGAGAGAGATACAGAGAGAGAGGCGTTGTTTTATAGGGTGGAGCTGCACTTGTGCCTCGCACAATGGCTTCTTATTGGTTCCAGGAGATGAGATTAGGAAAAGTCATTTGACTCGGGCTTTTCTTGCGTGTGGTCGTCTCGTTTGCTTTTGTAGGCAGTGTTGCATTTGGGTTTTGGCTTTGGTTGCTTGTGCCCGGAAACCTTTCATGTTGATGGTTTTTGCCTACTTTTGGGTAATAGCTTGTGCTATGAATTCAGGTAAGTGTGGTTGTCTGGTTGATTGTTTTGATTGCATGCCTATTTTTCTTTCTTCATAGTTAAGTTGAATTAGAACTATGGAAACATTGGCTGCACCACCCCCCTCCCCCCAAAAAAATCAGCTGAAATACTAGTCTCTCGAGAGTTAGGATCACGCAATCATTTCACTACTATGTGTCAAAAGAAGAGAATGGAGGGAAAAAATAGAAACAAAGGAAAAGAATGCAGTTAGTATACGATTTAGGTTGTGATAGCCTGATAGGAAAGTCTGTGCATGCGGTGCCCTTTTGCTTGTTTAGTCAGTTTTGATGTGGCGAGAATGGATTAGATAACGTCGAAAAGTCAGCTCAACGATGCCTTGACGCCAGATAGGTTTTTCTGAAGGCTAAAATATAGTCCATTTGAGGTAGGCATGTTCTCCAGATTTGCACCAACTAACCAATACTCCGTTTTGCTGGACAAGTTTGGCCTGTATCCCTGAGCAATACAAGCCTAACCAATACACCCTTTGCTCGCAACGAAGCCACCCTCGCTCGCACTGCCGCACACCCTTCGCTCGCAACGAAGCCACCTTCACTTGTGCAGCAGCCCCCCTTGCGCGACCTTGTCCTGAAGGCTCGTGCATGGCTCCACGCCCCAGCGTACAACTTGACGCCCTCACGCGAGTACTCGGTGGATAAACTAAAATCGCCATGCATGGCATAGGAGCCCCGGCGTACACCTCGACGTCCTACACGAGTGCTAGGTGTATAAACTAAAAGCGTCGTCGTGCATGCCCCACGAGCCCTACCGTACACCTCGACACCCCACATGAGTGCTCGGTGTATAAACTAAAACCGCCACGCATGGCCCAAGAGCCCCGGCGTACACCTCAACGCCCCACGCAAGTGCTCAGTGTGTAAACTCAAACTGCCACACATGGCTCTACACCTACACATACACCTCAATGTCCTACGCGAGTGCTTGATGTATAAACTAAAATCACCGCACATGCCCTAGGAGCCCCAGCGTACACCTCGACACCGCACGCGAGTGCTCTGTGTATAAACTAACACCGCCGCACAAGGTCCAAGAGGAAACCTGGCGTACAACTCGACGCCCCATGCAGTGCTCGGTGTATAAATTAAAACTGTCATGCATGGCTCCACACCCCGGTATACACCTCGACACCCAGGCGAGTGCTCGGTGTATAAACTAAAACCATCCCGCATGGCTCAGGAGCCCCGAATACACCCTAATGCTCCACACGAGTGCTCAATGTATAAACTAAAACTGATGCACATGGCCAGGAGCCTTGGCGTACACCTCGATGCCCCATGCGAGTGCTCGGTGTCTGAACTAAAAACATTGCGCATGGCTCTATGCCCCACGCGAGTGTTCGATGTATAAACTAAAACCACCGCGCATGGCCCAGAAGCCCCGATGTACACCTCGACCCTCCTCACCCTTGGTGTACACCTCATCATGTGCTCAGTTCGCACAACCCTCTTTGTTTCATATGCCATGCTTGGCGACTAGGGAGTCCCCTGCCTCAGAGGCTCCACCTCGGTAGAAGGACCGCATTATGTGCTCCACTTTGCAATATTTTTCACACTATCATGCAACCCCCTTTGCCTCGTAGCCCATGCCTCAGCGACTGGGGAGTCCGCCGTCTCGAATCCTCCATCTCAGCAGGATGAACTCATCATGTGCTCTACCGCACAAAAATTTGTGTGCTACTGTGCAACCCTCCTTGTCTCGTAGGCCATGCCTCGGTGACTAGGGAGTAACTCGCCTCGAAGGCTCTGCCTCAGTAGGAGGACCTCATCATGTGTTCCAATGCGCAATATTTTGTGTGTTACCGTGCAACCCCTTTTGCCTTGTAGACCATGACTCAGTGGCTAGGGAGTCCCCTACCTCAAAGGCCCTACCTCGGTGGGAGGACCACATCATGCGTTCCACTACACAAAATTTTGCGTGCTACCGGGCAACCCCCTTCACCTCGTAGGCCATGCCTCGGCGACTATGGAGTCCCGCGCCTCGACAGGAGGACCTCATCATGCGTTCCATTGCACAATATCATGCGCTTCACTACGCAATATTTTGCGATCGGTGGCACAGTGGTCCGACGTCGATGACTTCGCCTCGATAAGCTCCGCCCTAGCACGTCGCTTGCCTCGAATGCCATGCCTCAGCAGCATGGCTCGGCATCAGCAACGTCGCCTTCATAGGCTCTGCTTCGGCACACTAACTGCCTTTAAGGTTACTCCTCGACAACGTAACCCGACGTCAATTACTTCACCATCATCGCCTGAAGACTTTGGGAATCCCAACTCCTGAGGGGCTGGGGCGAAAACCTAAGGTGTCTGCTAGCCCCTTGGGACCTTGGAACTTGCGAATAAGGGAGTATCATCGTAGGGGTGCCCTAACCCCTAAGTCCATTAGGAATGCATAGTGAGCCCTAGGGATGTCCTCACAAGCACCTGCACATGGTTGAAGTGGGGACGATATCATGCCTCATAGAGGAACCCAATGTCGATCACTTCACCACCATTGTTTCGCTTAACAACATGTCGACTGCCTAAAAAGGCTACGCCTTGATAGCACGGCCCGGCCTTGGTGACCTCACCTCCACAGGCTCTACTCTGTCATGCCACCTGCCTTCAAGGCCACACCTTGGCATCATGGCTTGGCCTCGGTGACCTCACATCTATAGGCTCCGCTCCAGCACACCGCTCGCCTCGAAGGCCATGCCTAGGCAATGCGGCCCATTGCAAACAACTTCACCTCCACAGGCTCCGCTCCGGCACGCTGCCCGCCTCGAAGGTCATGCCTCGGCAACGCGGCCCGTCATCAACAACTTCACTTCCACAGGCTCCTCGCTGTCTGCCTCGAAGGCCATACCTCGACAGCGTGACCTATCGTCAATGACTTCACCTTCACATGCTCTGCTTTGGTACGTTGCCCGTCTCGAAGGCCATGCCCCAACATCACAACCTAGTGTTGACGCTTCACCTCCACAGGCTCCGTTCCGACGCACCTCCCACCTCTGAGGCTATGGCTCGGCGCAGTGGTCCCGCTTCAATGACTTTGCCTCAACAAGCTCCGTTCTGACGCGCCACCTGCCTCGAAGGCTATACCTTGGCATGGCAGCCCCATGTCAATGACTTTACCTCCACGAGCTTCATTCTGATGCATCGCTTGTCTCGAAGGCTATACTTTGGCATGGCGGCCCTGTGTTGATGACTTCACCTCAATAGACTCTATTGTGACGCGTCATTCGCCTTGAAGGCTATGTCTCAGCGTGGCAGCCATGCATCAACGACTTCACCTCCACGGGCTTCGCTTTTATGTGTCGCTCGCCTCAAAGGCTATACATTGGTGCAGTGGTCCTGCGTCAACGACTTTGCCTCAATAGGCTATGTTCTAATGCGCCGCTCGCCTTGAAGGGTATGTCTCTACACGGCGGCCCTGTGTCAACGACTTCGCCTCCATGGGCTTCACTCTAGTGCACTGCCTATCTCGTGGGACACACCTCAGCAATGCGTCCCCGCGCCAATTACTTCTAGTCATCCTTGTTCCAGCACTTGGCCTACTCTTAAGAAGACAAGGTCACTTCCATGACATCACTACATGAGGATCTTGTGTATCCCAATCCCCGAGGGGCTGAGGCGAGAAGCTATTGCGTCTGCTCACCTCTCAGGACCTCGGAGCTTGCATACGAGGGAGTACTATTATAGGGGAGCTCCATCCCCTAGGGCCACCGGGAATACCTAGTAAGTCATGGGGGATATGAGTATGTACATCGATTAGACATATAGTTATACTCAGCAGGAATGCACTAAAATACCCCTTTCTCCATCCTTGTAATGGAGGGGCTAGAAGGGAAATATGCTTCCCCTTGTCCTATATACATGGCCCCAAGAGGGCATGTCGAGGGGCGGGTTTCCTTTTGTCTCTCATTTTTGACTCTCCATTGCTTGGTCTGCTTGATCCTCCTATAACAAAGAGTATGATAAATACCCACTATTTAGCTTTAATACTATAACAAGCACTAAAATAGCCAAAACAGTTTGCAAATCTTTCTTCATGAATTTGCACCGAAGTGCATCAACGGAATATACCTGGTATATATGAACATCAATCTGTTAATTAGTTGTTGAGCTTTGCCTGGTAAGAGATTCTAAAGTCTAAACAACATGGCCAGCAGTAAAAGATTCTTAACAACAAGAACAACTAACATGGTTCCCAACAAGAAATGCAACATAGATTGGTTTGTCTATACATGTAGTACATGATGGAAAGATGGGCGTGCGGCGTGCCATCATTGATGCTGCAGGGACCACACGAGCACCACATGATTTGACATTGCCAATGCTAAGCTTCTCTGCATTTGAAATACAAGGAACAAGCTCTGATTGCGCTGCTGTATAAGATTTTAATAATCGGTCAGCTTGCAATCAGTCCGGTAGCATCTTCCTTGAAGCTTGAGATGTGAAGATTGCTGTGTGGGATTCCGATCTTGATTTAGGGCTTTTTTTATATTGGTTTTTATTTTTTTATTAATGTAGAGTAGAAACTAAGATGAACGCTTTAGGTCCAAGCTATTTCTATCTATCACTACTATTTATCAGATATTACTTTTCACTTTTACATATTATAACTTGTTTTGTATTTTATTATATCAGAATTTCGTAAGTCACATGACGGTCTAAATATTGTAATGTCTTTCGTTACACCGTCTTTCTTACATACACTACTATTTATTAGTCACTATTATTTATCAGCTGCTTCTATCAGCTACTACTGTTTATCACTTAAAAAAGCCAATATAAACGGGCCCACGGAAGGGATGCCGTGCTGTAACGGAAGGGAAACTTCATTCGTCAGGCAAGTTTCTGCAGTAGACTTGGCCTGGATAAGAACCAGCCAGAACGGTTTGGCAACAACGAAGAGATAGAGCGCCATAAGAAAACAATGTGTTTAGTTTAACTCTATTATATGAATCGTACAATATTTCATTACTTAGCTTCTTCTTTCTTAAACCTTTTGATTTGCTCCAAATCTATTGTTTTAGCACCAAACCTGACCTGAAGTATATAGTATATGTGTAGCATTTAAAACTGCAGTTTGGTTGTCCATGCCTTTCCCCCGATCCGAAGGTTTAAGACTTTATCCCAGATAGTACTTTTGTGTGGAAGCAGATATGGATAACAAATGATTTTTTCACTTAATCTGGATGCATGTTGTGATGGGTGCCTTCGTTGTCAACCTGTCACCCTTTATTGAGAGGACTTGATTACATAGGTTACCTAACGCAATTTTGCAAAGAAAATTACAACCAGTACTTCTATAATAATAATAATAATAATAATAATAATAATAATAATAATAATAATAAAAAACTGTCTCTCGGAATTATAAGGACTGTATTTGCAGTAACAGGCCGTTGATGGAGCTGTCTTCCGTCAATGGAAAAATGTCATTGATGGAAGGCCACTGTCTGGTTTCCATCAACTAACAATAATAGTATTCAATAATGCTAGCAGAACGAGATTATCCTTTCTAGTTCATTTTTCAAAGCTGACTTGACAAGAATTTCAGACCAAATGTTTTCATCTTCCTTTTAGCAGAAAGTTTGCATCAAATTTGCTTGATGAATTCACTTGTTTTGTACTGAATTGGGTAATTTGCAAAGTATCAACTGATTATCCATTTCACCCAGATGCAGTTGTTAGTTCGCACCGTGTAAACCAAGTATGTTGCTGGCAGAGCTGTAAATTATAGCTGTATCGTGCACCTATCATCCAAATTAATCACAAAATGAAACCCGGGAAAACGAAAGAAGCAGTGATAAGAGGAAAAGCTAAGTAGTTACCAGTGGCTATCAAGAGCAAAAAGGAAAAAAGAAATCTCGTTAGTTGATGAATCCTCTGTTTTGGATATTTGTCTACTCACTGTACCAGTGTGTCTGCAATCCTCACCAAAAGTTGAATCCATGATTACATGCATAGTCATCACCTGCAGTCCTACTCAAACGTACAGTGTGCAGTAAAAAGTCGCCATGATATGCATCCATCAAGGGAAGATGTTGCTATGGCAGGTTGTAGCTAGAAACAATGGAAATTGTTTTGCTAAACTACACGCAAGTAGGTTGATAAGATCATATTTACAATTATTAAAAGTCTTGTTTCTAGTGTCTGAACTCTGAAGACGGAGCAAGCAGTGAGGTGTATCTACCTTAAACTTCCAGATGATGCAGAGAAGTAATCTTAATTAATAGGTCACCAAGCTGCCTAGTTGATGGCTGTTCATAACAACCGTACAAGAATTCGAGGAGAAGTTGCCGATGCCATCCACCAAGCGTCAGCCGTGGTCCGGTTGACCGAGATTTCCCATTCACTCCTCTACCCGGACAAGAAAGGGCACATGTAGTTCTCATCTTTCAGGTGTTGATGAATGATGAGCATAGCACGCAGGCAGCAGCTAGCGCTCAGTGCGCAATAGACCGGCCACCTAACACTAACCTTGATGACTCAGTTGACACATATCACAACTGAAGCGAATTCTACTAGTTTCTTTTTGGCGGCAGTTTCTGCTTTAATGAACATATACAATATGCAAGTTGCATTAGGGCCGGTTTGATCAGGATCAGGAAACATACGCTCAGCATCACGTTTTTAAGATTTGAGAGTGTAGTATTGTATAGCACAATTAGAGGGGAACCAAAACTAAAAGCAGAAGAAAAATAATCTAAATTATCGAACGTAGATTTTGACTGTAAGACGCTGGTTCGCTCGCGCGTGCTCGATGAATGCTTCGATCATCTGACCGCTCCCTTCAATCACTCGCTACGACCGCTCGCTACGACCACCGATGTACGTAGTCGTCATCTCCCTCCGCTCGAAGACTTCAGCAGCTCGAATGCTTCAATCGTTCGAACGAGTACACGCCATAGATAGAAGAAAAACAATGCTAAGAAAACACGTCGTTGATGCCAACAAACGTTTCTTGGAATAGATCTGATCTATTATTTTTGTATCATGAATGTGGTTACAAAGTGCCCTCACGACACCCTTAAAAGTTCTCTCGATGAAAGCTCTCTAAAAACCCACACGCTAGCCCTTAGCCTCTCCCTGCTTTTATAGGCTACCGTCCAAGCCGTGTCCGCCTCAAACACGAACACACAACTCTATCTCATCCTCAAATCAAGGGGCCCGCAACCCTTCCTAACACGCATTTTACCATATCTCTAAATCTTCCTGTTATGGACTTCTTCCATAACGGCTTCAATCTCACCACGTGACGAAGCCTCTAGGACGCACCTCCTGTATCTCCGTCACGCATCACCAACTCTCGTGTCGAAGCCTCCAGAACCGTACCTCCTGTAGGTTCTCTACGCACCATCACGTGCTCTAGCGTGAGTTTGATCACCTCGCGTAACATCTCGATCGCCTAGACCTCAGATTACCTCCTCCTAGTCCTGGTCCTTCTCGTCACCGACCGTAACCGTCTCCACACCTCCACGCATTATCCACCTTCGATCTCCACATGCTACAGCATGAGCTCGACCACCTCGCATGACATCCTGACCGCCTGGACCTCAGATTACCCCCTTATAGTCCTGGTCCTCCTCGTCACCGACCATGATCGTCTCCAGGCTCACCTGCACATGCAAAGACCAAAAAAATTTTCTCTCCGCACTAGTTCTCCACAACTTGACCGCCATCAGCACACATACACTCACACCACACTTGTCCATCCATAGACAAGAACAAAACTATCTATGACCACCAGCCAGGTCGTCCACGACCACACATTCCATCGTTTACCATAAAATAGCTTCAGACAACTTCTTACGACCGCTAGCTCAATAAATACTCGAAAACAACAAGTACTCGAGAAATACTATTGCTCCGCCAAAAACACTCAGGAAAAGCATCCGCATTGCTACCAACTACAGAGCCACCAAGTACCGAGTACCAATCGCTACGACTACGACTACCGATTGCAACAACTCTGCTAATCATGATCGTGAAAACCACGACCATCGAGTACCGAGTCCTTTCGACTACCGAGTACTCCAATCTTCCAAGTACCGAAACTTGCGCGTACTGTTCCTCTGAACATTGTTCACTGATCACCGAGTACCTACCTGGTACTGTCGCAATGACCACCAATCACCGACCACCACGCACCGACCAGCTAACCCATGGCTCAACACGAGTACTCGAGGTACTCAAAGATCACAATCATGAAGCACTCGAACCGACAAAGAAGTCTATGAGTACCGACCGTGAAGCCTCCGACAACCGATCACAAAGCCTTCGACTAAACCCGAAGACAACGATAGCAGTTCACAAAGTCTACGACTATGACGACAAGACAGCGAAGACTACGACTATGACACCAAGACTACGAAGTCTACGACCATCGATCGCAAAGCCTTCGACTATCGACCTCAAAAATCTCCAACTACCGAGTACGACCAGTAAAATCTACAACTATCAAGTACCGACCAGTAAAGTTTATGTCTATCGAGTACTGTAGCTAAGACAATGGAAATGCGTTGCATCTATGACCATGAAAAGTATTGTAGCTATGATTACCTTTATTGGTCGTTCTATCGTGGTCGAAGTCGAACGTGGTCGAAGCCAGACGTGGTCGAATTCGAACGTAATCAAAGCTGGACGTGGTCGGAATGCCGTTGTCGAGTTGCCGTGGTCGAAGCCAGGCGTAGTCGAAAACAGACGTGGTCGTTCTTCCATAGTTGTGTTGCGGTGCTCGTACTGTCATGGTCGTATAAGCCGAAAGCCACCAGGCATCGACAATAGCCTGTAGTTGGAAGCCCACATGGTCAAAGTCATAGTTGTATAAGCACTGTAGCAAGCCGATCGAGGGGTAATGTAGCACCGCACTCGTAGTCATACTCATAGAGAACTGTGTCACCATACTCGAGAAGGCATAGTGGTCGAAGTCGTGCTCGTAACACTATAGCACACTGGTCGAAGATCACTGTAGCACCGTGGTCGTAGGACGCACTTGTGAAAGTACTATAGTAAGGTGGATTTCGACCACGCTGGTTTCGATCACATAGATTTTTGACTACACATGTTTTCGACCACATTGGTGCGACCAAGTCAACTCTCGACAACGAAGGTCTTTGACCACCAACGTATACAGTAGTTATGTGATTACAATGCCGGTAGATCTGGTCAGTGGTAGTACATCAGACTACACTGTGGTAGTCCCAATTTCCTGAAAAATATAGATACTTCAACATATTTTGCAGAACATGTTTGCAAACAACAGTATCATGCACACAAAGATCAAACATGATTTTCAACAAGTTGCAAAATATATTTGCACACTTGCAAAACACATTCGCAATATATAGTCATGTGTTACAAGGATCCAACAAGCGAGCTTCAACTATTTGCAAAACACATTCGCAAATACAAGTCTCATGCTAAAGAGCGAGATCAAGTGAGGTTGAGCTATCAACACATGATGAGACTTAAGCTACTAGACAAGACCCCTATTAATAGTACGGCAACCTATACTAGCAATCTCCATTTTTGATGGTGAATGACAAATCCATTAGCAATAATAGCATTTGGATGAACATTAACAATTGATTGCAAATTAAAGACTATTGGTGAAATTATTTCAACTTTTGGCATTATTTTTAACTCCCCCTTTTGACATTGTTCAAGTTTAACTTTAAATTTAACAATGCTATTCTCCCATTCTCCCTCTTTTGGCATTTTTTTGCAATTCTCCCCCCTTTTGGGCATTTTTCCACCATATAGTATAATTCCCCCCATTTTTGGCATTGATTGATCAAGATTTAACTTTAAATAATTATTCACCCCTAATGTTTAAAGCTATTATACATCATTCTCCCATTTTGGTATTAATCACCAAAAAGCAATAAAACTTGATAAGCTAAAGAGGAGGCTTTTTCAATACATGGAGCTTGATACCAATTGATTCAACTTAATGTAGTCATAAGAAGAATGAAGATAAATGCATATGACCAGGAGAGAATTTGAGGGAACTAAAAAAAAGATATTTGAAATACATTTAAATAGTCTTACTCGTGAGAGCTCATTGAAGACTTTTGATGTTTTCCCCCATTTTGGTATTTGATACCACTTGTAGCATTTGAATCACTTTCAGGATTTTGCATTCCAATTGAACCTTCAAAGCTAGTTGAAAAACTGACTTACAAAAATCTAATACATCTGATAAAAATTGTCAGTATACATTAGCAATAGGGGATTAAAAGTTATAATTGTAATCGTTTTAGATTGTGAGCACACTCAAAGATGTGAAAATCATAAATCTACTCAAAATCATGCAAAGTTCTGAAATTTTTAGCATTTTGAAAGCAAGAGATTACATAGATTTTTCATTAAAGCTCAAAAAAATTTAAGCAAAAGAGAATGAAACACATTCATTCATAAGATCCATAAAACATTTTGGCCAAATTGGTAAAATAGTTTTTCCCAATATTAATATTTTACCCTTTTTGTTTTAGCAAGCCCAAAATAGTACATAATTTTTCACAAAGAAAAACTTCTTCTTACACAAAGTTTCTTCTTGGCAATATTTTTTCCTTTGACACACAAATGATTCTTCTCTTCTTCTTTTTCTCTTTTCACATCTCTTCCCTTTTGTTTAAGCCTTCTCTCCTTATATCATCTAGCACCAAGACTCAAAGATGTCACTTGTAAACCACTTATCCATAACAGGTGCTATTTAACCTTTTATGATTCTTTTGGTCTTTTCCATGGGAATCATATACCACTTTGACTTTTATACCACTTATGATGACACTAGATACTATTTATGATAAATACCACTTGTAATCATAAATGATACCAATTGTAAAAAATAAATGATACCAAGTGTAATTACTTCCAATTATAGAGACTTGATACCACTTACGAGCTTGAATGATATCAAGTGTAATTAAATCCAATTGTAGAGATTTGATACCACTTGAAGGAGGTCATCACTTGAAATACCTCTTGAGAGAAGAGAAAGATGATATCATTTGAGAGATATCACTTGAATGAGTGAATACCACTTGAAAAAGATAATATCATATAGGTGGGAGAGCTTGGTTAAGAAATAATATTGCTCGGCAAGAGGGAAAAGGGATATCAATAGAAAGGTACCACTTGAAAGATTTGAGGATACCACTTATTTTCTACTTGTAAGAGATACTATTTGAAGGAAAAAGATGATATCACTTGTAAAGACAAGAATAAAACTCAATCCGAGATCAAGATGATCGACAGTTTACCACTCTTGGAGAGAATGCCATTTTTATGAAAAAGAATCAAATGGACAAAATGACATATGGAGTCAAAAGATTACATAAGGGTAGCTAACAATGATAACAAAAATCAAGTTCACTTTGAGGAGCAAAGAGAATGGCTGAAAGAATTGAAATCAACAACTTTTGAATCAAATCAGCCATTTTTTGGAAAAGTTGAAAGTACCGTAGTTTTACTACTTGTAGTTCTGAAAAGCGAAAGTACCGCAGAGTGACTGCTGCTAGTTCCGATATTTCTGGAAGCATGCCAAGAGATGGATTTTAGAGGAGAAGAAAGATATAATGTTGTACATTGCTCCAAAATTTTCACAAAGAACCCTAAACCACTTGTGGAGTACTTCCAACTATAAGCCAAGATCAAAAATTTCTTTGAATATAGATTTTAACAAATTAAGCTTTCATTTTTCAAAACAAGCTCATTTTCAATAAACTCTCCAAAAATGCAAGAATGAGCATTTAAGGGTACATTAAACATTTTAATTTTATGTATGAGTTGTAAATGCCCTTATGAGCCATTATATATCAATTACTTTAGCTCAAATGGTAAAACTCACTCAAGTGCTAGATTGTGACCACTTAGGTCAACTTAAGATTTTGAATGAATTTCAAAATAAAATAGCTTTTGATTAGTTGGCCTTTTAGAAAACTTTTGAATACCAATAATGTTTGAAATAGCCAACCCTATATTTTTGGTATTGGACACTTTTTTAAATTCCTTTTAGAATTGATTTTAGCCAAATTTTGAGTTTAAAGCCAAATCAAGATGCTATTTTGCTAGTTTTGGGTTAGAAACTCAATTTTACTTGAAATAAGTTTTCTAAAGCTAAAAACTTTGAAATGCATTTGTATACATTTTCTAACTAGTTTTTCAAAGATATACTAATAATTTCTCAATCTTGACTTTTGGGCTAAATGGCTCAATTTTTCAAAAGCGATACTAGCACTTAATTTATTTGCCACACTTAGAGATGTGATATACATGAATATGATTTAGTACTCCCCCTTAATATGCCCCTTGTATCTTACACATGATTTATAATAATGAAACTTTAGAATAAGAGCAATAACATCTCTTTTAAATGCATTCATGTAATGCAATCTACACAAGGTTAGGGGCTAAATATATCAAATGTAGATACTTGTTACCGAGATGGCATTAGTTCATGATATGGCTTGATAATTCTCAAACTTGGCTCCAAATTTTGCATATGATGGAATTCACCTTTTTGTGAATGAGTTAAACCTCCAATACTTCTTTAAGTACCTATTAAGCACTTAAGCATATTTTGGTACCTAAAACTTGGTTAGGTCTATGAATGTTAGTCACAATAGATCTGGGCACCGAAATGACCCTAACAATAGACTTTGGTGAGCTAAAATTTCTAGCAAACACATTGCCATATTTCTCTTTCTTAAGCAAATAATGTTCATTAACAAGAGATGGCTTAGGAATAATACCTTTTGGACAATCCTTACTAAAATATCCCTTTTTTCGATAATTGTAGCAAGTTAAGCGATTGTTACCCCTTCTTGTTTTCTTGCCTTACTCATTGTCGATTTGTCTCTTCATTGATGGATTTTTTTTTTGTTTTCCATCTTGTTGGGGCACTTAGAGGCGAAGTGACCATTTTTTACATCCAAAGCATTTAACATTATTGACTTATTTTCCAAATTACTTTGGGATACTTTTCACTTTTTTCTTGGAGGTGAAACAGATACCTCTCTTGTCATTTGACTTTCTTTGACTTTCTAATATTATGTCAAAAGAGGTCTTCCCTTTGTAGCTTTTCTCCAAGTCATGGGTCAATCTTGTGACTTGGTCCTTGAGCTCTTTATTGAAAAGTCATGGGTTAATGAGGTGGATACATTAACTTTAGATGAAATGCTGGAGAGAGGAGCTGCACATGATATATCATCTAGTAAATCACTTGTATGCCTATATCCACATTAGCCTTAGAATATTCCTTGAGAAGAAGAATTTCATGTTCTTCTTTTAGCTTGTTATAATCATTTTGAAGCGAGACATGCTCATTCTTTAAAATCTTATACTTAGCCTTTTCCTTCCCAAGAAATTTATTAAGCTCTTCTAGCAAATCTGTCAACTCATCATAAAAATGTTCATCATTATCATTATTTACCTTCTTATTACCTTTTGCCATGAAGCATTGCGTTGATGTGGAGGGAGTGGTGGATTCTTCATCGTCGGAGCTAGAGGTTGATCATTCTTCCCCTAATATCCACTCTTGTATGCAATCCTCAATGATTAATGTGGATATTTCATATTTGTCTTGAATTTTCGTCGATATATCATGAGCACTCTCAAGATTGCATATAGTGTTGAACAGCTCTACACTCAAACCACTAAAGAGAGCGTTAGTTGTTTGAGCATCGAGATGTGAGCATCTCTTCCTCGAATGTTGGAGCAAAGCCCTCACCTATAATCCGCCATATTTTTGGACTTATGACTTTAAAGTGGCAAATCATGCGGATTCTTCAATTATCATAATTTGCGCCATTGAATAGAGGTGTGTCATCTAGGTGCACTATCCCACTAGTTGCCATCCTTTAAACTCTCTAGGCGGTGAAGCCTAATAAATAAAAGATCAAGCTCTGATACCACTTGTAATATCGAGGAGGTCGACTAGAGTGGGTGAATAGATGATTTAAAAATTCTCTTCCAATTATTATCAATTAAAGACATTTTCTTTTTTTCTAAACCAAGTATACAATGCAGAAGCTTAAATCAAATTAGTTTAGCACAAATAAAGCCTAAATCACTTATGATCACCTAAGTGCACCAACACCCTAGAGCTGTGTCAAGCTTTGAAATTCTAGGATGACAAGCAACCAATTAAATTCTATGAATATAAATTGCTTGAATGTAAATTGAGCACAAGAAAACAAACCACAATTGATACGATCTCTTTTTACCATGGCGTTCGGAGACTTGCCGGTCTTCCCTAGTCCACATTGAGGTTAGCCCAAACGAATTGGACTGGCTCTACGATTTAAGCTGAAACACCTAAATCCACTAGTGGTAGCTCTTTCCCGCTCCAGGTAGCTGAGCTCCAACCTTCACACTTCGCCGGGTCTTCTCAAAACCTTTTTTGAGAAGATCACCGCGCACGACGCCTCCAACGCCATCTAGTAGTCGGCAAACCCTAAGAGTAATAAGTCAATCCCCTCGGTTGACTCTCACCGCGTGCAACGAATGCACCTCTAGATGCAACACATGCAATCTAGAGGCTTCATCCTTGCTCACAAGGTGCAACACATGCACAATTGAGAGGATGTTCTCAGACTAGCTCAAGAGAGTGAAATAAAGTGCCAAAAAATCTTACCCCAACCGGCGTTAAGGGGGTATATATACCCACACCATGAAAACTAGTTGTTGGAAGCAAAGGACCAAAAAAACAGGATTATCGGAAGTACCGGCGGCAAAACTACGGTACTTCCGCTCCCCTTGCAACGGTAAAAAAACTAGTCGTTAGAAGCAAATGACCAGTTGAATCCAGTAGTTCCTTTGTACATTTTTTGGTAGTTCTGATCATTGAAAGTACCACTCTCGCGGGGAGGAGAAGACCACTACACAAGTGCTTCTTTGAAAAAAACGTACTGCTACACAAGCCGGACGTTCCGTAAATCGGAAGTACCGCTAACACAGAGCTGGTCATTCTGCAAATTAGAAGTACCGCTCACACAGGGCTGGTAGTACCGCTTGCTGATCGGACCACTCACACAGAGCCGATTGACCGCTCAAACAAAACTGAATGAAAGTACCAATCATCGACTACACTGGTCCCTGACCACATCATATGGTTCGACCACTCAGGTCTCCGACCACATTGTTCGGTTTGATCACACAGATCTCTTACTACGCTGATCTCCAACCATGCCGGTCTCCGACCACGCTGTCCGGATATACCATACAGGTTTTCGACTACGCTGTTCTCTAACCACATTGTTTTCGACCACTCAGGTCTCAACCACATTGACCATGTCAGTCTTTGATCACACAAATCTCTGCCTACTCATCTATCTTCGACCACGTATTAATCACATCAGTTTGACCATGTTGGTTTCGACCACACAGGTCTCAACCACGTCGGTTCAAACCACGTCAGTTCGACCACGTAGTTTTGATCACACAGATCTTCGACCACGTCGATTCTGACCACGCTGGTTTCGATCACACAGATCTCGACCACGTCGATTCCAACCACGCTGGTTTCGATCACACAGATCTTCGACCACGTCGATTCTAACTATGCTGGTTCAACCATGCTAGTTTCGATCACACAGATCTAGACCAAGTTGATTCCGACCACGCTGGTTTTAATCACACAGATCTTCGACAGCATAGGTCTTCGACCATATTAGTTCAGCCAAGTCGGCTCTCGACCACGAAGATCTTCGACCACCAACGCACACGATAGTTTCATCATTACAACGCCGGTAGTTCCGGTCAGCGATAGTACCACAAACAACACTGCGATAGTTCTAATTTCCTTGAGAAGTGTAAATACTTTAACAGATTTTGTAAAACATATTTGCAAACAATAGTATCTTGCACACAAAGATCAAACATGATTCCCAACAAGTTGTAAAACCTATTTAAACACTTTTATAATCATGACACAAGGATTATATATGAGCTTCAACTATTTGTAAAACATATTTGCAAATATAAACCTCATACTACAAAGAATGAAAACATGGACTTCAAACACTTGCAAAACATATTCGTAATATATAGTCCCATTTTACAAAGATTCAATACACGAGCTTCAACTATTTGCAAACCACATTCGCAAATACAAGCCTCATGGCAAAGAGAGCTAGAGCAAGTGAGGTTGAACTATCAACACATGATGAAATTCAAGCCACTAGACAAGATACCTTTTAATAGTACGACAACCTATACTATCACTCCGGTCTTTCAACCAAACTCCAAGACCAGTAAAAGACTAGCAACACATTCTTATCCCTAGTTAGTCATACATTTGTCTTAGCATCTTCTTGAAGCATGATGACACACACTTTCACTTAAAGTCCGGGTCCTTGTCGCTTGAATTCCATCAACACATGATGGGTCTTTACTTGACTGGATGATCAACACACGGTTATCTCCTCTTGGACATGCATCAACTCATGATGCATCATTCACTTGACTTGATGATTTTCAACACATGAAGCCATCCCAAATTATCCTCTTTTGTGGAATATAACCTATTCATCCAACTCATGAAAAATGTTAGTCCACAAATCTATTGTCATCAATTACCAAAACTTCACCATTAACTCATAATGGAGAGACTAGATTCCACAATCTTCCCTTTTTGGTAATTCACGACAATCTCAACAAATAATAAGATAAAAGATAATTTTTCGAGTATACAACATGTACACAATAATTGTATATTCTAAGATAAGCTTTTTAAGCAAAGTTTACTAGATGATAACTCGATTATGAGTATATATAAACTACACAAGCTATATATACTCAATGGATATGTTTCAAGGTAAAGATCTTTAATATGTGAAAAGATGAACATGGATCAATACTAATAAAACACAAAACATTGATTGAACTCCTCCTAAATGTGTGCATACAAGAATGTGTAATAGAGACATATGCACATATTCATGTTTGACTATTTGGTGAAGTTCAATCTATATTTTGCATCCGAGGAATGCAATAAGAAATAAGAATGTGATATAAAATACATACCTCTTATGGTTTTCACCTTTTCATCCAAATAAGACTACATAATATCATAATTAATAAACAAGTTAGTCTCATAATTAGATTTATCATTATCACTAAAACCAATTTAATGGAGTTTGAACTTACAAAGGTACCTGAAGATGCGCTTCACCGCCTGATGGTGAGAGGCGCGAGGAGAAACCTAAAATCGAGCGCACAGACACGGCGAAGTGTATGTATGGCCTCGACACAGTGAGGTACAGGAGGAAGCCAATCGTGCCACGGTACTCCTTTTGATATACATGTTTGCCGTCTTCGTTAGGATCAAGTGAAGTCGAGGTTGCCATCGGAGTTGGCACCAACTTGCCATCACTCATGTCGAAGTGTCTCAGGAGGTCTTGAGTGTACTTACCTTGATATGGAAGCCAAGGAAGAAGCTCAATTCGCCCATCATATTCATCCCAAACTTTGTGCTCATGACATCAGAAAATTAGAAAACAAGAGCATGAGAGGAGCCACCAAAGATAATATCATCCACATAAGTTTGGGTGAGTAGAAAGTTATTGCCATGCCTGCGAATGAACAAGGTCTTGTCTGCCTTACCCATCTCAAACCTATGACTCAACACATAGGACTTAAGCCTCTCATACCAAGCTCTAGGGATTTGCTTAAGTCTATACAAGGTTTTAGAAAGCTTAAAGACATGGTTTGGGTATTTTGAGTTCTCAAAACCTGGAGAATATCTAACATAGATCTCTTACTCAATAAACCCATTGAGGAAGACACTCTTGACATCCATCTGGTATAGTTTAAAGTCCCTAGACGCTGTGAACGTAAACAAAA
This sequence comes from Bonia amplexicaulis, assembly GCA_036346245.1. Lineage (NCBI taxonomy): Eukaryota > Viridiplantae > Streptophyta > Magnoliopsida > Poales > Poaceae > Bonia > Bonia amplexicaulis. The sequence goes on along the minus strand of CM070736.1, from coordinate 4,462,990 downwards.
TCCTAATGGCATCTAGCCTAGCTACAAGGGCGAAGGTCTCCTCAAAATCTAAACCCTCAACCAGGGAATAACCCTGAGTTACCAGTCTAGCTTTGTTTCGAATGACTACCTCATCCCCACTCTACTTGTTCTTAAAGATCCACTTGGTTCCTGTGACATTATGACCACTAGGGGGCTCAACAAGCGACCAGACCTTGTTTCTCTTGAAATTCTCTAATTCCTCATGTATGACATTGACCCAAGACTCATCTGATAATGCATGACAAATACCTTGGGTTTGAAAGTGGCCATAAAGACAGAGTGTAGACAGAAGTGAGATAAGCCAGACTTTGAGCATGTGACATGCTCAAGAAAGTCTTCTATGGTTTTCTCCGAAGGATGACGACACTGAATGTGTCGGGGAGGTCCTGGATGAGAAGAATAAATGGCATCTACCTCATAAGCTATGGAGGTAGGAGCAGATCCACTAGCTCTAGATGAACTGGAAAGTAAGGGCTGATCTCCCTAAGGTGCAGTGGTAGAAGCAGGCGCCTTGAGAGTAGATCGAATTGGATCAGGTAAGGAACCTTCATCTCCATCATTCTCATCATCTATAAAGATAGTATCGGACTACATAATTGGACCTGAGATGTTGAACCTAGTGCTAGGACTGGCCTCATCGAAAATAACCTCACAGGTCTCTACGATCCTACTAGACTCGTAGTTCTAGACCCTATAACCCCATGAAGAAGTCAAGTAACTCAGAAAGGTACCATCAGATGAGCGTTCGAGACTCGCAATTTCAGAAAGGTTGTTGACATGGTGAATGCAATGTTTGCGGCCATTATTCTTTTAAAAAAGAGAGAATGCTTTGGCTATGGGCTAGATTTTTATGTGGGCCCACGTAGCAGCCGGGCCGTTACGCAACGAGAAGGAGAATTGCAAATCATCATGGGCCTAGTGCGTGCACTCGCTGTCCTGGCTAGGTCTAGCCGACGCAAGATTGCTTTCTTTCTTCTTCTTTTTATTGGAGCTAATTCCATAGGAAGGGATCTCGAAAGTCAAATCTGAAGTTTTTTGGGATCCCAAATTTCTAGGGGCAAGAGTTTTGGTTCTTCTTCTAGAGATTCTCGTGCAGGTACAGGTACATATCAGTTAGGAGGATGAAGGCGACAAAGCACTGGAGATCTATTAAGCTATCTCAATAGTGATAGCGTCAACTTCGAGCAAGAGTTGAACATTCTCTCATGGTGGCAAACACAGAAAGTAACATATCAAGTGCTATCCATATTAGCGCGGGATGTGTTGATTGTTCATGTCTCTACAGTCTCCTCGGAGTCAGACTTCAGTCTATCTGGAAGAATAGTCGAGGAGCGACGAACAAGTTTCTTGAACGAAATGGTCGAAATCCTTCTGACCGTCAAAGACTTGGAACAAGTTGAATCAAGATTCCAACATACTGTAGATAATAGAGATTTAGAATAATCTTTTAGGAATTTATATCTAGATAGCAATGAATAGAATTTTTAATATTTTTCTTCACATGTAATCACTAATGAGCTTTATAGGCTGTACTCTTTTTTCTTTACCAATATTTTCTCAAGTTGAGTTTTTACTTAGTAAAGTTTTTAATGAGGCAGCCATTCCATGCAATTTAACATGTTAATAAAATTCATTATGTCATTGAAAATAATTATTTTCATGATTAACAATGTCTACAATTTTCTACAATTTTTCTGAATTTTTATTAAATTGCTACAAATTTTTACAATTTTTGTTAATTTTCTATAATGTTTTGATTTTTCTCTCTTTTTTCTGGCTTACCGGGCCAGCACGACCCAGTCTAGTAAATCGTGTCTCGTTTATTAAGCGTACCTTAACGGGCCGTGTCGGTCCGCCCGGCCAATTGGACACCTCTACACGTTTCCTCGCAGCCTCCGCCGTCGTGCCCCCACCCCCCCGCGGCCGAGCGAACCACCTCTCGATGCCGCCCAAATCGAAGGCGGCTGCCGCCGCGGCGGAGCCGGTCGCCGTGGAGGACCTTTTCACGGCGCTCTACCGCCACATCCAGGCCGGCGAGTTCTCCCAGGCCGTCAAGGTCGCCGACCAAGGTCAAGCAACCACACGTCCTCCTCCTTCCCCTACGTGCCTCCGGTGTCCTGCCCTAACCGCTACGCGGCACTGACGCCCCAGCTAATTTTGCAGTTCTCGCGGCGGCGCCAGGGGACGAGGACGCGGTGCGGTGCAAGGTGGTGGCGCACATCAAGTCCGACGCGACCGACAAGGCGCTCGCGGCTATCCGCGCCGCTGAGCGCCTCCCCATCGACCTCAGCTACTACAAGGTGATGCAAGCTTATCCTTTTACCCTTGGTCGCATGCTGGATCTATCTGTTAAGTTGTTGCAATGCCTCCGTGGGTCTGGGCTGTGGTTATAGGATCTAGGAGTGGCCAGATCTGTTTGTGCTTGTGCCCTAAATAAAATCTGATGATTTGGGTTAGGACGAAGCGAAAATTTTGAGAAGCGTTTCACTTTTGAAGCTTAGATTTGCAAGCGACGATGCTGGCAGCATTGCATAGCAAGTTTTTTTTCGAGAACAATGTTGCATAGCAAGTTTTGCTATTGAGGTTTGTGATTCACAGCGTGATTGACATTGTTGCATGCTGACTGAATCCAATGCATACTTTTGGAGGAATATATTGAGGGGAGATGGGGAGGGAAGGCCAAGTTTTATGAACAGTTCTTCGTGGCATGCTGGCAAGAACCGATGGCTCTGCAAGCCAAATATATGTGACGAAGTGTTTGGTTTTATATTATGCTGCTTTAACTTAAATTTGAGGAATTTGAATTTCCAGTAAGCCCAAGAGTCCATCGTGTTTAAAGATATAGTATATTTGCTACTTCTTTATCTGTTCTGATATGGACCAGCTGTAATCATTTTTTAGATGAAATCTATTATTGTAACACGGCCTTTGGATTCTTACTTGAGAAATGCCATCTAGCTTAAAATCTCGACAAGGCCATCTGTTTTATTTCATTTCATATGTCTGTATGGTCTTCCATACCTTTGTGAGGTGACAAGGTTTTCTCACGAAAATCAAGCACACATCATGGTTGATAGCTAATAATAATTAATAAGACATAGTTAGGATTCAGGATCCTGTCGGATAGAAATAAACTGGGTGCTAAACTAAGATTAGATTCAATTTTCTATTGAGTGCTGACCTTCGCCATTTCTTTTGGGATCTTTACCCTTCGTATAACTTGTTTCTTTTGAATTGTAGTATAAATTGGAAGGTGGTACTGGAGGACCGTGTTCTTCCTATAGTTTGGACATCATTGTTTCCTGTTAATAAAAGAATAAATGATGCGGTCCTGCTAAGAACTACCTTTTATATATATTCAGGCCTACTGCTACTACAGGCAAAACAAACTGCAAGAAGCTCTGGAGATATTGAAGGGTCAAGAAGGAACCTCTGCTGTTCTCCAGCTGGAATCCCAGATTTATTACCGACTAGGAAGAATGGATGATTGCATGAATAGCTATGAGAAGCTTCAAAAATTTAAGATTGAATCAATGGATCTAAAGATAAATATCATTGCTGTGCTGGTTGCTGCTGGAAGGGCTTCTGAAGTTCAGGCAGCCATGAAGGCGCAAAAGGTTGATCTTACCACTAGGGCACTCAGAGATGCTAGGAGCTTTGAGCTTGCATACAATTCTGCTTGCTCCTTGATAGAAAATAAGAAGTATTCAGAAGCCAAAGAGCAGCTGGACTTGGCGAAAAGGTGATTTTGCTGGTGAACTGATAGCTCAAATGAATGCATCCTTTCAGTTTATTGAACTAATAATCCGTTCACTATCACTTCCCTTTAAATATTAGAACCTTGATAATCAATAAAAGGCTTATTAATTCATATATTGTAATTTTCTTCATATATTTGGTTTGCAGAATCGGGAAAGAGGAGCTTATGGTCGAAGATTATGCAGAAGATGAGATTGAATATGAACTAGCTCCCGTGTCTGCTCAGCTTGCTTATGTACAGCAGGTAACTAAATCTGGTCAAACTCTCTTGTATAAATTCTAAGATTTATTCTATTAACTTTTCTATCTTATTTTTAGCTGCAAGGTATTAGCTTTTCTATCTATGTTTTCAGCTACAAGGTATTGACTTTTCTATCTGTATTTTCAGCTACAAGGACAGACTCAAGAAGCTATGGAAACCTATGCTAATATGACAAACCGGAAGTTAGCAGATCCCTCATCACTTGCTGTGGCGACAACCAACCTTATTTCATTAAAAGGGACAAAGGATGTTGCCAATGGCTTGAGGAAGCTTGAACGGTTTCTTGAAAAATCTACAGCTCCAAACCAGTTGCAACTAATCGAAAGCCTTGAATTCAAGTTTTCTCCAAGGCAAAAAGAAGCCTTGTATTCTGCTCATGTTCTTTTACTCCTCCATGCAAATAAAATCGATCAGGTTCGCTTTGCATAGTTGATCCATTTACCGCTTCCTTTTTCTGTAGAAATCATCTGTTAGGTATAGTTTTAGTAAGGGATGTACTGATTTCTGTATTTAAATTTTGTTCTGATTTATTACTCGTTTGGCATCATTCTGCTGCAGAACTTTTGTTTCTCATACTTGTGACACTTATATATTCTTGTAGTAAGATTCCGTTGAATTTTACCCCTAGTAGTGGCATGAACCATACATGGTTGCGCCAAGTCGTCAAGTCATCGCCTTGGTGACGCCTAGGCGTCGTGGCGGTCCCGGGGCACCATGGAACTGCTGGGCGCCCCGTCTTCCTTGGCTCCGGCCGGCGGGAACGGCCGGATCCGGCGGAGACAGGGTGGGAGGCGGTAGGGGGAGAGAGAGGAGTCGGGAGAGCCCAGATATATGGGGGGAGTGGCCCGACAAGATTGTATTTGTATGTACACATCATGTTGTATATGTATGCATGTAATTGTATGCCTCGCCGTGGTGTCCTAGCGCCTCTTAGGCGCCGTGGTCGTCAATTATGCCATGACAACCATGGAACCATATCAAATGGCAGCTGTTGTCTTAAGCAATGAGCCAATGGGGAGTGATCATTTGATTGAATACTGGTGGGAAAGGTCTGTCACTAAATGAATTGGTAACATACACATCCTGGGTCTCTAACTTAACTTTTTAGCAAGATATGCCCTGCAGTTTTTTAGTGTGCTTAGTAAGCTCATAAGTTGTTGTGATTTGTCTTATGAGTATCGTCAATGCAGTTAACAAGGAAAATAATCTTCATCAATATGATCAGCCCCTTTCGTAGGAAATTGGTCATCATTATACTCGGCTTCTTTCATTCATCCGTATTTGGACATATTCAGCCATTTGGCATTTATAGAGTGGTTACTTTTTTTTTGGCGATATCATTCTTAGTGGTTACTACTATTTCCTAGTCATGTTCTACTACTTGATTTTTGTTTGATTGGACAGGCTAACATAGACTGATGGTGTGCTGTATATTTCAGGCACATGAATTGGCCAGTGGACTGCTTGGTATGTTTCGAGACAGTGTATTCCCTGTTTTACTTCAAGCTGCAGTTCATGTGAGAGAAAAGAAGGTCCAGAAAGCTGAAGAAGTTCTTAGCCGTTATGCTGAGAAGCATCCTGAGAATTCTAAAGGAGTCCTGCTTGCCCTTGCTCAGCTTGCTGCCAATGCCAACCATTTTCAGATCGCAGCGGACTCACTGTCTAAAATACCTGACATCCAGCACATGCCTGCTACAGTTGCTACACTAATAGCTCTAAAAGAGCGCCTAGGTGACTCCAATGGTGCTGCTTCTGTGCTTGATTCTGCTATCCAGTGGTGGAAGAACGCCATGACAGAGGATAATAAGTTAGACATGTTCATGCGGGAGGCTGCTATCTTTAAGCTCAATCATGGCCATGATGAAGAGGCCTGTCAATTGTATGAGGAACTTGTGAAGAGCTATGGAAGCATTGAAGCGCTGGCTGGGCTAGTAGCAACTTCAGCACGCACTGACCTTGAGAAGGCTGAGCAATATGTAAAGAAGCTGAAAACATTGCCAGGTCTCAAGGGAATTAATGTAGAGAGCCTGGAGAAGACTTCTGGTGCAAGGCACGTTGAAGTTCCTTCACCCATGAATGTGGAAGTTCCTGAGGAACTGAAGAAGCAAAAGGCAAAGAAGAGGAAGAGGAAGCCTAGATATCCAAAAGGCTTTGATCCAGCGAACCCAGGTCCACCACCGGATCCTGAGAGATGGCTGCCCAAGAGAGAGCGCTCGAGTTACCGTCCAAAGAGGAAGCATAAGAGGGCTCAGGTCAGAGGAGCTCAAGGAGCTGTGACTAGAGAGAAGCACGATTCATCTGGAGCATCTGCTGCCAATGCCGGTGGTGCCTTCTCAAAAGCAAGCCAAGCCACCTGTTCGTCAAAAGCTCCAGCTGCAACCTCAGAGCAACCGAAGGGCTCCAACAAGTCCCGGAAGAAAAAGTCGAGGTCTTAGATGACAATTTTAAGTTATCACAAACTAACAATACAAAAGACTGTTCATTTAGCATGCTGACTTGCAATTTTGGTGTTATTTACATTCGGCTGCCCTCCGCTTTGCTTTTAGAATCATGTTTGTGGCGACTTCAGAGTTGAGACTATTGAAGATTTTGTTAAACTGCGTCGCTATGCCATGTCTGGTTGAAATTCCGTTCTTTAGAATATGCTCCAGAGAGCATTATTTTCTGAATGATCTCCTAAAGACTAAATTGCTCAAATCCTCAAGCAACGTTAACAGTGGGATAGTGGTTGGTTGCATCACTACATATCAGACCCTTTAAAGGTCCAAACATAGGGATTAGACCCAAAATGGGAGGGATTAGTCTTAATCCGTACCCATTCAAAGAAGCTCTTATTTTATAACAGAAATCCTCCCAGGCATTCCATCCCAACGGCAACCTGCAAAAATTGTTGCGCTCGGCCACCGCGGAGCGCGCCTCGAGCCAGCGAGCCGATGCATGGGCATGGCCTTCTCCCACCGTCTCCCCTACCCGCCGTCGCCGCCTTCTTCCCCTTCCATCAGCGGCGATTCTGTGGTTCTGCTTCTTCCGCAGTTCCCCACGTATGCACTCCCCTTGGAGGCTTTTGCGCCGACTCCTTACTCGGCCGGCTTTTGCTAGCAGCCTCTTTCAGGCGCGGCGCTCTAGGACTCGCCGGCAACGCACGCTCCGCCCCCGCGATAGATGCTGTCAGTGATACATCCTAGGGATGATTATGAAGATAATTATATTATCTTTATGTTTATAATTTTTTAAATAATATATTATTTTATCTTTAGAATAAATGTCTTTCATATTAATCAATAAGTATGCAATTTGTTCATAGAATTTTTTATTCATATTTTAATGTTATTTTAAATTATCCTAGATCTTATATCATTATGTAAGACAATTATAATTTATAAATTAACATATGTATTGATTGATGATCATGTTTCACGGATTATGGATATGGAGATATCAAATCAATAACGTGGACATATGTTAGAGAACTTAGTGTTAGATTGACCTACCATGAGACATTGCATGAATTGTTATATTCTTGAGTGTCATCAGTTAGTCTTATACATAATGTATATAGGATCTTTAGACCTAACATCGTCATAGTTTTTTATATGTGTAATTGTTTACGTAGAGTTACCAATAATACTCCGCAACTGGGTAGTCATAAATGTAGTTTTTGGATTTACTATGAAATATGAGTAGAAATATAAGCAATCAAGATTGAATTTGCCCCTTCTATATACCACTTAATGTGGTTAGATTAAGAAAGTGCATGATCATGCTTAATGTGGTTGACAAGTCAATCACAAACTGAATAATCCACTATAGGTTAGAGTAAATGATCGAACTATTATAGGATGACACGCTTTTTAGCTTGAGTTTGATCTGGTATCGTAAGGCAAAAGGAATCAATATATAAGCACTATATAGATTTATACAATATGATCTTTATGTATATTTAGGAGTCGTTATATCCTACTTAGAATCGCTACCGACTTGTGAACTAGAAAGGAGTTTTTGGCCCACGACTGAATATACATGAATCTATATGATCACACACTTGACAGATTAAAACAATAATGGTCCGAATGATAGACTCTTAAGTGTGATGTCGGATGCTCTCTGAGTAGGATACGATCTCTACTCATATTGGATAAAGATCCAATCAAAGCATTTTTGAGTTAGATATGATATCTAATTATATCGGATAAGAATCTGATTGAAGGCTATATATAGAGAGGCGCGAGACTGAGAAATGTATCTTGAGACACATTCATCGAACCCTAGCAGCCACATCGCTTATGGTAGCATATCGACGCACAACGTTATATCCCTAGACGTGTGGATCTCGGTAGTAGCGCTAATGCGACTACGTCGCTGATCGAGACGATCACGAGGAGAAAACAGTTGGCTAGAAGACGGTTGATCATTTCCACTACACCGACGCACACTACGTTGAATCGGCCGATTTAACTCTACTTTGGTTGCACTACGTGTTCAGTAGTAACGATCTATAATCTCTTATTTATTTGGCTTCTTATTTTACATAGTAAAAAATTTTAATCCGCGTTAGTGTAGTCTACTCGTATCCTAACATGTGCATGTCCACCGCCGCCTCACCCGCACGCCGTTTTAGAACGGTAGGTATTCAGTATTCTCGGCTCACGATTACTTCGTTTGCATTCTTCTCATCAATGATACATTTCGAATGGAAAATTTCGTGCAACCTTTGAAGATCTGTGTACATAGGAACTGAATGTAAGCAGATACTAAGCTGTCAAACTAACTGAAACTCCTCTGCAGGGCAGCAAGAGAACAGGGGCAGTGGAGCCAAATGTGTTTGAAAATGAAAGCCAGGTCATAATTAGCTGCAGTCGAACTTCTTCTAAGCAATTCACGTGGAGCAAAGGAAGGTCCAAATTCTTCGTCGATTTCCTGATAGAACAGGCTTCAGTTGTCGAGGGAAAAGATGCATTGTTCAGAGAGGATACTCTGCTAGTAGCTGCAGAGGCTGTTTCTCTACGGTTTCAGCGAGAGTGCAGTGTCGCTGTTGTGCGAAGGAGGTTGACAACTCTGAGGGAGAAATGGCCAAGGATAGAGAAGATAAAAGCCCTTAGTGCCGCCTCATGGGATCATGCTGCTAGGAAAATAAACGTGAGAGAAGATGATTACCACCAGTATGCTATGGTAATGGGACCTTGCCCTTTTGGTTTGCACTTTGCAGTACTGTGTCGCATTTAACTCTCATCGCTAAACACTTTTTTTTTTTTTTGCAATAAAGGCTCATCCGAAGGATTCATGGTTGCTCAATAGGCCCGAAAGCTAATTTTTTTCAAATTTAACTTTGACCTAACCCTTCCTTTGAGAAGGTTTTAGATTCGTTCTCACAGACATTAAACCGTTACATCTCTGTTCAATCTGCTTTCGGGCATCCATAAGAGCCTGCTCATAAGATCAGGCACTAACTAGTGTCTTAACATATATCACAAATGGATTAAACCTAGAACAATAAGCTACGCCTAACTAAAGTTATCTGCAATGGCAAGCAAATGTATCGTATGAAGAAAAGATGGCAACACACACCACGAAAGATATTAAGACATAGAGCTGCTGCTGTAAATGAACAGCTAAAATCAAGCATCCTTTGGCTGCACATTGCCGCATGATGAGATTAAGATGGCCATGCCATCGGCTTAAACCTAGTGCAAAGTGTAACGTGGTTAACATAAGACGGTGCAAAGTAAAAATATTACTTAAAGCTGGTGCAAAGTGAAACAAAAGACACAATATCCGGTGCAAAGTACAATTTACTCAAAAAAAATGTCATTGCATGCATGTACAATAGTAAAATGAGATTCAAATGATAGTGAGATTCATGTTCCTCCAATTCTAAATTTCTAATAAGGTACAAAGTCTCTCTGAGCATTCATCAACTACAAGCAGCAATTCTTTGAAAGGCTTTTTTTAAGCTGAAGACTACTGTTTTACAACTGCTACAACTACAACTTTACCTTGTATCATGCAGTTAAAATGATACATCTAGCATATGCACACAGCACACCATATTTGACTAATTGCTACAACTGCTACAGTTCACAGCCTGTAATCTTCAGATATCTGGTTATCAGAAGATAACCTAACCTCTATTCTCATTCAACAATGAGTCAACATCCGGAGTCACAACAACATGCCGATTTTCGATCTCCCCAAGTAGGCAACAATGTTTCTCTCTAGTGTTCATAGCAACTGCATGTTGTGCCATCCCACACTCCGCTCCTGGGTTCACCTACAATGGAAGAACTAAGCACCTTACATACGGAAGTCTTGCTAGATTGTGAAGAAACAAATGAGGAAGGTATAAACTATGTTCTCGAAAAGAGAGAAAAAAGTGAACTAACATCAAACATGACATCTCCCAACTTCATCTTGATCTTGCCACTCTTGTATACCAGCATTTTGCCCAAATACCCCCCAGGCAATTCTTTCAGATTGTATCCTCCTTTCACCTCCGTGCTAATGGTCTTTCCATTCCTTTCAACAACAGAGGATGATGTTCTTGGCAAAGGAAGAGATTTTGGCAACTGGAATAGGAACATTCTTCTTTTGTCATCTTCTTCCTGTCGTTCCATATTGTAAACAAGTTACATAAGTGCCAGAAAATATCAACGCAACTTTGTAGGGCTCAGAGATTCGTACGAGCAATTTGAGCTCTTTTGCTGGACAAATGGAAGTTTCACATTCAGTTGAACTTGGTTGAGTCTCCTGTAACTCAACATTGTCATCATCGTCATCGTCATCGTCGTCGTCATCATCGTCATCGTCGTAGAACATTCCTAACAACAGTTGAACATTCCCGTGACTATTCCTAGTGGAATGTATTGGTCAAAACGATGGAACTTGTGAAGCCTCAAATTCACCTGGATTGGCAGTGACAGGCAAGACTCTAGGGATTTGAAGTGCCAGCTTTTGCCATAGCAGGTATATACAAACAAGGAACAGATACAAGTCATGTATCTATCATGAAAAGGACAATTTTCTAACAGAGCAAGGTTGAACCTGAGAGATTCTTGGTGAACTCACCGATTGACCTTGCTTCTGCCCTCCTGACTGTGGCAGTGATAAGTCAACTTCAGCTGAAGAAGAAAGCGTCAAGGGGGAATTCTGTGCTGAGTGCTCATCTGTGAAGGGAATACAAAGAGGATTATAGACTCAGACATGTTTAAATTATGACTAACACAGTACATTGATCTTAAATGCATTGTGCTGATTTGATTGAAACCCTTCAATCTTAATGACCGCCTTATAATTAGATCTAAGTATACATGTGGCGGTAAAGGGATACAGACCAACCTTTTGTACTTGGCAAAGTCTTTGCAGCTCCATGGCCAGTCTGAAAAGTGGAAATAACAAACAGAAGTTCAGTCCTAGAAAGGAAGCTACTTTTTTCTCCTAAGTTATTATACAACTACAGTACTATCTGACCTCAAGACATAACAAATGAATAATCAATTACCCTCAGTCTCTTCACCAATTCTTCATCAATTGGTTTTGGCTCTTCCTGCTGTGGCCTAAAAGAACAGAATGTGTTTGCTAGTGTAAATTGTAACACGCTAGGCGAACAAAGCCGAGAGCCATAACATGCTAATGTAAAGTCAAAGAGAACATTACTTTTCTGGAGTTGATTTTTTTGGCTTTTGTGCTGGCACTTTTGGTTTGAACTTCAGCTTCTGTGGCTATTAAGATTGAAGAAAAATAATTACAGAAACACGTTAACCTATCAATACAGCACTGTTCTTGACAATTTGCTATACCATAAAAAGAATCACCATTGGAAAACCCACCTTCTTAGGACGACGACCAGGAGGGCCTCTCTTGGAGGTACCAGCTGCATCCATTTTCTGTTTGCTCCCTATCATGAGAACATGTGCACTCGCTCAGTGAGGTCATGGAAGGTGGTGTAGATTCAATTCAAAAGTAACAAACAATTTTTTACCGAATCATTTGCTTTCCTATCTCATTCACAATCTCGGGAATTAGCCTGCTGTACCTTCTACGTCCTATCAGCTAAATTCTCTCAACCTTAGTGTTGTCATAATTCTTCTTACACAGTATTATACAACCATAATTCTGGTTATACTTATGCAGTTAAACAGCTCATGTTGGTGTTGGCTGGTGTATATCTGCAATTCATCTACAGACTGATGCATGATCCTATCACCATTCGACACCACTCCAAGTCTCCAACAATCGTCCGTATGAAATACCCAATTGTGCATACAACTCGGTACAATTATACCAAAAGGTGTTCTTGCATGCACACAAATTCCTACACTCCAACAGCGTAAATGAATCCAAAAAAGAGAAAACATCTTGAAATGCAGACAATAGATACTAGAAAGCCAAAAAAAATTCCAAGCCTGCCAGGAATCTTTTGCATAAACCAATCATCCTTCTTCTGCCAAAGAAAAACCCTTGCTCCTTCCAAATTTACACTCGTGGCGAAACACCAACAAAATCACACGAACAAGCCATTCCCGGGAAACCCTAGGAATTGGAAGCAGAGAGAAAGGGAAAAGCCCCCCAAAATCCTCAAGAATTGACCTAGCTAACTGGGTAACACAAGCAAGCAAGCAAGAAACAGAGTAGAAGCAAAACCACAGGTACTAGCTAGTAACTAGCTTTAGTACAAGAGACGAGGGCTCCTATAGAGCAAGAACAGCTCATCTATCTCTTCCTTCGCATCCATGGATTTCGATTTGCTCGCTCTATGCCTTGCACAGCTAACTAAGGACACGGAGGAGCAAAATTCGCAGCTCCTACGCACAATTCTGAAATAAATTGCTTAGAAGCACAAGCACCTGGTAGTCTGGTACAGAAATGAGAGCTGGAGATCTCCCTCTCCCAAGAAACAGCTGCTCCCAAGCTCCAAGTGCAGGTTTACTGCATCGCTACTGCCGGGGCAGGGGGAGCAGGGTCGAGGCCCCGCCGGCGAGTCTGGGTCGGCGCCCGGCGGACTCCGAGCGCGGCGAGGAGGAGCGGAGCTGCTGAGGAGCCGGGAGCAACGCAAGGACCGCGAGCCCGCGAGGCGGCGAGCGAGGAGGAGCCGAGCTGCCGAGGAGCGGAGGAGCCGGGAGCGAGGCGGCGAGCGAGGAGGAGCGGAGGAGCCGGGAGCGAGGCGAGGAGGAGCGGAGGAGCCGGGAGCGAGGAGGAGCGGAGCGGAGGAGCCGAGGCGCCGACCACCGAGTCGGCCGAGAGATTTGAGAACTTGAGAAGCGAGAGAGAGAGAGTGAGAGCGGAGGAGCTGCGGGCGAACGAAGCCGAGATAAGGGCGGACGGACCGGCGGAGGCGAGTGGAGCGCAGGCGCGCGGCGCAGCGATTGCCGACGTGTGTCCCGTGTCGGCGTGTCCGGACCTCCACCTCCAATGTAAACAGTAGCAGTCACCGACGGCTCCGCTTCAGTAAATTTTCTATACTTTTTTTTTTATCAATTTAGTATTTTAAAATTTAGATTTTAGACTAATAATTTATTTATAGATTTTGCTATAATAGAGAAACGAACTTTGTGCAACTATTTCGCAAGTAATTCAAGTGGTTCTCGTCCAACCGATGAAAGTACAACTCAACCAAAGAAGCTTTTGAGAGAATATTTTCAGCAATGAATATTTTCAGTACAACTCAACCAACGGCATCTGTTGAGAGAATATTTTCAGCAATGAATATCATCAAAACAGATTTACGCAATAAGGTAACGGATGAGTGGCTCAATGATTTGATGGTGTGCTACACTGAACGAGAGATCTTTAAAATCATTGATGATGATAAAATCATAAACTATTTCCAAGGCATGAAGTCGCGTAGAATGCATTTGGCCCGTGATTCAAATTTGTCTCGTGGTTCAAATTAGCTTATTTATGGTATGTTGCATAATTCATATGATCTAAATTTTCATTATTATTCACAAATTTCTATTAGATACCTAATTTTCATATGTTTCATACACATGTGATTTATTTCTACTCCGTACTCATAGCAGAATAATTATATATTATTGGGTATGCGTTTTCTAGTGTCGAGGTATGTACTTTGTATTTCTCTGTTTTTCGTTGTTTGTCTCCAAGATTCCAACTGTATAATTTCTATATGAATTTGAAATTTTATAAGAGTATACGACTATATTTGTGTCAACTTAGTTTAGTCCGATAAATACTTCAGCCCACCCTCAATTTTAATCACGGCCGCCCTTTGCACGCATGAAAATGAGAGTGGAGATCTCCTCTCCCAAGAAACAGTGCTCCCAAGCTCCAAGTGCGGGTTCTTGCATCGCTCTCGCTTCTTTGCTTGAGAAGTTTAGGAGGGGAAGGAGAAAGAACTCATGCCACATTTTACGATGGACCGGCGGGTGCGAGCCCACCTCGCAGTGAGACGTGGCCCGAAGAGCCTGTTCACCCAACGTGTTCCAGAAGGTTGGCGCGAGGATCGGATGTGGCGATTGCTGCAGGGAAGACGGTAATTACACGGGCTTAGAGACTGCAAGGATGAGCGGGTAGGACACGCGTCGTGTTACTGTGCGACGTGTACGAGTGGCACTTCGTGTGGGATTTTTTTAGGAATATTCTATGTTTTATTCAAAATAATAGAAATATACCCGCAGCAATATTTTTTACAGAAATATGTTTCAGTCGCCCTACGGTTAGGCGACAGCAACGCTGCCTGCAAGCCCATCCACAGGGCCACCCATAGGGCGACTGCAACCTGCCACCTCTTGAATTTTGTAGATTTTATGAATTTTATAGATTATAACTGAAAGATAATTTGGTGGATTTGTAATAAAAGTTTATGGTCGTTGCATGTTGTTGGAGCGTAAAAAATTTGTGAAACTTTTTTTTAAGAACGGTTGAACTTAGAACGATCGGTAAGTACGATGGTAAATGATATTGTGATGTTATCGAGAATTCGTACACGAAGGAAAACTGGTATGTTAATATTGTTGGATGACTTGCTATGTGAATAATTGAATGCAAAAGGACGAGGAAATAAGCTTGTCTTAATTTAAATAGACTTCATAGTACATTGAGAGTAATATGCCTCGTACTTTTTTATTACATGCATAACATAGAGCATCATGTGTGACTCACCCAACCCAACTGCTCGTACGACCTACTGTGTGGACCGGGGCCATTTTCCCTTCCTTGCCAGCTCGGCATTGAACTCCTCGGCGGCCTCTTTTGCCTTGGTCGTCATTACCCTCTTTTTCTCGCACTCCCTCTCGCGAGCCTCACGCTCTCTACGCGTACACGCCTCGAGATGAGCTTTCATCTCACGTTGTATATGCAGGGGTTTGGTCGTCCTTGCGGCACTCCTCCTCCCAGATCTCGGAAGACCTTGCGACATTCCACTCCTCGAAGTCGAGGGCCTACTAGTCCTGGTGCTTCGTGTGGGAGGTAGGGGTGGCAAAAAAGCTCGAGGCTTGTGAGATGGTTCAGCTCATTGAAGGCTCGGCTCGGCTCGTGGCACAAACTAGCTGAGCCGAGCCAGGGTTTCAGCTCGGTCCGTTAACGAGACGAGCCGAGCCGACTCGCAAGCCTCTCGCTAGGCTCGGTAGGCTCGGTCGGCCTAGCTCGACAGCGTCTTCAGCCCATCACGACGTAAATGACTCAGTACAGTAGTAGTATGTATGTATGTATGTATGTATGTATGTATGTATGTATGTATGTATGTATGTATGTATGTATGTATGTATGTATGTATGTATGTATGTATGTATGTATGTATGTATGTATGTATGTATGTATGTATGTATGTATGTATGTATGTATGTATGTATGTATGTATGTATGTATGTATGTATGTATGTATGTATGTATGTATGTATGTATGTATGTATGTATGTATGTATGTATGTATGTATGTATGTATGTATGTATGCCAATTTTCACACCTCTTTAGTCACTGAGAGGTATTATTAAAGTACATGTTACTCTTTTCTCTGTTAATTTCACCTACGGAAAGGAACCATTAGATGACATATTTGCTCATATTCTTGACAAGTTTTTCTTGCTTTGTTATGAACCTACTACATTAGATGCTCTTTCCTTTTTTATGATGTAATTTCAGTCATAAGATTACTATTGTATAGGTTTCACTGTCACTCTAGAGAATCATAGAAGTTATCATTCAGAAAAACAGATCTGAAATATAACGAGTCTAACGAGCCATAGGATTGATGCAATTTGCATATTCCACCTAACGAGCCGAGCTCGAGCTTTTCAACGAGCTGAGCCGAGCTTCTCTTTTAGCTCGTTAGCTTAACGAGCCGAGCTGAGCCGAGCCTCTTCCCTAACGAGCCTTCACGAGCCGAGCCAGCTCGATATCCAATCCTAGTGGGAGGCACAGGGGTCGGGTCCCGAGGCTGTCGGACATGTTGATCGATGAAGTCCGCAGCAGCGAAGCGAAAGGAAGGAGACGTCATACTGGTTGGTTGATTGGTTTGGGAGATGGGAAAGTTTCATCCACAAGCGATAAAAAAACAATGCGGGCCACTAGTTAGATGGAGAGGATGGCGCGAAGGTGTGGTCGTCGGCCGCTGCATCGAGAAGGGTCATCGTCGGTCACTGCCACCCGATCCGACCATCGCAAGGCTGGGAAAGGAGTCGTCGCCAGTCGCCAGCATGAGCGCAGGGAAGGGTCATCAAGCGCTCAGAGGCCGAGAAAGACGAAGTCAGCAGCGGCCGCCACCAGATCCGTAGACGACGAGGATGGGGACGACGGTCGCCATCGGATCCAGAGATGGTGAGGACTGGGGCGGTGCTCTTGATAGTCGTTGCCATCGGATTTTCCACGAGGACGATGAGGGGCCACCACCGCGCTATGAAATCAGAGGCGGAGGGGTGGAAGGGCGATGCAGTGAGCGGGAGGGGTGGAGAGGAAGGGTGATGCCGACGAGTGGAGAGGTGATGAGCGGTGGCTAGGATGTATGGATGGATATGTGGTCTCGACGAGGAAGAAGAAAGGAGAGAGGGGGCCTGGGACTTCAATTTTTATTAGATTGTGGGGCCCACCTTAAAGCCTCCCTAAACAATAAGCATTATCGCAATTTTCACAAGCCACATGAGCCCTACATTATGACCACCCCATGCCATAAAACATTGAAGAATGAAGATGCCCTGTGTATCGATAAAATATGTTGCATTACCCTGGATGAAATACGAGTCCTTGATTCACGCACGCTCTTTCGATCAGGTCAGATCGGAATCGTAAGTGTTCGCGTGTGTACCACAATTTCTCGATATGCTATCGATCGAATTGGTAATAGGTACAAGTACCGCTAGGATTAGCATCGGGTCGATTCCATGCCGGGTGCAAAAGGATCGTTTTCAAGATAAAAACTACTAATACTGCAATCAAGCATAGGTTTTAATAAGACTAAGGTCATATTCCAAACAGTTTCTAGCTTTTATCTTTTAGAAGGTAGCTTTTAATCAGAGTGGTTTCTTAAGGTGTTTTTTATAAGTCGTTTGTAGGAGTTACTAAAGGAGCCGCTTTGAACGGAGTTGCTTCTAAACACGAGTGTCCCTTATTTCCAAAATCTCACTCGTAATTAGCCAAAAGCCACAGCTAAAAACAAAAGGCCACAATACTTTTGAACAAGGCCTAAAGGGGGCAACTTTAATCCCCATCTAAAAAAGGTACATCTCAATTGTGAGTGTGATGACCCTATTTTAAGAATAGGAAAATTGTATTTCCTGCAATAGCTCAGAGTTTAGTTGCGGACAGAAAAAGAGTATCATGTCTACTCATGAGTATTTAAAAAGGATTAGCTTGATTAAAATATGACATAACGGCTAAACTACAACATCTTTACGGACATCCAAAACAAAAGTTACATCAGAAGAACCGATGAAATCCCACAAGAACGTTTGAGTGCAGTCGTAACCTAAATACTTTAGTTGTATATTCTTCCTTCTTCAGGTGTTTGTTCTTACGAAAATAAGCAAGTTTGAGTATATTAGCTACCCATCAAGCCATATAGTAAGGCTAATTAACTATTATGCAATGTGTTCAATTGGATAGAGTCACAAGTTGTAATATGCTAAGAATAAATATAAGTTTGCTAGTAAAGAACTTTGCACTTAAAATAATAAAACACTATTTAATTAGCAAGATGGTTTTATCATCCATAATTTTCACATTAAAATTATCCAAATTCTACTTATGCATTGTTATAGAAATCACCCATAAAACATAGTTCCATTGACTGGGAGTATGGCGCATTTGAATACCGTTTATTATACTCTACAGGGTTACCCAACTTTACTCACAAGATATCTCGGACTCATAATGTTAAGCTGTAGATATGTAACATGATAGTGTGCGACTTGAGTGAGATAACAAATTTGTTTTATTTCTCTTTCCTTTCTAGTCTCTACTCGGTAGGTCTGGGCCATTCAATTACGATCAGGTATCCATTGGCTTGTGCAAAAAATTGGGGACTGACATTGAATGGTCTATCGATGTGAAGAATGGCAAGCGACATAGAAAATCCAACTTTCATCTCACCACCTGTTATGCGGGTCATCCTGAAAACTCTAGGATAGCAATTCCTCATGTTGATATTTGATCGGATTGAGCAATATACTAAGCCAGGTTGATAAGTCAAGTTTGTGATTGAGTAAGATCTGTGTTCTTTACTTGGCATATGGGACTTGCCATAGATGATGCTATCATTCGCATGTCACGTGCATCACAACACAATACCACCAAAACTATATCAAATACTCAATCCTTGGGTGAGGTCATAGACTCCAATCATCTAGTGGCTACCCATCAAGTAGCCTTAACCTTCGGCTTTATTTCAAAGTTTATCGGCACTAGACCGGATAATCCTCAACAATATTTGTGAAGCATATATATTTTTCTAACCTACCAACTAATTACCAACGGGATGATTTCATAATATAGTAATACTTATGGTTGTCAAGGTAAATATGGTTTACGAAAGTATGACTGGTTTTTTAGTGGTTTGATCTAACTATTTATCATATCATTCTAAATTATTATTTTATGTAAATAACAGTGCCTAAATAACATAAACAAAAGTAACAATAATTAAATAATATGAGATCAATATGATCAAGGGTTTTTTATCACTTCTAATCTAGGGTCTTTGATCACTTCTTTATAGGCTTCAGGCTTGATACCATCTACTTCAGATGCTTTTGTAGCTTCTCCATTGGTCAACTAGTTGATTTTGGATGCTAACGCAAAAGAACGAATATAAATAAATCCCATTTTGAATAATGCAAGCTGTGAACAGAGTAAAATAAAAAATCCAAAAAGATATAAAAGATGGATTTGGACGGATAGGGTTTAAAGTAAGCTTGATTAGATTGAATGGGGTTAAAAATAGGTTAAACGGGCTCAAACATAGTCAAAATTAGTATAAACAAACTTAACGGGTTTTGGTGAACAGTAACGGGTCGAGTGCACTGTACTGGGTTGATACTATTTCTAGCGAATCGGTTTGAATAGTGCTCAGGTGGGGTTGAATGAATAGTGTTAGGCTGACTAGGTGTTATTGGGTTGCACATTGTTGGGCTCGGTTGTGAATGGCTAGCTTAGTTTGGTTGGCTGGGCTTAAGCACCGGCCCGTGCTTGCTTTGCCAGCCCACGGGCACACGCCTCAACTCGCATTTTAAGTGAGGTGGAGCTCACTCACTCCCATGGTGGTCGAACAGAGAAAAGCTGCAGTGCCGATGGCAGATGAGGGAATTGGGTGATGCAGCGAGTATCCATGGATCATGGGGAACCTATTTTGGGCTTCAACACGGATAGTGGTGGCATAAAAATGGCTGCTGACAGCAGCACATGGCCATAATAGGAGGTCAAGGGAGCACTGTGGTGGCGATAGTTTGGTTCGGTGTTGTTTGTGAAAGGCTGGCGACGGTGGCAGTAGGCTAGGGGTGGTGAGGTTAGGTGGGAAGTTAGGGGATAGCTTCGTGGTGATGAGGAGATGCTAAGGACGCGACGGAAGAGGGTGTGGATGAAGACGGAGATAGGGGGAGGTGGTAGCTCTGGGTGTGTGGCGATGCTAAAGGAGGTGGAGATAGTCGAGGAGCTCAGCTAAAAAGGCGGCTAGAGGCGGTGACATTAGGAGTGGCGCAAGAGGTGTTGCTTCTAACTGGCAATGGCACGACCAGTGTGTCAAGCAATTGGCGGCGTGATTTGGCGGCGGTGCAAATTGACGGTAAGGACAGCATGGTATTGAAATGAGCAGCTTTTAATGTCGGTGTGAGGTTATGGGTGAGGTGGTGCGGGTGCTGGTGTAGTTTGGTGCGGGGGCGAAGGCGACAGCGTGTTGAGGCCATGCAAGCATGCGTGAAAAGAGGACTGACACGAGGCAAGCTGCAACAGGCGAGGAGGTGGGTTTGCAGGAAGATGCCTCCTCAAAGGAGAGGTGTATTTTCAGAAGCGGGAAGTGGTTTGGGTTTGGTTTCTTTTCATATTTGGTAAAAACTTTCAAATTCAAATTTTTTGAAATTTTAGGTTGTCACAGTGAGTACATAAAACTTGCCATGCATGCTCGGTATGTAATCAGAATAGCTATTAACTATAGTATCTTAAAATGAAAAGGTCGTATCCTAACAAAGTGGACACTTTCTCTACTTTCTTAACTCATGGATCTCCTGCTTGCTGCTGGACGCCGATTCCTCCGTCACGGCGGAACCTTCTTGTTGTGCTGGCGCCTGCACGATGGTAACACCAAAAATCCTCACGCTGCCCACCGCAGCCGACGCAGGCTGTGCCACCTCCACGGCCGGCGCAGGTGCAGGCTGTGCCACCTCGACGACCGGCGCCGCAAGAGCGGGCTGCACCGCCTCTTCCACGGGCAGAGCAAGTGTGAGCTCTGGTATTTCCACGGCAGCCGGTGCAAGTACTTCCCCGGGCGGCGCAAGAAAAAGGCGCAGGCTAGTGTCCTGCTTCTTCTGCACGATCGGTGGACCCGCGTAGTGCTTCCTCATGTGGCCGCCGAGCGCCACTCCCGTGTTGTACACTTGGCTGCACACCTTGCACACGTGCTTCTTCTCCGGCTTGGCGCCGCCTCGGCATGCAACAGTGCCCGCGTCGTCGCCCTGGCGGACTCCCGCGGCCGCGGCCGCTGCTGCGGCTTCCCTCCGTCTGTTCTTGTGGCCGGCCACGTGGCCACCTAGCCCCTGATGCGTGGAGAAGGTTTTCCCGCACTCCGCGCACGAGAACCATTTGACATGAACTTGCTCCCCTGCAGGCGGCGGCGCAGCGGGCTGGTGGGCGACGACCTGCGGCGGAGCGGGCTGGTGGGCGACGACCTGGTTGGAAGGATTTCCTGCTGCCCCCACGATAGCCATGGACTCATTGGGATTCGGCTGCGCGCTGCTGCTCCCGTGTTCGATCTTTACGCCGAAAAGTTTGGTTCTTGCGAACGCCATGGGCATCGGCTCGGCTATCGAGAGCTTGGGCTCTGCAACCACAACGGCCATGGAGCTGTCCACTTCGTCCTCGGGGGAGACAGCCCTGCCGCCGATCCAGCCCCACTTGCCGGTCACGGCCCACCTGCTGCCAAGGGCCATCGGACGCTCCTTCTCCCTCCCATTCTCCTGCTCCTGCTGGCGCCCATGCGGATCATGGACCCTCATGTGGCCGTGCACGGCCTTCTGGCTGCCGAACTCCCTCTGGCAGATGGGGCAGGGGAACGACGCCCGCGCGACGGGGGGGTCGCCGGCGCCGGTGCTGCAGTCGCTGATGGTCCCGTCCGACCCGCACGAGGATGTGGTTGACGGCAGGCCATCCCGGCCTCCCGCGACGATGTCCTCCAGGCAGCGGTGCTTATTGATCCCCGGGCGGCCCGCGTCGTCGTCGTCGCGGGGCTGGAACATGTAGCGGCTGTCGTCCTCGGTGTCGGACCCCGAGTCGTACCCGGGCACGATCTCGTCGTCGATGTCGGGGCGGCGACGGCGCCGGGACTGGTCGGCGGAGTAGGGCATGGGGACTGGATCAGAGCCGACCTACTGCAAGCACTTCCAGAGATCGGCTGTGGCGGCGACGGCGAGTGTTGCGAGGGGGCAGCAGCAGCTAGGGTTTGCTCTCGCTCCGCTCGAGACGCGCGGCTTGTGTTGTGGGTGCATGTCGGTGGCAGCACGCAGTGGGCTGCCTTATATATCGCCGGGGTTGGTTGCGTGCGCGCGTCCGTTCGAGTGCCTGAGTCTGTTACGGCCTCGCGATTTAAACGGGGTTTTGGCAGAGATAGAGAGGGATTACTAGTTGTAATCCTGTTTGATTAGCTGGTGATTAGCTAATGTGAACACTCCCTGTTGGAGTCTGTTGGTTAAACCTTCCCCGGATCTCTTTCCCGCAAATTAAAGATCTTCTTTTTTTACCGGAAGGAGCACGTTTCTGTTTTTTTGGCTAGCGATCGCGAGCGCTGGGCGAAACCTGCATCAGCCGGCACAAGCCGATAGAGTGCGCCCCAAGCAATCAAGCGGACAGATATGCATTGCGCCGTATATAATGCAATCTCTACTGCACAATACATCTCTTTCGTGGTGGGCCTTGGACTAAGACGCAATCTTTTGGAATTTCGTCAGCCCAACAGAAACGAAAGGAAAATAACATAAGAAAAGTGCCGATAAATGCTAAAATTTTGTTACGCATACGCTGGGCTCAATATGCATGTTTGAGCCCATCTGCCGCGCAGTGGGCTGTCCATGCCTGCCTACACTCGTTCCCCATTGGCAGTTTAGAGTGGCTCGACGCTTAATTTTTCACGTTAATTTGCAGGTGAATTCTAACTTCTAAGCCCAGTCATAACTGGCTAGTACATGGGTTCTTCACCGGCCCAGCCATACGCCCGGCCCAAGCAAGTCCTTTTCGATTCTCTCGTACGCATTCATTGCGCGATTGGGCTCCGTCACCGGCTCCCATCCGACCGGTCATCATGACCCGGCCGTAAGCAGCACGCACATTAGCATGGCTGGCACCTACTAGTAGAGAGACCTTCCATCGTTTCGTGCAGATAAGATATACGTGGACTAACCGGCTTTGATCGTGCCGTTCACGTACTAGCACACGGCCAAATTTTACGTGTCGAGCACTTAGCTCAAGGCATCGAAGAGAGAGAGAGAGAGCTTGGATCATATACTAGCACAGAGTTCGTCCATATACGAGGATCAGACTCGAAGATACCATCGTTAGCAACTTGCTTTCCGTCTGGAACGCAGGAATTTTTACAATTCCTGTAGAAACTGGTATGCGTACGTTCCAAATAGACCTTGGCTTACGAAACGATGGAATATTCGGGTATCCATGGATGGGTCAACCGTGGAGCATCAGCAGGCGCACGCCTGGAGGCGGAGCGAAAGGCAGTGTCAACGCGGACTCCGAGGTGCATTCCCTGCATTTACTATTCCTTGCAGTCGCAGGCATGCGTGCGTACTGCGTGCACACACATTCTCGCGTACAAATCCTAAGGACTTGTCACTTCGAGTCAGTCTGTCCTATCTACCGCTACCCCAGACCGCAGTGTGTATTTATACTTCCATCTCCTCCTGCCTATACTGCTGCCGCCATTAATCTCCTCCTGCCCCCCGCACTCATCACTCCATCCGAAGTAGAGAGACAGAGAGAGAGAGCAGCAGCAGCAGCAGCGAAGTTCTCTCCAAGACGGAAGTGAATGAGCGAATGTGAAAGGAGCAATGCAAAAGGGAAGATGAGCTGAGCTGGGCTTTTCAGGAAGCAGGGTGGAATGCAAGAACTGAAAGTACCGGGGGCAGGAGACGCGTGGCCCTGGAACACACACATGGCTCCATGGTGAGGTCGAGTGATGGGACGGCTCGTTTCTACATGCGCATACTGCTTGGCATGGCATTCATTCCGATCTCATCTCCCGAGGGAGGGGAGTGCGAACGAGAGAGGACGACTGACGAGGCTGGGGCAGAGCGAGCAGGGGAAAGGGAGGCAGAGTAGCCAGAACCACCGGGCGAGCAATAACTTCGTCATCCTCCTCTCTTTGGTTGCTCCCACCCCCTCTTCACCGCCTTCCCTCCGTTTTGTCCCCCTGGCCCGTACTCACGTACGCCCACCGCCCCGGCCGGGCCCCATTGGACTTGTGCTGCCTGCCCATCCTCTCCTTCCATCTCATCCCATCGCACGAAGCACGGGGTTGATGGACTACTTGTGCTAATTCCTCGCCGTGGTCTTCAGGTATTTGAACGAGCGGTAGTAACCTGGTGCTAAACATTTGGTTATCTGCCCATGCCGCTGGTGTACGTGGGGATCACGGCGGTGCACAGTGCACGCACAGGCGCAGCGTGACGCCGCACGTCGTGGATACGGATCCCAAGAATGATGAGGGAAAGGGAGAGTCGCTGAGCGCTCGCATTTGCTCCGGACGAGAAGACACGGCCCGACGAGGCAGGCAGAGCGGGAGGACCAGTGCTAAGCATGAGCTCCCCTGCGCCTCGGACGTTGACAAGTCGATCGCTTCGGCCGAGGCGGTATATATACATGATAGGCGTTTTCACATCATCTCTCCTCACTTCGCCGTTGAAGTCCAAGCTCGGAACCACCACCCTGATGTACCGCTGGCTCCAGAAATTCAGCGCAGGAAGGGACTCCGTAGCCATGTGGTCTTGGTGTGTGGTGTAAACTCAGGGGCTCATCGCTTGGTACACTGGTTTGATACAGCAGATCGGTATGATATGGAGCACCGTTTAATTGTTGATCTGAACCCTGCTTTTTCGCCCGAAAAACAACACGAGTACTGAAATCCCTATGCGCCGGCCGGCCGGGTCTTCCCAGGTGTCAGCCACGAGGCCGCTCACCAGTCCCATCCTGTGGATTTACGGGCGCGGCGCACCCGAATACAGGGCCGGCCGTACGCGTATGGTCAAGCTACGCCCGAAGGATGGGTCACCTCGGAAGGGACATGCAACTTTTCTCCCCTCGCGCGCGCGCTCCGCGACACCGGCCTCGTCGCTTTTCCGCTCGCGCACGCTCTTTCTCCCCGCTCCGCCCCCCCATTGTTTTCTGCGTCGCCGTACGCGCCTCGCGAGAAGCACGCGGCCGCCCGACACGAGCCGCGCACCCCCACCGCTCCGCCCGCGCGCGCGCGCGCGTAACCCATCCATCTCCTGGGTGGGATATGTTAACTGAACGACCCTGTTGTAATGTGATCCACTAGATGGATCTTGTAGTACATGTTAACTAGCAGACGTTATAGGATCCGAAAGATCTTTCTATTGATAACTTTCTATTGTGCACGTACAGCTGATTTGTTGATTCTTTTTCAACTATTATCGATTGTTTCTGTACGCCGTACGGCATAACTTATGTAACACAAAGCCCTGCAACTTGTTAAGGTGTGGCTTCTCCAAAACCTCTTATTATCTTTACATGGTATCATAGCCTTTTCTTCTACCCCAAATCCAATGACAACTAGCTCAGGATCATCCTCGTCAAACTCAAGCATGGCCACGGCCGTCGTATCTGTGTCTACTGGCTTGCTGCCAACTCCGTCGTTCGGGCATCTCGTTAACATGAAGCTGACCCGCGACAATTACCTTCTCCGAAAGGCCCAGATTTTGCCCTACCTCTGAGGACAACAATTTCTGGGTTTTGTCGATGGCTCGTTGAAGGCACTCGCCAAGACAATCATGTAGACCGTTGCTGGTTGTGATGCATGTTGGGAATTGGATAAATCAAAAGAAGTAAAAAGAGACAAAAGAACGAAATTGACTGGCGAGCTTCAACTTAATTAGCAAAGCTTCATACTATGCTTTCATTAATATCTTGCACACACATCTGAAGCTAACAAAACAAAGCTTACCGTTGTAGGGGTGGCCATCACCTAAGCCCATCCGGCCTGCTAGAGAGTGTAAGTCCAAAATAGAATATGTGTAATGACATAGATACCACTATGGGGGGCACATGAGCATAAAGGTAGGATTGTAAAATATGTTTCATGGAAATATATATACATGATCTGGACATAGGGAAGGGGCAGACATTACCCATCATCTTCACTCCACTACTCCCCTCATATACTGTTTGGTCAGTAGCCACAATAGTTGGCGCCGTCCGTGGGACGACGAAGAGCAAGCTGTAAAATTTGAGAAGTGATGGCACCAAAAAAAGCTTTATCGTCGTCAAGGAAGAAGCGGAGCACGATGGCAGCGCTCGCAAACGCCAGGGCCTCGGTCGGCGCACCACCGGAGTCTACGTCAGCAACTGGCGCGGATGGCAACGCTGGTGTTGCAGGCGCCGATGTCGACATCCGTGGCGTGGCGGCTGACCCTGCCGCTAGTGCGGAGGTTGGCCTCGATAGTGGCGCCCGGGTCGGCGGGAGAAGTGACGCCGATGCCCACGTTGGCATAGCCAGGACCCGGCACCCAGTGCGAGAGCGACAGGTGGCACCGACGGCTATTTGTATTCGAGAATATTCGTATCCGTATTTGAGAATATTCGTATTTGCATTTGTATTCGAGAATATTCGTATCTGTATTCATATTTGAGACTATTCGATTCGTATTCGATCCGTTTCTAGAACCCATGAAAAATCCGTACGAATTTTGTGACTCAAAATTTGAATTTAGGCGGTTTAAAACCGGTAACCGGTCAAAAACCGGTGAAAAATCGTCAAAACCGTTAGGAAACCGTTTTATTCGATATTCGTATCCGAGAAAATCCGTATTCGAAAATATCCATTTTCGTATTCGAGAATATTCGTATCCGTATTTAAAAATATTCAAATTCGTATTCGTATTCGTTTTAAAAATATGAATTCATATTTATATTTAAGACTATTCGATTATATCCGATCCATTTCCATACTTAAAAAAATTGAACTCCAGTAATAAAGCCACAGGCTCTGCGCAAAACGACAAAGTATACCAAGTTTTCAAGGCAAAGCTTCCTATACCACATACTCCTACGCCCGTGTATGTATTGGGACTGAAAACAGTGAAACGTGTATGAAAGAATTGATTGCAGCAGATACCACATGGCATTTGGTGGATAAGCGCTGCCAGGCTGCAAGATTATCCCAGTACGTACTACCACACGCTGATCTCGATGGATTAAGCTCCGCTTATTTAGATTTGAACTTCTAACTTCTAACTTATTTTTTACTATTTCTAAATTTCGTCTTTTCTGACTTTTTAGTTTTTTGCTTTTTTTTGTCGGTTCTTTTTTCCATATGCATTTCATTATCTGTAATTGGCTAACCTGTTTTTTCTATTTTTATTTTTTAAATTTAGTTACGCTAAATAAATCACCATTAGTTACAGTATAATTTCTATCAGCTATAGTATAATTTTAGCTATAAATTAATTTATTTTAATCTAACCGACCGAGCGGCACCTAAACATCATGCGGGAAGCACCCAAATTAATTGCCGAGCTAGATTTGGTAGCCGACCACCTGCCGCGCGGTCCACCCTCTAGTACGTACTAGCTGCTGATTTGACAACCCTAATACTCGCCCCCTATCACACAGTAGTGACCATAGTACAAATTTACAAACGACAATTCCAACTTCCAAGTAGTCGACATCCCTGCGTGACGACTCTCCAATGGGGCTAAAGATCACATACTAGCACCCATTATCAAATAGGAGCACGTACAATCTGCAAGCTAACTTGTCATGATGAGGGTTGTCGATCCAAGAGTTGTGACCATCATGGTATTGAATAGGAAGGGTCCTGAGAAAGGGACCCAGGTGCTCAATCATGCATTACATTCTTTCCTGATACATGCATTCATTAAGAGGTGGAATTAAAACAAAATATTTCACCATCAATAATATATATATATATATATATATATTATGCTAAATAGTAATATATTCTATAATTTTTAGCATCAATATTTTAACATAACCGATGACAGTATATGATAATAAAGAAGTAGTGATCGAAATACTTACGAAAATGAAGAGATCTGATAGTAATATTGGTTGGTTGCAGTAAACTGAAGAAACTAAGGGTGAAACTATAGATAAAAGTTGGTCGGCACTGATAAAATACATCATCTGACCCTAATGGCTTGTTAACTGAAAACAAAATTACTTAAAGTTTTCAAGTAAAAAAATAGAATGATCAAATGTAAATTAATGGATTACCTTTTAGTATTTAGGTTCTGTCAAGTTTATAAAGCGATAAACCACAATATTATTGGTAATTTTTGTCAATTCTTATTTCTCTACATAGAAAATAAGTATATCATTTATGAAATTATCATTGATTAATTAAAAAGGTTAATTGGACAATATAACAGTGGCTTACTAGACATTGTGGTCAAATACTACAATTTTACCTCTGATTTACAATGAGCTAAGCCAGTATTCCAAAAATCAAAATTAAAATACTAAGTCTTAACCCGACAATTCGATTAAATCAATCAACAATCATTACATTAAAACTCTATCTCACAAATTTAGCCCCTGTTCTTAAAACAAATTGGAAGAATTGAGATAAATTAGAGCAAAGTACATACTGATTGGGTAGACCTAAGCTTCCTTTGGCCGGTGAGGGCGCGAAGCAATAGGGACCAGGTGGCGCCGCGGCGAGATGGCAAGGAAGGACGGTCGGTGGTGCTGATTTCTCCTGTTCTCCAGCGACCGGTAGCTGTCTGGCTGGGTGCGATTGTGCGGTGGACGTGGTGCATATCTACTGGCCAACCATGCGAGACGAACATACGTCGAGAGCTGCTGCTAGGTGACATGCTTTGGGATCGATCAAATGGACGCTGTGACCTGCTACGGTCCCCCTCTTAGGCCGGCTCAAGGGTTAGCTCAGCCTGCTGTAGTTGCCTCATGATCTCTGAGGTAAGTAGAGGCTCCTCATGGACTGTTGTTAGCTTCTAGGAATTTAGGCCGTTAGTGCTCCCTTCATTGGGCTTCAAGGAAAGAACCGGGTGCACTGAGTTTAGATTAGGGGTTCATACATAGATTAGAGGTGTTGATCCATGCTAAAAAAAATTTTGGACTTGGTATCTTGTGACACTGGGCCCAATTACCTGGTGCCACCCGTGCATACATTCAATCATGGTCACGGTTGTGTTTAGCCCTGGGCTGGTGTTATGGGCTTGGTAGGATGAGGATGCTCCGTATTCTGACTCATTGGTATCAAAAGGGCCCAGTCCCAGCTAGCCAGTGGGCTAAGGCTCTGTTCCATATAGTTTCTGACTTTTGGCTTTTAAAAGCTGGCTTTTAAACAGTAGTTTTTTAAGGTGATTTTTATAAGATGTTTGTAAGAGTTACTGCAGGAGCTATTTTGAACAAAGT
Source organism: Bonia amplexicaulis (assembly GCA_036346245.1). Taxonomy (NCBI): domain Eukaryota; kingdom Viridiplantae; phylum Streptophyta; class Magnoliopsida; order Poales; family Poaceae; genus Bonia; species Bonia amplexicaulis. Next base: position 4,433,654 of record CM070736.1, on the reverse strand, counting down.
GGTTTTTCAACGCAAGTGTCTCTTACTCCTCGATCTCTCTTGCAATCAACCAAAAGCCAAAATCATAGCCAAAAGCCACAGTACTTTTGAATAGGGCCTAAGTGTCTATTCAAGACGTGCTCATTGTCATGGTAAAGACATGGTCATGCGTGGATCTTTCCAAATCTTGGACCAAAATGGTTGAGGGCATGCCTAGAGCAAGATGAATTATATTTGGTTAATTTCCTTATTCAAGTCCTTTATATTTGGTTAATTGCTAGTTTATTCAAATCCAGTACCGTGTAACTTAAATCTTACAAAAAAAGTGTTTGCCTCGAAAGAGACCATTACACAATTACAAACAGAATTTAGACAAATGTGGCATATATGTTCGATTTGGATGCTCACATTTGTTTTGATATTTCTGTAAATACCTGATCATCATAACATATATTATTATTTAAATTTTATTTTCCTCAACCCTCCACCAACGATGTACCTAAGCCTCTACCCAACCTATGCAAACGCCTTATGGCCACCTAGCCTTCTAGTGTACCTCATCTGCCTCTGTACTGCACGACTAGTATAGTGCCAAAGCCTCCTCAATGCTTCACCTCCTGACCTCCCACCACATTGCTACTGCTAAGTTACAATCAAGTCTTCTCCACCATTCACCTCTTGTGAATGGTGCTATTGAAGCCACCTTGCAATCTTCCCATTATCACTTTTCCACCACACACAAACCGAATCTAACAACATTGTATACTTCAAACCTATTGCTGGCTACCACCCTAGTTGCAATTGCAGCATCTCTATTTCGTTGCACAAGCTTCGTGTAACACCGCCTAAAGGTTAGGGCATGAGCAATGTGGGAGGATCTAAGATTTTTATCTCAACGCCATGTAAGCAGGAGCCAAGCTAGCAAATTTATGTATGATGTTTAGCCCCTTTTGCACTTCAAAATGTGGTTCCAATAGTAAATAGAAAAGAGTCATGCTAGCGCACAGTATACTGTTAGAAAGGATCCTAATAGTATAAGCAAGTTTCACTGTGTTTCATCTAAGTTTCACAAGGTTTCACAGAGTTTCGAACATGCTTCATGAAACTTAGTTAACTTAGACATAAAATAACTTTAAACTTTATGGAACCTCATGAAACACCATGAACTTAAATATAAAACCTTATAAAACTTAGTCAACTTTGCCCTGAAACCTCTTAAAACTTTATGAAACTTAATGAAACACTATAAAACTTAATATGAAATACCATAAAATTTCATGAAACTTAGTCCTAAAACCTACTGAAACTTTATGAACCTCATAAAACTTAGAGTTCAACTTCATGAATCCGCTACAAAAAACTTTCAACTTCATGAATCCGCTACAAAATGTTTATGAAACCTCATGAAACACCATAAAACTTAGACATAAAATCTTATGAAACTTAGTCAACTTAGCTTCATAAAAAATCAAACAAAGAGCAAAATCCCCCGATGTGCTCACCTGTGGCCATGCTACCACTTGTCACGGTGGTCCCACACTTGTCAGGACACCACAACTATTATACTTCCCGCCTGCCACTGGGCTTGCCTGCAGCTACACGGCCACTACATGTCACTAAACCAAGAGCTACCATGGGGCCTCGATGCCACATTTTGCTGACCGAGCACCTCTACAGCCTCGTCACCCATGCCATGAAGGCAAGCTCCACCAAGGCCTCGTAGCAACACAACGTCGAGCCAAGCACTATCGTGTGCCTCATCGGCTCAGGAAACCACTGAAAATGAATCTAATAATGATGGTTACAAATTTGGTCACTGCCAAGCTCACCACAACCTCTCACCACGCTGCCATAAAGATTTTGGCATGCCCTGCAGTTGAGAGCTACTAGCCATCATCATCAAGCACCATGCCTCCTCACCGAGATCCCACGAGCTCCCATTTGGATTTTGAGATAGAGAGAGAGAGAGAGGAAGAACAAGTGGCTCTCATGTGAATTTGGGATGGATAATGTTTCCCATCCATTTGGATTGGGCAGGAAGGTTCAGGAGCATCTCCTATCCAATAGCTCTTGGTGTAATGGATCCAACACATCAACGATCTTGTGCTATTTACACGTGGAGGAGACAAAAAAGACATGACACCTCAGATCAACGGTTAGATGGTATGCCATCAAGATGGACTCAGATAATATACCATCCATTAGATTTTCTCAATAGAAAAACCAACTCCCTTCTCAATCCACACATCTCTCCACCCCTCCCTCACGTTTCTCTCCTACCCTTTGATCCCCAATTCTTCTACCCACCATCACCTCCAAATTCCACTACGCAGCATGAATTTTTCACCATCGCCAAGCATTACCAGCACCGACTAAATTATTTACCCTAATTCACCACCATGTGCTTTAGGTCCTCTTCTTTCTCACGCTAAATCATAGCCACACCCGTGAAGATGGCAAGGTCACATGGCGAAGGTATTGAGGGTTATAACGGCAAAGTTGAGGACACATGCGAGGCTTTCTTGGCATAGCATCACCCTGCAATGGCTATGGGTGGGTTATTTTTGGCTGTGGCTAATGGCTTATGGCTACGGCTGATGCCTTTTGGCACTAACACGGACGCTTGTGTGAACATACCAAATGCCAATAAGCCGCTTCAAAAAGATCGTCCCAATAGCCACTTCGAAAAGACGATGGAGAAGCTATCCCAATTGTTTGTTCGAAGGAAGTCATAAGCCAAAAAGAAGGGGGCCTATAACCGGGTTAGGAAAGGCTAACAAATTCTCAGTCTCTACTTTGTTTGAAACAATGCACATACTTTTAGGGTCAAAAGGACCTTAGAAGGAGAAGTGGAGTATAACTCCTGAAGCGCTCAATACAAACTCACATATGTATTTTTTTTCATAAGATCTAGAACACGCAAATATATTAATGAAATATAAACAACAAGGGAGATTTAAGCGTTCTTCTTTGGAGGCTATAAATACTCAAAATAAAACGTGAAAAAAAATTTAAAATTCCCTCATTAGCCAAGAGACAAAGTAGAAGAATACACACCACTTATTTTGTTGGGGCCATAAATAATAGTGTAAATTAATTAGATATGAATATTACAAGTATAGTTGCTTAACAGACCCAACTATATTTTCATAGAAATCGGAATTTTATAGCAAATAAACCATATTTCCAAATATAGCGACAGTTGCGCAGAAAATTCAAGTAAGATGAAAAAGATTACACACACTACTACCGAGAAGGCTATACTGGATGCCTCATCACAGACGGTTCCCCAAAATCCGTCAGTGCTGTAATTATCACTGACGATTTTACAAGTGTGACCATCTATATTACTAGTGATGGCTAGAACCGTCTGTGATACATAATTATCACAGACAGTTTATGGTTAAAACCGTCTGCAAATTATCATAAACGGTTCGGATTAAAAACCGTCTATGATAAATGCAGACTTCACATACTATTTTTAATATAAACCGTCTATGATAATTCACTTACACCTTCAATCATAAACCGTATGTGAAATGGGATACGCCATAGACGGTTTTTAATTCGAACCGTCTGTGATAACTCGCAGATGATTCTTAACAAGAATCGTCTATGATAATTATGTATCATAGACGGTTTATGGTTGAAAGTGTCTGTAATATATACTGTGTTATTAAACACCCAGTCCATCCCGACAAATACGCAGTGAGCAAGGGTTATTTCTATAAAGGAAATAGCCATATAGAATTTTGATTTGTAAATCACTTTGAGTTGTGATTCGCTTTGAGTTGTAGTTTAGTTTGAGTTGTAACTCACTTTGAGATGTAATTCACTTTGAGTTATAATTCACTTTGAGTTGTAATTCAGTTTGAATTGTAAATCACTAGCTATACAAAAAAAAACTATCACATATGGTTTTTGTATTAGTGTCTGTGACACGTACATGCTACAGATGGTTTTTTGTGTTAGCCGTCTGTGATACGTACATATCATAGACGATTTTTTATGTTAGCCTTCTGTGATATGTACACATCACAGGTGGTGTGTCATACTAGCTGTCTATGATACGTACATATCATAGACGGTTTTTCATACTAGCCATCTGTGATATGTGCATATCATAAACGGTTATTTTTAAAAACCGTATGTATTGTAACTTTTCATAGATGGTAATTGTTAAAAACTTTTTGTGATAATATTCTCCTATATATACTCGGGTGAAAACCTAACTCACTACTACGCCGAACATTTAGGTTTTCCAACACACCCACACGCCTTCTCAGCTCCCCCTTCTCCACCTTCGACGCCGCTGACCCCATCCCCACCCGAGCGCCCCTGACCTCGATGCCGCCAACCCTCCTCCATGCCACTAGCTAGATCTCTGGATTTCTACAAGGTTTCTTCATATCTCATTGATTTGAATCCTAACGGGTGATCAAAGAAAGGTATATACAACTTTCTCTCTCGCTCTCTACAAAATCTCTCGATCCCTCGTTCTATTTCTTGATCTTATGTTACTTGTCATATCTTTGGCTTGCATTAAAGCACATATAAAACTAGTTACATGTGTCCTACAAAACCCTAAATAGAACTCTATCTATGATATGGCATAAGAGAGATGTTCTATTTGATTCATATGCAAATCTAACAAGATAATTTTTTATCACGAAAGCAAGTAATAGCTAGCTAGCATTCACTACTATAAAAAGGGTCATCCTAGATGCCTCATCACAGACGGTTCAACACAAACCGTTAGTGATAAAGTTACCATAGATAGTTTTATAAGATGGATCGTCTAAGTTCACCGTGATGAAAAGTACGGTCTGTGATGACCTACTTATCACAAACTATTTTTATTTTGAACCATCTATGATGGTTCAGAACAAAATACGTCTGTTATATCTGTACTTATCACAGACGGTTCTTTAATATTTCAACTTACCCGCTATCGCTGAATTTGAATTTCCTGCTCATCTCACTGGATTTGATCTTAAAAATTGAAGGATCGCCTGTTCTTCTCCACATCTCCGCATCTCTCTTCTCACTTCTCCTCCCCTCCTCTCCTCATCTGATCCTCTTCTCTTCTCGCTTCTCCTCCTCCACTTCTCCTCACCAAATTTTCCCGTAAAAATAGAGGGCCCAGTCAACTCTTCTCCTTATCTCCTCCTCTCTCTTCTCCTCATCCTCTCCTTACCCCACCTCTTCTTCAATCCCATCTATCTGATTTTGTTATAACTTGGATGCCCAAAAATTTGGTTAATTCTAGATTTTTACCATGGCTTGGTACAGCTATGGTAAAATTACACTTTTTTTATCACTTGTATAGCTATCACAGACATTTGTTTACCAAGAACCGTCTGTTATAACTGATTATTATAGACGGTTCTAGTTTTGAACCATCTGTGATAACGGATGATCACAAATGTTCTAGCTCCAAACTATCTATGATAACAGACGGTCACAAACAGTTCTAGTTTTGTACCGTCTGTGATACGGTTTTCACATATGATTCAAAAAACGTCTGTGATAACCCCTATTATCACTAACCCATGAAGTCAAACTGTTCAAGGAACAATCTGTGATGCCAGCTCCGAACCGTTTGTGATGACCCTTTTTGTAGTAGTGATTCCTCGGCTGATCCAGACAAATTGTATGTTGTAAGCATATATAGAGATATACCTCATTCCATTTTAGATATCTCATTCAGAGATCTCCTTTATGTTCATGCTTTCCCTACCATGATCTCTTTTTAGAAAGTTAATCCAACTTCAAACTTAGCAGATGATACAATCTTTATTTTCATGCTGATTTCCGATATATATGTATAGAAATACGTGTATGATGTATACATGCGGTTGTGAAAATGGTGTTTGTCTACTGAAGATATGCTTTTTTTAAGGGATAGAAATTGATATAGAGAACGTTGTTGTAATATATGTACGTTGATTACGTTCATTGATATTTGACATTGTGTGTAGATTGAACGTATTCATTCTTGTTAATTAAGGCACTTTAAATATTTTCTTCTTTTAAGAAAAGTATACATGTTTCTTGACATTGTGTTTAGAATTGAACCTATTCATTCTCGTTAATTATGGTACTTGAAATATTCTCTCCTTCATTCATGTTTCTTTTGCTAGAAAGTTTCCATAGATAGCAAGGAAGCAAGATGGCATCCGCACAGTCTTCACCGCCGTCATCGACGTCGCCGAATGCATTTGGCACCCCGATGAAAGGGGTACCTAAGCGAGATGGCCGAGGAATATTCAAAAGGCCTGAGGCCCGAATGACCATCATGGAGGTCACTCCCGTTGTGGTCTCTCTACATCCTAAGAAAGCAGCGACAGCATTCCGGACCACTTATGGGATAGTTGCAAGGGAACGGGTCCCCACCACCACACCAAGCTGGAAGTCTATGACAAGAGAAGAGAAAACGCACCTGTGGAATGAAATTTCAAGGTTGTTCGAGATCCCAACAGAAGTCCAGAGACTCATGCGACGGCAGGCATTCCTCGTGATGGGAAAAGTGTAGAAGTCCTTCAAGAGCACACTTGTTATAGAGTACGTGAACAAGGATAGAACGTTCTTCGTAAAGTATCCTTTCATGTCACTAGACACACGGGACGCCTTTGTGCGGATGAAGACGATGGCCCATAGATTCAACACCACTGGATATGCAGGTAAAATATCACAATAGAGGAGGGAGGAAGAGAAGGCAATCCGGTCGGAGGCCTCCCCGCTATTTGCTGGGATCACAAACGAGCGTGCCCAAAACTGGTTTAGATCGAGATCATCAACCACGTCTTCGGGTGCCGTGTCTTTCATAAACTAGGCAGATGAGAAAGTGTCCTGATGTCTGGTAAGAAATATCGAACTAACTAGTTGTTAATAAGTCCACAATTTCATATGGTTTAAAATATCATGATGGCCTCTTTTAGCAAATATTGACTGTTGAATCTTCTCAAAGCTCCTTCAAAGCAGTCAGAGAGAGGGATATACTATCCACTACCCTAGTAAACAGGGAGCACTTGGGTCACACGTTAGGCATTGGGTTTTACGTATCTTGGAGGCAGGGATTCTCACACGACTCCGAGATGTATAGGAGTAGGAAGAGAACCAAGGGTGAGCGGAGGAACTATTGAAAGAGGGGATTCGTGCAGAATTTTGAGGAGAGATAGCATTATTGAGGGGAAAATTGAATCAAGTCCTCAACCAATTATAACCTGCAACTGTTATTTTGGGAGCCAATCCCCCTCAAAGTCTGAGTAGTTGTACGTCCACGCCACTTTCGGAACATAGCGAAACTCAATTACCTGTTGACGACATCTAGGTAATGTACATATCTAGAGATACTACATAGATAGACCTATTGGACATCTCAGCTAATCATGTATCATTATTTAGGGCCCACGCCGTGCAACCTCAGATTTGGGATTGTTGGCTCCATTCCCATTGAGGCTAGGCAGGGGTAGCGTATCCATACCCACCAGGGACGTTGTGCACAGTGCCTAGCTAGGGATCGACTATACAAAGTTCTAGGTGGACATGGTACATGACGTTTTTAGGGCCATCCCACTGGAGAAACCCCCAAATGACAAGATCATGACACTAGGAGATGCTCTCCACACATTTGTTCAGTGGCCCAAGAGAGACATCACTCAGGACCCTTCCGTGCTAGCATCTACCCAGCATGAACAACTGGCCTCTCCACATGACCATCTACAACGTACGACCTCTCTGACCCTTCCTTCGATGTCACCATGTGCACCTAATCCGTATCGGCAGGCTGCCACATCGGCTCCCATTAAGACCACACCAAGCATAGATCAACAACGTGCCCATTCATCTCCCGTGAAGAACAAATACCAGTGTGTCAGCAAGACCAAATTGAAGAAAATCAAGGCACCTCAAGAGCACTAGACATTCTTGCTAGGAAAGCCGACGGTCCTAGATACGCTCGTAGCAGCTTGGAATGGGTGCCGCTTCTTTGCATGCGTGGTACATGAGAAAGACCAACCAGATGAGGACACAACACCATATGGGTTGCACCGTCAAGTACACAGCAAAGCATTTTCTCCACGAGCCTGGCTACTTCATTGTGGACTTCGATGACTTGTTCAACCTCTTCAACCTCGACACCCACAATGCGTCACTTTTAAGATGTTGGACACTATAAGTGTGTACAATTATGGTCTACATTAATGTAATACTGATAAATATCATAACTCCTTGTTTATGTATAGACACATGATGCTAGAAGCCAAACAAACAAAAGAATTGGTCAGTTTTCTCAACTCACATTTGATCTCTGAGTAATACATCAACAAAAACGCATTCTACGTTGAGGATTACGTAACAACGGGACTGCTTGTTCATAATGACAAGGAGTATATACTTTTACCCTACAACCACCGGTAAGTGCTTCACTCATTCTTATATTCATTGATTTGTACTTCATATGCAACATGAACATAATTTTAAGGACTATGATGGTATACATGTGTAGGTGGCACTGGATTCTAATTGTCATTATACCAAAGTAGAAAAAGGTAATATACCTTGATTTTCTAATCAAGAACAAGCACGACTTCACACTTGTACAATAATTAATTGACAATTAAACTCATTTTTATCCATAAATAACTCTATGTACCCTTCATTTGCAATGGTTGAGGCTAACCTTTTTAGAATCGCGTAGGTCGTTCGCCGCGTACATTACCAAAGGAGGGAGGCACGTTTAAGGGAACACCACATTGCGACATGTGACGAAATTTTTGGTACCCGCTAGTACACAATAATTCTATATCACATTTCGTAATTAATGATGCCTCTCAAGCTGAACAAACCTATGTATGTAATTCTATTTTTACAGTACCACTAACAGTTACATGGCAACGTATATAGATTCTATGTTTGCCGCCACATGCAAGAAATCATGGGTGGTAGGCCCAAGGATCTAGTAGTTTGTCAATATCACAATAATTATTTTCTACCTATCAATTATATACATAAGTGCTTACGACTTTACTCTTCCTAGCGACAGTGCATCAACATCCCTTTAAGCACAGTCCAAATGAATGAACTCTTCGAAATTTGAGGACGGCTCACCACTTTTTTAATGGCGGAGGACATTAACCTAAAAGGAGAGTTTCACACGCACGAGCCTAATTAAAATTTTTAGTGACAAATAACGATTTCGTGGTATAAACCATTTATGATATGTAGCACTTCACTAGCGGTTGGTAGACAAAACCATCTGTTATATCTGACATATCACAGACGGTTTCGTGGTTGAAGTTGTCTGTGATAGTTGGTCTTTACAGATGGTTCTTTATACGAGCTGTCTATGATGCGGCTTATCGCAAACAACTCAAAATCAGTCTGTGATAATCGCCTGTTATCACAGACACAATAAATCAGACGGTTCAGAAACCATCTTTGATGAGAGTTTAAAACCGTCTGTAATGACCCTTTATGTGGTTATGAGAGCTACTAAAACATCACACATGATGACCATGGAGGGATGTAAAATATCAAATTGATGTTGTAGGTCCCCCAATCAAAGTTATCAATACCATTTTGTTCTGGCCAGTATGGACCGGTATATACCATATCGGCCCCTAAACCAGTACAAAGTACCCGTACGTTCTGTACCGGCCCAAATATCGGTCAATTCTGGCTCGATACCGGTCAATATCAGCCATACCTGTTTTAATACTGGTCAATATCGGCCGGTACCAGTGGAATTGATAATACTATCAATTGAACTATATGTTATATTTGATAGTACTACTATGTATTTGGAATAATATTAGAAATAACATTTGGTGTGCATATAATGAAATAATTATATACTCATATTATTATATTAAATAAAAAATGATAAGTCAGTATGTATCAAAATATATCATTCTAAGAACCAAACCGATACTACCAATGAACGGTATTGACAAGAATGCCCTAGTCCGTTCCATCGCCCGCCCCCTCTTAATAACTACGCATCCAATAAAGAACACGGATATCAAATTCCATTCTTTTAACCTTCCATACCCTTTCCCCACAAGGGCAGAACCCATCCCCACTTTTTCTCCCTCTTCCTCGCAACATATACCACGCACCTCACCATCTTTTGGTGGGCTCTTTCACCTCTCTCTCTCTCTCTCTCTAAAACAGACACCTAAAGAAGTAGAGCAGGAGGGAGGAAAAAGGAGAGCACTCCGTTTAAAAGGAGCAGCAACTGCCGGGAGGAGAGGAGGGCGAGGAGAACGGTGAGGAGCCAGAGGAGCGTGGAGGCGAGGAGGCCGCGGTGAGGCGGCGTGGAGATAGCGGAAAAAATCGTCCAGAAAGAGTACGTACGCAGCCATCCACCGCCGGCGTCGGATCCGATAGATAACATCTTCCTTTCTTTTATCCCCTCTCCCCTTTTGTTTTTGTCTCCCTAGTTCCTACTACACACAGTCACACTCTTTTCTTCTTCGTTCCAATTAACTAAGAGTCGGGCCAGTGATCCAAGAAGAGCACATGCCGGGAGCTTTCCTTAGTTGTCAGAGTATTCAGATATCTCATGCGCACAAAGTATTGCCATTTCACAAAGAAACCAAAGTTCCAGACTTTGTATTATTCTTGAAAAAGAAACTTCATACCCGTTTCAAACTGCAACAAACAAATAGACAGATACTCGATTTTGCTCTCTTTTTTCCTTCATTTTTTATGTGCTCAAACCCCCAAAAAGACCGTATTGTGATTTGTGTCCCTATGTTTGTTTCCTTCTTTTAGGTAGAAGGGGAACTAATGCATGCAACATTTTTGGTATACTTTCTTATGTTTTTAGACAGTGTTCTTCATAATTAGCAACGGAATAAAATCAGTGATTCTTTCTGTGTATTCCCTCCCGGGCTGTAGCAACTTCCAGGACTTTCCAAGAACAAAATCTATGCAAGAACATAAGGAAACATGAGCCTTCTTACCCTTCGTAGTACTTCTCTTTCCCCAGGTGAGAAGGATGACATCATCGTCGGCGTCGTCGTTGCCGGCGCCGTCGGGGTCGGTGATCACCATAGCGTCGTCGTCATCGGCGGCGAACTCGGCGGTGTGCGGCACGGGCTCTCCGTGCGCGGCGTGCAAGTTCCTGCGCCGCAAGTGCCAGCCGGACTGCGTGTTCGCGCCCTACTTCCCGCCGGACAACCCGCAGAAGTTCGTGCACGTGCACCGCGTCTTCGGAGCGAGCAACGTGACCAAGCTGCTGAACGAGCTCCACCCCTACCAGCGCGAGGACGCCGTGAACTCTCTCGCCTACGAGGCCGACATGCGCCTCCGCGACCCCGTCTACGGCTGCGTCGCCGTCATCTCCATCCTCCAGCGCAACCTCCGCCAGCTCCAGCAGGACCTCGCCCGCGCCAAGTACGAGCTCTCCAAGTATCAAGTGAGATCACACCCTTCTTTATCATCACTCATACAATAGCATATATACACGTACGTGCCTTTTTACGTTCTTGCTGGCGTCCCCGTTTCTTGATTCAGGCAGCTGCGGCGGCGGTGGCGGCGGGGCCGAACGGGCCGCAGGCGATGGCAGAGTTCATCGGCAACACGGCGCCGAACGGCGCGCAGAGCTTCATCAACGTTGGGCACTCGGTGGCGCTCGGCTCCATTGGAGGCGGGGATGGCTTCGGGCAAGAGCAGTTCGCCGCCGTGCAGATGCTGTCCAGGAGCTACGAAGGGGAGCCCATCGCGAGGCTGGGGGTGAGCGGAGGGTACGAGTTCGGGTACACGACAGCGATGGCCGGCGCCGGGCCGGTGTCGGGCCTCGGGACGCTCGGCGGCGTGCCGTTCTTGAAGTCTGGCATTGCCGGCAGCGACGAGAGGCCCGGCGCTGGGCAGTAGTGGGGCTGTCACTCTCTGTCAGGTATGGCTTCGCACTCTTTGCACTGTCCTCTAGTCTTCTTTTGCTTGTGCTCACGAATAATTCTCGAGTTTGTTAGTCTGCGTGTGCCTTCAGTTAGTTCGTTAGTTTGCTGTGCAACACGCATGACTGATAAGGATCTTGTTGCTAAATTTAGCGCAGTGCACGGTGCTAATTTGGAGCCTCGTTATTGCAGGCATTGTAGAACAACTGCTTGAATCCATTGTTGATGATTAGTTACGTTTGTACTTTTGCACTAGACTTGTGCTCATCAAGAATCCAGCATCTGTTCTCGCACACTGTTTGGCTTTTACTCTGGTACTTGTTTCTGTCCATTCACTGCACACTGTGTTGAACAAACCTTAAGCATTGTGTATGTTGGTGCTGTGATTCGTGCTCTGTATATAGAGGAATGGTGTTACGAAAGTTTCTGTTAGACGATATTTTAGTAGTACTGTTGGTCCTGGACAAAGCTAGTTGTCTCATATTTTACCTCTTGACAGTACTGTAGCATGCCGATTCATATATGCACAACATTTCATGGATGCGCAGAAATGATAGCATGGCATGCGTGGTGTACTGTAAGTGTACTTCGTTTATGAACAGACGAAATGGTATTCTGATGCAATATTGCTTTTGAGGATAGATCTTGCGTATAGTATGTTACACTGTAGGTTTAGAAAAACCCCTGCCAAAAGTTATTGGAATCAACATGGGCATTCTCTAACGTTCTAAATATCGTTTATAGCTGCTGCAATTGCGCCCTCAATTATGGTAGCGGAGGGTCGGCGCTACTGAGGCGAAGTAGCATCCCAAAATAGCGGGCTGGAACTTCGCGACCGCTATTGCTGTTATCAGGCCGATATAGCCCGAAGAACATTTGTCTTGGCTTGCACTAGTATTGGAATTGTGTACTGGAGATGGACATAAGACCTTTACTTTAGCACATACTATTCATTTTAGGTTTAGGTCATCAATAGAAAGGGGAAGGTCATGCATGGTATTATAGATAGGTCATTCTCTGCTGTTTCATCTTAAGCAAGCAATTTGCCATTGTATGCTTATAAAATATAGCAGCCGTCGTCATCATGTTCCTAGTGTTGAGTCTGTTGACCAGCTAGGTGTTGCAATCATACATGCGATATAGCCTGGGGCAAGTAAGCAACTTTGTCTTTGAGACACATCACATATCTTTGCAGTCTGCACATTTCTTGTAGGGAAGCCTATGTTTAGGTTAATAATTCATGCATGATATATAATGAGTAACTCAAAATTGTGAGTGTTTTTAGATTCCACTATTGAAATATATTGTCCGGCTATCCGCTATGCGGATGTCAATCCGCTACTACGTACCTGCTATTCGCTATTTATTATTTTGGTATTCTCTGTCAATTATCACCAGCTAGCTAGCTAGTAGTACTAGCTAAATACCTCATCTGTGCAAAAGTACTGATATTTCATGTCTTATGCGTGGAAGCTCCCTTTCAAAGTGCAGTGAAAATCAGCTACAATAGTAGGGAATAATAAGGTTTTGTTGCATTGATCTATCTGTCATAAGTTACAACGAGCTAATCATGATCAGTTTGCTGCTGACACAATTGCATTGTGTTGTCAGCTTCAACTGTTGTGCACACCAATTTTAGCAGTTCTGAGTATTAAACTAGTCTTCCATTTGTCTATTCATAAAAGAAGAAAAATGCTCAGTACGTCTATGTCATTCTATATTCAGCTATGACTGCGTACAGTTTTTGAGCAGTGCTCTTGATTTTTTTAATGTAGTTTTGGTCTAACAAGTAATAGTAACAATTAATATGTTGTGGCCATATTCTGATATTTTTATTATTACCAACTGTGGCATGTTTGCCAACGTTTTCAGGTTACCGACAGGAAAAATCCATAAGTGCTGGAGACTGAAGTGGCGAAAGATCCTAAATATCCCCACCTTAGAAGTGTTGATGCCCAGTCCATTTTACATGATTGAAGGATGCATGTTTACTCTGTTTACTTTGTCAATGCTTCTCTCTTTTGTTCCATCCACAAGGTCGTCGAACATTTTCTCTCTCTGTTGTCTGTGCACTGCTGCTTGCATGCCTGTCCCTGGCTTTTACCAATCTGACTGCTCCCTTAATTAATATATAAGATGTAGTGGATCAAAGATATACTACTTCTGCTCCATTGTTACTCTCCTATTCCTGCTGGAGTTGACCTTGAGAAGAGCTCCAGATTCGTTGAATTTGCTTGATTGTATCTTTGCTTTGACTTGTGGCCTTCGATTGACTAACGAGCTAGCTAGATCAGTACCTAGGCACGCCTACTGCATTGTTGTCAGTCATGAAATACGCTGTATAATTGCATGGAGATCCTCACTGCAGAACTGGTCAGGGAGAGTGGATCAAATGAACGACGTAGACCTAAGCAAGCATTTATATTTGTGCTAGCTTCTCTTTCTTGCACTGGTTTGCTTGCACCGGAGGCCAAATCGCATAAAGGCTGCTCTGATCTCTCCTCTCTCCCCCTCCTCTTGGTAGGAGTACCTGCCTGCATAGACACCAGAGTAGCGGTGGCTAGCGTCTCACAGGATTCACAGCCTGCATAGGCTGCTAGCTTCCTGGAGAGAGCCATCAAAATGTCACATCCTGACGAGGTACTGGTCGGTGTAGATTGCAATCTTTTCCGTGGTGAACCCGAAAAGGATCACGGTACTGAGCTTTAACCGGTGGTTTTATTTAGGAAGAGAGGCACTAGCGATGGCTGTTTCGGCCAGGCCAAGTGCATTTGCGACCCCATGCAAACGAGCCTTCGCGAGATAGACATAGCATGCATGCGCGAACGAACGCGCAGATAGTTGCGTCGTGCGGGCGACGGTGGTGCTGTGTTCCTCGCTGTGCTCATGGCATGGCGCATGCATGCATCGCGCATTGTGGCAGCAGCGGATGCCACAGCCTAGGAAAAGGGTTTGAGGCAGCGGCTGACACCTCTGTATTCTCAACTCTGTGCCTGCCTGAGGGCTACTGCTGGTACGCCTTGGCGGTTGACCAAGGTCGATTATTTGGCGTGCGTCATTCGGTTTTGAACTTTTATCCCTCTCTCTCCTCTCTCCCTCTCTCTCTCTCTCCGGACGCATCTCTCTCGAAATTTTTGGGGGCTTGCTGCGTGAGGAGCAGAAGGCATGTTGCAGGGAGTGGCAGGACGAAACACAAGGAAGCAAGCAGAGAGAGAGAGAGAGAGAGAGAGAGAGAGAGAGAGAGAGGAGTCATGTCATCAATGAGAGAAGGCAGGCAAGCAGGCCTCCCAAAAATGTCGTTCTGGAGGAGATATTTAATGCAAATCCCTGCATTCATGGCTGCATATATACGCGCATACCAGCACAGTTGCACACACAGGCGCGTTCTCTAGCTGGCCAGGCTAGGCTTAAATCTTTCGGCCTCAAAAAATTTTCGGCGGTCACAGGAAGGAATGAAAGGACAAAATTTTGTCCATTTCGTTCAAAAAATTCGAACGAAAATTTTAAATTTTTATGAAATTTAAGTAAAATTTAGACAAAATTTAAATGGGGATAATTCGGCCAACTTTTGACTGAACTATTACGCTTTTGAGAGTAACGAAAGAGACGAAATTTCAGAAATTTTTAGCCTTGGCCCAGGCTCTCGCACACGCACCCACAGTACACGATGTGTCCATTGCTAGCGAGTTTTATTTGTGATATTACCATTAGTTGTTGAATCTAGCTATGTGTACCAAAGATACACAAAATTAGAAAAAAAAAACGTATGCACACTAGACTCTGTGGTGTGATGCGGACATATGTAGAAGTCGGCAATGAGTTGTCTCCGTAAAAGATCACCAAACGCTTAGCTTAACTACAATGATGAATGCAGCTAGACGTTCTCAACTTAGTTGAAGCAGTTTCCAGTCTAAGGTCCTTTTTAAAACGTGGGAAAAAATATTTCTGTTTACCACGGAAAATGAACTGATTCTTGTGAAATTCATGTAATATTCATACGAAATTCGTACGTTCTGAATATATAGGCTCTAAAATAACTAAGCTCAAAGCAATGAGATATGCAGTATGCAAACAAAACCTTTGTTCTAGTAGTACTACTATTATTGTACACAGATGCACAGACGACCCATACTAAGTATTGTACACATGCACAGACGACCCGTACTAAGGCCCCGTTTGGCCGGGTCTAGCTTGTCTCTTCTTTTTTGCTTTGAAGCCAGGCTTCAAAAGGAATTACAAAATCTCGGCTTCAAATTCATAGTCCATTTTAGGCTTGATTTTAGACTCGTAGTTTATTTTTGGAGTTTGAAGCTCGCGTGTTTGGCTGAAAAATGGCTTAATTCGAAGCCTCAAAAAACTAAAGCCGAGTATTGTCAACCCGGGTCTACGAGAGCGTGTTTAAATCTAGGCAAAATGGGCGCGGCAACTGACAAAATAATTAAAGAGCCTGACAGATTTAACGTGCATACATCCACGAGATTGATCAGGCACACACCAGAATCCAAAGGTAAAAGAAGGCATGGGGCGAGCTAGGTACATATATATGCACTGCCACTTACGTAGAGTACTTTTTAGTTTCAATTAAGATGGATGGAATGGACGGGGCGAAGGAACAAGAGGGCGCCAAAACAAGGCATGTAGCGCGGCACGCAATGATGGCGCGGCCGGGGGACGAAAGGGCAATGATGGCGACGGTGGTGGCAGCGCGGCACAGTGCGCGCGGAGTAGAGAGAGAGAGAGAGTATGCAGGGTACCCGGCTAGCCCGATCCTCTGCCGCGCGTTAAATGCGAATGCTTCCCTCTGTTCTGCCGCCTCTCCCCTGCCCCGGGCGCGGCGTCGGCCACGAGGCCTGCTCTGCGGCCGCGCGCGCGCTTTCTTTCACGCCTCCTCGCCCGCGCGCGGCGACCACTCCACTGTACACCCGCCGCGCCCTCGTGATTTTTGGGGGGGGCATCACGCCGCCGCGTCCCCTCCTATTGCCGTCTCACGCGTCGGCTAGCTGCCGCCACCATGGCACCAACGATCGCGGGCTAACCGAACCAGAGAACGAAATCTGCCGGAGCTCGATCGACCGGCCGAGTCCCGGCGGTTGCTCGCTGAGGTGTGGATTTTGACTTGGGGCTTCGCGGAGGGGACAGGAGCAACATTCCACGGATCTTTCGGGATCTACATTGGCAGCGCTCGGCTCGAGGGCGCCTGCGCGCGTCTACGTAGGCCATGGAAAGAGGCGGCCCTACCCACGTTGCGTCTAATCAGGGCATTCACCGACGTACGTACGGCCGCGATCGGACAGGGTAGGATCTGCCACCAATTAATGGGTGCTCGACGCTGCACTCCGCGTCGGCAATCGTGACCTCACACGGACCAAGACAAAATAACCACGCGGTGAAACTGTGAAAAGTGAAAAAAAAAACCTCGGGTTGGCGCTAAGCTCCATCGAATGAGCGCTGCCAGTAGTGATTAACATCTGGCCTGGGCTAACTGCAGGATGATTCCGTCCTTCCAGCGGTCCGGCCGTCCGGCCCGCCGACCTGGACGCGCACTAGTGTACTAGTGCTTAATAGTCGCACGGCGGCGAAGGGTATGCAGAGCTCCATGCCGTCTTCATGGCTACGGGAGTTGCAGTATGGCATCACACTAATACTGTGACAGTACTATAGTAGTACTAGTAGCAGTGGTGGTGGCAGAAATTGATAGTAGCGGTGATAATAGTAGTACTAGATGTAATTAGAGCTAAGGTAAACCCTCTTCAGGCCTCGCTCGTATTGTCATCTATTTATTACTAAAAATCGATGGCAAATATTTTAAAATCATTTAGAAAAAAAGAGAAATATTTACAAATTCTCACAAAAAAGCAAAACACTTAGCCCTTAATTTAGTGGACCCGAGTTATAACCTCAGATTAAAATAAAAGAGTCAATATCAAGTACAATCCAAATTAAGAGAAATTGGAAATTAAAAATAAAGAAAAAATTAGTAATTTGATTTATACAACTTCCAAATTAATATACACAAATAACTAAAATTTAGAACAAAAATTAACAAATTAAAAGAAAGAGTTCATGTCAAGTACGATCTAACATAACTAAAATTCGGAATTAAAATGAAATAAAATTACTAATTTGATTTCCATATAAAATTCAAAGTAAACCCAAAAAATAAATTCTAAATAATAAATAAAACAAAACATAAATTGGTTTTTGTATGAATTCCATCCTAAAACCAAAAAGAAATCCATGCATGCATGATCCAAACACATGCAAATTCGGAATAAAAATGAAAGGATAATTAGAATGATTTGTAGATGAATTTGAAACTAAAACTCTAAAAAAATTAAAATTTGTAAACATATACTAACAGACACTCCGAGGAAGCTCTCATATCAGTCAAAAAGATCTAGCCATCCATCTCGCGGAACCAAGTTAGAATAGCCCAGATTAAAAGAAAGAATAACATATCAAGTAAAATCCAAATTAAATGCAATTCAGAATAAAAAATAAATAAAATTAGTAATTTGATTTGTATATGACATATAAAGTAACATCCATAAATAACTAAAGTTTGGAATAATAATTAAATAAAATTCACAATTTTTTTTAAAAAGAGTCCATCTCAAGTACAACCCAAAATATGTATAGAGGTAAAGCTGAAAGTTGAACAGATATGCCATAATATGTATTTAGTATCGGTCTTTGCTTGGACCGCATAAAGTTTTGTCTTCTGATGAAGTGATGAGTGATGATGAGCTTTTGAATTTTGATGTGTTCTATTCTGGATTGGAGATTAACAAATAACAATTAGCTATTCGCGCAAACTCTGGTAAAATTGGTATTTACCGATACCGTACCGAAATAAGATGGTATTTACCGATACTACACCGTACTCTATAAAGTACCGTATTTCCCGAACTAATAAACCGTATTTACCGAGTAAAACATATTTATTGAACCGTACAAACCGAAAAAACCGAACGAACAATCCTAGTAGAGACTATTTCTGTAACAATAAGTGAGTGTACTAAATGGAATTTTTGGCATATATAGCGTGTTTTGAACCCATATTTGCAAAAATAGTCGTATACACATAAAAACAGGGCGGCAACGCCCTGTAGCTGACATGTAGACTATCGAAGCACGGCCACCGTGCTGAGGTGCGCCTACCGCTCGATCACCATGCGGTCACGCGCCTGCTGCCAGCCACCATGCGGCAGGTGGCCTGCCGTCCCTCCACCATATGGCAGGTAATTAAGCCGGCTAATTAGCCAGGTTAATTACTGCCTAAATTAGTCTGAAGGCTGCATATAAAATTTTTATAATTTTTGAACTCATTTACTATATTTAAAAATTCAAACAAATATGATATATAAAATACTAATTTATACGTGTAATTAAGCTATCTAAGCCAGCTTAATTACCTGCCGTATGGTGGAGAGGCTGCAGGTCACCTGCTGCACGATGGCTGGGCTCTGATAGTCTATGTGTCTGCTGCAGGGTGCTACTGTCTGATGACCGAGCGGTCGAAGTATCATTTTTGTCATTCTCGTATATATATTATTATTTTTATAAATACAGATATAAAATATGTTATATGTGTCAAAAAACTCTGCTAGATGTAGGAAGGCTTCTTACTCTTGCATATATACGGAGGAGCGGCATGATGTGTCAAATTCTCAATAGTGACGCTATAGCATAGCCAGTTACTGCAGTATGTCATCGGCGAGTGATAGGGTGTTACATTGCCAGTGGCTGATGTACGACCCCTTTTTGTCGTACTATGTGTGGAACGAAGATATTTAAGAAATACTCTGGTCTTGCAGTTTTGTTGCCTCTGTGTTTTGATGCTCTGATAGATTGCCAGTCCATAGTTGTACAGCTGTTTATTTTATACAGGCAAAAAAACTATATTACAAAAATAAACAGCAAAATGGGCTGTTGGCTCGGTTAGACTAGAGCGTGGTGGTTATAACCCCGAGGTCGCATGTTCAAGATCTGCATGGACCAGGGTAAATCTGAAATTACCATATTCTTTTTTTTTACAGTCTATGTAGCTCAAAGCTCAAATGTGTTTGATATTTTGATGATTCCAGAACTTCAAATGGAGTAGACATAAACTGATTCCATCATATATGAGTTCATCAATTGATTCAGACGCAGGTTCTGTTTTCTTGACAATTTCACATTTCCACCATCAGATCATCAGCCTATCTACCATCTTCAAATATTCTCGTAACTAAACTTTACAAGTTCACACAAGTACCGTCACATTAATGCCGACGGTGCCATGAGCTTTTGATCCCAAACTGGGGATAAACCATTTTCTACTTCTGCAAAAGCGTAGGCCCAAAAACATTAAAGAGTCTAGACATATGGGGTGTTCTTTTTGGCTGCGGCTTATGACTTTTGATTGAAATTTTTGAATTTTGGTTGTTTACGGTACAGATTATGGAGAGATCAATACTCACTTACGATTTTAGCTGGTACAAATATTAAGTTTTTAATGTGTACTACGTTTAACTTGTAGGTCCTATCTTGAAAAAAAATACTCCGTTTAAAAGTTAGGTACTGTAGCGGCTGCCAAAAGCCGATCGGCTTGTGCCCTGCCGAACATGCCTCCAGCCGAGTAAGCAGGTTGAGATCCACGCTCAGTTGCCAGCAGCAGTGGCCAAAATATGTAACCAAAATTCTCTAACTCAAGTCACGGTGCTAGTACAGCATTACAAAATGTTTCAAGTTCGACAATTACACAATTGTAAGAATTCAACATGCGTGTCTACAAACAATTAACGAACAGTACAACAAAGTACAAACTGGGAAAAGTTCGACAATTACACAATTGTAAGAACTCAACATGCTATCGGTGATAGCATAATCTTCTAATAATGCAATGGTCTTCTGAATCGTGGCCCCCGTCAATCGCCTCTATATCCATGGATTACAAGTATAACAAAATGGCCATGCAGGAAAAAAAAACAATTGTTAAGTCTTGCGTGTCTTATTGCCCTTCTACCTCTCTGGCTTCGAT
Organism: Bonia amplexicaulis; assembly: GCA_036346245.1. NCBI lineage: Eukaryota > Viridiplantae > Streptophyta > Magnoliopsida > Poales > Poaceae > Bonia > Bonia amplexicaulis. The sequence continues at coordinate 4,412,747 of CM070736.1, read as the reverse complement.
GGTGTCGGAGATGACGGCGGCTTCAAGTCATGGTACTGCATGACAAACTTAATGTGTGTAACGAATTGTGCTATAGTTTTTTGTTGTCAGCACTCATCATAAAGAAAAAAGAAACATTGGATGGTAAACAGCTACGGTAGGCAAGCTATTGAACAGGGCAATCTGCTGACTGTTTATTTTCCTGTTAGTACAGAGCAAAATGCCTCTTGCTATCGTCTTTCGGGAATTAATTACGTAACTGAGACAGACATAAGGCTTTAGAAGGCAATAATATGATCAGAAATCAAAGCTCTAGTCTAGAAGCATAAGGCAACGTCTTTGTCTGAGAGAAATTAAATGTCAGTATAAAAGCAGGCAGTCAGGCGTGTGCAAATGTATCACGTTGAAACTTATCTCGAAACTTCTGTGTCACGTTGAAATGGTGGTGATAAGGCAACGGGATCATACATTGGGATTGTTATGAATATCGCTTGTATTCAATATGAGACCAATGGATCGGTATATATACACAAGGTATAAGGTGACATGTCATATAGAGATAAGGCATAAAAGAAAAGAAACAATCTATCCTAATACAACTCAATCTGTATATATCTCTAACACCCCCCTCAAACTCATGGTGGATCAACAACACTGAGTTTGGAGAGGTAGAAGTCGTGCTGTGCTCGGGTCTGGGCCTTCGTGAAGAAATCCGCTATCTGAAGCTCCGAAGGCACATACTGAAAAGCAAGCACCTAATCATGCACACAAGACCTCATGAAGGAAGCATCAACACCAATATGCTTAGTGAGCTCATGCTTCACAGGATCACGGCATCTTGATAGCACTGTCTTGTCGACAAGAGAGGAGTCGGTGTAGTGACAGAAACACCAAAATCCTCAAGTAACCACCGTAGCCAAGTAATCTCTGCTGTCAAGAGAGCCATAGCTCGCAACTCAGTCCTGAACATATGGCCAAGGCGGTGATGTCACTGCTGGAAAGAGCCGGTAGACGGAGTGGCAGAGGCGGAGAGATCAAGGCGGCGGTGGCAGCGGAAGGAAGGTGAAGCCAGTCAAGCTCCCATAGACGCTGTGAGTCAAGGCGCCGAGGGCCAGAACCAACCAGAGCTCCCGTGTGACGGTCCTGAATACAACAAGAGTCAGAATCGAGAATGACCCGACAACCAAGATCGATGTCCGCCAGTGAGAAAGAAGTCGCATGGTAAGGCGAGGAACATGAGCAATGAAGGAACATGAAAGAGATGAGTTGCTAAGAGATCCTCGGCCGAGATGTAAAGAGAGGTACCATCGCAGTGAGAACACTAACAGGAGAATCAAGAGGTGTAATGAGGGACAGAGTGGAAGCATCAGAAGTCATGTGAAAAGATGCTCCAGAATCAAGAATCCATGGGGATGTACCGATCGTAGAGGGTGGTTTCTCGGTGCAAGAGTCGAGCATAACCCGCAACTCGCCGAGGAGAACCTGAGGCGGCAAGTAAGCGTCGAAGTCTGGCTATCTCCTGCTCAGTGAGAGAAACTGCTGAAGTAGTCGATGCAGACGTCGATGCAGAAGCACCAGTGTCAATGCTAGTAGAAGAACGGCGTGAAAGATGCCGCTTCTTCTTATAGCACTGAGACTCAATGTGACCGGCCTTGTCGCAGTAGGAGCAGTGAGGACGGCCACCTCCAGATGGAGGACGGCCACCACCGCCTGTGGCAGCCGCTGGAGGAGGCAGTGTACTGAAGCGTGGAGCAGACGGTGTAGCAGGTGGACGAGCAGCGAGCACAGAGGGGAGTGGCAGACCAGCACCACTCAGACGAGTCTCCTCCGCGTATCTCGAAGAAGAGCCTCCGAAGAGTGACACGAGGGTGACGTGCAAGGAGCCGGGCACGCCGCGCTCGAACTCGGACGGCGGTAAGGAACTCGTAGATCCGCTGAAACTCCAGGTCAGCCCGTGCAGCTAGGCAACACGGACAAGATCGACAACCAGTAGTGCGAAGAGAGTCCAACTGACGCCAAACAGCAGAGCTCTGAGTGTAAAAAGCGTCAACAGTAGCATCACCCTGCTGAAGAGAGTGCTCCTGACGGACCACTGACAGGTACAAGGCGTCACCAGAGGGCTCGTAGCGCTGACGAAGGTGAGTCCACATCTGGAAAGCCGAGGAGAGTCCCACAACCTCGAAGAGAATCGAGGTCGGACATCGACAATGAGGACAGCAGCCCGAGCGCCGTCGTCGTACTCATCGAGTATAGACAGTCAGTTGATCCTTGTATAAATCCAGAGCCTCTTGGTAGACAGAGGCAGCCTTATCATCAGCAGAGGCTGCCTCATCAGCAGCAGCCTTGTCGGCTGTCGGAGGCAGCGTGACAAGCGTAGGTTCCGTCGAAGGAGTAGGGCAAGGCGGGCAGATGACGTCGCCAGAGAGGATGCCCCAGAGAAGAAGACCACGCATATGGATGCGCAAGTGAGACACGAAATCGGTGTAATTAACACCATCGAAGATCACCGGGCAACGAGGGAGCGAGGCGACGAGGTCGGCGGGTCGGCGACGGCGGCGGGTCGGTGTTGGCGGCGGGTCGGCGCCAAGAACAAGACGAAGCGGGCGACCGGCGGCGGCGGCCGAGCGAGGCTACGAGGTCGGGTCGGCGGCCGGCGGCAGTGGTCGGCGGCCGGGCGGCGGGTCGGCCGGGCGGCGACGAGCGGGCGACCGGCGGCGGCGGCCGAGCGGTGATTAACGGGCGGCCTCGGCGACGGACGGCAACGGAAGAGGAGGCCGCACGGCGGCGGCGGCGGCGGCGGCCTGTGGCGCGACGCTGGGAGGAGGCCGGCGGCGGCACAGAGAGGAGGCGGCGGCGGCGACGGATGAAACCCTAGACAAGCGGCGGCGACGGGCAAACCCTAGGTAAGTTTTGCTCTGATACCATGTTATGAATATCGCTTGTATTCAATATGAGGCCAATGGGCCGGTATATATACACAAGGTATAAGGTGACATGCCATATAGAGATAAGGCATAAAAGGAAAGAAACAATCTGTCCTAATACAACTCAATCTGTATATATCTCTAACAGGGATATGGTGATAATGGTCTCCTGGTTGCAATCTTTTGCGGCTGAAGTACTTCTATGGGGCTTTTCACAACCATCTTCAGTTCCATTGCTTGTATTGACTGCAGAGCTGCTAGGAGAAGGTAATAGTTCTCCATTCCCCTCCTGCTGGTCATCTGCTCCATCAGTACTCACATCTATGTGCACTGATTTTTTGCTCTTTTTTTTCCTCGGAAAAACATGAACAGATGGGGGAAGATAGTTTTCTTGAATTGCCTAAGAAAACAGCAAGATTAAGAACAAAAACAATGAGGTATTGTGTGTTTTTTTCAACTACTGCACTACTTTATACCCACAGTTTCATAACTCACCTGCCAACCTTCTGGGCCTCTCAGTCCCCATTTGATTGCATAGGCCTCCTTGAAACCATTGTTGAACAGTAGCTCAGCCACTTTCATAGAATTACCATCAAAGCTACCTTACACAACATAAACTTAAGTCGGTAACAGATTGCAGCAAGACAAAGTTCAAAGTTCTACAATAATCTAAAATTCTAAATGTTATTGCTTTGGCATGAACTAAATATACAGCAATATCAATGTCAAAGCAAAGTCGTCACTATCCGAATTCAGAACCCAAAGTAACAAACTCCGGGAGGCGAAATTCACATGGCGTCCTTTTTTTTGTAAGTCTGGAAGACGCACTACAATGTAACAAGAATTTTCCGTATTTATTTATTTATTTACCTATTTATTGAGTCAGACAATCATGTAAAATAGAAACTCATATCATCGGATGGAAAAGAGAATAACAAAGGTTTATCTCTTGTAGTTCAGTGCCTCAGAACAGTGATGTAACAACTAGCAACATAGGGATACAATGAATTTCTCATCCTCTTAAGCACATACACCGATTGCTTGCATTTATAGAACAATGGAGCATTCTGATTTACGACTAAAAATTCTGATTTACAGTACTAATACTAGTAAACATAAAACATCTAGCACTACGCTAAGTTGTTTTAACTACAACTGCTTTGCACTTCTGAATTCTAGGTTATGTACACTGCAACACTGCATAGAGAACTTTGCACATTAATCCTATGAATCCTAGTCCCTGGACATTTAGTTTGAGGCCAAACCCATTCAATTTACAGAACAACTGCATTCAGTGATACATGTACAGCATCCACAACATAAACAAGAACCACCACAGCATGCACCAATAGGGTTTCCATTAATAACTCACTTGTCAAGGACGCAGATGACGGTGTTTGCCGGGTCCGGGAACCTCGCCAGCACTTCCCTGAGGAACCCCTCCTCGTCTACCTCGTCGAACTCCACCTGCACGGTGCTCTTGCCGACGAGCCTCAGGTTGGGCGGCGCCATGAACCGCACGCTCTTGCCCCGCCTGATGTCCAGCAGCTGCGCCTCCGGCACGTCGCGGAGCTTGCGGAATGCGTCGATGGCGCCCACCGCCTTGTACTTCTTGAAGTACTCCTGCACCAGCGGGATCACCACGAGCCACACGAACACCACCCCGTCCACGAAGAAGGGGTTGCGGTTGTTGAAGTCGTCGATGGCCACCACGATGGACTCGAGGCTGACCTTCCCGTCGACCTCCGCTGCGAGGGAAGGGAGCGGCCAGGACGCCGCAGCCACGGGGAGAAGGATGATAGAATTAATCGTAGAAGCCGTGATGGAAGCACGGAGAAGATGCGCCATGGTCGTTACAACAAGTGTGCCTGATCGGTTAGACTATATTGTGTATGGTTATCTTTACTATTATAAAAGAAGGAGTTGGTGGTTGGTCCGACCTCTCTCACCCCTTCTCACAAAAGGGAGCGTTGACATGTGGCCTCAAAAGACCTGCGCCGAATCTTCCCACCTTGCCATCAAAATATCTTTCTTTCCATGATTTAGTGGTTAAGGTGGATTTTATCTAGACTGCATTGTAGAGTACATGCTGTATTTTTCATCCAGTGCTTAATCTTGTACTAGCTGAATGCTCGTTGCTATGTATTTTAAAATTTTATCATACTATATGTTCTGAAACTAATAGGTGGTAAAAGTTTTTAGAATATACATACAAATATGTTCTAAAATTTTTTAAATTCCGTAGCAACGCACGGGCATTCAGCTAGTTATGATCAATGATCAGTGTGTGTGGGCGGTTACGACCATATTGTGTATAGCCGTTATGGCCGGTGCGAGTGGTTGTAGCGATCGCAGTCTGCGAGTGGTCGGAGTGACCACAGTTCATGTATGGTCGAAAGCGACTGGTGTGTGTGGTCGTTACGATTAGGTGGTGTGCGCGGTCGTTATGACCATGTTGTGTGTGGTCGTAACGACCAGTATGGTAGTCGTAAGCGTAGGGGTCATGACGCCTGTGTCCGCAGTGGTCATAGCTACAGTGCCGCGGTCGAAGACAAGCGATGATTGGAGAAGCGTTCGAAGGCAGGCCGTGGTCGTAGGCACCATGGTCGTAGTCGACATGGCCATAGGCATCATGGTCGTAGCTCCTATGTGTCCGTGGTCGTAATGCAGCCTGTGTGTGCATGATTGAAGCTCCAGTGCCGCGGACGAAGACAAGCCGATGATGAAGCAGTGGTCGTGGTCGTGCGGCGATCACTGTAGCAGGCGTCAGCATGGGTGGTCGTGGATGATGCAGGCCATACCTTGATCAATGAACTGCCCGTCATGGGTAGACGGCTTGTCACTATAGCAGTTGGCAGCGGCTGAGCTAAGCGGCATGGGCAGGCGGCTGCTCTCTGTAGCTGCAGCTGCGTTAGCCCGGGCGACGATGACCTCGTCTAGGGGCGGCGTCGGTGCGCAGCGGCGCGCATCGGGCAGAGGCACAGGTGCTAGCCGCGAGTCGGCTGCAGCACCGTGCGCTCAGGAGCAGGGCGGCGAAGGTCCGTGTGGCCATGGCGAGGCCAGCGAGGTGTGCCAGAAATGCACGTGACGTGCACACCGGCGGCGGCGACGTGATGTCGTATGGTAGTGGGTTGTCAAGGGGTGCCGTCGCGAGCGATAGCTTCGATGACGGGCACCAACGCCAAACTCCATGCGAGATGGAGGCTGGCGTCGGTGTTGAAAGCCATTGCCACGAGAGTCAGCGTGAAAATGATGGTGATCGGTCAATGGTAGTGGTGTGAAGCCATCTTCGCTGGAAGGGTCGGTGTGAAGTCGACGACCACGCCTCGGTGTGAGGCCGAGCAGTAGTGGTGTGATGCTGCTGCAAGAACAAGTCGATGTGAAGCTGACGAGCACGCCTCGGCGTGAGGCCAAGCAGTAGCGGTGTGATGCCACTGCAATGAGAAGTCGATGTGAGACCGACCATGTCGACAGCAGTGCGAAGCTGCTGTGTGAAGTTTTGACATGAAGTCGGTGGCGGTGTGAGACTGCTGCGGGGAGAAGTTAGTGTGATGCCGGCGCCAAGGGCAGTGTGATACTGCTACGAGGAAAAGTCGGCGTGAGACCAACGACACTGGTACGAAGCTGTTATGTGTAACAAGAAGAATCGAGATGATCCGACCACAGTCAATGGCGGTGGCGGATGCCATCGTTGTCGCACGAGAAGACGCTGGTGAGAGGCCACTGCGTACAAGAAGAAGAGGCTTCTGTGTGTGGCAAGAAGATGCGGGTGATCCGTATCGGTGAATCAAACCATCAAGATTAAGTGGGAGAATATTAGAATTAATCTTAATGATTTGTAAGTAGTTGTAGAAGCCATGGTCGAAGCATCGAGATTATGCGCCATGGTCATTATGACTAGGTGTGCGTGGTCGGTTACGACCACCTAGTGTGTGGTCGTTACGACCAGTGTTCGTTGTCGGTTACATCCACGTTGTGTCTGGTCATTATGACTAGTTTTTATGGTCAGTTACGATAACGTTGTGTGAAGCCATTATGGCCAGTGCGAGTGGTCGGAGCGACTGCAGTCTGTGAATGGTCGGAGTGACCGCAGTTTGTGTGTGGTCGAAAGTGACTGGTGTGTGTGGTCGTTACGACCAGGTGGTGTGCGTGGTCGGTTACGACCAGGTTGTGCGTGGTCGTTACAACCATGTTGTGTGTGGTCCTAACGACTAGTATGGTAGTCCTAGGCATCTGTGTCTGCAGTGGTCGTAACTGTAGTGTCGCGGTAGAAGACAAGTGCTAATTGGATAAGCATTCAAAGGTAGGCTGTGGTCGAGCCCGTAGCCGTGGTCGTAGGTGCAATGGTCGTAGGCACCATGGTCGTAAGCGACATGGCCATAGGCGTCGTGGTCGTAGCTCCTACATATCAGTGGTCGTAGCGCAGCCTATGTGTGCGTGTTTGAAGCTCCAGTGCCGCGGACGAAGACAAGCCGAGGGTAAAGCAGTGGTCATGATCGTGTAGTGATCACTGTAGCAGGTGTAGCACGGGTGATCGTGGATGACGTAGGCCATACCTTGGTCGGTGAACTGCCCGGCATGGACATGCGGCTTGTCATTGTTAGAATTCTCACAATGCTAGAATTCTCTATTGGACTTAAACAGTAACTAAAAAAACAGACAACAGAGAATGACAGGAGAGAAATGAATGAACCAAAGCTCTGCCTCCTCAGTTCACCGGAGGCCCTCTTTTATACTCTCACTAGTTACTAAAATTAGAGTTGGTTACATGCAAGAAAATATCAACAGAAAAAATCGGACCCATGGCTAATAGGATCCGTTGCTAACAGCACTAATGACTCAGACAACTATCTCGCTCCGGCAATTTAAAAAACCAAGTCAAGATTACAGCTGACATTCTCCCCTTTAATCTTGACTTGCTAAATTCATGCTTTGGCTAGTTCTAGTAACCCATACGTGCACTCATCTCCTGGCTGCCGATCAACTCACTACACACTATTGATCTGGCCGCTTTGCCATGCTACACGCTTCAACAAACTTGAACTAAGCCTACTACACTGACTCGACAACATGCCATGCAATTGAATTAGACATAAAAGACACTGGGATAACAAGATTAATCTAACAATTGTTGTCATTATTGGAACACTTATTCATCGGGCTTCAAAGCAGCGTCGGCTCATCGTCGGCGTCCACCATAGCAAGAAGAGCATTGTTCTTTGGATCAGCACATTTCTTTTCCCAAGAGTAATGCCCATACTCTTGGCAGTTGTAGCAGCGCACCTTGCCTTTGTCGAAAGTGCCCTTCTTCTTCTTACTCTTCATGCGTTCCTTCCACTGCTCCTCCGTGAGCAACAAGCGGCCACTTAATTTAGTTTTATTGTTATCAATCTCATACCTCTCTTCCACGGATTTGAGACGACCGGTGAGCTCCTCAATGGACAACGTCTTCAAATCGATCAGTTGCTCGATGGAGATGGTCACCTGAGTGTACTTGAAGGGAACCACACGAAGAAACTTCTCGACCACCATCTCCTCTTCCATTATGCCACCCAAGGTATGAATGTTGTTGACGAGGCCCATCAGCCGCATGGAGAAATCATCCACGGACTCGCCCTCCTTCATGCGGATCAGCTCGAACTCCTTGCGTAGGGACTGCGCCTTTCCCTCGCGGACGCGCTCAACGCCCATGCGCATCGTGCGCACAGTCTCCCATGCCTCCTTCGCGGACTCCTTTGTCGCCAACGCCGCCAGCATCTCCGGCGGCACCGCTTGGAGGATGGCTGACAACGTCATCCTATCGATCTGGTACTCCGCGCTGCCAGGATCGATAGCATTCCAAACGCCTTGAGCCTGCATGTTTACCTTCATCAAGAGTGACCACTCGAAATAGTTACTGCTCGTGAGCACGGGATAACGCACAGTCACCCCCGCCTCCCTCACATGCTGCACCACCATCGCGGCGGCCCAGCGGCGTGTACACACCTTCCCTTGACATGGCTCTGATACCAATTGTTAGAATTCTCACAATGCTAGAATTCTCTATTAGACTTAAACAGTAACTAAAAAAACAGACAACAGAGAATGACAGGAGGGAAATGAATGAACCAGAGCTCTGTCTCCTCAGTTCATCGGAGGCCCTCTTTTATAGTCATTGTAGCAGTCAGCAGCGGCTGAGCTAAGCAGCATGGGCAGACGGATGTTCTCTATAGCAGTTGTAGGCAAGCGACTGAGCGGCGCGATCAGGCGAACTGCTCGGTGTAGGCAGGATGTCGTCGTCAGAGTCATGTAGTGGATGAGTTGTGCCTATATATACCGCATAAGACCGAATGAGAGAGAAATTGAAGAAAATGAAGAAAAATTGCCCCAACTCTCTTCGCCTCATACGACTCTATTCCTTTTTCTCGCCGTCTCGACTCTGCTCTGTTACTCATCTGACAACATAGCACTTAGATTCCCGACAGAGGAGAAGGAGCTTACCCTGCCAAGGCGCCGCTGCCTTGTGCGTCAAGATTGCGGCTTTGGGCGCGGTGGGGGTTGTGATTCCGGAGGAGCTGGGAATCTTGGCCGCATTGGGCGGCGAAAGTTGGCTCCTGCGAGGATTTCTCGGGGGCTTGAGGGGATTTGGGAGGCGGGAGCTGGAGAATTGGAGGAGGGAGAAGTGTTCTTGGAGCTGGAGGAGAGCCATGCAGGCAAGAAGCTTGAGCTCTCTCGTTTCAAAAAAAAAAAAAAGGCTTGAGCTCAGTGCTAGGATAGAAGAAGAGCTCTCGTCTGAGGCCAAGATTTGTTAGGAAGCTTGGCTTTTAGCTATACCATTGGTTTTTGGGTTGAAATAGGTCTTGTAGTAACTGTCATCTTTTAGCTAAGATATTTAATTAAATAAAAATAAAAATAGTAACGCAAAGAAAAAAACAACAACGTTTAAAAAAATCAAAACGTTCAAAATAACTTTAAGTTTTTGGAAGCTAAAATCCAAGATCCAGAAACCATTTTGAAAGGCCTTAAAGCGTACCGGCCCGTCCTTCTCTTTTCTTCGGTTCATCTGATCTGAGATGATCTATTTCCAGTTGGGAACCAGGCCGATCGTTTAAACATTTCGTTGTGTGCACACAGGATAGCACAAGTGCACAACAGTTTAAAAATGTGCTGACACGCATATAGTATAATACTACATCGATTGAGTCGGAGAAAGGATTATTATTAGCCATGAATGTCACTGATGATCTATGCGATATGCAGAGATGAAATTTTCTCGGAAGTTCATGTTTACAGCATGGCTGGAACACAAGCACCAATCGCTGACGTTATATCGTGCGTATTCTGAGGCTCTGACGTTCAGAGCAGCGAACTCTCCTCAGCTGTGTCTAGAACGCATCGCCGAAGACAGCTTGGAGCTCCATGGCGGCAGATGGTGACGAGGCAGGCCCCCAAGCTTGCTTGACGACGCCGGAGAAAAGGTACACCATTACCAGGAGTAGCATCTCCATGGCCATGGACGGCAATCAAGCAAGATCCTCCAATTCTGTACAAAAAGCAAAACAAGAGACCAAGGGGAGGACCTAATCTATCCTAACACTAGAGCAATACAGGGAGCCGAGGGTGCATCCCCCTCCCCTCTCGCCGCCGGCGAGGCCGCCGGGCGTCGGAGGAAGGGGAGGGGGACCAGATCTGGAAGGCGAGGAAAAACGAAGAAAGGGGAAGGGGGCGACGGAGAACGAGAGGTGACCGGTGCAATTCCGAACCAATCTCACTTTGACGGCAAATCCGAAAGGAACTTCACATGATTCGCTGGATCCGCGAGGAGTTTGAGCGATCTCGGAACCGGAGGGGCATTGACCTCGACGAGCCCCTCCAGAACCTGCACGACCGTCGCCATGGCCGGCCTCGCGCTCTCGTCGTCCTGGATGCACCAGCACGCGATCTTGCAGGCTCTCTCCACCTCGGCCGTGTTCGCGTCGCCGTCGAGCCGGCTGTCCACCAAGCCGTACAACTCCCCGTCGGTCAGCTTGCTCGCGGCCAGCGACGGGAAGAAGTCCACCGTGCCGTCCTGCCGCTGCTCCACGTTCCTCCTGCCCGATACGATCTCGAACAACACCATGCCGTAACTGAAAACATCCGCTTTCGTCGTGATGGCCGTGCCGGCTATCCATTCCGGCGCGAGGTATCCTACGGTTCCCCTCATTGTCGTCAGGACACGGCTGAAGTCACGGCCCATGAGCTTTGCAAGCCCAAAGTCCGCAACTTTTGGTACAAAAGAATCATCCAGGAGAATGTTTTCAGGTTTGATATCGCAGTGTATGATGCAGTCCCTGCATTTCTCGTGAAGATAGTCCAATCCCCTGGCGATTCCTAGTGCAATTTGGTACCTCGTGCTCCAACTTAGGACTACCTGACTGCTCTCTAGAAGATACCGGTCCAGTGAGCCGTTTGGCATGTACTCGTAGACAAGTAGCCTTCGCGTTCTCTCTGAACAAAACCCGAGCAGTCGAATTAAGTTGACATGTTGAATGGTGCCAATTGTGCTCACCTCTGCCCGGAATTGCTTCTCCCCCTGCCGAAAGCCTTCGAGCTTCTTCACAGCCACCAAAGCTGCATCAGGCAGTGATCCTTTGAACACCGAACCAAAGGCGCCTCCGCCGAGCTTCTCGGAGAAGTTTTTGGTCACAGATTGCAATTCACGGTATGCGAATGCCATCAAGGAACCCTCGACTCGCGCCGTTGCCTTGACCCTTCTTCTTCTCAAAAAGGAAAGTGAAACGCAAATCATTAGCACAACAGTAGTAGCAACAGTGGCAATTACTACTCCGGTGATCAATTTCTTAGTGTGCTTCCTGTCAGAGAATTCGGATGCAGCCAAGCGAATCAGAATCGTGCCGCCTCCACTACCAATGCTACTCACATCTTGCAGGTTGATGAGCTCTCCATACCAAAGTGAGCAGCTGCCGTTGAAGGAATAAGCAGTGCAAGAAGAGTTGCTTAGACATGCAAGCTCACACTCTTGAGTACTAGTTGCAGCGACAGTGTTTTGTGCATTGCTTGGTAACTTCACATTCACCATAGTGTAGAATCTGTCATTCTGTGAGCTATTACTGCTGCACTGCAGCCCAACATTTCTACTGCACCCTACGGTGTGATCGCCCTGCAACCACTCGCCATGGTATTGCTCACTGAAACCATGAAGGCAGCTACAGGAGGCCAATGCGTTCACAGTGCAGACGCTGAACGGCCCGCACAACGAGTACACGTCGCACTGCGCCTTGGGCTCCGACCAGAACAGCATCCACTCCTTGGTGTCCTCCAGCCAGGTCAAGAACTGAATCAGCCCCGTCGTGTCCACGACGAACCTCGTGATGACCGCGTCGTCCTTGATGCCGTACACGAAGTAGCTCTCGTTCTCGCCATCAACGTAGTCGAAGGTGTACATCGAGTTGGGGTAGGTGTTGATGGGTGTCATCTCCGGCACGGCGGTGAAAATGTGACCGGTCCAGTTGCCGCTGGTCCAGTACTGCTGGGTATCTTTCCATCTCAGCAAGTATTGGCTCGTGCCGTTTGGGTCCAACTCAAGGGAGAACACCCCTGGAGCTGGGTCGTTGTAAGCCTTCCATGCGACTAGACGTGTGCTCACGCCGGTGAGCTTGCTTCGGCCGAGCTTGCCGCCGGGGAGCCACGTGTTGCCGAAGTGGTCGAAGCTTTGCCATAGCACAATGGAGGTGTTGGATGCGTCTGCTAGGACAAGGTTGCCGGTGTCGAGGATGACACCGACTGTGGAATTGGAGGTGACCTTGGTGATGTTGGTAGACCAGACTTGACTTGTTGAGTGGTCGAGTAGGACCATGTTGCCATCGGTTGATATGGCCAGCTGTGAGAACTCTCGTTTGGAGATCGGAGAGTTCCTGTTCGCTACCCAGACTGCTGTTTGCTTTGAGATTTGGTTGTACCAGATACCGATGAACCAATGCTGTGAGTTTTCTGTTGCACATCGATCAGAAGGAAACAGGACTAAGTGAATGATGTTTTTTTTTTTTTTGTAAAAAGTTGTTCTCTACTTAACTTCCAAGTATCCAATGTCCTGACTAATGTGAAATTCTCCAACGACTAGAGGTCATTGGTGTTGTCATAGCCTAACCTATTAGGTCCTATTCCATACGGTTTCAGTTTTGTTTTATTTTAGCTTTTGGCATATTTAAACCAGAATTTATTTGGAATACGTCGACTTTTAATTTTAGCTTACTTTGACTTTTGTAGTTTTATTTGGTTTTTTGCTTTTTCTTTTTTTTCCCCTTATTCCTTTATCTTGTCCGTAACAACAAAACTGTTTTTTATATTTTATTTAATATTTTTTTATTTTTTTCTCAGAAAAAATTAACAGTCACTACAGTATAATTTTAACTATTTGACAAAAATCACAAATAAGAGGTTAAGCTATGGGCCAGCTGGAGAAGCAATTGTATAGTGTTCTCTAGTCAGAAAGAAAGAAGTTCTAGAATCCGTGCAACCGAACCACTATAACTTTGACCAACGATACCGTGGTAAATATTGAACATATTTCAAATATATGAGTTGTAGTATAATCTAATTTGCCGTTGCCTTTTGAATAGCTAAATTGCTCCTTTTTTACTACAGGCGGTAGTACTAGTTCTCGGCGTGCTGCACTCGGAAGTAAGAATAATTTTTTTTTCTGTATACAAGCAAAGAAAAAAAAAACTGATAGGCTATGCCACCTGGTTGGAAGAAGCCCAGCGCGAACTTGCCCCCCTTGGACACCAGTGGCCTTTGGCTGCCGGAGCCGGACAGCGGCCGGTCGACGGTGATGGTATCGGCGGCACCGGCACGTAACACTACTCCTTGCAGAGCAGCCAATCCCATGACGAAAAGAACGGAAGCGAGAACAGGGGAGCAGGGGGTCCCTGAGCTCGCCATTGCTCCAAGACTCGAGAGCATAGCGGACGCAAGGAAGGGAGCGAGCTTTTATAGACGAACGTTTCGACGAAAAAAGTACAACAAAGAAAGCGAAATGCAGTAACGAAACAGGGTTTCCAATTACAGAGTGGACTTTCCAGTTCACGTGTGTAAAGTTTCCAATTACAGAGTGGACTTTCCAGTTCACATGTGTCTGTTACCCGAAAGTATTTTGTGGAATAACGGGTGGAGCAGAAACTTCTGTGGAATGTTGAAGCCTCGATTGAAGGCATCAGTCCCGCTTCCATTTCGACTTCTATCTTTTTGACTTTTTAATTTTGTTTTTTGAATTTTTTTGCTTTTTTTCTTCTTATTTTTTTATTATTCGTGATGATATATTTTTTATTTTTAAAATTTAGTTATGTAAAAAATTAGCAACGTTTCTAATATATTTTTAACCACTATAATATAAACAAATCAGAAACCTAACCTTATAAGCCCGTTGGAGCAGTACCGGCGCCAAACGCCATAGAAGCATCGGCATTGGTCAAGATGCGGACGTCGTATTCTCTCGGGCGCCTATTCGGTCAGTCAGCCAGAACGCCCCGTGTCTGGTTGGTATCTGCGCGTCGTGTCTGGTTGGAATCGTACCGTGTGCGCCTATGTCCTATGGATCTGTGGTCGACGTGATAGATCTTGAAAAAACAACTTTTGTTAACCAGCAGATGAGAAATCAACGGCTGTGATGGAACCGCTGCCTGAATGTCAGGCCCATTGAGTAATCCTGTTCTTAGATCTTGGTTCTGAGTCTCCTGTTTAGTGTTTACAACAGCTTAACCCATCCCAAACTACCAGGATTGATTTCAAGGAGGTCACCGGTTCAAGGGTTTAGGATGCTACAACATATGGGCTATCAAGATTTTTTAAAAAAATATCTTCAGATGCTAACATAGGTGGTGATCATTTTGGCTTATTTTTTGTGGTTTATGGCTGAAAAGCATCAGAATTTACTGAAAAACATCAGAATGACGAGGCTTATTTAACATAATTAAATTTAAAAAATATAAAAAATATGTTAGCCCATCACAAACAACGCAAACGAATACGGCAAAAAAAAGAACCGGCAAAAAAACTCAAAAAAAGCTAAAAGTTCAGAAAAAGATGAAATTATAAATAATAAAAAATAAACTAGAAGCTAAAAGCTTAAACCGAAACAAGCGGTACGATAGTTTGGGTCACCAGGCCTAAATTTCCGATCTCCAAACCTGAGTCCTGCTAAACGCCAGGCTGGGCCATTTTTTTCCTCGGCTCTACGGACTACGGAGGAATACGCCGTGTGTCAGAGGCTCAGAGCAGGCAAAGCTATCCACTAGGCCTACAGAGTTTTCTGTTCTATTTCAACACTTGTTTTCTGATGAGAATAAAATAACCTTCAAATTATTACATAATTATATCCATCATATATATCTTTTATTGACAAGAGAGAAGATTCACGAGATAGTCGTAAGTTCTCCTTCGGCTACTCCATAAAATTATAAGCTCTTTTACGATCATAAAGTCATAAGTCCTTCTACGATTACTCCATACTCGTGAGCTTTTCTACGACTATAAAATCGTAACCTTTTCTACGACCACATAGTCACATGCAGTCCTATTTTCACCTTTTGATCGTAAAATATTCTGCGGTTTCTATATCCCCAATCAACTTACCAAACGACGTCTTACTACATCGTGGGGACGTCTGATAAAGCGGTTAAAATGTGTATTTATCCAATAACCGCACACGATCTCTCTCTGACATCAACCGCTGCATGGTGAGTAGGCCATTATGTCTCTCTGATAATAACTTCCGTCAGACGGTTATCACCCGAAGCGTTAAATCGTCTTTTAGCATGGGACAACGACAGTCGCTTCACCACCTATTTAAAGGTTAATGTCGGAGGGGAGAAAGCAGGGGCGAAGCCAGATGAGAGATGGTGTAGCCTTTCTTTCGCATTACACAGTTGTAATCATTTTCTCTGATTAGTAATCACACATGACGTACGGTTATTATTCTCTCAGGAGAAGGCCTGAACCTAAATAAAAAATCATGTGTCTCTATTCCGCAAGACCATAGCTTAGTCTTATAAAAGAATCCCTAAATACAAACAAATCATACATAAGATCGGTATTAAAACACCGACAGTTGGCGCCGACCGTGTGGATTTTCTTCTTTCAAGACTCTAGTAATTTTCTCGTATGCAAGTTTCTCTTTTTCCTCATGATGTCCTCGTGACAGACAAATGGAACGAGGAGAACTGGTTCAACTTGGCAGACTTTACTGTCATTTTGCATCTACCTGTACCAAATTAGAGCTATTTTAGACTATAAATATCATGTACCAATTGACGAAAAAACGAGCACACGTCAACCTTTACTGTCATTTTGCACCTACCTCTATTTGTACCTTAGAAGTAGGTCGTATCTATTACAATCTTACCTCTATAATTCGACTTTGATTAATATTTCTTCGCATCGGCGTGTTGATCAATCTGTGAGTTACGCCTCCCTTGTTTCGAGATTCGTTCTGGTTCGTTTTTGCTTCACATTGATATTTCATTCAAGTTTACCTGTTGTTGATTTTACCGTTTTGCTAAAAAATCAGCTAGCATGTTATATATATATATATATATATATATATATATATATATATATATATATATATATATATATATATATATATATGAGCATATCTAGTGCTAATGACTATTTCAAGCTAATGACGATGTGGACCGTCCGATCTAGATTGTGTGGTTCGGATGAAGGTGGTGGAAACCACATCTCACTTAAACATTTTTATAGAAACCCCCTACGATTTTAACAAAAACCCATCAAGTCCACCATTATTATTGTATATTGTAGCATTTTCACTTAAGTGCAAAATGCAGTGAGTTTTCTGCAAAAGTATTTAAGTGGGATGGAGTTTCCACCCATCTTCATCTGAGCCAGACAATCTAGATCGGATGGTCCACGTCACTATTAGTATTTTAGCACTTAAATAACCATTAGCATTGAAATAGCCATTGGCGGCAACACACTTAGTGAGCTGGGCGGCAGCAGATAGTTAGGGAGCTGATCAATAGCCAAAGAATGTTCGTTGCCGGAAACACATACTACTGCAGAGAAATCGCAAAGCGCATCTTTTGTAGGGTGAACGAGAAATACATACATTTACTAATGCTCTGTAAAAATTTCTTGGCTAGTTCACGACACGCGCCGCGACATGAGTATTAACTCCCGGACACAGCTCAGTAGCTGGTTCGCACGTACTATATCTCAACGCCACCATAAGAAGTTAAGCACTTCATGTCGGTAAGAAGGCATATATACTTTTGCTACGCAATCCTGCATGGATCCGAAACATCGACAGAAATGGCCGTTTTCATGTGGTATTAGCAAAATAACATTTTCGGGGTAGCATTTATAAAAATAACACCTCTGCTAAAAAGCCAGTGTATCTACGGTAGAAGTGCTATTTTTATAAATACTGTTCCGAAGATGTTATTTTTGCTAATACCGCATGAAAAACAACTATTTCTGTCAAAAACTTGGGGGATCTAACCTCAGGTCGACGGCAGCCCTGAAAAGAACTTGACGTAATTCGGTGGATCCCCGAGCACTTTGAGCGATCTCGGGATCGGCGGGTCGTTGACGTCGACGAGCCCCTCAAGAACCTGCACCACCATCCCCATGCTCGGCCTCGCGCTCTCGGCGTCCTGCACGCACCAGCAGGCCACCTTGCACGCCCTCTCCACCTCGGCCATGTCGGCGTTTCCGCCGAGCTGGCCGTCCACCGCGCTCTTCAGGTCGCCGTCGAAGAGCCGGCTCACGGCCATCGACGGGAAGAAGTCCACCGTGCCGTCCTGCCGCTGCTCCACGTTCCTCCTGCCCGATATGATCTCGAACAGCATCATGCCGTAGCTGAAAACGTCTGCCTTGGTCGTGATGGCCGTGCCGGTTATCCACTCCGGCGCGAGGTACCCTATCGTGCCCCTCATCGTGGTCAGCACGCGGCTGAAGTCACGGCCCATGAGCTTTGCGAGCCCAAAGTCTGCGACTTTCGGAACAAACGTGTCGTCCAGGAGTATGTTCTCAGGCTTGATGTCGCAGTGTATGATGCAATCCCTGCATTTCTCGTGCAAGTAGTCCAATCCTCTTGCAACTCCAAGTGCAATTTGGTATCTCGTGCCCCAACTCAGGATACCTTGGCTGGATCCGAAGAGGTGCCTGTCCAAAGAGCCATTTGGCATGTGCTCGTAGACGAGCAGCCTTCGTGTTCTCTCGGAGCAGAACCCGAGCAATCTGATCAGGTTGACATGCTGAGTCGTGCCTATCGTGCTCACCTCTGCGCGGAACTGCTTCTCCCCCTGACGAACGCCCTCGAGCTTCTTCACCGCCACGAGGGTTGCGTCACGCAGCGATCCTTTGAACACCGACCCGAAGGCGCCACCGCCGAGCTTCTCTGAGAAGTTCTTGGTCACGAACTGCAGGTCACGGTACGTGAATGCCACCAGTGATCCTTCGACTCTCCTCAGCGCCTTCATCCTCCTCCTCCTCAGAACGGAGGCTGAGATCAGAACAACGACAGTAACTGCGGCGACGATCCCGGCGACGACGAGTCCGATTGTCAGTTTCTTGGCGTTCCCGGTGTTGGAGAACTCCGACGCAGCCAGGCGGATCGAGATGGTGCCGCCTCCGGTACCAGTGTTGCTCGTGTCTTGGAGGTTGATGAGATCGCCGTACCACAGCGAGCAGCTGCCGCTGTAAGAGTAAGCCCTGCAAGAACAGTTCCCGAGACATGCGAGCTCACAGTCGTGAGCACTGGCGGCCGCCATGCTCTGCGCATCGCTCGGCAGCTTCACGCTGGGCATGGTGTAGAACCTGTCGTTCTTCGGCTTCTGCATGGCTTGAGCGCTGCACTGCAGGCCGGTGTTCCTGGCGCAGCCCGCGGTGTGGTCGCCCTGCAGCCACGCCTCCGGCCGCCGCTCGCGGAAGCCGCGGAGGCAGCTGCAGGACGGCAGCGCGTTCTCGGTGCACACGCTGAAGGGCCCGCAGAGCGAGTAGACGTCGCACTGCGCCTTGGGCTCCGTCCAGAAGAGCACCCACCCGCCCGCGGCCTCCACCCACGTCAGGAACTTGATCTGCCCCGTCACGTCCACGAGGAACCGCGTCACGACGGCGTCGTCCTTGACGCCGTATATGAAGTAGCTCTCGTTCTCGGCGTCGACGTAGTCGAAGGTGTACAGGGACATAGGGTAGGCGCTGCTGGCCATCATCTCCGGCACGGCGGTGAACATGTGGCCGGTCCAGTTGCCGCTGGTCCAGTACTGCCTGCTGCCGTTCCAGTTGAGCAGGTACTGGCTCGTGCCACCCGGGTCAAGCTCGAGGGAGAACTGGCTCGGCGTCGGGTCGTTGTAACCTTTCCATGCGACCAGATGGGTGACCTCACCGGTGAGCTTATTCCGGCCGAGCTTGCCGCCGGGGAGCCACGTGTCGCCGAAGTGGTCGAAGCTCTGCCACAGCACGACGGAGGTGTTGGACCGGTCGGCAAGGACAAGGTTGCCCGTGTCGAGGATGACACCGACCGTGGAATTGGACGGAATTCTGGCGACGTTTGTTGACCAGATTGGTGACTTGGAGTGGTCGAGTAGGACCATGTTGCCATCGCTTGATATGGAAAGCTGTGAGGTCTCTGGGTCGGAGACTGGCTTGTGCCTGTTGGCAACCCACACCTTGGTGTGTGCTGGGATTCGGTTGTACCAAATGCCCATGTACCAATTCTGCGACGAGTTATCTGTTAATTGCACAAGAGAAAAGGGGTTACATGATTCACAATTATCTCATTTTAAGGCTGATTCGTAATTATTAATCAGATATACTAAAATCTCGAATTCGGAAGGATATATAAGTGGGGAAAACTTCGTGCCAAAGAACAAGTCAAGTACTAGATCCACATGACGGGAAAAGAACATTAATATATGAACACGGTTACTAAGAACATTAATATACGAACACGGCTACGAATAACTCCCAAAAAGAAGGTTCGATTTTAAGTCTTCTCCTGACGCTAGCTGCTGATCATTCTTTGCCTAATTTTTCTGGATGAGATTAGCGTTCAAAAAGTGAGCAGCGAGATGTTATATTCTCATCTCACGACATATGAAACGAAGAAACGATCCTTTCTAGCTCCTTCCTGGAAATACCAATAAAAAAGTGTATTTGACAGATCAAATTGTAAAAAAAAATTAAATTTAACTTTAGTTTAATTAGTTTGAGCTACTTTCATGATATATACTCATTGTAGTCGCATCAAATTCAAAAATAGTTTGAGTTCAAAACTCACCATAAATATATCAAAGGTATCATTTTCATATCCAAATTCCAAAAAATTTATTGATCATAGATGTGCATTGAACAGTTCTTAACTTAGGCGCTCAAGTGTCTTAAGTAATTTACCTATATATATTATAAGTGAAAGTATATACTCTTAGGAGTATATAACCATTTATATACATACATACATATATGTATATGTATATGTAAATATATATGTGTATATATATATATATATCACTTAAAAAACAAGTTGATAGTGATGAATTACCACCAGTAATTCATGAACCTTTAATACCGTTTTTTTCTCTCGAAGTGTGACTTTTGACTTTTCTTACAAGATCTAACTTTTAAATAGAGTATTTTTTCAATACGGGGTCTACAAGTTAAACGATGTACACGTTAAAAACCCAACATCTGTATCATCCAAAATCGTAAGTGATTATTTCTTTTCGTAATATATACCGTAAACAGTCAAAATTCAAAAATTTCAGTCAAAAGTCATAAGCTGGAGCCGTTGCGCTATGGCTTTGGTCGAAATTTTGAATTTTGGTTGTTCTGATGCAGACTGGAGAGACGATACTCACTTGCGATTTTGGATGGCATGATGTTGGCTTTAATGTGTAGATCGTTTACCTGTAGACCCGCCTCGAAAAATACTGCTTTAAAGCTAGATCTTTAGAAAGCAAAAAGCACGGCCGGAGAAAAAAGAACAGGCCCAAACCACAGATCCAGCTGTCCGTCACAAATCCAAACGCACGCGCCGCAACCCGCTCCTCCAGGTCACACCCACGCCGAAACAAACCACACCCTCCCCCGCCGCCGCCTCCCGCGCGACTCCACCGTGCCCCTTCTCTCCCCGACTTCCTCCCCTCCTCGCCCTCTTCTCCACCGGCCACCGCATACCCCGCCGACCTCCACCTCCCTTCCGCCGCCACTCCTCCCCTCGCGCAGCGCCCTCACCGCTCCTCTCCTCGCGGCGTCCGACTTCCTCACCCTCTTCTCCACCGGCCGTCGCAAGCGCTCATCCCCGCCGACCTTCCACCGCCACTCCTCCCCTAGCGCAGCACCCTCACTGCTCCTCCCTCTACCTCCCCACGGCACCGTCGCCACCTCGGCCTCCCTCCCATCTCCTCTGCGGCGGCAGCATCGCGCGGTCCCCCTCCTCCTCGGCCATTGCGTTCCTCACGGCGGCAGCCACCATGTTTTTCTTTTGCTCCCTCTCTTCTCTCACGTTTGTTGCTCCTCTGCCCACAGAGAGAGAGAGAGAGAGAGAGAGAGAGAGGAGTTGACTGAGGGGGAGCATAGAGAGGTAGAACACTGAATGTCACCTCAAATGGCCGAAGATGCCGCACCCGGCCTCAAATCTGGGAGATTTCGTCTACTCCTAGCGAGAAGATTGGCTCGTGTCGAGTCGCGCCGCCACGATGCAGGCGCGGATGGCATCCATGGAGGACGTGAAGGAGGCAAGGCAGCCTACGGCGGCGGCGGGGGCGGCGCAGGGGCAGGCCAGGGTTTTCTCGACGGGGATGCTCAAGGTGTTCCTGGGGTACCTGCTGATCGGCGTGGGCCTGTCGGCGTTCGACATGTACATGGCGCGGCACACGCTAGCGGCGGTCGCGCCCGCGCTGCTCCAGCCGTGCCTGGGGGCCTCCGCCGCCGCGAAGGAGGAGCTGGAGCGGTGGATGCAGCCCCCGGCTCGTGTGTGGCACGACATGATGGACGAGGAGCTGCTCTGGCGCGTGTCCTTCGCGCCGCGGGTACCCGTTCCGGCGCGTCCCCAAGGTGGCGTTTATGTTCCTCACGCGCGGCCCTCTGCCGCTGGCGCCGCTCTGGGAGCGGTTCTTCCAGGGGCACGAGGGCCGCTACTCCATCTACGTCCACGCGCTGCCGTCCTACCACACCAAATTCACCTCCGACTCCGTCTTCTACCTCCGCCAAATCCCCAGTAAGGTTAGCTCGCCTCTTGCTTACTCTACTTACCACATAGCCATGCCGTAGCAGTGTGGCTGTGGCAGGCAATCGGCCTACTTATGCTGATCTAGACGGATTTATAGCAAAACAAACTCCACTTTAGTGCCAGGATTGTACATTGAGCTGTACTGCAAGGTATATACGACTTGGATACGACTTTCTGGGTTTGAGCAATAAATATTTACGGTTGGTTTGTTTTGCACCTTGGGCAGATCAATAATTTTGCTTCCTCCTTTGTATGTGTAGAGTACCTGAAGAAATCAAAGGAAAACAAAGAAAAGAATGACAAGGAGGTATGTGGTCTTCCTTCAAAATTTTCCTTGGCGTCCCATCATTTTGCTTTTGTTTGAGTCACTAATCCCTATGCTCCCCTCGCGTAAATTATGTGCTTTTGTTGGTGGAGCTTGAGTAATGCCTACAGATGATGATATTGCTTTTACGAGAAATGGAGGAACACCCAGCCCATTCCGTGCCCAACTATGTAAGTTCAATTTCAACATAGTGGGATACTGAATCACAGACTGTAGAGCTACGAATAACAAATGTACCAATTCACTTCTGTGTGAATAGGATTTCCTGTCCGAGAATAGCTATCCAATGAAGCAATTAGTTCACAGGAACTCTGATGGAGACTCCTCATCAACAAAGTCTGAGCAGTCTCACCAAGAAGCCTCTGCAGTGAGTGACAGTAGTCTCAACGGACAACACACCTCAACAAAATCTGGTATCCATTTTCTTGAATGACATCATCTCACCACAAATACATTCCATTAGCTTCACGATCTGACGTGTTTTTCATTTTTTTTTATTTAGTGTTATATTGTTTCATTCTTCCTAACATAGCTGAGGTATGATTCCTAGGTTTGCAGATTAATATAGCTATGACTTTGTAGTATCCCTGACAATTATACAATGATATACATATAACTGACTCTGAACCAGCTAAACAACATTTTTTTTTGGCTCCTATAGTTTTTGGTATCATATGATTGTAAGCTGTAACTAACAAGAGGTGCTATATCCATCATAATGCATAAGTGGTTATTGCTATATCCATCATAATGCATAAGTGGTTATTTTGCCAATCTGGTTATGTGCTGCAAAGAGGCCAGAAGAACCACGCTCTTTATGTCTCCATTTATTTCCTTGTTCTTGAACTAAAATATGATTTAACCTTAATCCATGAGGGGGCCTCAATGATAAACATGTGTATGTGTGTGTGTGTGCAAGCTCCTGCGTTCTTGTGTCTCTGTGTACACACGTGTGCATATGTGTATATGCACATGGGTGTGAATTCATGATGCTTGTCTTGTCTCTTTGTGTACCTTTGTTGGCAGCTTATAGCCTTAGATGGATCACTATTTTTTCTGTAGGCTATCTTTGTTGCACCAGTTAATGTGACGTCAGAAGCTTATGCTACTAATCCTGGCCTCAATCAAGTACCTGCAAGTTACTTCGGAGCGCTAAAGCATCAAGGAGACCAGTCTCACTCTTTTAACATCAGATCTAGATACTCAATCAGGGCAATTTGTAAATTCTTTGGCAAAAACTCCAGTGGATGATAACATTCCTATTGATGTGCCTGCTAGGCAGAACAGGCTTGGA
The DNA here is from genome assembly GCA_036346245.1 of Bonia amplexicaulis. Lineage (NCBI taxonomy): Eukaryota > Viridiplantae > Streptophyta > Magnoliopsida > Poales > Poaceae > Bonia > Bonia amplexicaulis. Next base: position 4,388,994 of record CM070736.1, on the reverse strand, counting down.
CAGTGGAAGTACTTGGATGATGACAATCCTTGTTTAGGGGATAATCCAAGCTCAGCTATCCACAGCTTTCATCCAGTGACCAACAAAAGACTCTTCAACATCACTGAGATCTCGCCAGAATGGGCTTATTCTACAGAGAATACCAAGGTTTTTCCCTTTCATATTCTACTGACCTTTCATGTCTTTTATTGTGTTTTCATTCTTCAACTGTTCGATTTTCATGGCAAAGTTATGCTTTGTATTCATCTGTTACCAATTACCCAAATCATTGTTTTTACTATCTACCAGGTACCTCCTGGTGTGGTGGTCCCTTTCATAAATCATAACTGCAATGTACTGAATGGATATAACAATTACATGCACATGTGCTTATAGATTTATAAATTGATATTCTATTAAGTTGCAAAATTATTGATGGCTGCTGAATTGTAGGCCCTGGTGGTTGGATACTTCCGTGAACAAGACAAGCACCTGACTGAATCCAATATGTACCGTGTCTTTGGTGACAAATGTGATGCAGCAGATACTGTTCAAGCTGGTGTTTACTGTTTCATGGCTGGACCACATACACCTAGAAGTCTGAGCAGTCTCACCAAGAAGTCTCTGCAGTGAGTGACAGCAGTCTCAACGGACAACACACCTCAACAAAATCTGGTATCCATTTTCTTGAATGACATCATCTCACGACAAACACATTCCATTAGCTTCACGATCTGACTTTTCTCATTTTTTTTATTTAGTGTTATATTGTTTCATTCTTCCTAACATAGCTGAGGTATGATTCCTAGGTTTGCAGATTAATATAGCTATGACTTTGTAGTATCCCAGACAATTATACAATGATATACATATAACTGACTCTGAACCAGCTAAACAATATTTTTTTTGGCTCCTATAGTTTTTGGTAGCATATGATTGTAAGCTGTAACTAACAAGAGGTGCTGCAATTTTGGCCATCTTCTAAGACTACATGCAATAGTCGTTTCATCATAATCTTTCATCTTTCTATGTGATCCATTCTTATTATGTTGCATTCGAATGACAATCTATCTCTTATTAGTAGTGTTGTCAAATCTATAATATCCCTAGAGTTTTGCTTCCACACTCCACCTAATCATGTCTAATTTAAATACTAGAGCATGCATCATGTTTGTCTTGATCAACTCTGGTATTCTGGGCTCTGCTATTTTAGAACCTAGCATGCAACCCTTGTTCTATAACAAATCATTTCCCATTTGTGAACAAGTGGCTAGCAGGGCAGGTATGAAATGTGTTTGGAATTTTGGTACATCACTTATTATATAACAGTGTTGTCGTCCCTCTCAGGCAATAACAATAATGAAAGTTGTGGGAAGCGGGACCAGGGCATGATAAAGTCACTGTTGTCCTTGGAAAATCCAGAAGCTGCCTTTTCACCTCCAAAGTTTGATTACGGCAGCCTTTTGTAAGTTCATGTCATCTTCAGAACTGCTATCTTCAACCTTATGTTCGCACTCGCCTTTGCCATTTTGGAGGTGAGTTTGTTATGCAGTTTCTTTTGATTGTTTGAAATGATAAGGACGTCAATTAGACTGGACGAGTTTGTTTGAGCTAGTTGCTAGAAGAGATTTTTCTACTTTTGATGGGCTTTTTCTGACGAGCAAAATTGCATACATAACATAATAAATTTATTTGTATAATATTTCGTAAGGAAATTACTACTATTTGTGTGTGAGTGAAGTTGCTGTCAAACACATGTAGAGTTACTACGCAGTTTTGTACTGACAGTAACTCTACAAATGTTTGTCAATAACTTCACTCACAAATAGTAGTAACTTTCCGACACGCATTTTACACCTGCGCGCAGAATAGTATGTGTATGTGTGTGTCTATATATATAATACACACGCGCGCGGTAGCGCTATCCAGTGTCTACGCACACGGTACGCGCGTCGCTGACTGTACGCACGAATTGATGATAACCAGCGTGCCGGAAAGTTACTGGTGTTTCTGAATGAAGTTATTGCCAAACATTCACGGTGCCGAAAAGTTACTGACGTTTCTGAATTAAACTACCATCGGTGAACGCTTACAGTACATAACCGATGATAATTTTTCACACAACAGGTCGTAACTTTTCTCATAGTGGGTAGTAGCTTGACTTGCATGCATGCATCATAAGAGAAAAGAGAATAAATGCACTTGACTTGTGGTTTTTTATCTTATTTACAAGCTAAAAATACAATAATTCTTTTAACAAAAAGTCCAATCTGCGATCTGTTTTACCATTCTATTCGAAATTACGAGCTTAATAAAATAAGATACATGTTGAATATGTTTTGACGCTGCGAAAATCATGTCATATGAAGTTAATATCGTGTAGAGATGGCAACGGGCACAAACCCGCTGGGTTTTGCTATCCCAAACCCGTGCCCATGAAAGTTGGACGTGCCCACTAAAAAACTCATGCCCGTGACGGTGTAGATTTTGCCCGCACCCATGCCCACCGGGTAACGGGTACCACACGGTCGCCTGCGTGCCGACAACAATTGTACAAATTGCGCAGTGCAAGTGTTAGCAAGTCAACAATAAGTTCAATTTATATGCTACTATGCATGAAACAAACAACGATAAATTCACAATGCACATCATTAGTTCACTCCATCAATTATCAGTTCATAGTTCACTAGCATAGCATATCATTACAAGTTCACAGTTCACAACTCAGTTAAAACCAAAAGGAGAGACATCAACTACTCTTTGTACTTGACTAATAGGCTGGGCTGGTTTGCCTGGGAGGCTGAGTTTATAACTCCTATGGATCGGGTTTATATTACCCATGGTTTTACGGGTTTGGGTACTATAGGAACGTACCCGAACCCGGCAGACCCGATGGGTTGGGCTTTTTGCCCATTAAGAGACCCATGGGTTAGGAAATTGACCCAGACCCATGCCCTAATAGAGTAAAAACCCACCGGGTATCGGGTTTCGGGTACCCATTGCCATCTCTACTATCGTGTATAAATGAAGTTACTGTTAGTTTTATAGTGATAACTGTAAGTAACTTTATGTATTACAGATGATAACTTCATGTATATTCGATAGTAATTTTATTATAATTAACAAACACTAGTAACGGAGCATAAAGTGGGATGATGGATTGTTGGCTGGTTGGGTCAGTTAGGGGCGTGCGCTTATTTTACACTTGCGCGCTGGTTAGTGTTTCTATATGTGTGTGTGTAAAGTCTTTTTCATACTTTTGGGAGTACATATTCCCCCCTTCCAACATACTACATAAACGAATGTGTTATACTTCTTTAACACTTTTGGTATATCTAATTCTAAGATGTTTTAATACGATTTGGTTGAAAATTTTTCATCAGAGTTCTTTATTTTTTGGTATAAAAAGAGTACATACATAAATTGTGCTATAAAAAATGGATTTCGATGAAAATTTTGGTGTGTATATGTGTGTGTATTACGTAAATTATGCTATATAAAGTGAACTTTGATGAATTTTTGGTGTGTGTGTATGATTCTATACTCCCAAGAGTATGTACTCTCACTTGTTATATATTCCTTTTATATATGGAAAAGAGTATATAACAAAAATAAATGACTTCGATAATTTTTTTAACTAAATCACTTTGATATACTGAAAGTGATAAATAAGTATAACACGTTTATTTAAGTGGTATATTGAAAGTGGCAGTATGTACATATATGTACACATACATACATGTATACATACATACATACATGTATACATGCATGTATGTATACATGTATATGTATACATGCATGCATGTATACATACATGCATGCATGTATGTATACATGTATATGTATATGTACACATGTATGTATGTATATGTGTATCTCTATGTGTATCTATATCTATATGTATCTATATGTGTATCTATATCTATATGTATCTATATGTGTATCTATATCTATATGTATCTATATGTGTATCTATATCTATATGTATCTATATGTGTATCTATATGTATATATATGTATCTATATGTATCTATATGTGTATATGTGTATCTATATGTATATATATGTGTATATGTGTATCTATATGTATATATATGTGTATATGTGTATCTATATGTATATATATGTGTATATGTGTATCTATATGTATATATATGTATATGTGTATCTATATGTATATATATGTATATGTATCTATATATATATATATATATATATATATATATATATATATATATATGTGTGTGTATGTATATATATATACATACATATAAGAAATTATCTGGTGGTACTACCTATCTTGCTGCACTTGAATGGCTTAAATTCAAACACCCTCGAGGAGGAAACAAATGAGGTCGCTGCTCGCATATCTCAGAACCTAATACTAGTATGCAACTCCATTTGTACGGAGTATATAAACATGCGAGAGCATTAGTTATCTTCTGTTCAGTACATTGTACGTACTGGTGGTTTCATTTCAATTAATACTGAAATTTCACCCGCAATAAACTTATATTCCTGCATCCCGCATACAAGCCAACAATAATGGATCAATGATGTATAGGATAAAACTAAAATTACGCTAAATTAAATCAATAAAATATCCACGTACTGTTGTTGGTACCTGGCTGGAAGAAGCCGAGCGCGAACTTGCCACGCTTGGACACCAGCCTCTGCCCGCCGGACAGCGGCCGGCCGGCGGCGACGGTATCGGCGGCGCGCGACGGGGCTCCCAGGAGAAACAGAAAGGTCAGGAGCAAAAGAACCGAGGAGCATGGTCCACGGCGAGTCGCCATTGCTCCGCCTTCCAAGCGCGCGACAAGAACGCTGGACTGGAACGGAGTGGCAGGGAGGTAGCCGGCTAAGTGGCTTGTAAGTAGACACCAAATGCTACTACGAGGAATTAGTAGGGAGGGAGAAAGCGAAAGGGAGCGGCACTATAAAAAAGGAAGGAACCCGCTGGCGTCGTCTGGTCGATCTGATCTCCGGACGTTGGCGGTCGTCGATCGGCGCATGGAGATTTTCGCTGCTCCTGTAGGGGAAAAAGGGGCGATTTGCAAGCGTGGTCGCGCCGGCCGGGGTTTAATGCGCCAATGAAGGCGTCGTACGAGTGGAGCCAGTGGCTGGTTTCGACCGTCTCCTCGCGCCGCTGCACATACCGTTCCACAGCGGAGGCCGTGTGCCACAATGTTTTCATACTTCGTACACGGGTGCGTTCTATTTCGGCTGTGATAGGTGAATTTTAGTCTCAGTGCGTATACAAACAAACTAAATATTGATAAATCGATAAGTTATTTTGAAAAAATATCTCGATGAACTGTTTTTAAAAAAATAATAGAGAAATTATCTTATTTATTATTCAAAAGAAACTATAAATCATAAACTCAAAAAAATGAGACGGACGGTGTGAAGCTGGCCACCAATCCACATGCATGCAATATGATCGGGCCAGTGGACCAGCGTACTTGGTAACTTGGGGGGAAGAATATCACAGGCGTATGTACTGAGAGGTGTTTTACTCGGTTGGAACTGATTTTTTTTCTGAGCCTTTAATTTTTGGTTAAAATAGAATAGTAGTAACTAGAAGAATTAGTTCTTGGAATAAAATTTGAAAATTAACTTTTGAAAGACATGGAGGAGACGACGGAGACCAACCAATAGCTTCTAGAACAAGCTTAAAGAAGCTGTTTTAAGAAGTAGCTTAAAAAAACTATTTTTAAAAGTAAAATGCTCAAGGCTTCTCTAAGCACAAACCAAAAACCGAAGTTAATTGAACACCCCTTGACCGGGACCTTGTACTGTACCAGCACAGCAAACTCAAGCTTAGTACTAGAAGATGCAACGTATGCATCCAAGCCACAGCATGGCCGTTCCACGTCGACATCGATCGATCGTTTTTACTCGCTGGGCAGCCCGAGCGAGCACGGCATGTTAGGCCCATTTGAGTACAGGGATGCACTGTTCTTAATTAGCACGACCCCTGGACCGATCGATCATTAATGACCAGCAGCAGATGGATGCGTATGCATCGATCGCAGCTGGGCCATGTACTCAAGTGGGCGTTCCCGATCAGTAGGAGTATTAACTTGCACGTGCTCGATCTGAGCTGGCAGGACACGCGCATTAACATGCAAATGGCGATGCGCCACCAAACCCCAATTTGGGGGTGTTGGTGTCGCATTGATGGCCGCAGAGCGGAATGCTGGAGCCGGTGGCGTGCGCAATCCGGGCAATAAAGCCGTAGCAGTGGATTTGCGTGCTCCGGTCGGTTTCCGCGGTCACATGTATCCATCAATGGCAGAGCGCGACGCGCACCCCAAGCTACGGGCTACCTGGGACAACATAGCAGTTGCCAGTCTAGCGCAACTAGTGGGCGAGCGAAAAATGCAGCTCTTGGCTTGGGGTGTTTTTCAGCCCTCTTCAACCGGTTTTAGCTTCCGACAGTAACCGCTAATTTTTGGCTAAAATTATATAGTAACGATGGTTAGCTTTTTCTTATTTTAAATCTGGGCTTTGAGACCTATATGTTTTTTATTGTAATATTTTTATGTCCACTCAATTTTTTGCATGTCATAAATATGTTCTGATCTCCCTGCAATTAAAGATATTGTCATAAGCTTATGAAATTTTAAGCTATCAGTTCTTTGGGAGAGGAAAATAATTAAAACATATATGCTTCAAGTATGCCACAATTAAAAGAAGTATGTTTTAAACATGCCACCATTAAAAGAAGTATGCTATAAGGACACCACATACTCAAGAGTGGGTGCACATGGTTGTAACTCACAAATTGAACGTGGAGCGATAGGTTGTTACTAGAGATTGCTAGCTCGTCTAGGCTTAATGTTTGCTTCACTTTTAGGTTTTGACCTTTTGTTGTGATATCTTATTGTACTCTCTATAATTGGTTTGATAATTGTTAAGATGCATGTCATTAATATAAATTACTTAATCACGTTGAAGACTTGTTTGACATTGCTATATGATATATGAATTTATATGATCTAGGTAGCTCCGCTTAAAAAGATGGCTTGATTAAATTATTAAATCAATGCAAAGTGATTTGGATAATTTATAAAGCTTCTTGATTTTCACTTTCATTACTCTTTCTTAGCATTGTTTTTCCTCCACAATTTCTTGATGACCATATTGTCAAAGAGGGAGAAATTTGGATCACATTACTTAGGTCACATTTTTCATTCATGTGATTTTTTTCTCTATTTGGTTTTGCATTTTGCAAAAAAAAAATTCACACAAACCCACACAGATAATTTGGTTGGTTGCCAATATATTCATCAAGAGAGATATTAAGAGATCATGTGGATGGTTACTTAATGATGAATAATTGGCACCGGATATTGTTTATCAAGGGGGATTGAAGCGGTCTGTGCGTGGACTAATGTGAATCAAGTTGAGACGAACTTGTTTTTGGACAAGGATTTCTTTATCTTTTGTGTGCAGGTTAAGCGTGGAGGCGATCGTGGTCGACAAAGAGGTAGACCGGTACTATGATGGAGATATGAGGTTTAAATAACGGTCGAGGGTGTCGCGAGATAGTTGGACTCATGCTTGGGCACATAAAGGTTGAAGGAGGAGTTGGAAGGGAAGAGTTTGTTTCTAGGAGTAGTAAATTGGAAAGCCCATAATATGGAAGTTGTATCCTAAGAAAGAGGATGGGGTTTTGTAAGACTTGAAGTCGGATTAGGACTCAAATTCGTGATTTGTTCAGAGAGAACTCTTAAGGTGTTAGAGGATATAAATAGAGGTGGAGGGGCATAGTGAACGCATGTTTTGGCTAGGCTTTTAGGGGTGCTTTTAAGGGCACTTTGTAAACCCTCAAAAATCCAGCAATAAACATCACTTTGAATCAATCTTGTTCTTGATTTGCAGAAAATGCTGGTGATTGCAGTTGGGTCGAAGCTTACGAGTAAGTGCAAAGGTGTTGAATCATCGCCAAAAAACAGAGAAAATACGGGTACTCGAAAGTAACAAGTACAGTAGGGCTCGATCTCGAAGTTCGAATACAGCAAATCGGTTGAAGTTCAAGTACGTACAAATCGATCGAAGTTCGAGTACGTGCAAAGCGGTCGAAGTTTATGAGTGTAACTAATTGAAGATCAGAGTGTGAAGCGATCATAGTTTACAAACACAGAAGTGGTCAAAGTTTATGATTGTTGGTCGTGGTCGAAGTTTATGACCGATATGGGTGCATTCGATGCACATGCTTAAAATGAGATGGAGACTTAGGAGTCTCACGGAGCCTGCCAGGAGCACTATTCATAGAAATAATACCTCTAGATACTTTTCATATGAACAACAGTAGCTCCTAGAAAATGGGTCGTCCCACGGGTTCGAGCCCAGCGTCCGAGTTCCCATTGGCAACCTCGGCCAACGGAGAACCCCCCACCCCCCGGGCCGCGGAGAAGAATCTTGGTACTTAGGGTCAGTCCGGGCCCATGCTAGTTTAACATTTTCCGACGTTTTATGCATGTCTTTGTTACTCCATTACTCCTTCAATCATGCGCCAATTATTTACCCTTTCTTCACCGGCTCTCCCCGTCAGTCATGCGTGCAGCACGACGGCCCCTTTAATGCCTTCATAGTGCTACGCACACGTATATCGACACGATCAACCCATGGATAATTACTCGCTCCATGAAAAATGTAGGCCCTATGTATTTCGAGGTTCAAAGTTTGTAAATTTAACCAATAACTAATTTAACAATATGACACTGAAATAGAGTACCATAGTATCTAGGCAATAAATCTTTCTGTCTTTGGATTACTTTTAGATACATGCAAGTGCAATAATCAGACAAACCCATTAACATTCATTAATTCAAAAAGATATCGATTTGGAAAGGAAATCATTGATTTAACATGCTGGATCAATTATGGATAAAAAGTCTTAATCATAGATAGAAAGTCTCAAACATAGAATCTGGACACTATAATACCTCTATTATTTAGTTTATAAAATCATATATATACACACACACGAATAAGCTAAATACTAACATATTATTTTAAAAAGGCTATTTTGATACTTACTTTGAAATAGCGATAAAAAACTACTTCATTTATTTATTTAAAAAAACTTAGACTATAAACTATAAGCAGAAAAGACCGGAATATCACTTCGGATTGTTTCTTTGTTCCGTTCCATTTGACAGTTCGCCTTCATAGTGGTGCTGCTGGGTCTATGTGGCCCGTACCGGAAGTGGGCTCAAGTCTGCGAGTTGATAATCTGGTGGGCTCCGAGTACACCCGAGGCCTCATGCAAAACCGAGGCCTTCTTGTTCTCGGACGCACCGGCTCCGCCCCAACCACACACCCCCGAAGTGCAGGCTAGGGTTTGTCGAGGAGAAGGCTTGAGCGGAGTAGTATTCGCCATGGATTGACGGATGCGGGGAAGGGAAAGAGGAGGGCGGAGTACACCCGTTGTCGAGGAATGGCTCGGGTCTACTTGCGAGGTACATGAAATCAGAGTAGTCTTCTGTAATGCAATAGCTCCTCCGCATTTCTATCTCCTTTTTTTCGTGTAGTACATGATAAGCAGGTTTTTTATCTTGTCTCCGGGAAATTTTATATCAGTAATTTGAATTTATTTAAACTCAAATCAGTTCTATTGGATGAAGGAACTCTTTTTGCTTAACAGCGTATTCTGAAACATGAATAACTATTTTCAGAAGGAATAGCCCGAAACTTCGATATCCTTAATCATATTTCACTCTGACACAACAGGAACATAAGAAATAGTACGTGCGATAGATGAAGTAGTATGAAACATCAAACATCTGAAATGTAATGCTTTTTTTAATTTATTCTGGAGATGTGGGCATACAGTCTTTGCAAACATTGGCTGACATATATTGTTCAAATTGACACTCTAATAAGTAGCTCAAAGTGAGCCAATGGTGAAACTAGAGGGATCAAACGTGCAACCTCTTATTGATTTTATTTCTTAAAGGAGGCTATACATAATACACCGAGCGTACTTATAGTACAGGATCATACTTGTATGTATACACAAGACATATTTTCCATGACCCATTCACTTAGATGGATTATCAGGAAAGAACGTCACATGCTCTGCACCTTCAGCAAGCACCTGGAGATACCTTGGGGCTGGTGGCATTTCAACATCTACTAATCCTTCCAGGATTTGGATGATTTCTCTCATTGTTGGCCTGGACCTTTCATTATCTTGGACGCACCAGCAAGCAACCTTGCATGCCGTTTCAAGCTCCTCTAGGTTCACATCGTCGACCAATTCACGATCCAACAGTGTGTGCACCTCTCCTTCAAGAAGTTTCCTCGCTACCAACACAGGAAAGAATAAATCTGTGTTTGTCTCTGTTTGCTTCACATTCCTCTTTCCTGATATGATCTCAAAAAGCATCATCCCATAGCTAAAAACATCCGCCTTTGTTGTTATGGCCTCACCGCTTATCCACTCTGGTGCAAGATATCCTATTGTGCCTCTCATGGAGGTCAAAACCCTGCTGAAATCCCGGCCTAAGAGCTTCGCCATACCAAAATCCGCCACCTTTGGAATAAAAGACATGTCCAGCAGTATGTTCTCTGGCTTGATATCACAGTGTATGATGCAATCTCGGCACTCCTCGTGTAGATAAGTCAATCCCTTTGCAATTCCTGTAGCGATTTGATATCTGGTTGTCCAACTCAGAATCAGAGATGTACTGCCAAACAAATGCAGATCAAGCGAACCGTTGGGCATATACTCGTAGACAAGCAATCTCTTCGCCCCTTCAGAACAAAACCCAAGCAGTCGAATCAAGTTTATGTGTTGAATGTTCCCAATAGTGCTCACTTCCGCCCTGAATTGCTTCTCCCCCTGACGAAGGCTCTCTAGTCTCTTAACTGCCACTGTTGTTGTGTCCGGTAGAATCCCTTTGAACACGGAGCCAAAAGACCCTACACCCAATTTCTCAGAAAAGTTTCTTGTTAGAAACTGCAGATCACCGTATTTGAAAGTTATCAAAGACCCATCAGTTCGGTTTATACCGATAGTTCTTCTCCTGTGTAGGAAATATAAAATGGCCACTGCAAAACTAAGAGCAATAAGTCCACCAATGACGATCCCAATGATCCACCACTTGTTGATTCCTGAGTTGGGTAGTTCTGAGGCAGCCAATCTAATAAAGATATTATTACTCAACACACCAATATTATCTTGCAAGTTTATCGAATCATTGTACCAAACCAAGCAAGTACTATTATGAGAGTAAGCAGTGCAAGAACAGTTGTTCAGGCAGGTTAACTCACAGTTGCGAACGTTGGCTCCATCTATGATGTGTGCCTTATCTGGCAACTTCACACTACTGATCACATAGAATCTATCTTGAGTCTCCTTCACTGAGCCATTGTTTTCACATTGCAACGGGACATTTCGCCTACAACCTGCGGTTTGATCACCTAGCTGCCAACTGTTTGGGTAACTCTCACTGAAGCCCTCGAGGCAGCTGCATGATGACAAAGCATTCTCTTTACACTTGCTGTATGCCCCGCACATTCCATAAACACTGCACTTAACTTTTGGTTGTGTGAAATAAAGTAGCCATGTTTGTGCTGCCTCTGCCCATACCCAGGCCTGGAACAGACCGGATACAATAACAACAGCCCTTGTAAATATCTGCGCATCACTCTTGACGTTGTACGTGAAGTATGTCTCCTCATCATTGTCAACAAACTGGAACGTGTATGCCGAATTGGGATAGCTATTGGTAGGTGACAACTCTGGCACACCAGTGAATGCATTGCCAGTCCAGATACCACTAGCCCAGTACACTACCGAGCTATTCCAAAGGAGCATGTATTGGGTTAAGCCATTTGGATCCAACTGAATAGAAAACATCCCTGGTGCTGGATCACCATAGTCTTTCCAAGATATCATCCGTTTGATCACACCGGTTTTCTTGTTGCGGCTGAGCTTGTTTCCTGGGAGCCATGTATCTGTGAAATCGTCAAAACTTTGCCAAAGTACATGAGAGGTGTTGGACACATGCCTGACAACTAGGTTCCCAGAGTTAAGGAGCACAGCAGCTGTGGGACTGGCAGCTGTGTTGTTTGTAATATTGGTAAACCACACTGGAGATTTAGAACGGTTCATTAGGAGAGTAATATTTCCATCATCTGAGATGGTTAGGTTCGATGAGGCTGGATTAGAAACTGGTTTCTCTCTGTTAGCCACCCATACTATAGTTTGCACAGGGATTTTATTGTACCAAATCCCTATGTACCACTTGCCAGTAGATCCGCCAGCTACACATGCAAGATAGAAATAAAAGGTCAAGCTATATATCAAAGGTTCCAAAATAAAATTAACTCCTTACATTCTAATTCTAAAATGATAGGAAATCTTTTTGTTGTTTTTATAGAAAGATGTCAAAAGAAGATTAGGTATTACATTTTAATTCTAAAATCATCGTGAAAGATTTCTTTCTTTTTTCTAGTAAGATGCCAAAAGAAAATTAAGTCCTTACATTTATTCTACAATCATCATGAAAGGTTTCATTGTTTTTTCTTGTACAGATAGAGCTGGAAGTGAAATTTCAAAGTATTGTAAATCACCTTAGTGCTTTTCTCTAGATATTTTTATTCTGATTTCTTCCCAAAAAAATTTCACCACCTTGGTTCATTTGTGTAGCTATGACACGAATTATAATTTGTATAGCTATGACATGAATTATATGCATACGTAATTGAACAAAAAAAATGCTCACCTGCAGGTTGGAAGAATCCAAGTGCGAAGTTGCCGTTCTGAGAGATCAACTTCTGGTCACCGGAGAGTGGCTGGTTCGTTGTGAGTGTATCAGTGGCATGCAACGGAGACTTGTGGAGGGAAAGAAGCAACATAAGTGAGGATAGGATGCATGAAGAAAGCCTGGTCGCCATGCACAAAATTAAAGAAAAACAATGATGGTCGTTAATTTGCAAGGTGAGCTAGATCAAGTTATCAACTCACATGTACACTGACTGTGTATGTGCATCATCTACCATCTCCGACAGACTATATACTCGTCATCTTGGTCACGCAGGTCGTACACGAGCGTGACATTAATGATTAATCTGACTTGGTCAATGTGCGTTGCCGTCTCCATGGAAAATCCAGCGCTATGTCTGTCTCTCGATGTTGAAGTCGTTAGTGCAAAAATGCCCTTTTCTTGAAGTACATTTCTGCACCTGAAACTGTATAGGTGATAGGACACATGGGTTAGTGCAAAAATGCCCTTTTCTTCAAGTACATTTCTGCACCTGAAAGGCTGAAACTATCTAGGTGATAGAACACATGGTAACTGTGACGGCCATTTTCTACACCCATTGCCGTCCAATTTCTGTCTACATTAACTCTGGTAGTCCGGTTGTCTCCTAATACTGATTACGCGATGCAGGCTGGCCTGCAATGTGGTTTATTCTCCAACTGTGAGAATCATTGAAATTTGTGAAATGAAAATAGCAAGAGGACCAACGAGCAGTGAGTGGAATAGTGGTAGATGATGGCTACATATTCAAGGGAAGGTCTTGACTAAAGATGATTTGATGGCCATGCTGTCAATGGCCCCAGTACGACTTTGAGCGGCAACGACTTTACGGGTTTGTTCTACACCACACTTTGTGTTAGGGTTGTTATCTTGTTTTTCCAATCGTGGTCGTAGTCCTGGTCATATATAAGTGATCGAAGTCGAGTACGAGTTTGGTCGTTTTCGTATATGAGTCCGTGTCGTAGTCGAGTTCGAGTCGCTTCATAGTCGTAACCGAGTAGTAGTCGTGGTCGTATCCGAGTTGGAATCTTAGAGCAGGGTATAAAAGACAGAGTTACGGTCATGACAACGAGTGAAGGTCAATGCTGAAGACGTGGTCGTAAGTTGTTACGACCACGATCACAGAGTTGAAGACGTGGTCGTAAGTCGTTATGACCACAGCAAGAAGATGTGGTCGTAAGTCGTTATGACCACAGCGGGGATCGCAAGCGTGGTCGTAAAAGAGTTACGACCACAAGTGGCGGCGTGCGCAGGAGCAGCAGATGTGGTCGTAAGGAGTTACGACCACGGTCGTAGAACAGAAGCTGTGGTCATAAGACGTTACGACTACAACGGTCGATAGAGCCTTCGGCGTGGTCGATAAAATCATTGCGTGGTCGTAAGGAGCTATGACTACGATGATCGGTCGTGGTCGAAGGAGGTGCAGCGAGAGGCAGTGAACGTGGTCGTAACTTCAACATAAATTTATGACTACGTGGTCGGAGCAGCGAAGCGTGATCGGAGAGATCACAGTATAGTTGTAACGACTGTCTGTGTGATCGGAGGACCAACAAAACGGTCATAGCGACACAGGAGATGGTTATAGCTACTATAACGTGGTCGTATGACTATAGAAAATGATCGTAACGGTTAGACATGATTATAAAGATTCTGGAACAGTTGTAGAGGCCGTAACACTTTGCTCCTATGCTTAGTCGTTTTGTGGACTTGCAAGAACACAAAATGAAAGGCTTTTCTTTTGTTATCGAGTTGGCAGTCTCGGTAGGCAGTCAAAAGTCAAAGCTACTGTCTAGAGGCCCAGTTTTAAATTTACGTGGCGATATGACCGGTCAGAGAAACATTCGTCTGAAGATTGAAACACGGTCCATGGCTGTAGGGTTGTAAATGAGTTAAGCTTGAGTGAGCTTAATTATCTAGATTTGAGCTCGGTAGAAATTTGAGTTGAGCTTGAGTTAAGATCCGAGTTTGAACCTGGGCTCGAGCTCGGCTCGGCCTAAGCTCGAGTCGGCTCGAACTCGGCTCGGTGAAGCTTGATAACAATTAAAATAATTTATTATGCACTATTTTTCAATAATAAGAAATTTTGAAGTCCGAGCTCGACTCTATTAAGCTCGATAACAGACAAAATAATTTAAATATACACTAATTTTCAACAATAAGAAAAACTCGAGTTTGAGTTCGGCTCAAGTAAGCTTGGTAAGAATTAATATGTATTACTATTTAAGCTCGAAACGGAGCTCGCGAGCTATTCGAGCTCGGCTCGGTGAAGCTCGCGAGCTAGAGATCTATTCGTGTTCGGCTTGTTTAAAGTTCGAATCGAGCTCAAATCGAGTCTAAAACGAGTCGAACTCGAGTAGCTTATGAGCTTCGAGTTTTTTTTACAGCCTTACATGGCTGGTAGCTTAGTCCTACCAAGCTGAGACGCTGATTAAATTATGCATTCTTGGTACTTAGTAGTATCATCAAGTCCCCAATCTAACAACACCATACAATCTCGGGGGTCAGCAGAGCTGCCGTGCTGAGCCAGGGCAGCTTAAGAGGCCCATGGCTCCCGCGTCCTGCCATCGGCTGCTTCTGTACTCGTTTACAGTGACAGACCTATAAATAAAATATAGTTAGGCAGACTTTCAAATATGAAACAAACAGTATTACTCAAAAACAAAATAATTCTTAATACCTTCGATCATTTGTTGTAGTTGTATGGCTATAGCCTCTTATTCTTGTGGCTGTTGTTGTGCAACCTGTTTCTCTTGTTGGACTTGGTTGTAGTTGTATGGCTATAGCCTCTTATTCTTGTGGCTGTTGTTGTGCAACCTCTTTCTCTTGTTGGACTTGGAGTTGAACTTGGTCTAATTGGATTTTAAGTTAAGATTGTGCATGTGCGACTGTCATTCCGCTTTCTATGGTGCTTTTGCTTGAAACTTTACTAAAATAGCTCTTCAAATCCATTTCTACCAAATTAAACAAGCAAGCAATAACAATGGGCATATTCTTTTCAGCTTATAAAAGCTGCTTTTCAGCTTTTCTACAGTAACTAGCTTTTAAATATAGTATCTTTTTAAGATATAGTCTACTAATTAATTGTAGTACACACTATACCGACTTCATTTATATCGGCAAAAACCACACGTGAGTTTCTGTTACTCTGTAATCTCTCGCACGAACAGCCCAAAAGCCACTAGCCGCAGCCAAAAGCCATAAGTTTCAGCCAAAAAGAACAGGCCCATCACAATATATTTCAATAAAGATCAATTATTTATTATTTACTCAGACACTTAATATTGGATTTAGAACTTTTTGTTATTTTATTCATTTTGAATTATGAATATCTTATTCAGGAAAGAGCACTTGCAAAAATAGCAGAGAAACCCTTCACCTACAATTCTACAAATGATTAGTCATTGAGTGTTGCATTTCTCACTCGCAGGAATCAGGATCCTCTTCAATCTTCATGGGACCGAGGATGTGGAAAAAAGAACTAAAGACTAAAAGGCCACTAAAATCTATAGAGCAAGGCTACATCATTGGTACTAACAGCAGGCCAGAATATTCTATACACATCAAACTACGAATTTGTATTTTTCGTTTAGAACAGTTAGATAAAATTTCCTTCCACCGAAAATCGCTTGATCCAACAACATTAACAACCATTGTGCAATATGCATACCCCATTCACAGTAATCGAGGGATAATTCTTGCAATTACCTGAAATTTCCCCTTTTGCTCCAACAACCCTAGCTTTGAAACAACCAGAAAAATTTTCAAAATTTTGAATTTTCTTGAAATTCATTTGAATTTGGTTTTCCTTTCCAATTTGGCAAATTTCTTTGAATTTCCGTCTTTCCCTTTTGGCCAGCTGCTTTCCCTTCTCTCCGATGTCTTCCAAGAAGCCGCTTCCTTCCTCTGCAGCGCCCCGACCACGCGGCCGCCTCCGCTTTGCCCACGCTGCAACTGACCTTGCTGTTCACACCAGCCGCTGCCAGCTTCGCCGCGCATCATCTCACCCTTAGTCGGTCATTGCCGCTGCGCCTCGCCAATCGCCGCTCCGACCGTCATCGCGGTATCGTCGCAAAATCGGCAGTCGCGGCCGACGTGCGCACACCTACCATGCTCTGCTCTCATCAGCCTGCGTGGCACTATCAAGACCGTAGTACTACCCCGTCACTTCACCCGTAAGCCAGTCTTGCCGATCGAGCCTAACGTCACCAAGTTTGCCTCGTGCCAGCGCCATCGACTTCGGCTTCCTATTCCCACCGTCATCCTCCTGCTTTTAAACACAGCTGAGCACCCAATCTGCCTCGTGAACACCTTTAGTACCTCACCAAATCACCCAATCGTCCACCACCGTTCTATCTTGCCATCATCCCTCTCCCCTACACTGGTAAGCCTCCCCGGCCAATCTCGTAATTCAGTTAATACCTTTTCAATTCCTAGCGACCAGAGGATCTTTAGGCTATTAGGAACCCAGAGCCTAGCTCCCTAAGCCTTGCCTCGTTCTCATCCTCGCCAGCACCGTGTACCACCACCGTGTGGGAAGGGGGTCATCGTGGACAGGCCATCCTAGCTAGAGCCACCATGGCCATTGAGTTCGCCTTATTTCGTAGATGGTTAAAAACCCTAGCGCTCTGCTAGAACTCCACTGGAGCTACCCTGTGCTATGCCCCTACTGCAGAACCGCTCCTCATCGCTGGCCAAAACCACCGCCCCTCAAGCCCGACCAACCTCAAAAGTGGAATCCTCGTGGCCCCCAGGAATCCACCCATGGTCGCTAATTGTTGTTTTGACCATGGATTCTCTGGCTGCCCCACCGCTTGAAATCTCTGGTTGCCCCACCGCTTAAACTCTTCGAAGCTTCGACCGCTCCACTTCGAGTTCTGAGCAAAAATCGCTCAAATGCCATCCGATGCGCTTAAACCGCTTGAACGTCGTCCGATGCTCTTAAACTGCTCGAACGCCGTCTGATCTTTTAAGCCACTCGGACGCAGCCCAATCTTCGTAGCCACTTGGACGTCATCCAATCTTCGTAGCAACTTGTATACCATCCGATTTCCGCCGACTTCTCACTCGAAGTTGAACCTCGACCGCCCACCCGACTTCGTAGTTGTACTCGAGACCACCTGAGTGCTCATAACTCCTTTGCTCTTCGAGTACGCAACGACAAACCGATAAGGACTAAACCCGCTATGAATAGTAAAACCCAACCTGTCACTATTTGAACCTGGTACTGTAGCCACTCGATCTGCGATGAATAGTGTTGAACCCACTACTATTCATCTGAAACCCTAATTTGCAAAAATACCTCGTTTTGACCGTTTCGACCCCGTGAATTCATTTTCGATCTCCGTTTTTCCAAATCAAGCCTCGATAAAATTCAAACTCATACTATTTTAAAATTAATCCTCTACTTCCAGAATTTGTCCAACCTGTTTATACCACCATTTTGACCGTTTTCGACCATGAAGGACTTCTGATAGGTTTCAACCACGACGGCTTTCAACCACGAACATCTTCTGATAGGTTTCGACCACGATGGCTTTTGACTATGGACTACTTCCGATGGGTTTGGACCACGATGGCTTTCGACTACGGATGGCTTCCAATGTGTTTCGAACCACGATGGCTTTCGACCATGATGGCTTTGGACCACGGACAACCTCCGATGGGTTTCGACTATGATGGCTTTCGACCAAGGATAACATCCGATGGGTTTCGATCACAATGGCTTTTGACCATGGACCACATTTGATGTGTTTCGACCATGATGGCTTTCGACTACGGATGACTTCTGATGGGTTTCAACCACAGACGAGTTTCGATGGGTTTCGACCACGAACATCTTCCGATAGGTTTCAACCATGATGGCTTTCGACTACGGACGACTTCTGATGGGTTTTGACACATGATGGGCTTTCGGCCACGAAGGATGTTGTGGCTATAGACCAAACAGTAAAATGAGGGGACTAGGAGAGTATGGGAATGCATTGATCTACCTTTCCCTGCTACCCCTAGGAGGATATTTACACATGACCATAAGGCCTTATTACAATAACACCCCCACCCTAGGGTACTATTACAAGGGTATTCATATCTTTTTATGTCCCCCACTGAACCTTTCAGCTCAACAGGCTGCACGGATATGGTAGGGGGCCATCCCCACAACAGGAGCCTCTCATGGTAAAAGATTTCATCTTGAACAGGCCAAAACCGTGTCACATAGGCCTTTTGGCCCATCGTCCCTTCGGCCTGGCAGAGGAGTGGCATCCACTCTTGTGGACCACATACTTCCAGTCTTGTGAATCGCGTTTTAATCCGGCTGGCGTGACTAAGGACACGCGCTGCCCTTTGACTGGCTTCTAGCTCACCGCTCCACGCCTGGACGCGAGTTCCAAAGAGTTGCCTAAAAAGGCGTGCACCTTTAAAGCACGGTGCACAGGGCGAAAAGACATCTTTGCTAATCTTCTTCGTCTCGACTCTTGCAATGTTGTTCTTGCTACCTCCGCCATCCTCGCTGCTTTTGCTTTCACCCACACCCCATTCCGCCAGATCCGTTGCCACTGGTCTTCTGTGTTGGACTAATGGCTTGTGGAAATGACCCTTGCTCTCGTTGCAGCGGTCGAGGTGCGTCGTCAAGCTGCAGTGGCACGTCCAACCATCGAGGCTCGTCGGCGATGGGGGTAGAGTACGAGCTGATTGATCAGGCTTCATCAACACCAATAAGTGCTAGAATGCAGCGAAGAAGGTGTACGGTGTGTGCACCAACATGCTAGGGCAGAGTCTGGCGACCGAAGATCTGATTCAATCTTTGGTTTCCGACGGCGATGTTTGTTGGCGAGGTGCTGAGGCAGATCGCGAGTCGGTCACCTACTAGCCGTCGGCGAGGTGGAGCCCCACCCCTTTGAGATGGAGATGGTAGTGTTCACTGAGTACTTCGATGCCAGTCTTCGGTTTCCGACGGCGATGTTTGTTGGCGAGGTGCTGAGGCTCTATGGGCTGGAGCTGGCTTAGCTGATGCCTCACGCCATCGTCTGGCTGGCAGTATAATGCTGGGCCTCCCAGGAAAAAACGGTGTGGCCTATCCCCCTGCTATTTGTGTTCCTACACGATGTTCGCTGCTAGCCAAAGAAGCTCACGGAGGGCGAATATTCCAACTTTGGTAGCGTCAACTTCGTCCTTCAATCCGCTGCTTGCCAAAGAAGCTCATGGAGGGTGAACATTCCAACTTTGGCAGCGTCAACTTCGTCCTTCGATCCACGTGCACGAAGATGTTCCCAGCGAATTCAATGAGGACAGAGTGGGAGTCGGGTTGGATGCGGCAGTGGTTCTACCACCGAGTGGAGGGCGGTAGTAGCCTGAGATGATTAGGGCGGCAAATGGACTTCAACTTGTCCTTATCAGTGGCCCTTGACCGCGATGATGAGCAACGCGCCCAGAGGCTCATCGGGGTCGCTCTTCGACTCAACATGCGGAGGAGTACTGCATGTATGGCGTTGCTCCAGTGACTCATCTGTGGCATGTGCAGTCTGGCCCCGACCGTGACGACGGCGTCCAGCCTAGCGTCGCCTCGTTGCTGAGGCCGGTCGATCCAAGTAGGAACGCCTTAAGCACCATGCCTACCTCCCTTGTTGACGATGCTTTTATACCCTTGGCACGACTCACCATAGAGGATGAGGAGCGTGCGACAGCCGTATACCACAAAGGAGCACAACCTATGGGCCTCGGTAACAGCCAACCTTGGTCGCGTGAACCGGGTGTGCGAATCCCTCGGTATTCCCATGCCAAAGCGCAGCGAGCCCAGCGACAGCCGTTCGTGCAGCCACGATGCAGCTGTCGCGCTCGGAGCGCCACCGTGGGGGTGAGGCGGGTGAGGTCAAGGAATCCACCGTAGCGACTAAGTCGAAGTCTATCAACTATGGCGATTCGGATCTCAAGGCGGTGCAAGACCGTCCCGTGGGTGGCACAGAGGCGAGTCCCGGGGCTGGCAAAGTTGATAGACCCGAGGCTGGCGTAGGAAGCGACACCCTCGGCACGGCCGGGGTGTAGCCTCGTCGATCCTGTGGCTGAAGTGATGACGTGTGGTCAGAATCTCCCGCCGTTGTGACCACGGGCGTGGCCCCTCTCATCAAGGCTTGTTCAGAAGGTCGTGTAGCGCAGTATGCCCGAACATGTCCCCCACCCGTGTTCGCTTGCGTGCGGTTTCGATTGGCAATGACGGCATTCATGGAAGGACCCCAAGTCCAATACCGATGCCACATCCCCCGGAGTATGCTTTGAGGTTGCCGTTGCCGATGACGCTTCAGTGGGCTAAGCTATAGGATACATGGGCACCGACAGCATTCGGCAGACCTCCCCAAACCGTGTTACAGATACAAGTAACTCATTTTCCTCTCGCGATTTTGTGAGACTTTCCACGAACTACGCGGACACGACCTTAGACCAACGTGTGCTATCTTCGTGCGGCTCAGAGCTCCTGGAGAGTGCCATTGAGGCCACAGAGATGAAGGGACACACACGTTGTAGTCTAATTGGTGTGTTTTGTTTGATTTCTAAGCCTAGCTTTGCTTGTCTGCCGAGGAGCCAGAGGGCCTGCTGTGTCAGATGGCCGCTCTAGAAGAGGAGAATGGTCGGTTATCCTCGAAGGTGGCTAGGAGAGATGGCTTGCTAGGTGATGCATCCCTGTCAGCCTGGAACTCCGTGGAAGCTCTGGAGGGTGCTCTGACCGAGCTCAGTGTCGAAGTACCTCAGGTGTTCGGGCCGGGGGACCTGTTGTGTAGCCTGTGATGGATCGGGGAGGTGTCGTCACTCACAATGAACGCCGCATGAGCGTACAGCAACCACTGCTAGCTCGCAACAACACAAATGGTCCTCGGGCTGCTCCACTTTCGAGGCTGTTTGCACATGGGCGAGCAGGCGAACCCTAGCCTGGACCTCCCAGCGGGGCGTGGAACCATATTTGGGGCGCTACATGCCGTATGTCGATCTGTCCGCACCTTCCACCAGTAGATATGGGAGTACCTGTAACAGCCCAGTTGTTTATTTCAAAAAGTTTCAGTAAAATAAAATCAAGTGTTCTGTGGTTGCTTGACTTTTGGAAATTTTATTTGCCTGTTTTTAGCTTTCAAAAAGGATTTTGTTAAAACTAATTTAACTACAAACATAAAATTATAAAAGGGTATTTTGAATTTTTTGTAAAATACTATTTTAAATTAATCATTTGGGCTTATATATGGATTTTCTGGGATTTATTTGGAGTTATGTGGTTTTTATTTCAAAGCCTAGAGCAAGAAAATGTACTTTAAATTTTTTTAAACCAAAAAGAGTTTATTTTGCTTTTCCTATGTTTCCCTGAAATTATAGTAAAATTTAAGAATTTCTAGGATTTTAAAATCAATTTCAAAGCTAAAAAGGTATTTTTGTAAAAAAAATAAAAGCCCAAGTTTAAGTTCGAAAATTTTTTAGTAAGTCTAAAACATTTTATAGAATGTTTGAGAATTTTCTGGAAATAAAAATCAATTTTAAAAGTCAAAAAGGTATTTTATAATGTTTTAAAGGCCAAATTTGAATTAAAAATATTTTTCCTAAGTCTAAAATAGCTCTAGGAATTTTCTATGAATTTGCTGGAATTTGTAGAGATTATTTACTATTTTCTAAGTATTTGTAAAACTTTCTGGTATTTCTGAAAATTTAAATCAAAATTTAAATCCAGATTAATCCCGGGCTGATACGTGTCGCGCCTGGATTAAATGCATCACATCCCATGATCTAATCCCGTCCGTCCACCACAACTTACCCCTTCTTTTTGGCTCAACGGTTTGGATTCTATCCTTCGCCGCCTAATCTAATCTCGCCCGTCCCCTTCCACTTAACCCCTTCTGAATCTGATGGCCTTGATTTCATCGCTCCCGCCTGATCTAATCCGATCCATCCATAGCCACTTACCCTTTCATTCTCCATCCGACGGCTATAATTTCCTTCTTCGCCACACGTCGCCCATCTGTCCGTCCGCCTCTTTCCCTCTATCTTCTCTCTCGCCGACAGACGGGCCCCGCTTGTCAGTCGTCTTCTCCCTTCTCTTGGCCGTGCACCTCGCACCATAACCCTTGTTGCTCGTCATGGTCACGTCCCGTATCGTCGTGGTCAGGGCCTCTTCCATGACCTCAGCCTCTACGACCCCGCTGTCGGTTAGTGGGAGCGTTGTTGTCGTTGTTCCCGCCATCGATGCTCCCGCCGTCAATGTCGAAGACGTACTTGGGCCAATGGTTCTTCTATTGCTTCTGACTGGACCCCTTCTTCGATGAGTCGTGCGCTTGCTTGGACTCGGAGATGTCGCCTCGGTACCGCTGCACATCCTCTTCGGCCCTCGCATACTCCATCTTGTCGAAGAATTTGGTGACCATTTTAATTGGCTTGCGTGCATTATACTCAGCTAACGGCCCTAGGCGAAGACTTTGCACTGTTGCATTGATAATGGTCGTCTCATTTATGTCCTTCACTTGGCAACAGACCTTGGCGAAGAGCTTGAAGTAGTCTCAGAGCCACTCTAAGGGCTTTTGCTTGATAGCGAAGAGCTGGCTTGCATGGACCCGCTCGACGTAGTTGCCCTGAAAATTGTAGTACACGTGGTCCTGAATTTGCTCCCACGCGTATATGGAGTTTGGCACAATGGTGAAGAACTAGGAAAGCACTATCCCGTGGAGGACCAACGGCAGACCCTTTGCTTTTGTGGAGTCATCTCCACCAGCTGCCTCAATGGCCATTTCGTACACACACACGAACTCCCGAGGGTCCGTATCACCCTTGTACGGTTCGATGGTGGGGAACTTGAAATCTTCCGGCCACGGGGACTGCTGCAAGCCGGCGAAGAGCGGAGACTCTGGGTCTATGCTCCAGGGCCTGGAGACAAAGACCTCACGGCTATCTGTCTGCTTAGCTGCGACCTCCACTGCCGTCACCACGGGCGTTTGCTGACTCCGGGCCTTTTTCATCTCTCGCATGGCATTCCGAAGGTCGGTCAACTCACGATGTAACATGCCGAGGACCGCCACAAGACTATCCTCTGCGATACACCGGCAGGGCCTACCGACTCGGGGTGCTGGTCATGAGGTTGTTGGCGACTGTGACTTGGGCTCTGGTAGTCGTGCGGAGCAGAGGATCACCAGAGGTGGGGCCAGATCCAGGGAGGTTGACGGACGTGTCCACGCGGAGGCCTGGGTTGACAATGATCGACGGCGAAAGTGTCGGGTCGACAATTTGTGCAAGATAGGTGCACAGGTCGACGGTTACGCCACCGCCGGTGCCCAGGTCAGCAATCACGCCCACGTGGGTTGCGTCATGGCCGACGGTCCCAGTCAGGCTGGCACCCAAGCCGCCCACGCCCCGTTCACCCCCTACAACAGCCAAATGCCACTGCCAAGAGGGAAACGGGTCCTCGCTCGACGGGCCCTCGCTCGTCGTCCCCCGCACCAATGCACTTCTCTTCCACTCTGTTGTCGCCGCTGCTTTCTTAGGAGCCATGGTTGTCCTAAACTCACAGCTCTCTCGTCGTCTCCACGAACGACGCTAGTTGTTGTGGCTACAAACCAAACAGTAAAATAAGGGGATTAGGAGAGTATGGGAATGAATCGATCTCCCTTTCCCTGCTTCCCCTAGGGGGATATTTATACATAACTATAAGCCTTATTACAATCACACCCCCACCCCAAGGTACTATTACAAGGGTATTCGCGTCTTTTTATATCCCCCGCTGAACCTTTCAGCTCAACGGGCCGAACGGATACGGTAGGGGGCCATCCCACAATAGAGGACTTCCGATGGGTTTCGACCACGATGGCTTTCGACCATGGACGATTTCCAATGGGTTTCGACCACGATGGCTTCGGATCACTGCCAATGGATTTCGACCATAATGGCTTTCCACCACGGACAACTTTCGATGACTTTCGACTACCGACTAGTTCCGATTGCCAATGGCTTCCAGTATCGATTACTGACCACTCCTAAATGTCGATGGCTTCCAGCTTTCGAGGAGTCCTTCCCAGCCATCACTATCGACCATGTCAATACTGAACCTTGGTGTTCTGCACTGTTAAAAGTAAGGATGGTTTGCCCTTACGATACCTTAGTTTGGCTAAATGCGTCTGCTGTGCAGTAAGGTCCTTCCTGTTGGTCACTTTTAACCTGTTCGACATCTGACCTAGGCATTCTGCTTTGCTAGCCTCACTGCCTGAATCAAGTACATCTACTACACTGATTCTACTACTATATCATCATAACAATCATACTTGACGTGAATCATATACACCTTTAATCACCTTAATTTTATATGTCGTTTGATACCGACGAGGTCGAGTGGCATAGGCGGGTGTGGCCAATGCAAGGGCTACGTTATCAACGGCCCCATAGACCGACGAGACTATGAACAATGGCAATGCCTACATCTACATTAATCATTCATCACATGTATAGAGAACGTGAAGCGAAGACTAAAGACGACCAATGCACAACTTAATCGGAGGTATTCCGTAGGTTTATCCTATGAATGTAATTAACTGGGAGCCTTTCGAGGCCCCGGGAACCAGGAGAACACAACGACTAAGTCAAATTTGCTATGCAAAGTAGGCTACGGAGTGCAATCATGTAAAGGAAACTTGTAATTTTGTTATTCTCAAATGAATGAATGAATGAAATTAATCACGATCATGCACATAGTCTAACAAAGGCTTATAATCTTGTCCTGGGGGCAATTTGATAGCAGTAATTTGAGTTTATGCAAAGTAAAATCTGTTTCATTGAATGAGGGAATTCTTTTGCTTAACTTCTGAAATCTGTTTGACCCTGAACTAGTTTCAGAAGGAATAGTCTGAAACTTCGACATCCTGGAGCACATTTGTTTCTGCGCCAACAGACCATAACAAACAACCAACATTGTAGTCGAAGCAGTATCGAACATCTGAAACGTAGTGCTGGTACGTCTTAAACATACAGTCTCTTTGCCAACACATTCAACACTGGCTCAAATGTTGTTCAAGATGACAGTCCATGTAGCAGAGTTGCTAAAATTGGACCTAGAGAGTTAAATCCAGCCTTGGTGGGTGCAATAACGAAGGTGAGTCATGAGTCAGACAGAAGAGAGCTTGGTGCAGGGCCGATTTCAATGTCCAGTTGGGGTGACACTACAAGAGTCCTCGAATGGAATGGAATTGAAGCATTCTGAAAGTAAGGGACAAAAGTGAGCCAGATGGGAAGTAGAGGGACTATGTGAACCCCTTGCCAACTTACGCTTAGCCCTCTCCATGCTTAAGTTCTCTGCACATGTTTGTCTTGTTGGTATGGTTTTATTAATTATCATGGACAACCGTTTGAAGCACCATAGAACCTACGCACCTAAATCAACACCTATTGTTGTACATTGACATTCATAATATTTGATGTAGATACCTTTTTATACCCATGAAAAGTGTATTTGAGATATCGAACTCAAAAAATTGAATTCATCTTCATTTTGAACTAGTTTGAGCTAGTTTTCATCATAAATAAGAACTGTATTCACATTAATTACAAAAGTAAATTAAATGAGTTTGAATTAAACTTACCTTCCATAAATATATCAAGGGTATAAGACATTTCATACTAAAACTTCAAATTTCATACCGATCACACAAGTGTATTGGACAATTTTTTTTACGTGGGTACGTAGGCTCCATGGATCATTATGTAATTTTTTTTCTTGAATGCTAGATGTGCTACGGCGAGTAATGGCAGGACGCTTGAAGAAGAAAGTAGCGACGTTGCCATGGACTAATCGATCGATACGATGATTGGTTATCATGACCAATACGATCCGCTAATCTCGACTATGTGTGTGAACACAGCCATGGACTGATCCCTGTGGCGCATTGGTACTAGTACGGGACTACAGGCGCAAGAGGAACGTTGGTCTGATTTGGTGTGATGCGTCTGCCCCGCCCGCGGGTGCACGGCGTTGGCCACGGTGCTCGTCGGTCATCGTCGCCGTCTCTCACACCGCAGAACCTAGAATTTTTTATTTGGCTTCGTTATACCACCTTAATTTTGAAATTAACCACATGCGATATGAAATTACATATCTAGACCCTGCTTATTTCGGTTTCAACTTCTAGCTTTTGACTTCTAATTTACTATTCCTTAATTTCGCCTTTTTATGTTTTTTTGGATTTTTTTGCCTTTTCTTTTTTTCATATTCGTTTGTATTGTCCATAATAGACTAATATGTTTTTTCTATTTTATTTTTTTAAATTTAATTATGTCAAAAAAATTACCAATAACTACGATGCAAAATAAGCCAGATACAGTGTAAAGTAAGCAATAAGCCACAAAAAAAACTCAAATGAACAGCATAGCCTCCTTGCCGAGCGCAAAAGAACCCACTCCTACCGCGCCATCCGATCACGGCAGCACTCAAGCACGGCACAATTTGACTGGGCACAACATGTGACAAAACTCACGAAAATGCCGTGCCACCGTGCCATGGCAGGGAGCATGCTCCGGCGCCCGTAGCTGTTCATTTCTGAAAAGCCTGCACCGGATTGTTATCATCTTTGAAGTCAATATTTGTTAGACCATGTGGCTAGGTCTAGGATATTTTGGTGATAAATAATTGACAATGATTAATTTCTGACAATGAATATTTGATAATATTGCTTATTGATGTTATGCGAGGCGTGTATAAACTGATCTTGGTCAAGTTGGGACAAATTTGTGCCTGAAAAATGTTCTTTGGTCTTTGCATATGCAGATTGAGCATAGAGGCGATTATGGTCAGTGACGAGGTGGACCGGGACTAGGATGGAAGATTCTGTTAAGATGGTCAAGGAGGTCACGAGATGGTCGGGCTTATGCTTGGGGCACATAGAGATCAGAGATGGATGATACGTGTTGGAGCTACGGAGGTGCGGTCTGGAGGCTACGACACGTGGTTGATGATACGTAGAGAAGCTACCGGAGGTGCAGTTTTAAAGGCTTCGACACATGACGTGTTAGAAAAGTTGGAGTTTTGAAAAATTGGTGTTGCGCTAGCTGAGATATTTGCATGTTGAATTATTATTCTTATTTATTTTTGCTGTCTTTTGTTTTTGTGTTTTTGCGGATTTAGCAGGTTAAAAAATAAGGAGGCATCAGGTTTTAAAGAAAAAGTTTTCGCTGTGGATTACAATCATTCATCCCTCTATGATTGCCATCGACGATACTATAAGTGGTATCAAAGCCGGTTGCAATGGCGTCACATCATGATCGTTTTTTAGGTAAGTCACCGTTTTTTGATGGATCAGATTATCTTTATTGGAAAACACGCATGGAGGTTTTTCTTCAAGCACAAGTTAATTTTATCTGACAAAAAGTTAAAAATACATATGAAGTACCTCCTATTGTTATAACTGAAAATTCATCTGATGTTGAAGCTAATGCTAAGGCTAGAAATATCTTGTTGCAAGATTTAAGTAGAAACTAGTTTATCAGAATTGCTCACCTTAAATCTACAAATAAAATTTGGACCACTCTAGCGGATTATCATGAAGGATCTAAATCTGTTAAAGGTGTGCATCAGAATCAATTCAAAAAGGAGTATTCTAAATTCGAGATGAAACCAGGAGAATCAGTGGATGCTCTTTTTTATCGTTTCAATAAAATTGTTAGTGATTTGCAATCTGTTGATGTCACATATTATGATTCTGACAATGCTCGTTAAATTTTAAATGTTTTGGATTTGTCTGTTTGGAATGTGTTAGTCGCTACTATCAATCATTCTGTTAATATGAAAACACTTACTTTGAATGATCTTTATTCTAAAATGAAAACACATGAGATTGATATTTTGGCCAGGATAAACAAGACTAATTCTTTGGGCTTAGTGACTAACCAAGCTGATAGTTCTTCTAGTTTTTATTTTTTTTTTGTCTGCATTGTGTTCTCTTTCAGATGAACAATTAGAAAAAATTCCAGAAGAGCAGCTTGTTCTTCTCTAGGCAATTAACAACATCAGATCAATACGAAGAGGAGCTCCAACCAAATGCTATGAATGTGGTGAGCTAAATCATATTAAGATGAATTGCCCCAAACTGAGAAGCAAGGAGGTTAAGGATGACACGGCTCCAACTCGTCGCTCTCAAATCAAGATTGATTCAAACAAGAAACGCAATTATCGCAGGGCAGTCAACAAGATAATTTCAGCACTTGATGAGATTGTTTGGAGTGATGATGATTTACGATGAGAGCAATGGTAAGAAGGCAAAGGAGGTGGACTTCACAGGGATGTGTTTTATGGCCAACAGTGAGGAGCTCAACGATGATGATCTTTATAGTGATTCTGATGAGGTAAAACCTTCTTATGCCGATTTATCTCGTGCTGTGTTTAGATTGACAAATGAGCTTAAAAAGTATAAAAAGAAAATTAAAAATCATGATTTGGTTGTTGAGAGTTTAAATTCTGAAATCAATAGACTTAGAGCATCTATTCTTGATGATGAATCTTGTGAGTCTTGCCAAGTTTTACATACTGAGTTGGAGTCCGCTAGAACAATTAATGTATCAAATCTGATTCAACTTAGTGATGCAACTGCTAAACTTGATGAATTGAGATTGACACATGACTCTTGTGATAAAAAAGTTAAAACTTGCAAATAATGAAATTGAAAAATTCAAGTTTAGTTCTTCTACATTTTTAGAATCAAGTATTTCAAATGCTCAATCTAAAACTTGTTCTAATTGTGAACTGCTAAAAGTTAGACTTAATTCATCACAAGAAATAATTCAATAAATACTTTATCATGAGATATCTTCTTATTCTAATTATCCTAAGCTTAACACTGGGGTGAGGGACATACTCTTCATGCATTATCATGAGCTCCTGTATGCATTATCATGAACTGCTAAAAACAATTCAGCGACCGGCCTTTCTTCATGCATACTCTCCTTGTTCATACTGGCTCTTTCTCTTCATGAACTCCCCATGCAAGCCACCGACACGCTCAACGCGAGCCGGCCGCTCTCCGGTGACCAGAAGTTGATCTCTCAGGGCGGCAGGTTCGCACTTGGATTCTTCCAGCCTGCAGGTGAGCTAGGCCTTTAGTTTTCCAGTTACATCGCATTCTCCATACACATGTACGTGGAGTGCATCCCATATGAATCATATTGTCGTTGTAAAATTGTGGATTATTTGAGCATACTTGCCAAGTTATCCTAAAAAGGGGCACTGAACAAAAAGACGTTTTCATAATGTTTTTTGAATCATGCATATATTTAGCATAATTGTATCTCATATTATCTCAGATAGATGGTTTGACCCTTTTGTTTTGTGACCTTTCATTGTAGCAGGAGGACCTAGTGGCAAGTGGTACATAGGCATTTGGTTCAACAAGAAACCTATGCAAACTGTGGTTTGGGTGGCTAACAGGGACAGACCAATCTCTCATCCACACTCATCAAGCCTAACCATCTCAGATGATGGAAATATTGTTCTCCTAGTGAACCATTCTAAATCTCCGGTCTGGGCTACCAATATAACAAATAACACAGCTACCAACTCCACATTTGCCATGCTCCTAGACACCGGAAACCTAGTCATCACGCATGAATCCAACACCAGTAATTTGATGTGGCAAAGTTTTGACCACTTCACTGACACATGGCTCCCAGGCAGCAAGCTCAGCCGTGATAAAGTGACCGGCGTGACCAAACTGATGATCTCTTGGAAGGAACATGGTGATCCAGCACCAGGAATGTTCTCCTTACAGTTGGCTCCAGATGGTTCTAAACAATACGTTCAACTATGGAATAGCTCTATAGAGTATTGGGCTAGTGGCAACTGGACAGGCAGTTCCTTTACTGGTGTGCCGGAGATGTCCCTACCATTTTTCACTGGTCAGGCAGTTCCTTTACTCGATATTTGCTTTCCAGTTTGTCGACAATGATCAGGACATATTTTTCACATACAACATCACAGATGAAGAGCTCCAGGCCAGACTTGTCCTTGATGTGTCGGGTCAGTTTCAAGCCTCGACATGGGCACAATCGGCACAAAAGTGGGCACTCTTTTACAGACAACCAAAGGCCAAGTGCAGTGTCTACGCAACGTGTGGGGGTTTTAGCAAATGCAGCGAGAATGGTTTGTCCACTTGCAGCTGCCTCAAGGGCTTCAGTGAGAGTTATCCAAACAGTTGGCAGCTAGGTGACCAAACCGCAGGTTGTAGGCGAAATGTCCCGTTGCAATGTGAAAACAATGGCCATTTTATATTTCCTACACAGGAGAAGAACTATCGGTATAAACCGAAGTGATGGGTCTTTGATCACTTTCAAATACAGTGATCTGCAGTTTCTAACAAGAAACTTTTCTGAGAAATTGGGTGTAGGGTCTTTTGGCTCCGTGTTCAAAGGGATTCTACCGGACACAACAACAGTGGCAGTTAAGAGACTAGAGAGCCTTCGTCAGGGGGAGAAGCAATTCAGGGCGGAAGTGAGCACTATTGGAAACATTCAACACATAAACTTGATTCGACTGCTTGGGTTTTGTTCTGAAGGGGTGAAGAGATTACTTGTCTACGAGTATATGCCCAACGGTTCGCTTGATCTGCATTTGTTTGGCAGTAGATCTCTGATTCTGAGTTGGACAACCAGATATCAAATCGCTACAGGAATTGCAAAGGGATTGAGTTATCTACACGAGGAGTGCCGAGATTGCATCATACACTGTGATATCAAGCCAGAGAACATACTGCTGGACATGTCTTTTATTCCAAAGGTGGCGGATTTTGGTATGGCGAAGCTCTTAGGCCGGGATTTCAGCAGGGTTTTGACCTCCATGAGAGGCACAATAGATATCTTGCACCAGAGTGGATATGCGGTGAGGCCATAACAACAAAGGCGGATGTTTTTAGCTATGGGATGATGCTTTTTGAGATCATATCAGGAAAGAGGAATGTGAGGCAAACAGAGACAAGCACAGATTTATTCTTTCCTGTGTTGGTAGCGATGAAACTTCTTGACGGAGAGGTGCACACTCTGTTGGATTGTGAATTGGTCGACAATGTGGACCTAGAGGAGCTTGAAAGGGTATGCAAGGTTGCCTGCTAGTGCGTCCAAGATAACGAAAGCTCCAGGCCAACAATGGGAGAAATCATCCAAATCCTGGAAGGATTGGTGGATGTGGAAATGCCACCAGCCCCAAGGTATCTCCAGGTGCTTGCTGAAGGTGCAGAGCATGTGACGTTCTTTCCTGATAATCCATCTAAGTGAATGGGTCATGGAAAATATGTCTTGTGTATACATACGAGTATGATCCTGTCCTATAAGTACGCTCGGTGTATTATGTATAACCTCCTTTAAGAAATAAAATCAATAAGAGGTTGCACGTTTGATCCCTCTAGTTTCACCATTGGCTCACTTTGAGCTACTTATTAGAGTGTCAATTTGAACAATATATGTCAGCCAATGTTTGCACAGACTGTATGCCCACGTCTCCAGAATAAATTAGAAAAAGCATTACATTTCAGATGTTTGATGTTTCATACTACTTCATCTACCGCACGTACTATTTCTTATGTTCCTGTTGTGTCAGAGTGAAATATGATTAGGAATATCGAAGTTTCGGGCTATTCCTTCTGAAAATAGTTCTTCATGTTTCAGAAGTTTCAGAATACGCTGTTAAGCAAAACAGTTCATCCAATTGAACTGATTTGAGTTTAAATAAATTCAAATTACTGCTGTAAAATTTCCCGGAGACAAGATCAAAAACCTGCTTATCATGTACTACACGAAAAAAAGGAGACAGAAATGCGGAGGAACTATTGCATTACAGAAGACTACTCTGAATTCATGTACCTCGCACGTAGACCCGAGCCATTCCTCGACAACGGGTGTACTCCGCCCTCTGCTTTCCCCTCCTCGTCCGTGGCGTCAATCCATGGCGAATACTACTCCGCATCCGTCAATCCATGGCGAATACTACTCCGCTCAAGCCTTCTCCTCGACAAACCCTAGCCTGCACTTCGGGGGTGTGTGGTTGGGGCGGAGCCGGTGCGTCCGAGAACAAGAAGGCCTCGGTTGGCCTTTCAACGCAAGGCCGATTGGCTTGTGTTAGACCAATAATATGGGCTTCTTTCGGTTGGCCTGCAGGCCCTCGTTGAGTCAAAAAATCAGCAGCACGTAAGAGCTTCCGTGCTTGCTCACGGTAGGGGTGAAAACGGATTGGATACGGATGGATAATATCTTTATCATATTTGTTTTCATATTTTTTTTTCGGATACGGATACGAATACGGATAACTCGAATACGAATACAAATACGAATAATATCGAATACGATCACGGATCGAATACTTAATCGAAACGAATACTGTTACGAATATTTATCGGAACATGAAAACCTCTTAAACTATACATCCAAAATTAACGAAAATACGTAAATAGTTCATCTTGTCAAAACATTCAAGAAATCTAATCAAGCATAGTCTTTTCATCCACAATAAAAATATACCCAATAGTCGATCATAACATAACTACATAAGTAACAACAACGTACAATTCATGGAATACACATGATGACATAATAGCAATTTGAACAAACATAAGAACATTTCATTCCTCTATTTCATCCATCAAGTTGTAACAGCCCAGGTTTTTATTAAAATAAAAATAAATAAATAAATAAATAACTAAAAATTAACTAAAATAAAATTAAAATTAAAATAAGTATTTTTATTGCCTAAAATTTATTTTTGGGTTTTGCCCTAGATTTTCTGTTTTTGAAAAAGCTTGATTTGAAAAGTAAATTAAGTGAAAACCAAAAAATAGATATTAAATAAAATGATATTTTGATTTTCTATAAAAATCCTACTTTAAATTAATTATTTGGAGTTATTTGTCTTTTATTTGGTTTCCTGGATTTTCTGGAGTTTAAAGGTCAACTTTTGAAATTAAAAAGTATTTTTAAGTATGAAAATTAAATACCAACATTAGTTGAAAATATTTTTATTAAGTCTAAAATGTCACCAAGAACTTCTGTGAATTTTCCTGGGATTTTTGGAGCTTATTTCATATTTTTCTATGCGTAAATGAATTTCCCAGGCTTTTTTGAAATCCAAAAATAAAAAATAAAGTCCCTCCCCTCCCCTCGGATATCCGTTTTTGTATTATCCGGATAATCCGTATCCGTATCCGTATTCGACGGATACTAGGCTTACTGTATTCGTATCCGTATCCGTATCCGATCCGAGAACTATCCGAAAAAAATCCGATCCGACACAATCCGTATCCGTATCCGTCCGGATCCGACGGAAACTATCCGATCCGTTTTCACCCCTAGCTCACGGTTGGGTAATACTCTCGGTAGAAAAATGTAAGAGATGGTTTAACTTGGTGTGATCTCTAAAATTAAACTTTGATTGTTAATTTTTTATAAAATACTTTGTCCATAGCTATAAAATTATAATAATAAGAAAGTACTTTTAAATATGAATTCAACGGTACCACTTTTATGCTATATATATATATATATATATATATATATATATATATATATATATATATATATATATATATATATATATATATATATATATATATGTGTGTGTGTGTGTATTAAATAACTGAGGTATCATAGTGCGCAGATTCTATGATTGAGACTTCTCATCCATGATTAAGACTTTTTATCCATGATTGATTCAGCATGTTAAATTAACGACTTTCTTTCCAAATTGATGTCTTTTCGAATTAATAAATGTTAACGGGTTTGCCTGATTATTGCACTTGCACGTATCTAAAATTAATCCAAAGACAGTAAGGTTTGATGTCTAGACACCATAGCACCCGTTTCAACACCCTATTGTTAAATTAGTTATTGGTTAAATTTACAAACTTTGAACCTCGAAATACATAGGGCCTACATTTTTCATGGAGCGAGTAATTATCCATGGGTTGATCGTGTCGATATACGTGTGCGTAGCACTATGAAGGCATTAAAGGGGCCGTCGTGCTGCACGCATGACTGACGGGGAGAGCCGGTGAAGAAAGGGTAAATAATTGGCGCATGATTGAAGGAGTAACGGAGTAACAAAGGCATGCATGAAACGTCGGAAAATGTTAAACTAGCATGGGGCCCGGACTGACCCTAAGTACCAAGATTCTTCTCCGCGGACGGGTTCTCAGTTGGCCGAGGTTGCCAATGGGAACTTGGACGCCTGGGCTCGAACCCGTGGGACGACCCATTTTCTAGAAGTTACTGTTGTTCACATGGACAGTATCTAGAGGTATTATTTATATGAATAGGGCTCCTAAGTACACGTGTATATGAGTGCTTTCAGTAGTTAAAGTACATGCTCGTGCTCCGTGAAACTGAGTCTCCGTCTCATTGTAAGCGTGTGCATCGGACGCACCCATGTGGGTATATGTGAGTTTGTGTAGTGTCATGTGTGTGCGTGTGTGAGTACGTCTTTATTGTACTCACTTTAAAAAAACATTCTTCTCCGCTGACAACGATAAGCTTGGCTAGCTATGAAAGCAAGAAGGGAACAAGGTAAGAACTGGTACGACGAAGCTTGGCTCAGCTTTCCACTTCTGTTTGATGAAACCGGAAGTCAATTTAAACACTTTAGTTTTAAAAAGTGGTTTCCTTAAGTCATTTCAAAAAGTGGTTTCTCCGTGCCACTTGAAAAGGCCGCCGGCTGACCTCTATCGTCTTTTTCACATCCGCGTTTTTCAAAAGTTGTTTTTCAAATTTTATTATAAAAGCTACTACTTTCAGTTATTACTATTTCATTTCAGCCAAAACCTTCAACAAAAATGTAGAATCGAACACGACAATCAGAGAGGTGAATGATTGTAGTTATTTGGAACTCAGAAGTAATTTAACTTACCAGATGTATATTTCAACCGCTCAGCGCTCGACCGCTCAGCAGTCATAAACTCGATGATAGTTTTGACCGCTCAGCGTTCGACTGCTTAGCAGTCGTAAACTTACCAGTCATAAACTTCAACCATGACCAGCAATCATAAACTTTGATCATTTCTGTGCTCGTAAACTACGACCGCTTCGCAATCTGATCTTCAATTGGTCCGCTGGCAACGACGACAGAGCCCGCACCAGATCGGGCGGACAGCCGCGACGTTCCCACCTCTAGTTGCGTCCCGCTTCGACGTGTCAACCCGGAGTCCCCCCTCTCCGCGGGCCTGCAGCAATCGGCGTGGCCGGAGGACTTCAAGTTTCCCACCATCGAGCCGTACAAGGGCGACACGGACCCCAGAGAGTTCGTGCTCGTGTACGAAACCGCCATCGAAGCTGCTGGCGGGGATGACTCCACCAAGGTGAAGGGGCTACCCCTGGCGTTGCAAGGGGTGGCGCTCTCTTAGTTTTTTACCATAGAGCCGAACTCCATTTACGCGTGGGAGTAAATCCGTGATCGTCTACACAACAACTTCCAAGAAAACTACGTGGAGCGCAACTTATCAAATCCGTGATCGTTATTTCAAAGCAACTTATCAAAATAGCCTTTTTAAAATAATATGTTGGCATTCAGTTTATTCATACAAGTGTTTGCGGTCGGACAAAAAGTATTACCCACAGCAAAAAAAAACCGCTATCAAAGAAACAACGTGCAGCAGATTGGAAGCTTCAGATGATCATGCCGATTTCCGCCCAGCGCACTTTGCACCGTCGGTAGCGGAGGAAGAATGGCAGGGCCTGCACCCCCATCGATCAATAAGTGTTGTAGGATCCGGTATGTACTAATGGCTTTAGTACTTCTTTATGCAGCTAAAGTATCATGCACATTGGACATCCTAAATAATATTTGGTCAGCGCTAAATAACGTTCAAGCCCAAATGCCCGGCAGAGTTTGAGGCTCTCAATTTTTGTATTTTATTTTAAATTGGAGATATATAGCATCACTAATTGAAGGGAAGGATGGTGTCTGAACTACTAGCGTTCTTCTAAACTTTCCTCCTTGTCTTGTCTCATTTGCGGTATCACATCAACTAGAATCAAGCTAAGGTACAATGTAGCGGTTTGCCGCCATGGTGAGGCAGTCAGGCGAAGAAACAACTAGGGCAAAGCAAGTTACTGGTTTATATGACGAAATTATGCCGTACATATAAATTGAAGTTTACATATATGCAATATATTATTGTGTTGGCCAAATACACTTTCCTGTGTTTGAAACTTGAACATATTATTTTTTAAAATAGACATACAAATATATTACCATGTTATATTTTCGTCTACTATTCTTGTCGACTTAGACCTCCAGCCCCTCTTATGCTCAATTCCTGGCTCCGTCTCTGGCACCGTGCATTGCACGTTCGCAACAAGTGAACCTTCGACCGCTAGCTCCGTCGTAGCGGTCCTTTGAAAATGTCAACTTGTTTGTTGTTGGAGAGTCCCCACGTCCCCGCTTCTCACTCAACGGCGCCCTGAAGATCAGCTAGTTAGTTAGGCATGCATACCCACTTCTGTTGTATGTAATCATGTACAAATACTCATTCATGAGATCAATGCAAACACGGTTGATCCTATTATCTCTCTACATGGTATCAGTTACCTAGCGCATCCACATTCCTCTGCTTCCGCATCCCTCTCCTCTCTCAGCATTCATCTGCGCCATGTCCTCGCCTGCTCGTTCCTCGGAGTCCTCCGACGACAACACCGCCGCTTCTCCCCTCGGCCAGCCGCCGGTCGGTGGTGCAAACCGTGAACATCCGATCCCACGTTCCGGTCACCCTCGACATCGCCGACTCCAACTACAGTCAATGGAGGTGCTTCTTCGACTCTGCCATCGGAAAGTTCGGGCTCGAGGCGCATATTTCTTCTCCACCACCGCTGCCGCAGAGCGACGCCACATGGCGCCAAAGTCGACCATCGCACAAGAATCGATCTACACAACCGTCTCCAAAGAGATCTTCGACATCGTCCACAAGCCCCGTGCGACGGCATTCACCATTTGGACTGACATTGAAAGTCTCTTCCGCGACAATGAGATGCAGCGAGCTGTTTATCTTGAGGCTGAGTTCCGCAGCGTCCAGCAGGGCGATCTGAGCATCACCCAGTACTGCTCTCGTCTCAAACACCTCGCCGATAGCCTTCGCGACGTCGGCCACCCCGTCTCCGAGCCGAGCCAAGTGCTCAATCTCCTTCGTGGCCTGAATCCCAAATTCCGCCACGTCAAACCGGTGATGACCGCAAAATTCCCACCTCATACCTTCATGAGTGCTCGCTCATATTTGCTGCTAGAAGAGATCCAGCTTCAACATGACGACAAGATGGACGCCGGCCACGCCCTCGTCGCGGGCCATGGCTCTTCCTCGACCGGCGCGTCCTCCGGCTCCACCGACGCCACCACCGGCCGCTTCCCCAACACCGGCAGAGGCAAGGGCAGCAGCGCACAAGGCCCAAGACCTCCGGCGGCAACTCCCAGACTCCATCCAATGGCGGCGGCGGCATCGACAAGGTCCCACCCCGGCACTGGCGGCGGCTATAACCCTTGGACCGGTCTGGTTCAGCTCGCCCATGCTGCTCCGCGCCTGCTCGTGTTCTTGGCCCGCCCACCCTTCCAAATTTAACATGCCATGACGGCCCAACACCGCCTCGACCGCCGCTCAATCGACTCTTCCAACACGGCGGACGTGCCGGGATAATGCCGCCTCTACGCCACGCCGCAGCCTCACACAACCGTGCCACCACCCAAGAAGGCCGATCGGTACTTCGACACGGAGCCACTACCCACATGTCGTCAACGTCCCCAGATCTTCGTTCTTCCCAACCTGCTCCCTTCTCCTCCTTCATCACAGTTGGCAATGGCGCCAGGCTGCCAGTGACTCACACAGCAGCCACCGCCATTCCCACTTCCTCCAATCCTTTGCTTCTTCGTGATGTTCTTGTTTCTCCTTCTCTCATAAAGAATCTAGTGTCTGTTCGTAAATTAACTCGTGATAATAACGTTTCTGTTGAGTTTGATCCTAACGGTTTTTCCATTAAGGATCTTACAACCCAACTGGTGAAGCTCACTGTGAGAGCTCCGCGAACTCTACCCACCCGCCCCGCCCGAGCACCGGTCCCATGCCGCAAGCTCAACACACGCCGACCTCATGCGCTGCCTCGGACATCCGGCCCTCTTCGTCTTCCTTCTACAAACATTTGATTTTCGTAATAAATCTGCAGCTCATGACCGCATTCCCGCCGATTAGGCAAGCATGTACGATCGCTGCTCCTTCCTCTCGAATCAATCACTTATTTCCGCTTCAATTGGTTCATTCGGATGTTTGACCGCCCAGCTCCTAGTTACTCGGCTACAAATACTATATCGCTTTGTTAGATGACTTCACGCATTACACATGGACCATACCCCTCCGACAAAAATCCGACGTTCTTTCTGTTGTTCAAACCTTCTTCTCCTACGTCCAGACTCAATTCCGCCTGCCCATCCTTGCACTTCAGACAGATAATGGAAAAGAGTTCGACTCGGCTGCCATGCGCACGTTTCTTTCTGCTCACGGCACCGTGTTTCGTCTCTCTTGCCCATACACGCCCCAAAGAAATGGCAAGGCAGAACGCGTACTCCGCACCCTTAACGATTGTGTTCGACTCTCCTCATTCACAGCAGCCCCGGCCCTTCCGGGCCGAGGCTCGAACACGACGACATTTCTACTCAACCGCGGCCCCGCGCTCGGTACGACCACGCCGCACCATCTCTTGCTCGGCGTCGCGCCGACCTACGACGACCTTAAGGTGTTCGGGTGCCTCTGCTACCCTAACATCATGGCCACGACGACCAACAAGCTGTGTCCGCGCTCTGTCCCCTGCATTTTCCTCGGATACCCTGGCGATCACCGTGGCTACCGCTGCTACGACCCGGCTACAAGACGCGTGATCACTTCCCGCCATGTCGTCTTCCGCGAGCTTGAGTTCCCGTTCCGCACCATTCCGTCGTCCCGCTCGCCGGACCCACCCCAAGCACCGGTTGGTGAGGACACGGTAGTCATCCCGCCCCCGCCCATCGCAACTCGCTACTCACAGACAGCCTTCAGCCACCACCACCACGACTCCTCGCCGGGCTCGCCACCGTCCGCACAACCGCTCTTCGTCCAAAGACCGCACCATTGGCTACCACTCGCCGCTCCACCACCGCCGCCCGAACAACACCAAATGATCACTCGCGGGCGCGCTGGCATCCACAGGCCCAATCCGAAGTACGCCCTCACCGGCGCAGGGCACATTATTTCTCCCGTGCCCACCACCGTCCGTTCGGCGCTTCGCGACGACAACTGGCGCCGTGCCATGCAGGTCGAGGTCGATGCACTTCATGCAAACCGGACGTGGACTCTAGTTCCACGCCCACCCGGCGCCAAGGTCATCTCTGGGAAATGGGTGTTCAAGACCAAACTCAACTCCGACGGCTCCCTTGATCGGTACAAGGCCCGGTGGGTGGTTCGTGGCTTTCATCAACGCCCCGGGGTCGATTTTGGCGAAACCTTCTCGCCGGTCGTCAAACCTGCTACTATCCGGACAGTGCTCAGCATCATCGCCTCCAAGCGGTGGCCGGCGCATCAGCTCGACGTCTCCAACGCGTTCCTCCATGGGAGCATTCAGGAACGCGTCCTCTGTGCTCAACCGACTGGGTTTGAGGATCCGCAACGCCCCAATGATGTTTGTCTTCTCTCTCGCTCCCTTTACGGCCTTCGACAGGCCCCGCGAGCATGGTTCGACCGCTTCGTCAGCCACGTCAAGACCATCGGCTTCGTTCCGTCGCGCGCCGACTCATCCTTGTTCGTCCTGCGTGCCGGTTCTGAGATGGCATATCTCCTACTCTACGTCGATGACATGATCTTGTCGGCCTCGTCTTCACGCCTTCTCACACGTGTTGTCGGCCAACTCAGGTCCGCTTTTGCAGTGAAGGACATGGGACCGGTGCATTATTTTCTCGGCATCGATGTCAAGCGCACGGCGGAGGGATTCTTCCTCTCGCAGGCCAAGTACGCCGAAGAGGTCCTGGCGCGGGCTGGCATGGCAAATTGCAAGCCTGTCTCCACCCCGGTCGACACCAAACCGAAGCTCTCTGCCCACGACGGTAACCTTCTCCAAGACCCTTCCTGGTACCGGAGTATGGCCGGTACACAATATACTTAACACCGACGCGCCCGACATCGCCTATGCCGCTCGCCAAGTATGTCTTCACATGCACGCCTCACGACGCCACGCCGCTATCCTCAAGCGCATACTGTTACATCACGACACAAGAACTCTCGGCTTGTATCTTCGTCGTGCCGAGACCCTCTCCCTCACTGCGTACACGGACGCCGACTGGGCGGGCTGCCCGGATACTCGACGATCTACCTCGGGATTCTGTGTCTTCCTCGGACCTTCCCTGATCTCGTGGTCATCCAAGAGGCAAACCACGGTCTCAAGGTCCAGTGCCGAGGCAGAATACCGTGGAGTGGCTAATGTCGTCTCGGAGTGCACATGGCTGCGCCAGTTGCTCAATGAACTCCATTGCCCTGTCGCCAGAGCAACCGTCGCCTACTGCGACAACATCTCCAGCGTCTACATGTCCAAGAATCCGGTTCATCATCGGCGAACTAAGCACATTGAACTTGATATACATTTTGTGCGTGAGAAAGTTGCCATCGGCGAGCTCCGGGTTCTCCAGATACCAAGTGCCCAGCAATTTGCAGATATCTTCACCAAGGGACTCCCATCATCGCTCTTCAACGATTTCCGAGACAGTCTCTGCGTCGGCGCTGCCACCGCCGAGACTGCGGGGGGGTGTTGGAGAGTCCCCACGTCCCCGCTTCTCACTCAACGGCGCCCTGAAGATCAGCTAGTTAGTTAGGCATGCATACCCACTTCTGTTGTATGTAATCATGTACAAATACTCATTCATGAGATCAATGCAAACACGGTTGATCCTATTATCTCTCTACATTTGTAACTGAAACTTCAGGCTCAGAGCCTTTGAGCAGGCATCCTAGGTCAAGCAAATCCACTGTGAGAATGTAGAGAATATGGAATGAATGTGATGGTTAAGTCACCATCCGGATGCTCTCTGCAGTGTGGGGACACAAACGATCAATACATCCACGCGTTGACGCGAACCTTGCACTTAGGTTCTGCAGTGTCAGAGACGGCGGCGACGGCGACCGACGAGCACCGTCGCCAAGTCAGACCAATGTAGTCCCGTACTAGTACCAATGCGCCACAGGGATCAGTCCATGGCTGGATGCGCGGGCGCATATATATATATATATACTAGTTAAATATTCGTGTGTTGGTTCGGATTTCAAAAAATTTTAAAATATATTTGTATGCATGTTCTAAAAAATTTTACCACCCATTAGTTTCAGAACATATAGTATGATAAAATTTTAAAATCTGTAGCAACGAGCATTTAGCTAGTACAAGATTAAGCACTGGATGAAAAATACATCATGTACTCTACAATGTAGTCTAGATGAAATCCACCTTGACCACTAAATCATGGAAAGAACGATATTTTGATAGAAAGGTGGGAAGATTCGGCACAGATCTTTTGGGGCCACATGTCGGCGCTGCCTTTTATAAAAAAGGGTGGGAGAGGCCGAACCAACCACCAACTCCGTACGTTGCTACGGATTTTAAAATTTGATCATACTATATGTTCCGTAACGGTGGTAAAATTTTTAGAACATGCAATCGGAGGGAGGGAGGAGGCGAGGAGAAATCGGGGTGGGTGGGGTGGGGATGCAGGCGCACAGGCGTGGGAGGGTGGGTGGTCCACACGTCGGACAAAATATCTTTTGTCAAGAGGTGGACGCTGAAATTGGGCACCGTGGTGCCCGGCACCTTAATTTCAAATGCACGATTCAACCCAAATTCGTATATATTTTTGAAAATATCGTTTTAGGGTATGTACCATCTATAACAATTCAAATGAAACATATACCTTTGAAAAATATACTTAAATTTAAAGTTTTGAACAATTTAGATCACATGCTTTCTTGATTTATATATAAATCAAGACATACCTACAATCAAACTATCAATAAAAAGGCAACTACAGGTTCAAATTTCAGTTCGAACTTGTTTGAACTAGTTAGTAAACTAGTTAAACTTGATATCTAAGAAATTTTAAAAAATTTCGCACGCGATACATACCTATTTTAGACTATGGTGCCCAGACATCAAGGAGCACTCGTTATTTTTACTATATATATATATATATATATATATATATATATATATATATATATATATATATCAGATCGTACGTATTGGTCATGATAACCAATCAATATCACCATATCTGATCGATCCATCGTATCGATCGATTAGTCCATGGCAACGTCGCTAGTTTCTTCTTCAAGCGTCCTGCCATTGCTCGCCGTAGCACATCTGGCATTCAAGAAGTTCATACTTACTTTTAGAAGTTCAAAATTACTTAATGATCCATGGAGCCTACGTACCCACGTAAAAAAATTGTCCGATACACTTGTGTGATCGGTATGAAATTTGAAGTTTTAGTATGAAATGTCTTATACCCTTGATATATTTATGGAAGGTAAGTTTAATTCAAACTCATTTAATTTACTTTTGTAATTAATGTGAATACAGTTCTTATTTATGATGAAAACTAGCTCAAACTAGTTCAAAATGAAGATGAATTCAATTTTTTGAGTTCGATATCTCAAATACACTTTTCATGGGTATAAAAAGGTATCTACATCAAATATTATGAATGTCAATGTACAACAATAGGTGTTGATTTAGGTGCGTAGGTTCTATGGTGCTTCAAACGGTTGTCCATGATAATTAATAAAACCATACCAACAAGACAAACATGTGCAGAGAACTTAAGCATGGAGAGGGCTAAGCGTAAGTTGGCAAGGGGTTCACATAGTCCCTCTACTTCCCATCTGGCTCACTTTTGTCCCTTACTTTCAGAATGCTTCAATTCCATTCCATTCGAGGACTCTTGTAGTGTCACCCCAACTGGACATTGAAATCGGCCCTGCACCAAGCTCTCTTCTGTCTGACTCATGACTCACCTTCGTTATTGCACCCACCAAGGCTGGATTTAACTCTCTAGGTCCAATTTTAGCAACTCTGCTACATGGACTGTCATCTTGAACAACATTTGAGCCAGTGTTGAATGTGTTGGCAAAGAGACTGTATGTTTAAGACGTACCAGCACTACGTTTCAGATGTTCGATACTGCTTCGACTACAATGTTGGTTGTTTGTTATGGTCTGTTGGCGCAGAAACAAATGTGCTCCAGGATGTCGAAGTTTCAGACTATTCCTTCTGAAACTAGTTCAGGGTCAAACAGATTTCAGAAGTTAAGCAAAAGAATTCCCTCATTCAATGAAACAGATTTTACTTTGCATAAACTCAAATTACTGCTATCAAATTGCCCCCAGGACAAGATTATAAGCCTCTGTTAGACTATGTGCATGTCGTGATTAATGTGATTGTTTGACATGAGAAATCGCTCACGGACCGAGGCAAGCGAGCTAGGCTCTGGGTTTCTAGTAGCCTAAAGATCCTCTGATAGCTAGAAATTGAAAAGATATTAACTGAATCATGAGATTGGCCGAAGAGGCTTACCGGTGCAGGGGAGAGAGATGACGGCGAGATAGAACGACGGCGGACGATTGGGTGATTTGGTGAGGTACTAAAGGTGTTCACGAGGCAGATTAGGTGCTCGGCTAGGTTTAAAAGTAGGAAGATGGCGGTGGGAATAGGAAGCCGAAGTCGGTGGCGCTGGCACGAGGCGGACTTGGTGACGACCAGGCTTGGTCGATGAGACTGGCATACAGGTGAAGTGACA
Organism: Bonia amplexicaulis; assembly: GCA_036346245.1. Classification (NCBI taxonomy): domain Eukaryota; kingdom Viridiplantae; phylum Streptophyta; class Magnoliopsida; order Poales; family Poaceae; genus Bonia; species Bonia amplexicaulis. The sequence continues at coordinate 4,344,414 of CM070736.1, read as the reverse complement.
TGGTAGTACTACGGCTTTGACAGTGCCACGCAGGCTGACGAGAGTAGAGCATGGCATGTGTACGCGCGTCAGCCACACGGCGCACTAATTTGTTGCGGCCGCGACAGTCAGCTCAAGCGATTGACGAGGCGCAAGCGAAGCAGCGACTGACCAAGGGTGAGATGACGCGTGGCGAAACTGGCAGCAACTGGTGTGAACAGCAAGGTCGGTTGCAGTGTGGGCAAAGCGGAGGCAGCTGCATGGCCAGGGCACTGCACAGGAAGGAGGCGGCTTCTTGGAAGACGTCGGAGAGAAGAGAAAGCAGCTGGCCAAAAGGGAAAGGCGGAAATTCAAAGTAATTTTCCAAATTGGGAAGGAAAACCAAATTCAAATGAAATTCAAGAAAATTCAAAATTTTGAAAATTTTTCTGGTTGTTTCAAAGCTAGGGTTGTTGGAGCAAAAGGGGAAATATCAGGTAATTGCAAGAATTATCCCTCGATTACTGTGAATGGGGTGTGCATATTGCACAATGGTTGTTAATGTTGTTGGATCGAGCGATTTTCGGTGGAAGGAAATTTTATCTAACTATTCTAAACGAAAAAAAAATACAAATTCGTAGTTTGATGTGTATAGAATATTCTGGCCTGCTGTTAGTACCAATGATGTATAATTGTAGTAGCCTTGCTCTATAGATTTTAGTGGCCTTTTTAGTCTTTAGTTCCTTTTTCCACATCCTCGGTCCCATGAAGATTGAAGAGGATCCTGATTCCTGCGAGTGAGAAATGCAACACTCAATGACTAATCATTTGTAGAATTGGAAGTGAAGGGTTTCTCTGCTATTTTTGCAGGTGCTCTTTCCTGAATAAGAAAGGACTCACGCAGGAAGTGATAAATATTCATAATTCAAAATGAATAGAATTACGAAAAGCTCCAAATCCAATAGTAAGTGTCTGAGTAAATGATAAATAATTGGTCTTTATTGAAATGTATTGTGATATTTGTTAAGGGTATTAGAGATAAGAGATAGAATATGATTGTTATTCTATCTCCTTCCTTATCTCTATATGGTATATCCTCTCATGTACTCCTATATATATAGCCCTTTGGGTCTCATATCAATACACACACAATATTCATAACATGGTATCAGAGCCTAGATTCCACACCTAGTCTTCGTTCGTCTTCCGCTGTCGCTGCCCCCGGGAGAATCGATCTCTCCTGGGGGCGGCAATCCGAATCGGCGAGGCTCGGATCCTCTCCCTCCCTGATTCACCACCATCTAACTTGTTGGTTAGATCTCTAGCTTCCGACGGCCATGGCGTCTTCACGTAGTCCGCGCCGATCACCTCGATGTCCGCCGTCACGCCGTGCTTCGCCGCCAAGTCAATCATCTCCTGCGTGTCCCTCATGCCGCCGATGCAGCACCCGCACAGGGTCTTATTCATCTGGACAAGAGCAAAGGCAGGGACTTCCAGGGGCTTCTCAGCTTTCATCTCCTCGGCGAGCTTGAGCGGCGGCGGCGCAGTTCGAGCAGGACCCCGTCCAGATCCTCCTATTCTATCTCTTATCTCTAATACCCTTAACAATATTGTCATTTTTTGCTTGTTTAATTTGATAGAAATGGATTTGAAGAGCTATTTTAGTAAAGTTTGAAGCAAAAGCACCATAGAAAGCAAAATGACAGCCGTATATGCATAATCTCAACTTAAATCCAAGTCCAACAAGAGAAAGAGGTTACACAACAACGGCCACAGGAACAAAAGGCTGCAGTCACATAATTGCAACAAATGGATGAAGATATTAGGGATTATTTTGCTTTTAAGTAATACTATTTGCTTCATATTTAAGAGTCCACATAACTACATTTTATTCTTAGGTCGCCACTGTAAGCGGGGTGACAGGACGCGGGAGCCATGGTCCTCTAAGCTGCCCTGGCTCGGCAGCTCTGCTGACCCCCGAGCTTGTATGGTGTTGTTAGATTGGGGACTTGATAATACTACTAAGTACCAAGAAAGCATAAATTAATCAGCGTCTCAGCTTGCTAGAAGCCACCAGCCATGGACCGTTTCAATCTTCAGATAAGTGTTTCTCTGACCGGGTCATATCGCCACGTTGTGGACACACTTGTAACTTTGACTTTTGACTGCCTAGCGAGACTGTCAACTCAATAACAAGCCTCTAGATAGAAGCTTTGACTTTTGACTGCCAACCGAGACTGCCAACTCAATAACAAGCCTCTATACAGAAGCTTTGACTTTTGACTGCCTGCCGAGACTGCCAACTCAATAACAAAAGAAAAGCCTTTCCTTTTGTGTTCTTGCAAGTCCACAAAGTGTGGTGTAGAACAAACCCGTAAAGTCGTTGCTGCTCGAAGTCGTACTGGGGGCTGTTGACAGCATGGACATCAAATCATCTTTAGTCAAGACCTTCCCTTGAATATGTAGCCATCATCTACAGCTATTCCACTCACTGCTCGTTGGTCCTCTTGCTATTTTCATTTCACAAATTTCAATGATTCTCACAGTTGGATAATAAACCACGTTGCAGGCCAGCCTGCGTCGCGAAATCAGTATTAGGAGACAACCAGACTACCAGAGTTAATGTAGACAGAAATTGGACGGCAATGGGTGTAGAAAAGGGCCGTCACAGTTACCATGTGTTCTATCACCTAGATAGTTTCAGCCTTTCAGGTGCAGAAATGTACTTGAAGAAAAGGGCATTTTTGCACTAACCCATGTGTCCTATCACCTATACAGTTTCAGGTGCAGAAATGTACTTCAAGAAAAGGGCATTTTTGCACTAACGACTTCAACATCGAGAGACAGACATAGCGCTGGATTTTCCATGGAGACGGCAACGCACATTGACCAAGTCAGATTAATCATTAATGTCACGCTCGTGTACGAGTATATAGTCTGTCGGAGATGGTAGATGATGCACATACACAGTCAGTGTACATGTGAGTTGATAACTTGATCTAGCTCACCTTGCAAATTAAAGACCATCATTGTTTTTCTTTAATTTTGTGCATGGCGACCAGGCTTTCTTCATGCATCCTATCCTTACTTATGTTGCTTCTTTCCTCCACGAGTCTCCGTTGCATGCCACTGCCTCTATACAGAAGCTTTGACTTTTGACTGCCTGCCGAGACTGCCAACTCAATAACAAAAGAAAAGCCTTTCCTTTTGTGTTCTTGCAAGTCCACAAAGTGTGGTGTAGAACAAACCCGTAAAGTCGTTGCTGCTCGAAGTCGTACTGGGGGCTGTTGACAGCATGGACATCAAATCATCTTTAGTCAAGACCTTCCCTTGAATATGTAGCCATCATCTACAGCTATTCCACTCACTGCTCGTTGGTCCTCTTGCTATTTTCATTTCACAAATTTCAATGATTCTCACAGTTGGATAATAAACCACGTTGCAGGCCAGCCTGCGTCGCGAAATCAGTATTAGGAGACAACCAGACTACCAGAGTTAATGTAGACAGAAATTGGACGGCAATGGGTGTAGAAAAGGGCCGTCACAGTTACCATGTGTTCTATCACCTAGATAGTTTCAGCCTTTCAGGTGCAGAAATGTACTTGAAGAAAAGGGCATTTTTGCACTAACCCATGTGTCCTATCACCTATACAGTTTCAGGTGCAGAAATGTACTTCAAGAAAAGGGCATTTTTGCACTAACGACTTCAACATCGAGAGACAGACATAGCGCTGGATTTTCCATGGAGACGGCAACGCACATTGACCAAGTCAGATTAATCATTAATGTCACGCTCGTGTACGAGTATATAGTCTGTCGGAGATGGTAGATGATGCACATACACAGTCAGTGTACATGTGAGTTGATAACTTGATCTAGCTCACCTTGCAAATTAAAGACCATCATTGTTTTTCTTTAATTTTGTGCATGGCGACCAGGCTTTCTTCATGCATCCTATCCTTACTTATGTTGCTTCTTTCCCTCCACGAGTCTCCGTTGCATGCCACTGATACACTCACAACGAACCAGCCACTCTCCGGTGACCAGAAGTTGATCTCTCAGAACGGCAACTTCGCACTTGGATTCTTCCAACCTGCAGGTGAGCATTTTTTTTGTTCAATTACGTATGCATATAATTCATGTCATAGCTATACAAATTATAACTCGTGTCAATTACGTATGCATATAATTCATGTCATAGCTATACAAATTATAATTCGTGTCATAGCTACACAAATGAACGAAGGTGGTGAAATTTTTTTGGGAAGAAACCCAAATAAAAATATCTAGAGAAAAGCACTAAGGTGATTTACAATATTATGAAATTTCACTTCCAGCTCTATCTGTACTAGAAAAAACAACGAAACCTTTCATGATGATTGTAGAATAAAATGTAAGGACTTAATTTTCTTTTGGCATCTTGCTACAAAAAAGAAAGAAACCTTTCACGATGATTTTAGAATTAAAATGTAAAACATAATCTTCTTTTGACATCTTGCTATAAAAACAACAAAACCTTTTCCTATCATTTTAGAATTAGAATGTAAGGAGTTAATTTCATTTTGGAACCTTTAATATATAGCTTGACCTTTTATTTCTATCTTGCATGTGTAGCTGGAGGATCTACTGGCAAGTGGTACATAGGGATTTGGTACAATAAAATCCCTGTGCAAACTATAGTATGGGTGGCTAACAGAGAGAAACCAGTTTCTAATCCAGCCTCATCGAACCTAACCATCTCAGATGATGGAAATATTGCTCTCCTAATGAACGGTTCTAAATCTCCAGTGTGGTTTACCAATATTACAAACAACACAGCTGCCAGTCCCACAGCTGCTGTGCTCCTTGACTCTGGGAACCTAGTTGTCAGACATGTGTCCAACACCTCTCATGTACTTTGGCAAAGTTTTGACGATTTCACAGATACATGGCTCCCAGGAAACAAGCTCAGCCGCAACAAGAAAACCGGTGTGATCAAACGGATGATCTCTTGGAAAGACTATGGTGATCCAGCACCAGGGATGTTTTCTATTCAGTTGGATCCAAATGGCTTAACCCAATACATGCTCCTATGGAATAGCTCGGTAGTGTACTGGGCTAGTGGTATCTGGACTGGCAATGCATACACTGGTGTGCCAGAGTTGGCACCTACCAATAGCTATCCCAATTCAGCATACACGTTCCAGTTTGTTGACAATGATGAGGAGACATACTTCACGTACAACGTCAAGAGTGCTGCGCAGATATTTACAAGGGGTGTTGTTAGTGTATCCGGTCTGTTCCAGGCCTGGGTATGGGCAGAGGCAGCACAAACATGGATACTTTATTTCACACAACCAAAAGCTAAGTGCAGTGTTTATGGAATGTGCGGGGCATACAGCAAGTGTACAGAGAATGCTTTGTCATCATGCAGCTGCCTCAAGGGCTTCAGTGAGAGTTACCCAAACAGTTGGCAGCTAGGTGACCAAGACACAGGTTGTAGGCGAAATGTCCCGTTGCAATGTGAAAACAATGGCTTGGTGAAGGAGACTCAAGATAGATTCTATGTGATCAGTAGTGTGAAGTTGCCAGATAAGGCACACATCATAGATGGAGAAAACGTCCGTGACTGTGAGTTAACCTGCCTGAACAACTGTTCTTGCACTGCTTACTCTCATAATGGTACTTGCTTGGTTTGGTACAATGATTTGATAAACTTGCAAGATAATATTGGTGTGTTGAGTAATAATATCTTTATTAGATTGGCTGCCTCAGAACTACCCAACTCAGGAACCAACAAATGGTGGATCATTGGGATCATCATTGGTGGACTTATTGTTCTTAGTTTTGCAGTGGCCATTTTATATTTCCTACACAGGAGAAGAACTATCGGTATAAACCGAAGTGATGGGTCTTTGATAACTTTCAAATTACTGATATAAAATTTCCCGGAGACAAGATAAAAAACCTGCTTATCATGTACTACACGAAAAAAAGGAGATAGAAGTGCGGAGGAGCTATTGCATTACAGAAGACTACTCTGATTTCATGTACCTCGCAAGTAGACCCGAGCCATTCCTCGACAACGGGTGTACTCCGCCTTCCTCTTTCCCTTCCCCGCATCCGTCAATCCATGGCGAATACTACTCCACCCTCTGCTTTCCCCTCCTCTTCCTCTTTCCCTTCCCCGCATCCGTCAATCCATGGCGAATACTACTCCGCTCAAGCCTTCTCCTCGACAAACCCTAGCCTGCACTTCGGGGGTGTGTTGTTGGGGCGGAGCCGGTGCGTCCGAGAACAAGAAGGCATCGGTTTTGCATGAGGCCTCGGGTGTACTCGGAGCCCACCAGATTATCAGCTCGCGTATCTGTTAGCAATTGCGGCGGGTGATATACTTTGATAAGTTTTTCTGCTAAGTATATCTGTATCAATATTGGTTTTGTCTGAATGATACGGAAGATCTATATCAAAATCTTTTATCAATTTTAACCATGTTCGTTGTCTCAGCTTCAATTCAGACTGTTAAAAGATATATTTCAAACTTTTATGATTAAATAATATCTCACAATAGTTACCTAATAAATAATACCTCCAGATCTTCAGTGAGTGAACCACTACTGGTAGCTCTGGTCTGAATTTTTGCCACTTCAGAAGGCAATCCTTTCTTAGAATATTGGTCTCTATAGTGTCCGACTTGGCCACAGTAATAGTATGCATTCATCCTCTATGGGCAACTCCGCTTGAAATGATCTCCTCCACAGGAGTGGTTGAGAACTGGCACCCTGTTGAGGAGCATTGTATTGCGGTCGTGGTATGAGTACCACCTGGCGAGTTGACAACTGTCGATTTTGTGGCGATACCAGAATTCGCCCTCTTTGTGCACTGGATGAAGAGGTTGGCCTTTGCATTGCTTTCCTCTTCCAGGATTCTTCTATCTCATTTCTTGCTTCTTCAGATGTAATCAATTTATTTACCATAGCAGGTAAGTCCTTAAAATCCATGGCTGAAATATGATATTTTAGGGGCTTTTGTAAGCCTTCTCTAAATCTCTCCATTTTCTTGACTTCTGTCTTGACATCATCTGGAGCACAACGTGCAAGCTGATTAAATTGATGAAGATACTCCATTACAGATCGTCCTCCTTGCTTTAGTGCCAAAAACTTTTGGCGCTTTGCTTGAATAACACCTTCTGGAATATGAGCTTGACAGAAAGACTCTTCAAATTCTCTCAAAGAAATTTCTCTATCTTTATGCATAGCCTGGAAATTGATCCACCATGTGGCGGCTTGACCCTGAAGCTGATGAGAAGCATATAATACTTTTTCCTTCTCACCACACTGAACTGTTATTAGTTTCCTTTCTATATCTCTAAGCCAATCCTCTGCTGCCAAAGGGTCAGGTGACGTTGAAAAAGTAGGGAGCCTTGTCTTCTGAAAATCTACCCATCTTGATGTAATTTGAGTTCCTTCTTTGTTAAGAGTTGCTCCTGCTGAACTGCTTGAAGAAGTTGTTCTAATTGCAAATTGTTCCAGTAGTCTTGAGTGTTGTTCCATCAATCTGGCTTGATTCATCTCTGTCTGATGCATGTTCTGTTCCATCATCGCCAAAATACTAGCAAGGGTAGTTTGATTTCTCGTATTGTTATCTTGTTATGCTCGTTGATTTCTTGGGTTTGGTTCCATTTCTGCCATCTTGATTCTGCGGTGTAGAGCTTGGAGTTAGCTTCACAGCGGTTTTTCAAGAAGATAAGCACAAAACTTACTTATCCGGTTGTCATTTGACTATTCAACCATTAACACATAATAGAGGAGTTAGTTGACAACCCGATTACACGGGAGTATATATGAACTACACAAGTTATATATATACTCAACAATGTATTTCAAAGTAAAAGATCCCAAATATGCATATTAAAAGAAGCATGGATCATTTACTCATGAAACTCCAAAACATATAGAGAGTTCCCCCTAAATGTGTGCATACAAGTGTATATATAGAAAAACATATGCACATATTCATTTTGAACAAATTTGTGGAGTTCAATCTATATTTTGGATCTAGGAATGTATTAATATATGAGAAAGTGATTTCGAATGCATATCTCTTTTGATTTCACCTTTCCATCCAAATGAGACTAAGCATAAATAACAATCAAACAAACATATTGGTCTCATATATACATTTGTCATTATCACCAACACAACATAATGGTATATGTTATTATCATTAAAATCATATTATGATTTTTGTCATTAACACCAAAACCAACTTAAACGGAGCTTGATTTTTCAAACGCTAGTGCCCACACTGGCGTGGCCAGCGACCCGGCACCCAGTGCAGGAGCGACGGGTGGCTCCGGCGGCAACACCGGCCTCGTCACCGACCTCGGGGCTCATCACATCGGCGTGTTGAGCAGCTCCGGAGCACAAGCCGTAGTCATCGCCAACCCAGTGGCTCACACCGATGCCTAGGCTGGTGCAACCACCCCGACTGTGGAAAACGCCTTGCTGGCGGCCCTCGGTACGTTGCAGCATGAGCTGGCGGACTTCCGAGGGGCCGTGCGGGAGATGTAAGAGGCTCGGAGCCAGCAAATCCCGCTGGCAACGACGACGGAGCCCACACCAGATCGAGCGGATAGCCGCGACGTTCCCACCTCTAGTCGCGTCCCGCTTCGACGTGTCGACCCGAAGTCCCCCCTCTCCGCAGGCCTGCAGCAATCGACATGGTCGGAGGACTTCAAGTTCCCCACCATCGAGTCGTACCAGGGCGACACGGACCCCAGAGAGTTCGTGCGCATGTACGAAACCGTCATCGAAACTGCTGGCAGGGATGACTCCACCAAGGCGAAGGGGCTGTCCCGGGCGTTGCAAGGAGTGTCGCTCTCTTGGTTTTTTACCATAGAGCCGAACTCCATTTACGCGTAGGAGCAAATCTGTGATCGTCTATACAACAACTTTCAAGAAAATTACGTCGAGCGCAACTTATCAAATCCGTGATCGTTATTTCGAAGCAACTTATCAAAATAACATTTTAAAAATGATATGTTAGCATTCGATTTATTCATACAAGTGTTTGTGGTCGGACAAAAAGTATTAACCGCAGAAAAAAAACGGCTATCAGAGAAACAACGTGTGGGTGTGGTGGCCTGCAGCAGATTGGAAGCTTCAGATGACCATGCCGATTGCCGCCGTTTGTGCGCACTTTGCACCGTGCATTGCACGTTCGCAACAAGTGATGCTTGGACCGCTAGCTCCGTCGTAGCGGTCCTTTGAAAATGTCAACTTGTTTGTAACTGAAACTTCAGGCTCAGAGCCTTTGAGCAGGCATCCTAGGTCAAGCAAATCCACTGTGAGAATGTAGAGAATATGGAATGAATGTGATGGTTAAGTCACCATCCGGATGGCGGTCTCTACACGGTCTCTGCCCTCTGCAGTGTGGGGACACAAACGATCAATACATCCACGCGTTGACGCGAACCTTGCACTTAGGTTTTGCAGTGTCAGAGACGGCGGCGACGGCGACCGACGAGCACCGTAGCCAACCCCGCGCACCCGCGGGCGGGGCAGACGCATCACACCAGTCAGACCAATGTAGTCCCGTACTAGTACCAATGCGCCACAGGGATCAGTCCATGGCTGGGTCCGCACACACATATATATAGTCGAGATTAGCGGATCGTCTTGGTCATGATAACCAATCAATATCATCATATCTGATCGATCGATCCATCGTATCGATCGATTAGTCCATGGCAACGTCGCTAGTTTCTTCTTCAAGCGTCCTGCCATTACTCGCCGTAGCACTGGTTCTGTCACTGCTGCATGGGTCGCCATCGCATGCCACCGACACGCTCACCGCGAGCCGGTCGCTCTCCGGCGGCCAGAAGCTGATCTCGCAGCGCGGCAAGTTCGCGCTCGGCTTCTTCCAGCCTCAAGGTAACATCGATCAATCGTCGTTTTCTCCCCGAATCGCGTTAGCATGTAGCCATGTCACTACTACTGCTACGTGTGCTTAATTCGTATACTCGCTCTACGTACGTATAGCCGCGCGTGTGCATACGGCATACTGTGAACATAACCATGCTGCAAATTAATGAGGTGTCCGGTTCGAAGTACCGAACGATGAATAAAACCGTTCAATCCTAACTTCAAATCCAATCCACTTATTTATTTTGAGGAATGAAATAGATTGACACATCACCACCTCATTCTTTATAAACACAAACTTAAAACAAAAAGTCTGTTGTTTTCAGTTTTTAAAAGCTGTTTTTTACTTTTCTACAATAACTAGTTTTCAAACATAGTGTCTTTTCAAGGCGAAGTTTACCAAAATCGTATGCAAGTTTCTGTTACTCCGTACTTTCTCTTACAAAGAGCTCAATAGTTATATGCCGCAGCAAAAAACTATAAACCAAAGTAAAAAAAAACAGGCTCAAAATAAGGGATAGTGTTATCCCTAGTTTATTGGCCATGCCATTGGTTGTGTGGTGGCAAAACAATTGTCACACCACATAGCATATAGCTAAAACTTCCCACGCCACGGTTGGCTAGCTAGGTAATGTTGTTTCGTCGTGCCATGAACAATGGCGTGGCCAAAACGACAATTTTCTAGCTCAATATTAGCCTTACTCATCACATAGTAATATTGTTGGTCACACCACTGTTCTTAGCGTAGCCAAAAAAGGTGAAATCTAAAAATAAAAGTAGGTGAGGGGTCATTATTTTTTTAGACAAAGTTAAATAATAAAAATTGTTCTATAATGGATTTCTAGGATTAAGTGGTCCCTAAACTAAACACTACGTACTGTGTGCATTTTTTGGTTGTTCTATCAAATCCCCTATGGTGTGTCTATACATCATGCGTATGTTTTTTTTATATATAGAAATAAGTCAAAAAGAAATCAAGCAGTGCAGCACTTAAACATCTCCAAGCACATCTAGCGTTCAAAATTACGTAATGATCCATGGAGCCTAGCTAGGTACCCACATTAAAAATTATCTTATACCCTTGATATATTTACTATAAGTGAGTTTAGTTCAAACTCATTTAATTTACTTTTGTATTTAATGCGACTACAATTCTTACTTATGATGAAAAATACCTCAAACTAGTTTAAAATGAAGATGAATTCATTTTTTTAGTTTGATATCTCAAATACACTTTTCATGGGTATGAAAAGATATCCACATCAAATACAAATATCATAAATCTCAACGTACAACAATGGGTATTGATTTAGGTGCGTAGGTTCTATGGTGCATGGACCGGTTGTCCCATAATAATTAACAAAATGATATCAACAAAATAAACATGTGCAGATAACATAACCATGGAGGGCTAAGCGTCAAGTTGGCAAGGGCCGCCGTTGATTGCTCAGTCTACCCGCATTTGAACCCTGGGTTTGGTGCGCATACTCACCAAAATAAAATAGGTATACACATACATGTACGTTTAGTGGGACAGTCCGTGCTCTAAAATCCCTGTGACCTCCGATCAATGATTATCCATAGATACATATAGTAGATGCACACATATGTGTACACATGTGAGTAGTGTGTGTGATATATGTTAAGTGTGCACCTACGTTATACCCTCAAAAAAAATACAAGCATAGACTATACACATGCGGTTGACAGCTGAGCTATTTGGGAATAAGTGGGCGACGTCCCTTCCCCGCTCAGGGATGGAATTCTCGGATTCACTCGAGTGTTCACTCTCCTCTTAAATGAATTCTAGAGTTTTTAGTCATTTTTTTAAAAAAATATGCACATGTAAATGAAAACACATAACTATTGATAAGCACGTACTTATGTTAGCACCCTCCTCCTAGTCTCCATTAGATGCGAATATTGCCCGGTGTGCCTTATCTCAGCGTTGATAAAACTGATACATGCATGCTTATCTTAGCACTGAGATCTTCCGAGTTGGGTCAACAAAAATGCCATTTTTTTTTCAGGTAGCTGAGATAGAATTGTAGAACTCTATTTGAAATGCGAAAATTTCACATTCGCATAAATTTTGAAATTGAAAAGATTTCTATGTTCAAAACGGATCAAGCTGTCCTGGACCAAGGGGGAAAAAGCAGAAGAGAAGAGAAGACACTTCTCACCTTTCCCTGTTCCCGTCTCGTAGACACGCGCCCCCGTTCCTCAGTTCCTCCCCGCTCTCTTCCCGTCGCCATGGCGAAGCGGAGCCGAGTAGCTACCTGGACAAGGGATAGCAGACTAGATGGCCATGGAGAGAGGCATTACGTTCAGAGAAGGTGAGACACTAGGACATCACCCTCGTTCCCCAGGTTAGGTTTCGCCATCTCCGTGGTTCGAGACACGCCCAATCTTATTTTTTGCCCTCCATCCGTACCAATCTGTGGGATCGTGTTGTGCGGCCGGCGCCGCGCCTTGGCGGGCAATTAATCATGCGGTTTTCCATGGGATCTTTGAGGCAGAGCCTCTATTACTCGGGATGGCAGGGTTGTCTGGTTGTGCAGAAGCCTTTTTTTTTGTTTGTAGCTTGGGGTTGATAATGCGATAGGTTTAAGAAGGGCCATCACAATCTCTGTACCTGAGAAATAAAAAAGACTTGCCTTGAAAACAATCATGCCAACACAAGAATGATCAACCTTTTCCTGCCCTTTTCCTCTTGGCTGACTGTATGATCTGATTTAGGACACAGTAGAAATACATCTGAACTGATGTTTTCAATATCATACTGGAAAAACTCGAAATGGAATTTGACATAAATGGAATCACCGTTACGAATTTCACATGTACCTCATGAGTCTAGTATTTTGTAAGCTCAAGATCAATCAATTTGTGTCTTATGCAATTATGCTAGCAGCATAGCACTATCTTGTCTGTGTCAGAAAACAAAGTGGCGATTATCAATCATACCACAGCTTGATACATCTGCTTATTTATGTTCAAAGTAAATTTAGAACTATGCTAATGTTCTTCTTCGGGCATAATTTTGTATAGTTTTTCGTGTTGATATGTTATGCTGACTTTTCTAGTGATCTTTTATGGTAGCTGGAGGATCTACTGGCAAGTGGTACATAGGTATTTGGTACAACAAAATCTCGGTGCAAACTGTTGTGTGGGTGGCTAACAGGGAAAAACCAATACCTGATCCAGCCTCATCAAGCCTTGTCATCTCGGATGATGGAAATATTATCCTCCTCAGTCATTCTAAATCGGTCTGGTCAACCAATTCAACCAATAGAGCTGTCAATTCCACAGTTGCTGTGCTCCTTGACACAGGGAATCTAGTTGTTAGACATGAGTCCAACACCTCCAGTGTGATCTGGCAAAGTTTCGATGATATCACTGACACATGGCTCCCGGGTAACAAGCTCAGTCTTAACAAGCTGACTGGTGTGCCCAACCGGATGATCTCTTGGAAGAACCATGGTGATCCAGCGCCAGGAATGTTCTCTGTAGAGATGGATCCAGATGGATCAAACCAATACATTATCTTATGGAATAACTCCGTGGTGTACTGGGCTACTGGCAACTGGACTGGCAGCTCATTTCCTAATATGCCAGAGTTGTCACCTGCCAATACCTATCCTAACACCCCGTATACTTATCAGTTTGTTAACAATGATCAGGAGACATACTTCACCTACAACGTTACGGATGATAGAATATTATCAAGGCATACCCTTGGCGTGTCAGGTCAAACTCAGTCTTGGGTATGGGTAGAGTCTGCACAAGCCTGGGTACTCTATTTTTCCCAACCAAAAGCCAACTGCGGTGTGTACGGACTGTGTGGAGCTTATAGCAAGTGCAGCGGGAGTGCCCTGTCATCATCATGTAGCTGCCTCAAGGGATTCAGTGAGCATGATCCAAATAGTTGGAATCTAGGTGATCAAACTGCCGGTTGTAGGCGAAATGCCCCCTTGGAGTGTAGCAACAATGGCTCGGCGAAAGGAAAGCAAGATAGGTTCTATACAATCAGTAGTGTGAAGTTGCCTGATAAAGCACAGAGTATTGGGGCCACCAGCATTCACAACTGCCAGTTGGCTTGCCTGAACAATTGTTCTTGTACTGCTTACTCTTATAATGGTACTTGTTCACTTTGGTACGCTGAACTTTTAAATTTGCAAGACAGCTTTGATGGGTCTATGGATAGCATTTTTATTCGATTGGCTGCCTCTGATCTACCAGATTCAAGAACCAAGAAATGGTGGATTGTTGGAATTATCGTTGGACTTTGTACTCTAGGTTCTGCAGTGATCGCTTCATATGTTCTCCGCCGGGGAAGACGAATTAATGGCATTAATCATGCTGACGGATGTCTGATCACTTTCAAATACAGTGATCTGCAATTCCTAACCAAAAACTTCTCTGAGAGATTGGGTGTGGGGTCTTTTGGCTCTGTGTTCAAAGGGGTTCTACCAGACACAACTACAATGGCAGTTAAGAAGCTAGAGGGCCTTCGTCAGGGGGAGAAGCAATTCCGGGCAGAAGTGAGCACTATTGGAACTATTCATCATATTAACTTAATTAGACTACTTGGTTTTTGTTCTGAAGGGACAAAGAGATTACTTGTCTACGAATATATGTCCAATGGTTCATTGGATCATCATCTGTTTGGGAGTAGCAGTGTGTCTTTAAGTTGGAGCACAAGATATCAAATTGCGACAGGAATTGCAAGGGGATTAGCTTATCTTCACGAGGAGTGCAGGGATTGCATCATACATTGTGATATCAAGCCACAGAATATATTATTGGACACATCATTTATTCCAAAGGTGGCAGATTTCGGAATGGCAAAGCTCTTAGGCCGGGATTTTAGTAGGGTTTTGACGTCGATGAGAGGCACCATAGGCTATCTTGCACCAGAGTGGATAAGCGGTGATGCCATCACAACAAAGGCGGATGTTTTCAGCTATGGCATGATGCTTTTTGAGATTATATCAGGAAAGAGAAACGGTCTGCATGGAGGCACAAGTGCAGGAACATTCTTTCCTGTATTAGTAGCGAGGGAGCTTGTAGAAGGAGAGGTGCAGACATTGTTGGATTCGGAATTTATCAATGATATGAACTTAGGAGAACTTGAAAGGGCGTGTAAGGTTGCTTGTTGGTGCGTTCAAGACAGTGAGAGCTCCAGGCCAACAATGGGGCAAATTGTCCAGATTCTAGAAGGATTGGTTGATGTTGAAATGCCACCAGTTCCAAGGTATCTTCAAGTTCTTGCCCAAGGTGTAAAACCGTCTGAAGTGAGTCAATCTACTAACTAGGTCACGACTCACAAGAAATATATCTGTATTATCTGTATGAGTGTATGATCTCTTGTGCTATTATAGCCATAATACTTATGTGATGTTGTATCTGATAGTAATATGTGCTTTGCAATAAAAATGTTCCAAGTGATCAGCCTGAGGCCTTTATTTTGTAACTTCAGAAGGGGAATAAATATTCAAAGATCTGACTGAAGAAATGAAATATTGAAGAGCTATCAACTATGTATTCTGATATGTAATTTTTCCTCCATAATTTCTTTCTCTTTTTTAAAGGCAACTTATGTTTTTTTTTTAAATTCTCGAAGGCAACCTATGTAGGTTTAGTACTATATGGAGCCATTCATATCAGGGAACACGAGCCACTAACCTGTTTTAGTTCCCCATGTTTATGATGTTCTGTTTTTGGACTGAACTTATGTATGCAATCTTTACTTGTTCTATATGAGCTAGGTGCTAGGAGACCTTGCTCCCTTGTAAATTGTACTATTGTAATCGTGAACCTATCGTATTATTGTAATGGTGAACCTATCTATGGTTTCAACTTTCAAGTAAGAAGCAGCCCATGTTAGGTCATTTCGATTTGGGTCTGAAAATGAGCCATACTGCACTCGCGTATGCATTGCACAGTTCTGAATATCTCAACAAATTCATCTTGTATTTTGTGTTCGTGTAACTCGTGTGTTTGTGTTGTTATTTGCACGGCTTTTTCTTTTTTTGGAATAATCGACGAAAGCTTCGTGGGGTAGAAACAAGTTTACATAACTTTATATGAATTGGAATAAATTAGTGAACTAGAACGAATCGCCCATATCTGGGTGGTGTAGTTGCTTATGATGCTAGTCACACACACGAGGTACCCAGTTCGCACCTGGGCTCAGACAATTTCCATGTAATTTTTTAAGCTTGTATTTAATTTTTTAACACGTTTTGTAAGTCTTTTTTTATCTGTTCCTTGCAACATATAGTTAGAAATGTTTTCTCCCTAGCTTTTAATCTTGGGAACGAACTAACAATCAGAGTGTAAACTCTAGATTTAAAATTTTGAATTCCTAAAAGGTAATGTATGCTAATTTGGTTCTTCGAATTTGACACACTTCATCACATTTTTGCCAACGGGTTGCATGGTCGAGTCTTTTTCATTACCTCGCAGAGAAGCATGAACAATCACGACTAAACTCCGCTCAATATGGCTTGAGCTTCTGCCTTCTGTCTTATTTTTGTACTATTCATAATTTCGTTTTTTTCTGAATTTCTGACTTTTTTTTGAGTTTTTTTGCCGGTTCTTTTTTTCCCCGTATTCGTTTGCGTTGTCTGTGATGAGCTAACAAATTTTTTATATTTTTCAATTTTTTTAAATTTAATTATGTTAAATAAGCCTCATCACCATTCTGTGTTTTTTCCACCACTGATGATTTTCAGCCATAAGCCATCAAAAATAAGCCGAATTTTGCTAGAAATTTTGCAGTTAAACGTTGATGCAAGCAGTTCGTCACTTTTGTCTTCCGAAATGCGCCCGGTATAAAAAGGGACGAGGACCGGCACGCACGGCAACCATTCAAATTTCGAGCTGGAAACTTCCTCCTCTCTCCATTCCCAGTGCCTCTTCTCCTTCCCGCTCGAAGCCGCCCAATTCGAAAGGACCGGAACACTAACCCCCGACCCATGAAGATTTCCGAGCTCTCCCCCGATTACCGGCAGCCGCCGCAGCACGCCGGCCTCCTCACCGACCTCAGCAAGGTCGTCGCCGACGTCGAGTCATTCGCCACATCCACCTCCTCCCCGGAGAAGCTCGCCGCCGATTTCCGCCGCATCCTCACCAACCTCTCCTCCGCCGCCGCCTCCTCGTCCCTCGCCGAGGCGTTCAGGGTCCAGGTATGGAAGCTCGCCGTCCGCCTCTGGAACGCGTGCGTCGACCGCGCCAACTCCACCGCCCTGGCCAGGAGCCCCTCCGCACTCGCCGCGGAGGCGGAGATCCGGCAGGCGGCGCCGGAGCTCCTCCTCCTCGCCGGCGCCCCCGATAGCATCCCCTCCGCGGCCGCGAAGACCGCCGCCTTCTTCCACCGCTCCGGCCTGGCCTGGCTTGACCTCGGCCGCGTCGACCTCGCCTCCGCCTGCTTCGAGAAGGCCACGCCGCTGGTCTCCGCGGCCGACACGGAAGAGGATCGGGGCGTCCTGCTCAACCTCAACATCGCGCGGGCACGCGCGGCGTTGGACGCGGGCGATCAAGCCTTCGCCGTCGCGCTGCTGAGCCGGTCCAAGCCCCTCGCGTTCGCATCTCCCGAGGGGGTCAAATCCCTCGCCGAGGCGTACCTCTTCATCGGCGAGGCCGCGCTCTCCACGAAACCCTCGGATCCCGCCGTCGAAGCGTCCAGCCTCCTCACCGAAGCACTTGATCTCTGCGAGAAGGTGGCATCCCCCTCCCCTGCCACTCCTAAAACCCCAAATCTCGACGCGCTCAAGGGTCGATGCCTCCGCTTCCTCGCCCTCGAGCGTCTCGAAGCCAACGACTACGAGGGCGTCCTGCGTTGCATCAGGCTCTCGAGGGCTTCAATGGGGCTGGCGGAGGAGCACCCGAGCATCGGGTTAATGGCGCTACGCGCGTGGCTTGGAAGCGGGAACGTGGCGGAGGCCGAGAAGGAGCTCGAGAAGCTCATGGCCAATGCCCGAGCACCGGAGAATGTGTGCGTGGCGGCCGCCGAGGTGTACCTTGCCACCGCGGGGCTTGAGGCTGCACGCAAGGTGCTCATTGCGCTTGCTGCACGTTGCCGCGCCGGCGGTGCAGCTGCTGCTGTGAGGGTGGTGGCGAAGGTGGTTGAGGGTGGTAGCGAGGGCACCGGGCGCGCAAGAGCGATCGCTGAGCTCGTGTCGGATGAAAGGGTGGTCGCGCTGTTCGATGGCCCGGCTAACACCCGTGAGCGTGACACAATGCATGCACTGCTGTGGAACTGGTTTGCACTCTTACTCAACCAATCTTATAGCATTGTTTTATGTAAATCTGTGCGCCTGCTGAAGCTGGCACTTGGAATCTGGGACAGCGGCGCCGAGCATTTCCGCGCAAAGAATTACGATACCAGTTCGGACTTGTTCGAGAGATCGATGCTTTATGTAACCCGCGACGAGGGAAGCAGATCGCGCCGCGCAGGCTGCTTCCGAGTCCTTAGCCTTTGCCACATCGCCCTGCAACATCTCGATCGAGCGCAAGAGTTCATCAATGAAGCCTACAAGGTATTGATCTTTCTCCTCATCACTTTGTTAGATGATCTTGCGTATTGCTTCTTATGGTTGGCTCGAAATGTGTATCTGTAGGTTGAACCCAATATCATCTGTGCTTTTCTGAAGGTAATTAGACTACACATGTTGTTAGCTGTACAAGGATCTGATTTTACTTTGGTAACTCTTACTAACCCATACGAATTCTTTAGTTTAAAATCCATTTGCAGAAGAAGGATGAAGACGAGGTTATCAGACAGATGAAGACCATGGTGGGTTGTGTTGACTTCAACCCTCAGTTCCTAACACTCGCAACTCATGAAGCTATTGCCTGTAAGTCTATCCGGGTGGCAGTTGCTTCATCAACCTTCCTTCTTGGCCTCTACTCTGCCGGAAAGCCAATGCCAATGCCTGAGGTTGCTGTCCTCCGCAATCTTATTGGGCTCCTCCTTCGTGAGCCAGGAACTGAGTCTGAGATCCTGAAGTACACCAGACGTGCCAAGGAACGGATGGCTGACCTTGGTGCGGAAGGCTTTTTTGGCAATGGAGCTGTTGGTGAGCGTGAACTGAATTGGTTTGCAGTCAATAGCTGGAATATGGGTTTAAGGGTGTGCAAGGAAGAGAAGTATAATTCTTGTGCTGAGTTCTTCGAGCTTGCGGCGGAGTTTTTCGGCTCAAGTTATGGTGAGGGTGATGGAAATCGGCCCATGGTTTGCAAAGCGTTGATCATGAGTGTCAGTGCCATGCTCAATGCCGAGGAGCTTAACAGTTCACCATTGCCAGATTCTGACCTTAAAAAAGGTGTTGAGATGCTCAGCAGAGCTGGCAAGGTAAACATGGAGCTTGGCACATGCCAAAAGTTACCGCTACATGTATGTTCTTTAGTAATTTGATTTTCTCTAAATTATTTTCATTCAGTTGTATTGACGTGCAGCTATTACCCTTGATTTGGCCCTCGGTTCCAGTGGCCTCTGATCAGTTGGAGGCCAACAACTTACTGTACCTTCATACCTTCAACTCCTACCAACTCCTTGACAGGATGGACACCAGTGCACATCCTCAGCAGCTCCAACTAGTCAAGAATTTTGCTTCCTCTAAAGCATGCACACCAGGCCATCTTCTCAAACTTGGAATAATAGCTTCTAAAGGCACCCTACCAAACCTGCTGGTTGCTGAATTTGCCCTGAAGGCTAGCGTCACCACTGCCCTTGCCTCTCACTCGCCAAACTATGGGGTAATCAGCGTTGCCCTCCGGAATCTGGCCTGCCTTGCTGGCTTGCAAAATGGTAGCAAGAGTGATGCAGCCTATGATGTATTTCGACAAGCCTACCAGATTGTGGTTGGACTGAGAGATGGTGAGTACCCATTTGAGGAAGGGAAGTGGCTTGCAACGACTGCCTGGAACAAGTCATATTTGCATGTGCGGCTTCAGCAACATTCAGTGGCTAGAAAATGGATGAAGATGGGGTTAGATCTCTCTCGGCATCTCGAGAGCATGAAGGAGTATATAGCAGGCATGGAGGAATACTTTGAGAACTTTCAGAAGATGTCTGGTAATGAACCTGATGAATGTAGTCATCAAGATGGGGCACCAAGTACCAGTATCTCTGTTAGTATGTCTCAATCTGTCCTAGTTTAGAAATTTGTGAACGAGGCAGTTCACCACTGAAGAGATAAATAGATCATTGGGCTATGATGCACACTCAAATTTTCTTTCATTTGAATGCTGCAAACGGCAAGTCAAATATTGTCTGATATTAGATGCTTTCTCAATAAGTAATTAAGTATGTTGATTCTTTGTTGACAGTAACTACGGCATTGAATTTTATGCATGCTCATGTGCAGGAGAAATGATTGAGTGCTTGTGATAAAATTGAATTTGCGAATCTATTGGATTTGTTTAGATGACTGTTGTGGTTATAGACCAAACAGTATATGAGGGGACTATGAGAGTATGGGAATGAATCAATTTGTCTTTCCCTGCTCCTCCTAGGGGGATATTTATACATGACCATAAGGCCTTATTATAATCACACTCCCACCCTAGGGTACTATTACAAGGGTATTCAGGTCTTTTTATATCCCTCACTGAACCTTTCAGCTCAACAGGCCGAACAGATACGGTAGGGGGCTATCCTCACAACAGGAGCCTCTTATGGTCAAGGGCTTCATCTTGAACAGACCGAAACCATGTCGTGTAGGCCTTTTGGCCTGCTTCGTCCCTTCGGCCTGGCAGAGGAGTGGCATCCAGTCCTGTGGACCGTATACTTCCATTCTTGTGGATTGCATTTAAACGCGGTTGGTGTGGGTATGGACACGCGCTGATCTTCGACTGGCTTGTAGCACATCGCTCCACGCCCGGGTGCGAGTTTCGAAGAGTCGCCCAAAAAGGCGTGCACCTTTAAAGCACGGCGCGCTGGGCGAAAAGATGTCTCCGCTAATCTTCTTTGTCTCGCCTCTCGGTGTCGTTCTTGCTACCTCTGCCATCCACCCATCCACGCTGCTTTTACTTTCGTCCGCACCCTATTCCGCCGGATCTGCTGCCGCTGGTCCTCTGCGTTGAACTAATGGCTTGTGAAAATGACCCTCGCTCTCGTCGCAACGGTCGAGGTGCGTCGTCAAGTCGCAGCAGCACGTCCTACCGTTGAGGCTCGTCGGTATAGAGGTGGAGTACGAGCTAATCGATCGGGATTCATCGACAACCAACAATCATTGGAATGCAGCAAGAAGGTGCACGGTGTGTGCACCAACGTGCTAGGGCGGAGCCTGGTGACCGAAGATCTGATTCAATCTTTAGTTCATGATGGCAAGATCGCGGATCGCGAGTTGGTCCGCCTACCAGCCGCCGGCGAGGTGGAGATGGTCGTGTTCGCCGCCGGTCTCCGGCTTTCGACGGCGATGTTCGTTGGCGAGGTGCTGAGGCTCTATGGGCTGGAGCTGGCTCAGCTGACACCTAACGCCATCGCTTGGCTGGCGGTATACTGCTGGGCCTCCCGGGTGGAGACGGTGTGGCCTAGCCCCATGCTATTCGCGTTCCTACACGATACTCGCTGTCAACTGAAGAAGCTCACGGAGGGCGAATATTCCAACTTTGGCAGCGTCAACTTTGTCCTTCGATTCGTGTGCACGAAGCTGTTCCCAGTGAATTCGACGAGGATGAAGTGGGAGTTGGGCTGGATGCGGCGGTGGTTCTACCATCAAGTGGAGGGTGGCAGTTGCCTGAGATGGTCAGGGCGGCAAATGGACTCCAATATGTCCCCGTCAGTGACCCTCGACTGCGATGACGAGCAGCGTGCCTAGAGGCTCGTCGGGGTCGCTCTTCGATTCAACATTCGGGACCTCGCGGAGGAGTACTGCACGTATGGTGTGGCTCCGCTGATGCGTCCGTGGCATGTGCAGTACGGCCCCGCCCGCGACGATGACGTCTGGCCTAGCGTCGCTTCGCTGCCAAGGCCGACTGATCCAAGTAGGAACGCCTTAAGCACCACGCCAACCTCTCTTGCCTATGAACGCTATTGACGATGCTTTTATACCCTTGGCAGGACTCACCATAGAGGACGCATAATGCGCAGTGGCCGTCTTCCTGGGCCGTATACCGTGAAGGAGCACAACCTACAGGCCTCGGTAACAACCAACCTTGGCCATGTGAACCGAGTGTGCGAAGCCCTCGGTATTCCCGTGCCAGAGCACACCGAGCTCGGCGGTAGCCGTTCGCGCAGCCGTGATGAAGATGGGGCGGAGGCCCCTTCTTCGCCGCAGGGTACACGATCCCCCTCGCGGTACAGTCGCCACGATTAGAGCGCCACCGTGGGGTGATGCCGACGAGGTCGAGGAATCCGCCGTGATGACTGAGTCGGAGTCTGTCAACTATGGCGACTCGGATCTCGTGGCGACGCAAGACCGTCTCGTGGGTGGCACAGAGGCAAGTCCGGGGCTAGCGAAGTTGGTAGACCTGATGCTGGCGCAGGAAGCGATGCCCTCAACGTGGCTAGGGGTGTAGCCCCGTCGTCACCCGCCCACGAGGTTGATCCGGTGGTTGAAGTGACGTGTGGTCAAGAATCTCCTGTCGTTGTGACCACAGGCGTGGCCCCGCTCACTGAGGCTTGTCTGAAGGTCGGGCAGTGAAGCGTGCCCGAATGTGTCCCCCATCCGCGGCCGCTTGTCTGAAGGCTTGTTTTGATTGGCGATGACGGCATTCACGGATGACCCCGAGTCCGATACCAGCGCCGCGGCCCCCAGAGTACGCTCTGAGGCTACCGTTACCGATTACGCTTCGGCGGGCCGAGCCATGGGATCCATGGTCGCCGACAGCCTTCGGCCGGCCTCCCCAAACTGTGTTACAGGTACAAATAACTCGTTTTCCTCTCGCGATTTCGCGACTCTCTCCGATCTGCTCCCTGACACTGTCCTCGACGTCATCTTGCCCTTGATCTCTGGGCCATGCACGAGACTCCAGTAACGGAGTCGCTCGCGACTTGGCTGGCGCTGCCGTCGCAGACGTGTCTTCGGGTCCGACTCCTCCCGACGCCGCCACTTCAAAGTTGCGGCACTTGTTGTGGCGGACTTCGTGCCCCATCCAGAGGCACTGAGAGGTTTGCAAGGGGTCGTGGATTGTGCGGACACGGCCTTGGACCGACGTGCTCTATCTTCATGCGGTTTAGAGCTCCTGGAGAGTGCTCTTGACGCCACGGAGATGAAGGTACACACACGCTAATAGTCTGATTGGTGTGTTTTGTTTGATTGCTAAGACTGGATTTGCGTGTAGGCCCTCGCTCTTGCCCGAGTTATTCAAGGAGCGAGGCAGCAGGAGCGGAGTTGTCTACAATGGGCCCTCGCTTGACGGCCCTCGCACCAATGCGCTTGTCTTTCGCTTGGTTGGCGCCGCTGCTTTCTTAGGAGCCATGGTCGTCCTGAACTCGCAGCTTTCTTGTCGTCCCCACGGATTGTGCCAACTGTTATGGCTATGGACCAAACAGTATACGAGGGGACTAGGAGAGTATGGGCATGAATCAATCTGTCTTTCCCTGCTCCCCCTAGGGGGATATTTATACATGATCATAAAGCCTTATTACAATCACACCTCCATCCTAAGGTACTATTACAAGGGTATTCACGTCTTTTTATGTCCTCCACTGAATCTTTCAGCTCAACAGGCCGAACGGATATGGTAGGGGTTCATCCCCACAACAGTGACCTTTATGCTCAGTTTCTGTCCAAGTCAACTAATCTTATCAGTGAACTCCCTGAGCCCCCTATCATTTTGTAGTCATACTATAGGTGGCATTACCAGCCAAATATTCTGGTGGAAAATTTGTGTGTGTGTGTGTGTGTTGGGGAGTGGGGAAGAAAAAAAACAGAAGAATAAGGACTTATTCAAACATTCTATAGTCTATACAATCGTAGAACTATCTGACTTTTATGATACTGAACTTACACTGGGTAAAAATGAATCTTGAAATGATGTGTATCCTCTGTGAATACTACTTTCCATTTTGTTATGAATATGCTATTGCCTTACGCAGGGACCAGGTTCATACGGCGTTGTACGACCATAACCAGCTAGCGGTGCAGCAGCTACCCCTCTTTGGTTCAGCAAACACCTGAAGCGTGCCAATCTTGATGTGGCCAATCTTGCGTCTGTTTCAAGCTTCTCAATTGGAGTCCAGAGTCTCTCTTCAAGCCAATGCAGTGTAAGTGGATTGGTGAGTCAAAATATGTCCATACAGATGGTAGTGCACTCATGCATTTCTTGGTATATTAGATGAACGTTAACAGTTGAAGAGACATGCACAGCAAATAATATCAGAAAGCGACAAGGTTGCATATAGACTCTGCTTGTATACCTGCGAATCATGCCCTTAAATGATATATTCATGTATGGCAAGTCAATTACTAAGTCTGAAAATTTTTGTTGTGGGCATTAAGTCTGAAAATTTTTGTTGTGGGCATTAAGTCTGAAAATTTTTGTTGTGGGCATTCATGAGGAATCAGGATGTCAGCCCTCCTAATGGAAAAATGTGAACTCAAATATCTGTAATTGTTCAGCAACATGCTAAATTGTGTATGCCTTTGATAATTGATACCGTGCTTCCCTCTTCTTTTTTGAGCACTTAGCTGTTATCTTTAATTGTAATAATTTGGGAATAAGAATAATTAGTGGCTTCTCAATGTGCTTAAAATTTTTAATTCAGACATCCATGGCTGCTATATTTATGGAGACGAAGCTACAGTTCTAATCATGTTACTGTATTAAGATAACCAATTGGATTACTATATCAGACTAGATGGTATAGTGTCCCCTAAATTCGTAAAAAATTTGATTATAGTTGATCATATCGTATAACTCAGTCAGATACAAATGCATGTGCTAAGTTTAAGATATTTCAAGGCATGAATTAGGAGGGTCAAAACTTGTTTAGTCATTTACCTGCAGCTGCTGCAGCACGTGGCCAAATAGTTTGTTCAATATCTGATGCATCAATTTGCTCACCCCACATGCAAACCTCACCACCAATGACCAAGCGTTGCTGTTCTGGGTTGCTGATACCTTTCAGGGGTTCATTTATGTAAAATTCCTCCCATGTGGCATCCAAGTGATCTAGGTACCACCTATCCTGGTTACTTACTATGCATCTCAGCCCTGCAGCAACCACTTTTGGTGCTACATCCTCACCGAGCCTGTTAATTTATGAGAAAATTTACCTGTTACTAATTATTGATACTTTGATAGCAGTAAGGACTGGAGATGGACTCTACATCTTATAATGAGTGTGAATTTCAACCGACAATGTTAGCTAGTAAGTGAATCTAATTCCCTATATTTTGTATAATACATTTAACACTGAAATACTCTGTCCATGCGTAGCTCGAACGAAAGCAACCATTATTATAAATCAAATAGGCAGTGAGGAAATACCAGTTATGCACCACGGTTCTACGGTCCAACTTGTCTCCGAAGTTGTTAAATGTTTCTTCCCTGCAAGCATAACATGGTGTTTGTTAAGGGTTAAGAACTAATTGGAACCTGTGAAATGTGCAACTGATAGGCATACCAGTTAATGACATTGTAGCCATGTGACATTGCTATCTTTTGAGATCTTAATACAAAATGTCTGTATGCATCTGACACATTCATGTGGTTATTATTCAACCTGTATGCCATGAAAAAGGATCGTCATTGGATTAAATGACTGATACCAGAAAATCACAGATTTATTTTGTTCTGATAACAAGAAAGTTATGAAAGCACATCTGATAAGCTATCATATTCTGAGTTTTCTTATTTGGATAGGAATGTACCATTCCTTAATGTGGGGTGTTGCGGTCCAGCAGCCTGAAATTTCAAAGAAAAGAATACATGTTTTTAATCTATAGAGTCACTGTTTAGTATACTACAACAACTGTAAACGCAATGCCTTCTGCTTACTTGTATTGACTTCATCACCTCCTAAGTGGGCAAATTTGAACTTAAAAACCTTGCTAAAATCTGAAAGATACAGAAGTTAAGAACTCTGTTAGACTGTTGAGCAAGATATTTACTATTTTCCACTAATAGTAAACGAATCCAGATAATGTAACAATTATATACTTATATGCATTGCCAAGTTTTATGATTTATGAATCACTGATTTCTGTCAGAACATTCCCACATGTTAAATGACCTTTTGAAATAATAAATGTACAACCTAACTTCACTTTTGTCAACAAAGAGTTATGATGTATCTGTTAAGGGTATTAGAGATAAGGTATTAGAGATAGAGTAGGATTGTTATTCCATATATACCTTATCTCTATATGGTAGTATATCCTCTCTTGTACTCTTATATATATGACCCTTTGGGTCTCATATCAATACACACAATATTCATAACATGGTATTAGAGCTTAGGTTAAAACCCTAACCTCATCAATCTTTCGTATACCATGTTATGAATATTGTGTGTATTGATATGAGACCCAAAGGGTCATATATATAAGAGTACAAGAGAGATATACTACCATATAGAGATAAGGTATATGGAATAACAATCCTACTCTATCTCTAATACCTATCTCTAATACCTTAACACCCCTCAAATGCAAGGCGTATGCAATAGCATTGCATTTGAAAAAGGGTTAATACTAAAACAAGATAAATCCGAAATCCGAGTCTTGATGATGTCGCTGCGTTGCGTGCGATCTTGGAATAAACTGTCAAATCAAGTCAAGAGGAATAGATAGAAGCATGACGGCGCAGATCGAAGCTCGAGACGGCGGCGGCGGCAAGAATGCACAAGAAGCGCAACGGGCGCGCGCAGCGGAAAGCGCCGCGGCGTTAAAAGCTCGTCAAAGAATAGAGCGGCTGCTGTCATGCAAAATAAAATTCCTACACTTCTATGACTGACAATAAATTTGTGGACTCGCAAGGCTGAGACAAACTAAAATATTAGAAACTACGGATTTGGATGGACGCAACGGAAGACTCACGAGGAAAATAACGCGAAGACGGCCAGGAGGAGGCGGCGGAGGTCGGCCGGGGTGGCCGGCGCGGAGAGCGACGACGCGAGACGCAGCGCGAGGAGCTCCGGGTGGGAGGAGGGGGCGGCGTCCAAGACAATGGCGGGAGGCCGGATCGGCGAAGAGGTGGCGCCTCGGGCGGTAGCCGAGGCGGTGAGCACGGCGGAGCCATGCGGGGAAGCGCGACTGCAGGCCGGCGCAGGAGACGATGGGGAGTAGGAGGCGGCCGGATCTGGTGGACTCGGGCGGCCGCGACGGGCGACGAGACGAAGAGCCGACGACGGCGAGACGAGGCCGGAGACAACGGCGACGGAGATGTTTACAGAGGCGGAGTAGAGACTGCGGACATCATCAAGAAGCAAGTAGCCAGACGGCCCCACCGACGATGACAGCGTCCCGTTGGCGGGGAGCGATGTGTTGCATGCAGGAAAACATCACGTGAAGAGCCAGCATGCAGTCAACAGATCAATTCACGGCAGGAGGCAGGACTTCATGCATGCGTGATAAATTACCAGCCAAAATATATAGGCCAGCACCTACCAACCCTTGCGAACTTCTCCCAGCAAACTTGAACGTTGGCGCCGGTGATCATGTTGGGCTTGTCGAATGGCTTGCCCTCGGCCTTGCGCTTGTTCTGCCACCTCCTCTTGAAGGCCAGCCCGGCCAGCATGATGGCCTCCGACGATCCCACCGTGCCGACGCCGACCGCCGTCTCGGACTCGCCGAGAGTCGCGTTGAAGAGATGCGCGATCATGTTGACGCACCGGTTCTGGAGCGCGTTGAAGAGATGCCTTGTGACGGAGAATACCCTCCAACCAGAATTGCTAATGAACCAAAGCACCATGGAGTAGTTGGTCGCGGGGGCTCAGTTTCTAGACAAAGTTCTACTGCAGACTGGGCACAAGAGCCTGAATCTTCATATTGGCCTAAGCAGCCGCCGCGACAGGAGGAGGACGCCCATGGCGCTCGGCTGGACGCCCACGCCGTCGCAGACCTGCAGGCCGCCGAGATCGCAAGTGAGGCCCTGCCATGCCGGCCGGCGAATCGTCGCGACGGATCCGGCGACGGTGGCTAGCCGGAGACGAGGAGGCGGCGGATCTGACGCAGCCTGACAAGGTGGCCGCCCCCGGGAGAGATCTATCCTCCCGGGGGCAGCAGATGCGGAAGTAGATCGAGGTTAAGGTTTCAACCTAAGCTCTGATACCATGTTATGAATATTGTGTGTATTGATATGAGACCCAAAGGGTCATATATATAAGAGTACAAGAGAGGATATACTACCATATAGAGATAAGGTATATATGGAATAACAATCCTACTCTATCTCTAATACCTTATCTCTAATACCCTTAACAGTATCACCTGAAAGAATACCATCAATAACTTCGAACGAAAAGTTGTTGCTGACATCAAGTGGTTCTTTGCAGCTATCTGATGGCCACAATGATGGGTAGCCAACACCCCTGAAAAGGTGCAATATTCACATTTTTCAGCCATGCTTACTGCTATGTACTATATAAATTAAACTGCACTTTGTGAACTCCAGTAAGGTATCTTGACTCTTGAGTGTATTCACAGGATAAACTGTGGGTTTTGCGATATAAAAGATTAGTCATTTGTTTGTACCATGCATCATTGAACAGAATGAAATGTTTTACCATGAGAGAGCATGGCCAGGAACATCAATCTCAGCCAAGATATTTACACCTCGTTTTTCAGCATATCTGCAAAAGGACAAAGGTCTGGATTAGTTATCTTACTTTTGGAAAGTCTAGCTGCATTACTGCATGTATAGATTGATGTCCAATTATACTGCTTTGCTGAAGTGTGCATATCTAGGTTATGGTGCATCCAGCTATATTTTATGCCATTTCTTGATGCCTTTACATTAGCACTTTAATTGCAGATGATAATTATGATTGAAAGAAAACACCTCCGCATTATTCATCCACTATCCTACTTTACTGTTTGTTGGCACTTGCCACTAATAGGTTATGTGACTAATGTCAATTCAGCCATTTAAATCGGTATATTAAACTTGCAAACCGTTTGGTTTCATTTCTCTCAATTGTCCTTCCATATAATTTGGCGATAATTAGACTCTTCTTCCTCTCCAATATGTCAGTCTTATGACATTCAAGTATAACAGAAGAACAAAGGTAGAAATAAAGTCATATCTCGTGTGAACAGAACAGAAACAATTTTTCTGTATACTATCCTGGAACAACAAAAAAATGAATCTTTTAATGGAAATCTTTGCAATGTTTATGTTTCGTTTGAGTAGTTTTGATGGAAAAAGGCTCCCAGCTTTCATTGCTAACTATAGTCTTGGTAATATATGTTATGAATATTGTGTGTATATTGAAGAGCCTCAATGGGCAATATATATAGAGAGTACAAAGGGATATTACATGAGAATATACCACATGAGATAAGGAAAGAGAGACATATAAGGAAAGGAATAATACAATTTCTATTCTATCTCTAATACCCTTAACACCCCATCAAATGCAAAGCGTATGTAATAGCATTGCATTTGAAAAAGGGTTAACACTAAAACAAGATAAATCCGAAGTCCGAGTCTTGATGATGTCGTCGTTGCGTGCAGTTTTTGAATAAACTGTCAAATCAAGCCGAAAAGGAATAGATAGATGCATGACGGCGCAGATCGAAGCTCAAGAGGCGGCGGTACAGTGCACAGAGGACGCGTGGCGGCCTTTGAAGCTCGGGGCGGCTAGAGAAGCGGCGGCATCATAACGACTTCTACGATCTGCACGTGGCTGAGAGTAGAGCGACGGCTGTTGTTATGCAAAAAAAAATTTCTACACTTCTATGACTGACAATAAATTTATGGACTCGCACGACTTGAACGAACTAAAAATTAGAAACTACGGATTTTGGATGGACGCAACGGAAGACTCATGAAAAAATAACTAAAGACTGACTACAAAAAAATTAGAAGTAGAAAAGCTATGAACTGAACTGACTCCTCCCTCCCTCGCATTATCGCAACCCTCTCCACCCGCTCCGTCAAAACGCGACTCAGTCCACGCGACTCACTCCCTTACTTCCTCCCTCCCTCCACTTTTTCTCCATCTCTCTCCCTCACACCCGCGAGCACGAGGGGCGACGCTGGGGCGGCGGCCGGACCCAGGCGGCGAGGGTGAGCGGGACGGGGAGGCACTGGAGGAGGCGGTAGCGGCGACGTCGCCGTCGTCAAGCGAGGAGAGCCGGGCTCAGACGAGGAGCCCCATGCCAGCGGCGGCGGTTGGCGAGTGGAGGAGCGGGCGGATCCGGGCAGGAAATAGCGACCACGGCAGCGAGCCGGCGACGAGAAGGCGGCGGGTCGGCGCAGCCCAACAAGGCGGGCAGCCAGCGAGCTGGTGGTCGGGCGGGACCCAGCGCCGGCGACGGCGTCAAGAAGATGACCGCCCCTGGGAGAGGAGATCAACCTCCTGGGGGCAGCAGCAACAACGGAAGTAGATGCGGTTAGGGTTTCAACCTAAGCTCTGATACCATGTTATGAATATTGTGTGTATATTGAAGAGCCCCAATGGGCAATATATATAAGTACAAAGAGATATTACATGAGAATATGCCACATGGGATAAGGAAAGAGAGGCATATAAGGAAAGGAATAATACAATTCCTATTCTTTCTCTAATACCCTTAACAGTATAAACATTTTCTGAAGGCTAATAATGCTAGTATGACCAAAGAAAAAACGCACCGTACAATGTCGATAGCATCGGACATTGTGTATCTCTCTGAATAAGAGTATGAACCATTCCACAGTTTTGGGTATGAAGGTATTTCAATGGGAAATGACTGCTTATCCACGATATGCCAATGGAGAACGTTCTGCGTGATGATAAAGGGAGCATGGTATCATAGTGAAAACTATTGTAAGGAACATAAACAAAACAACATTGCTAAGTCTGTTGTAACTTATCAGTCAAGCAATTCATACTGAATGGTCATCAAACCTACCAATTTACTGTAGGTCATTGCATCAATCACTCCTTTAATTGTCGTAACAGGAAGATAATGCCTTGAGGTATCTGCAAGCGTGCAGGCACAAGTTAATATTTATACTTATTGCCTTATCGGCAGTGCAAATGATTATGTAATACCAGTAGAACGCAAAAGAAATTAAAAATGAGGAAATGAAAACAATCCAAGGGAGAATAAAAGAATATGAAAAGGGTTTTTGCCGTCAGGACCCATCGGCTCTAAAAATGTTGAGGCAATAGCGCTCACAGAGGTTCCCAGATCGTCCGGGGCCGGTCAACGCCTCTTTCTTAAGTAGGCCTCATCACTTGGCGGAAAAGTTTAGCCAACACCCACATTTTATTGACTTACCGTCCGTAGTAGAAAAGCCACTAAACAGTACAGAGCCCACCCTTTGGACCAAAACGCTCTTGAGCAAACAGTCATCCAAGAGAGCTAAAGAGAAGGCAAGGGCAGTATTTGTAAGGCACATGCTAAGAGAGAGAGGGAGCCGTTCAACTGTGCCCCTCATAAGCAAGCTAGCCACACAAAGCCTCACTCCCATTTTCATTTCTTCCCTCAACCGAGAGCTCATCCAGAGAGCAAAGCCAGCAAAGGGGAGAGAGCCATTCTCACTAAAGCTAGCACTAGAGAGTAGTTCTCCTCATCTCTTCCCCTTTTCATTCCCCACTGGGTCAAACACCCACACAACCATTCCTTTTGGCTGGCACAAGGTAAGCCACCAACCACTGGAACCAAGCCAAGCCATGGCGGCGTAGTGGCTGGGGTGGACCATGGCAGTGAGGAGGAGGTGGAGTGGTCGGAGGTGGAGAAGGCATTGGGCTCCCGTGGGTTCTTGTGTGGTGGGCGAGCCCGAGGGGGGCTGAAGGGGAGGCAAGGCGCCGAGACTCCTGGCCGGTTGCAAATTGTGGCTGGCGAGCTAGAGGGGGCGACAACGGCCTGGGGCCGGAGCCAAGTGGCGAGGGGAGTCAGGCGGCGCCGCTGGAGTGCCTAGGGGTCAGCGCTAGGAGGCGGTGCCTGGTGGGGAGCCGTCCACGCATCGTCCCCGAGGATAAACAGGGAAGTGCATGGTAGTGCGGTAGATGGTAATTGTTGTGTAATATGTGATGCTCACGTTTTATGATGTTGCATAGTAAATGATGACAATGATGATGGAGCAGCGTGAGCACTGATGCTTACTAGTTAATGATGATGATGAGTATGATTATGATAATGGATATATGCATTCCCATCATATGCATATAGGAGATGAGAACTGGGATCCACTATGGATGGATTCCGTAAGACCTATTTCGGTAGGTCTCCACGGAGTGGAGAGACCCCGTGCCGACGAGGACGGACCCACGATATGGTGAATATCGACAGGTGTTCACTCAGGCTATACCGGTATATGCAATGAGAGGATCGAATGAACATGTAGAGTAGTGTTGCATTGCACTAATGGTATGACAATGTGGAAACATGAGAATGATGATTAAACATGATAATGTATGCGGTGTATGACATGGCTAGTTAATTGCTTACTTGTTTGGTAGCGTTTATTGTCCTATTATGTGTTTGTTGAGTCTTTGAACTTAATCTTGCTTTGTTGTTGGTTTTTTAGGTGATCATTGAAGACGTCATGCACGGGTGAGAGTAGCACATATGTAATATCATGTACAAGCAACACTTCATGCACGGGTTAGAGTTAAAATGGTATGATGTATGTTGAGTCACTGCAATATGAATAAAAATTATAAAACCGTGGTTGCTTACTTGCTTAAAATTATTAGCAGTTGTTGAAAATGGTAAAAATATACAATGGTGGTAGCATTCCAGACCTAGAAGATGGGCGGGGTGTTACAGATTATGAGCAGAATGTCCATAGGAATAATGTATTAATGTTTGATATTTGGAGGCCTGTGAGAAAATTTTGACATTTGGGGCAATTTAAATAGAGTTACAAGTTCAGTTGTTTATCTGGTCGCTCATTTCAAAGTTTTTTGTCTCTAAAAAATTCTCGTTTCAAAATTCTGCTTCTAGTCACTGGAATGCAATAATTGTTCGTTGGGCAAAAAAGAGGACAGAGATCACATTGTATCTAACCGATAAGAAGTCCTCTGTAAGGAAATCTGGGTGTGTCAGTAATCATCCAAGGAGCCAAGTTGAGTTCAATAAGCCTTGATGTGAAATCAAAGTAACACAATTGGCCAAATGTCTGCAGTGATGAAATATTTACTGTCAGATTACCTAAAAGAAGATTGAGAACCGACAAATTATTGTAAGTTACCTGTAAGGCGTGAAGTGCTCCAAAAACTGTTTGAGCCTACAAAATATTTCAAGGTGGCATCAGTTAGTTTTATGGATTGTATCAATGTATTTGCAGTGACTTGCATCATGCATAAATGTGATTAGATCACTCTTTTCACTTTCCTTCGCAACCTAACTACTTCATGTCCCATACCAGACAAACATGAAACAGGGCACTGCCATACTAGCGATTGTTCTTTTGTAACCAATTTACATTTCATTGCTGAGTGGATGTTACAGAACACTTCTTCAAAGAGATAACTTGTGCTTTGCATTTAGGGATCCATCTGGTAGATTCTTTGTTAATTTGTTTTTCAGAGGTTTATTAAAAAAAAGGTCTGTTCAAGAGGGTGTAGGTCTGTAGGACAGCATTATGCATGTTACAAGAGATACTGAATACGGTGAAGCACACAAGAGAACACTGCCTTGTGATATCTAACAAGTGGGGTGACTCTCTGTAAAATCAGCATGCTTTAAAAATTGCTAGCATGCTACTCAATTTCAGAGTTGAAATCTATTGTTCGTGTATAAAAAGATCATCTCACACAAGAAAATGTATGGTCTCTTTCTCTGTAGGATGGGAAATTCACTCTGGTAGACAGTCATCATGAAGAAGAAAGGAGTTGCAGCAATAGGAATAAGCATCTAATGTCTTTTTAGATGGTGCTATTATCGATTGTTCACAGCATAAAGCAATGAGCTCTTTTTTTCTTGAGCAGTAAAGCAATGAGCTTTTACTAACCTCAATCTGTGCATACAATGGATCTCCTGCTGTAGGAACAGTTAAGCTGTACGACTCATCTACCCCAAAGTTGAGCTGCAGAAGATGAACAGCGCAGAGCATTGACAGAAATAAACAACGCAACTTGTAAAGAAACTTGCAGTTCATCAGATCAAGTCAGCAGATTACCTCATCTTCTGGTGAATGGACAACTATATTTACACCGGTGAGCACGAAAGAACTTGGGTTTGTGCCGTCAACCACGTGGTTCAGTTTCACTAAATCAACCATCCTCTGGAAGGCATCCTTCAAGATCGCCTTCTCATCACAATACTTGTTTCCCACCATCGACATTGTCATTGTGATATCTTTGCTGACGTAGAGTTTCTGTGTTCCGTGGGTCACCGACTTTGGCATCGGCCACAAGTCGATGTGCTCAGCGGCGATGCAGGGTCCAATTGCCAGAAATGCAAGAAGCAGCTTCAGACTCGGAGCCGGCGCCATCCTTGCAAGGTGCTAGAATTGATACCCCTCTGCAAAACCTGCAATTATCTGGGAGAAAGCAATCTATGAGGTGTGACCGTGCGACAAAGAACCCACAAACGCTGCAGGTTCCGCAATCATTTCTTTGCAAATCCGAAGGGAAAATTGTCGTTTGTGGTTGTCTTTTTCTTGAGTGAGCAATGATGGAAAAGAGGAGTCGCAAGGAAGTGAGGCACAATGCGCTAACCTGCAATCTTATTTTCTCATCCCTCCCTCTTACCTTTTGGAAGGGAACTAAAAGGGAAGCTTGTGGGACTCCTATCTTAGGACAAAGACGAGTGACGAAGAGGTATATGAGGAGCACCACTACGCATTGCGCCAGAAGCACGTGAGGCGAGGGTGCTAACTGGAGAGAGGATGAGACGTCAAGGAGTGGTTTGGAAGGAAGGAAGAAACGCCATGCGCAGGTCTGGTGCACTTTGGTGACCCAAAAACAGGTACGGATGGCCAGGCAAGTTGCTCACTTCTGCTAATTTTGGTAGCTCTAAGGATTTTTTAAATAATTATTTTTTATTCAGAATTACAAAATTATACATGTGAATTTTTTTTCAGTTTTGACCGTATGTTGCCGTACGATTAGACGACTTGAGCTAGTCGTCCAACCATTGGACAACACATGATCACAACGGTTGGGCGAGTAGACCAAGTCGCCCAACCATGTGACGACTAGGCCACATATCGTCCAACGGTTAAGCGATTAGCTTAAGTCGTCCAACGGTAGGATGATTTAAATAATAATGTTATTATGTATTAATCCGATGGAAATAATTGCGGAGGAGCAAATGGCAATTTTTGTAGGTAATACATTTAAAAAATCTTGTTTGTAGTTGTTTTTTAATAAAAGAATAGACAATGTCGTTTGATGCATTTGTGATTTTTGTAAATTGTGAATGGTCAATAACATTTTACGATTGTCGTACGTTATTGTGGCATGAGAATTTTTTGAAGAATTTTGTGAAGACGATTGAGATAGCAATGATTCATAAGTAGAAAGGTAAGTGATATTACGATGCAATAGATAATTCGTACACGGAGAAAGGCAAAGCAAAATACATACACAACAAAAAAGTGCACATAGCAAGAGGAAGATCTACTACTTGCCACCAGCTACACCACCCGCAGCACCTCCTTCGTCGTTGCCATGTTCCACCCCTGGTCGGTGGCCACTCGTATGGCCCTGTTTGGGCTTCCTTTGTGCAGGGTATCAGGGTTTGGGCCCCGACAGAGTGAAGCGGTTATGGGGCCTGCTGATCCATGCTCCCACGCTTTTAAGCTAGCAATTATGATACAATTACGTACAGATATAACAGAAAGTAAATCTTAAATATAATAATTAAATGAATTATACCAAGTCATCCCTACGGGATCCCTGAATTTTATTGTAATCATTTGTGGATTTTTACATCTCAAATGCTATTTAAATTGTCGCGTACATTTTTAATCGCTACACATAATATTAAATTGATGCGTCATATTCTAATCATCACAATCAGTTTTAAATCTTTCGATGCCTATTAAATTAACTGGGCATTCGAATACACAACAGAGCGATCTAAATGCAATACAATTATTAACAACTAAATTACCGTTAGTTTCTAAACTACAAATTTAATGATTTTAATTGCTATTTTGCCATGTTTCAAAAATAAGTATACAAAAAATACAGAAAACTCACTGTCGTGAATGCGTAGATCCCTCCTCCTCTCTTTCCGTCCCTTTCCTCTCCTCCCCTCTTCCTTCTCTCCTCTCTTCTTCTCCTCCTTGTCTTTCCTCCTCTCCTTCTCTCCTCTCTTTCTCCTCTCCCCTTCTCCCCCTTCCTTTCTTTCTCTCGGGCGAATGAGGCACGACACGCTCTGTCGACCACGCGTCTTCGGGTATATACCCTCTAGTCGTCAAATTGTTGGGCGATTAGGGGCAAAATCACCTAACAGTTTGGCGACTAGGGTCCAAATCGCTCAACGGTTGGGCGACATGGACTAGTCGCCTAACGGTTGGGCGACTTGAACACATGTCACTCAACGGTTGGGCGATTAGCCTAAGTCACCCAACCGTACGGCGGACATACGGTCAAAACTTAAAAAAAAATCACAAGTATAATTTTGTAGTACCGAATAAAAAATAATTATTTTTAAAAAATTATTCACTGCTCCATATACCTCTAGGAGCCAAGTTTGGCAAAGTAGGTCTTATATTACACAAATTCAAGTGCGATAAACTTATTTTTGTGATAAACAATGGGAACATTATGTCATTCCGTGCTTATGGCTTAGTTCTTTTGGGTTTATACTTAGTTTTTGGCTTTCATTTCTATAGTAACTCGCCGTTAAACGGTACGTTTTTTCAAGGCGGGGTCTATAGGGAAATTATAGTACAAATTGTACCGAGTTCAGCTGTACCTGCTAAAATCGTATGCAACTATTTTTCTCTGCATACTGCCTCTCACGAACAGATCAGAATTAAAAAACCATAGCCATAGGCCAACTGGCTTTTAAGCCTAGTCTTCTTGTTTTTTTAGCATTGTAGTGACTAAAATATATTGTAACCATTATTAATTTTTTCTGAGTATTTTAACTAAAAACCCCTGCTATATATTCACGGAGGAGACAAAGGAATAAGTATAAGAAGAAAAAACAAAAAAGCTAAAAAAATTAAAATTAAAAAGCCGACGTGTTTTAAAAATGAGAAGTAGAAGCCCTTAGGACCAGGGCCTTATATCGTGTGAGAAGGAACTGTGCGGTAGGTCAGTCACATGCTGTTGCCCGCTCTTGCTGTCCAACGACGCGAGGTGGTGCCGTCCTTGTGAGTCATGACTCGTTGGCCTTCCTCCGGCTTTTGGTTGATCTCATGATAGCAACTATTGTGGCAACTTCGATTTTTTTTGTTTGAAATGTAAATCAATTTGCAGGAGCATGCCATATCGATCCAAAATGCAAGCTGAAGCTATGGGTTGTTTCCCTGAGGTGTTGGCGCGTAAGGTTGCAGGAGGAGGACTGCAGGAGATACCAGCGCTGGGAGTGATACCAGCTGCCACCAGAATGCACTTCGATGGACACGATGGTCGATGGCGCGCCCGTGAGACGTAGTGCTTGCTAAGCTCACGGTTGCTTGTGGATCAGCTGCTGTGGTGATCTTGGACTGTTGCCGTCTTACGCTCGCTGTCTCTGATAGATATGTAGGGAATATTTTAATTTTAAATTTTATTAAGAGGTAAATAGAATAAACTAGTGAGGTAAAACGTGTAACTAATAGCAGGCTATCCAGCATACTTTAGAATATACACGGTAGTATCACAGTCGAACGAACACGCGGACGACTTTCTATTGGGTTTGATGAAGAACAGAAAGTAACGCATGTCTGATGCAATGCAGAGCGTAGACGTGTAGTGCAGGAGTGGTCGCGCAAATACACTGATAGAAATTTTATTGCCATCTTATGCAGATACTATTTACAGCAATAGTTCAAAAATAATCGTTCTCCTATGGTGACGTGGATCAGGTGCTTGTGGATCAGCTGCAATGGTGATGTTGGATTGGTGCTTGTGGATCAGCTGCTATGGTGATGTTGGATTGTTGCCGTCTTACGTCCGCTGTCTCGTGTACTGTACGGATGGGGACATACATAGATGCACGCCAAGTGTCCTAGTTTGTAGCTGATTGGGTACAAAGAATTAAAGACTGCAAATAACTTGTAGAAATTAGAGCCGCGGTAATGAAAGTTGTTAGTACATATGAAAAATGAAGTCTGAAAAGGTCTGCCAGATGATAAGACAGCAATTGACGGTGATTGGTGAACAGCAAACCAAACCGGACCTTGACTCGACCGAAGTAGCTGTTGAACTCGAACATGCGAAGTCTGCCAGTTGGTTGAGTTGAGATGTACCCAACCCACGACTACACCAGGAGCCAGATTTGCTCTCTTACAACAATCACATGTCCAATCCATCAATCAAAACTTCTTAAGACTTGTAGTTCAAAGAATGAACGAGGAATCCCTAGTTTCTACCTGCATTTCTACGGTGGTTGATACTGTCCGTGCATCCCGCCCCAACTTGAGTAATTAATAATTAAGACCGTGGTCATTTCTGATAGTCAAAAGATTAATTGATCTACAACTCGTTTTGCCGCATAGCAGTAGAAAACGAGGTAGACAAAACCTAATGCAACTAGAGAAGTTGGTAAATGGTCAACCAACTAGGCAATACAAATGTGTGTAGATTTATTTTTCACTATTTATAGATTCCGTCTTTTTCTTAATTTTTAGTTTTTTTTAGTTTTTTGTCGGTTTTTTTTCCATATTTATTTGTGTTGCCCGTGATGAGTAATCATAATTAGTTTGCGTTGCCCGTGATGAGCAAGCCTTTGTTATTAATTTCTTAAGGCGCATTTTGGAGCTCGGAGCTAAAGTTTCGCCCCAATCCACGGCGTGTCTTGAAATGGTTTTGTTTCTTGATTTTGGCAGTGCCTATAGCCACTTAATTACAAACTTCCCGTGTCAACTTGAGCCATTCTTTGCGAATTTTGGAGGCAAGTCTTGCAACCTTGGTGTGCTTAATGGAGCTGGAGCAGATGCATGTGTCCACTGGTACCAGAAACATGTAGGCAGCATCTAAGTACGCAATAAGAAGCAGTGGCGGAGCTAGAATTTAGTTACGCCCCAAGCTAAACTCTAGACTTTAACTAATACAAATGTGTACCCACGCCACGGCATAATAAAAGTACATCACCAATACATCATTGATATGAAACTTGAGTTCAATCATAAAACATAAAATATAATAATGAAAATATAGCAAAACATAAACAATTCAGATTGATAGAAACATTCACAAAGACATCATACCTCGGCAATTTCTACTGCATTAGTTGTGCTGTCTGTAGTCCTCAAGCAGATCTTCAAGATACCACGTTGCATGAAGACCACTGCTCCAATTGGTCTATGAAAAAAAACAAGCATTCTTGGATTAAATAACTGAAGCAACAGCAGTACGCATGACTGTGTTCATGTGCTTTGGAACTTGAATAGATCTTATACCTTAATCCAGCAGCAGCACTCCACTTGCTCAACTCCAAACCAATTTCATGGCTCAATTCTGAATTCCCATATGCTCTGATCGTCTAAAATAGTATGCAAATAAAACATGAAATACAACAAATAAGATTTTTTTTCAATGCTTATTATATAATATTGCACAGAACAGCTTTTAGAACCAAAGCTTAGTCATATCTTGTACGAGCAATTGGCTTAGTTAGCCCAACTGCAGGCTTTCTGGTATCGCCATATATGAGTTGAGCATGGTGATAGTGCAAACAATTGCCATAGATTGAATATAATGGTGATGCACACATTACATATATAGCCAAACAACCACACGGTTTATGGAATAGCACCGTTGGTGATTGGAGTGAGTTACGGCAACAGAAGATGCTAGAAATCAGGAAAGCAATCACAACCATCCAAGAGATAGAAACTAGCTAAATATAGTCTAACACATGGATGCAATTTTATAAACACAATTACTAAGCAAAACATTTGCAAGTGATATTGGTATTTCAATGGAATTATTAATAAAAAACTAATGCACAAACAAGGTAAACTATGGAAATTCAGATATTCACCTCATATGGCCCCTGACTGGTCACAAATAAATGTGTCAAAACCAAAAACTTGATCCTTTAGAATGTCCGGAGCATAGAAATTCAGATATTCACCTCATAAGGCTGGAGCGTGGAAAGATGGGCGCCGGTGGGGATGGGGCAGTGCAGGGAGGGGGCGGTGCGCCTCAGAGCTAGGCACGAGGAGTCGAGGATGGAGCTGTGCAGGAGAGGAGCGGCACAGGGAGGGAACTGGACGGGAGGGCGGCGGCGCGGGATGTAAGCTGTTGGGCGTGACGGGGCGCGGCGGCCTGCGAGCTGCTGGGCGGGGGCGGCACGAGCTGTTCGGTGAATGGGGATGGGGAGGTTGCGAGGGAGAGGGTTTAGAGATTAGGGTTGGAGAAGGCATGTGCGAGCATGGGCGTCTGCGCGAGCTAGGGCTAGACTAGGAAAATGGTTGGACTGGCAGGGCGGGCATGTGTGCGAGTCTAGACCTGGGCTAGGAGAATTGTTAGGCCGGCCGCTTGCCTACAGTCCTACACGTGCTGATTAATAAATAACTACCTAGGCTATGCTAAAACTATCTAGGGTTTACACTACCAAAATTTCTACACCTCTAGACTAAAACCCACTCTGTTATGGACCTAACTCCGCCCCCGATAAAAAGCTTGATGCGTATTCGTGGTAAGCTCCAACTTACACCAGCACTTACGAAATCATCCTTTCTTTCAAAAAAAAGGTTAACTCGATTGGTAAAGCAAACATGAGTATTGATAAATAGGAGAATGGAATCAGCTACATTGAGTTCCTCACGTAATGGACTCAACACTCTCGCCAGTATATCACAAACTGCATACACACAGTAAGGGAAGCCATCATCAGCACAATCCCAGGCACCCAATGCTGGTGATTGTACATGCAATGTCCCCACTGGCTACAGCCACCAATTCAGAAAAAGTAGTACACACACATGGAAATTACATAGGCTGCCATGACTTGTTTCGGAGAACCCACCAAACGCCACTTTGAAACGGAACTCGTACATTAGTCGATGTACCATGTAAAAGTTCTAACTAATTTGTTCGCTAGCGACTAGTTGATCGATTTTTCTGTTTAATACGAAACGAGATCAATCATAAAAGACAAAAATAATAGATTAAAAATATAGAGATGTATAGAGAACCTCTGATCTTTCTTTATTGCTTTTCTGACTGCATATGTACAAAATCTACCGGTATAACTATCTATTTATAATCTACTGATGAGATGTCCACCATGGACCAAAGCTTCTGGCCTATGCCCAGTTTTCCTAACACAATTAACCTGGTCTCCCATGTTAGGTTTCTGAATTTTGCACTCAACTGCTGCTTACCACACGCCCTGTAAGTAATGCTCTGGATTAGTCGTTAAATGCTTTGGATTACTGACTTGCCCCACTTGATTCACTTCCAAATTTTAACCAGAGTCTAGTAGATTCCGCCACTATAAAAATACACGTGTAAGTTAATGCATCATAAGACGCACATACCTAACAAGCACCCGCAAGCCTGCGACACTAACAGCTCGTCACGTCCGTACACCCGATCAAGCCGATCGTGAGCTTGCTCGTGCGCCTCCACGCCGCGCTCCTGTTCCTCCCGGAGCCGGCCGGCGCAATGTACAACGTGCTGCACTACGGCGCCCGCCCCGACGGCGCGACGGACTCGACTCGGCCGTTCCTCCGCGCGTGGGCCGACGCGTGCCGCTCGCCGCGCCCGGCCACCGTGTACGTGCCGCCGGGCAGGTTCCTGGTGGGGAGCGCCACGTTCTCCGGCCCGTGAAACAACCGCGCCGTCTCGTTCTCCATCGCGGGCACGGTGCTCGCCCCCGCGCGGTACGGCTGGGACGACTCGTCCGGCCGGTGGATCACGTTCGACACCGTGGAGGGCCTCACGGTCTCCGGCGGCACACTCGACGGCCGCGGCAGCGCCCTCTGGGCCTGCAAGCAGCAGCGCGCCGGCTGCCCGTCCGGCGCGTCGGTACGTCCGTCCAAACTCAAGATTTTTTTGGTGCGCGCGTCTGGTACGTGACGATGCTACCCGCCGTGTGCATGCAGTCGCTGACGATCTCGAACTCGAGGGACGTGGTGGTGGACGGGGTGAGGTCGGTGAACAGCGAGCTGTTCCACGTGGTGGTGTTGCAGTGCCGCGGCGTGACGGTGCGGCGGGTGACGGTGGAGGCGCCGTGGAACAGCCCGAACACGGACGGGATACACGTCCACATGTCCAGCCATGTGGCGGTGTACGACGCCAACATCCGGACCGGCGACGGCTGCGTCTCCGTCGGCCCGGGCAACTCAAACCTCTGGATCGAGCGCGTCGCGTGCGGGCCGGGCCACGGCATCAGGTACTTACGTACGCACATCGGCTAGGCGCCGTGATAACCCCCGCAATTTGCATGCACGAATTACGCAAAATGTTCACAGGAACTAAATCGATCAAGAGGATTAACGCATATGGTATATGGTATGGAGTAGTTCTTTCAGATCGTTTTTGGGAAACCAATTATGTAGTTAACATTGTGTATGTCCCAAGTAGTATCTTAGGCTCCACTCCAACAATCTCATAGCTTAAGTTTCTAGGTGTGTTTTTGTTTATAGCTGAAATTGTATTGTAGTGATGGTTAGCTTTTTCTAAAAAATAAGAAAAAAATAAAAAATTGTTATATTGTCACAGACACTACAAATGAGTAAGGAGGAAAAAAAAGACAAAAAAACCAAAAAAAAGCCGACACTAGAAAGCGAGGCGTTTGAAGTAGCTTCTGGATTAAATAAGCTGAAAGCCAAAATAAGCCAGAAGCTAAAGCCATTTGAAAAACGATTCAGTCCATCTAGGAAAATTATTTCTAAAATTTTCAAATAGGACTTACACAAAAAGTTTGTTCCCAAATATCCATTTAATAATTTGACTTTGCAACGTGACCGGTGGCAACTATACTAGTGGAAATGGACCAGACCTGGGTCCGGTACATGTACAGGACTTGGAGTTGCCCCTAATCCACTAGCTAGTTCCGTGTTGTTACTACGTACCGTACGTACTAAATCATGTTACACATGTTAACCTTTTGTTTTGTAACCATATCAGCATCGGCAGCCTAGGGAAGCAGCAAGGGATGGTGGTGGAGGCGGTGCAGAACGTGACGGTGAAGACGACGTGGTTCACCGGCACGACGAACGGGCTGAGGATCAAGACGTGGGGGAGCTCCAAGCGAGGGTTCGTCAGGGGCGTCACCTTCATGGACTCCACCATGACCAGCGTTGACTGCCCCATCATCATCGACCAGAACTACTGCCCCGGCGGCGTTGGCTGCACCGGCAAGGTACCTTATTTACACATACATACACACGTACGTAGCCACGTACGAAATACAGGCCTGCAGTTTCTCTCGGCGATACAGTGCCTCATCTTAATTAACTTGATGTGCAATGTGCGTGTTTGTTGTTTGCAGAGTTCGGGTATCAAGATCAGCCAGGTGAAGTGCGTTGACATCCGTGGGTCGTCGACGACGCCGGTGGCGGTGAAGTTCGACTGCAGCAGGAGCAACCCGTGCGGCGGGATCATCCTGCAGGACGTGAAGCTGACGTACCAGAGCCAGGTCGCCAATTCCTCCTGCCGGAACGCGCAGGGGAGCGCCCTTGGGCTCGTCGCGCCCCCGAGCTGTCTCTGAGACTGACGGAACAGATCCAACAGTAACATATATCACGTGTACATACATGGCATATATACGTGGAATGTATGTAGCGATTTACTTACGTTGCATGGACAGTACCATAGATGAATATTGGAAGAGCATTTCTGTTTTTTCTTCCCCTTTTGTAAGATATATGGATGAGTGGTTTTAAAGGTTTATACTCAGGGCTGCAATAGGTTGTAAAGATTTGACTTTTATACGTAGTGTGGTACTATGAGATTGCGGGTAGGGGTGGAAAAATAGCTCGAGCCTGCTCGAGCTCATTCTGCCGAGCCGGCTCGGCTCGAGCTCGTAAATTTTCGAGCCGAGCCGAGCCTCCTTCACATCTTGCAAAAAATTCGAGTCAAGCTCGAGCCGCTCGCCAGCTGGCTCGCGGGCTTATTTTGGCTCGCATGTGCTCTACCCAATACCCAATCGTGAGGCGAGGCGCCGGCCGAGCCCTCTACTTTCTGGCTTCGCATCGCACCGACCCTCTACTTTCTACTTTCCGTGCAGCGCCGACCCTCCGGCCCTCCGATCGCTCCGCTCCCGCCGGCCTCCGCTCCGCCCTCCGCTCGGCACCACGCCGACCCTCCGCTCCGTCAGATCTGGGCGCTCCGCCCTCTGCTCCGGCCGGCCTCCGCTCTGTCAGATCTGGTGAAAACTACTTGATGCTGAAGGGGGGGGACTAGTATTGCTGTTGAAGTGCTCATTTGGCCTCCATATGCGAAAACTAGGTC
Organism: Bonia amplexicaulis; assembly: GCA_036346245.1. NCBI lineage: Eukaryota > Viridiplantae > Streptophyta > Magnoliopsida > Poales > Poaceae > Bonia > Bonia amplexicaulis. Next base: position 4,299,924 of record CM070736.1, on the reverse strand, counting down.
CATGACAGAAAAGTTTCAGAACAAGTGGATCATATGCGAAAGACATAGGGATGGAGCCTCTGGGAGAAGATGAAGCAGTGCGGGAAGTAGAAGGCCACCACGAACCCCGCCACGAACCCGACAGCCGCTCCGATACTGGACTCCTCGTTGATTCTGTGCAGCCTGACTCGTATCAATCTCGATCTCCTCCTGGGGCAGTCATCCAACGGTGCACCACAAAGCCCTTGGTTACCAGCAAAGCTTGAAGCCGGCCACTTACTTAATGAAGACGGAACAGCCCCGGATAGTAAATTGTCTGAAACATAGAATGAAGTTAACCGTGCGCTCGCACTGAATTGCTCTGGAATTTTGCCGTTGAGCTGGTTGTGCTGAAGGTTGAGCACGTTCAGGTACGGCATATTTGAGATACCGACGGGGATTTCACCTGAAAAGTCATTGTAAGAGAGGTCCAGAGATGTCAGATACGGCACCTGCCGGACAATGTCGACAGGGATCGGCCCTGAAAAGTTGTTACTATACAAGTCCAGGCCAGTCATGCTGGTACAATTCTGAAGACCTTTAGGGAACTGGCCTTGAAGACCAAGGTTGCCGAGGCGCAAAGAGAGAACCCTGTTCTCGTCAGGGTTCCAGCATTCAGCGCCTGTAAATCGGCATATGTAACCGTTGAAGCTATTGTTAAAAATCCATGAGGATTTGAGAACGCCGTTCGGATCAATCACTGATTGTAGCACAGTCTTCAGGCACTGGATATCAAGTTCAGAACCAAAACAAGATGATGAGCTGCTCAAGAGCACCAACAAAAGGAGGAACTTGGTATCATCAGCCATCCCTGACGTGGTGTATAAACGGACGGCTCCTCGACCAACTTCTCAATTCCGGTTATCACCTGCACAAAAATTGGAGTGTAACTAGTCGAACACATCGCTAGTTGTTTTTAAAGAGACTTGAACACATTGCTTGTAAAAAGAAGCGATGTTCTCAGATATGGAGACGCCACGGAGTTTCTTAAAGCACGGCAAAGAACAACTCAAAATATGCTTACTTCTTTGTGTTTCATGCAATACTTCTCGCTAGATGCTCTGCTACGCGTTGGTTTTGGACAAAGATGAGGTGTTTCAGAAAACTCAAATAGATGAACGAGCACTACTACACCCGCAAATCATTTTTGAAGACTACAAGCCGTTGCCACTACTACACACGGAAGAACGACTGACCTGACCTCCGTTTTGAGCAGTATCCGAACTCACACCACCAAGACATAAAAATTGGTGGTAGAACGGCTGCGGCGCTGTGCACGCGTACGGCGCACACAACTAGAGATGGCAATGGGTACCCGAAATTCGATACCCGGTGAGTTTTTTACTCTATTAGGACATAGATCTGAGTCAATTTCCTAACCCATGGGTTTCTTAATGGGCAAAAAGCCCAACCCATCGGATCTACCGTGTTCGGGTACGTTTCTATAGTACTCAAACCCGTAAACCCATGGGTAATATAAACCCGATCCATATGAGTTATAAACTCAGGTTCTCAGCCTCTCAGGCAAACCAGTCCGGCCCATAGCCCATTAGTCAAGTACAAAGAGCAGTTGATGTCTCTCCTTTTAGTTTTAACTGAGTTGTGAATTGTGAAGTTGTAATGATATGCTATGCCAGTGAACTATGAACTGAGAATTGATAGAGTGAACTAGTGATGTGCATTGTGGATTTATCGTTGCTTGTTTCATGCATAGTAGCATATAAATTGAACTTATTGTTGACTTGCTAAGCACTGCACTGTCTGCAATCTGCACAGCTGTTGTCGGGCACGGGCGACCCGTGGGTACCCGTTTCCCCAGTGGGCATGGATCTGGGTAAAAATCTGCACCCGTCACGGGCATGGGTTTTTTAGCGGGCACATCCAATTTTCATAGGCACGGATTTAGAATAACAAAACCTAACGAGTTTGTGCCCGTTGCCATCTCTACACACAACGCCTCCGTGCACAACCCAGCCAGCCTGCCCACCTCACGACCGTCAGATCTAGCTACTCACCAACCATTCTTCAATTAAAAGTCACCAACCATTCTTCAATTAAAACTCTTCAAAAACACAAAGAAACTCGGCGAATTCCACCGAAACGCTCGACGGAAAGGGCGAAAAGCCAGGTGGTCCGCCAACCTACTTCCGAACGGCGGCATGGAGCAAGTCAAGCCAGCCGAAGCGGCGAGGAACAAGAAGGTGGTGCTGCGGGAGTACATCAGCCGCGCGCCGAGGGAGGACGACATGGTGCTCGTCGACGGCGACACCGTGGCGCTGCACATCCCCGAGGGCGCCGCCGGCCCCGCGGTGCTGGTGAAGAACCTCTACCTCTCTTGCGACCCCTACATGCGCGGCCGGATGCGGGATTTCCACGGCTCCTACATCCCCCCATTCAAGCCCGGATCAGTAAAGTTCTTTTTTTTCCCTCTTCAAATTATCCTCCCTTTCGCTTGGTCTCTCTTGTTGATTTCTCAAGAAATCAGGTCTGCGTTCATCTCTACATAGGTGATTTGTTTACTGATCAGGCAATTTCTTGGTCTGTCAAGGTTATAGAAGGGTTTGGCGTGGCGAGAGTGGTGGATTCCACCCATCCGGGATTCAGTGAGGGTGACGTTGTTTCGGGACTGACTGGTTGGGAGGAATACAGTGTGATCGACATACCTGAACAGCTTAGGAAGATTCAGCAAAGTGACATTCCACTCTCTTATCATTTGGGGCTTCTTGGTGAGTTTCTTAGTCATGCTTTTAAATATTCAGTTGAATTCTAAAGCATATACAGCAGAAATCATATAATCATGAGAAGAACCAAAAAGATTGTCCTTTAAGGAGAACCAGGTGCACGATGTTTTATAGAAAGTCTAACCTTGGTTGCACAAATTTGTGGATATATTTGAGAAGAAAAGGAGGGTTACAGACGAATGAATAAAGGGTGTGCGGATGAGGGAAATGAGTGGTCTTTTCTTGGTTGTTGTGATGAATTGACAATGCCGTGATGAAAACTAGTGTATACTGATCCGTGTCGCTACTGTTTCTTAATCCTTTGTTTGTGGCGTGATGAAAACTAAAGTATGCTTGTACCTACTGTTTTCTGAAATTATTGTCTCTGGTGTGATGAAAACTAGCGTATCCTGATCCGTGTAGCTATTGTTTCTGAAATTTCTTTCTGTGAGCTTTCTTTGATCCAACATGCTAACTCAAATTCTGGCCTTCACCCACAGGCATGCCTGGTTTTACAGCTTATGTTGGATTCTATGAGATCTGCTCACCAAAGAAAGGAGAGTTTGTCTTTGTTTCTGCTGCATCAGGAGCGGTTGGCCATATTGTTGGTCAACTTGCAAAGCTCCATGGATGCTATGTCGTTGGAAGTGCTGGAACAGATCAGAAAGTACTCACTTAAACTAGTAGGTGCATTGTTTACCTGTATAGTTGTATCATTCAGGGTCTACAACAATGTTTCAGGTTGAGCTCCTGAAGGACAAGTTTGGATTTGATGCAGCTTTCAATTACAGAGAGGAGCCTGACTTGAATGCAGCCTTAAAAAGGTAAGACCTTCTCCTTCAGGAAAAAAGATACAACAGCTTTGTCTTTGCATAAACCATTGATGAATCAAGATATATCATAAGGAGCATCTAATAATCACAGTAAAAAGAATGAACTATCAGTGAACCTACCTAAATAACATGGAATGCTTTCCCATGATAGCTTAATTTGTGAGCATAAAAATTTGCATCATCAACTTATGTATTACCTAAATAACATGGAACGCTTTCCCTTGATAGCTTAATTTGTGAGCATAAAAATTTGCGTCATCAACTTATGTATTATCTGTTGAAACCAATAATTCCATTGAACTCAGTAAACAATTCAGAATTACATAATAATGCTGCATCTTTGTTGTGCAATCTTTCCTTGTCTAGGTACTTTCCTGAAGGCATCGACATCTACTTTGAGAACGTAGGTGGACCAATGCTTGATGCTGTACTCCTCAACATGCGGACACATGGTCGCATTGCAGTATGTGGGATGGTCTCCCAGCATGGGATAACCGATCCTGTAGGGATCCACAACCTCTTCTGCCTGGTGGGGAAGCGGATACAGATGCAGGGCTTCATCCAGAGTGATTACCTCCACTTGTTCCCACAGTTCCTCAACGACATGACCAAGCATTACAGGGATGGCAAGATTGTGTATGTAGAAGACGTGAGCATCGGGCTGGAGAACGGACCTGCTGCCTTTGTTGGTCTATTCAGTGGTAAAAATGTCGGCAAACAGGTCGTGTGTGTGTCACAGGAGTGAAGTCCGTGTACATTCTGATGAATATTAGGAACTTCTCATGGATTCTTTTTTTTTGAAAAAAAGAGAAACCTCTCATGGATTGAGGTAATTGATGAATGTTTGTCTGATCCTGTTAATTTTGTTCTGAATAAATCCGTGTTCCTACATGTGTAGTTAGGACTAGGAGAAACATTGTCTTCACTCTTGGCAAAGTTTTAGCTGCCCGTCACATATAGCTTAGTGTCACTATCCTCAATCGATGATGTGATGGCATCAGGCAGAAAGTCACCACCTATTTTTATGTCTTGGTGGTGTGAGTCTGCGGATACTGCTCAAAACGGAGACTATTGGCACATGGTCAGGTCAGTCGTTCTTCCGTGTGTAGTAGTGGCAACAGCTTGTAGTCTTTCAAGTCTATGCTCCAGTGGAGGGACTCTCCTTTTAAGAGCTGTGCCCGTTCATCTATTGCGGGTGGTGGCTTCTGCTTTGTCTGGATCAACTGGTGAGTTTTCTGAAACACCTCATCTTGTCGAAAATCAATGCGTAGCAGAGCATCTAGCGAGAAGTATTGCATGAAAACAAAGAAATAAGCATATTTTGAGTTGTTCTTTGCCGTGCTGTAAGAAGCTCCGTGGCGTCTCCATATCTGAGAACATCGTTTCTTCTTTTTACAAGCAATGTGTTCAGGTCTCTTTAAAAACAACTAGTGATGTGTTCGACTAGTTACACTCGAATTTTTGTGCAGGTGATAACCGGAATTGAGAAGCTGCAATTTTTGGCCGAGGAGCCATCCGTTTATACACCACGTCAGGGATGGCTGATGATACCAAGTTCCTCCTTTTGTTGGTGCTCTTGAGCAGCTCATCATCTTGTTTTGGTTCTGAATTTGATATCCAGTGCCTGAAGACTGTGCTACAATCAGTGATTGATCCGAACGGCGTTCTCAAATCCTCATGGAATTTTGACGATAGCGGCAGCGGTTACATATGCCGATTTGCAGGCGTTGAATGCTGGCACCCTGACGAGAACAGGGTTCTCTCTTTGCGCCTCGGCAACCTTGGTCTTCAAGGCCAGTTCCCTAAAGGTCTTCAGAATTGTACCAGCATGACTAGCCTGGACTTGTCTAGTAACAACTTTTCAGGGCCGATCCCTGTCGACATTGTCCGGCAGGTGCCGAATCTGACATCTCTGGACCTCTCCTACAATAACTTTTCAGGTGAAATCCCCGTCGGTATCTCAAATATGCCGTACCTGAACGTGCTCAACCTTCAGCACAACCAACTCAACGGCAAAATTCCAGAGCAATTCAGTGCGAGCGCACGGTTAACTTCATTCAATGTTGCAGACAATTTACTATCCGGGGCTATTCCGTCGTCATTAAGTAAGTTGCCGGCTTCAAGCTTTGCTGGTAACCAAGGGCTTTGTGGTGCACCGTTGGATGACTGCCCCAGGAGGAGATCGAGATTGATACGAGTCAGGCTGCACAGAATCAACGATGAGTCCAGTATCGGAGCGGCTGTCGGGTTCGTGGCGGGGTTCGTGGTGGCCTTCTACTTCCCACGCTGCTTCATCTTCTCCCAGAGGCTCCATCCCTATGTCTTTCGCATATGATCCATTTGTTCTGAAACTTTTCTGTCATGGACCTCCGGATGCCAAATGAGCACTTAATTACTTAACTAATTTTGTGAGTGTCATGTAAATTCTCCAAACCCATTCGGAATTATTTAGAGTAGGAGAGAGCTCGAGCAGAGAGAGAAGAGCAGTGTCGGTGTGTGTGAAAGTAGATAGGGAGTCGATGCGTATTAGGGTAGAGGAAAGGGAACAGTGTCGGTGTGAACGAGGAGTTGAGATAGATAAAGAGGAAGAGAGAGAGTGTGTGTGGGCACGTCTCCAGAGACCAGAGACTCTTGGCGCAGGGTCGGTCTTTCTGCCGTGTGCCATCACCAACACAGCTACTAGTGGTCGGTCTTTAGAATTTTTTTAAAATAATATTTTTTTATTCAGAATACAAAATTATACCAGTATTTTTATTTTTTACAAAAGTAACCTCTGTACCCTAACTGTTGGACGATTGGACCACAGCCCAACGGTAGCGACACTGTGACGATCGCCTAACAGTTGAGCCACAGGGATGCAGTCGCCCAACAGTTGGATGACAGGTGTTGTCATCCAACCGTTCGGCGACAACACCTCCTGTCGCCCAACTATTCAGCGACAACAGGCTTATATCTCGCCCGCCTGAACCATTTCTTCATTCTATACCGACGATGATGCCGAGCGAAAGAACAAAGGAAAGAAAAGGAAGAGAGGAAAGAAAGAAGAAGAGAGGAGAGGAAAGAAAGAAAACGAGAGGAGAAGAGGAGAGGGAGGAGAGGAGGAGGTTTAGCTAGTTTTGCGAAGAGAGATTTATCCATGTAAAAAAGAGTATAACTAGTATTCATAGAAAATTATAGTTGGAGAAAAGAATAATAAAACTTCTGTTAGATGACTGGAAAGAAAAACAGGAAGACAAGAGAAAGAAAACAAAAGGGAGGAGAAACACACGTATAATTAATTTATTTCATTGCGAATATTTAACTGGGAGGAGTACTGTAAAAAATTTTGGTAGTCATATTAGTAAACAATATTTATGATTAATTAGGAATGAATTTAATGTCATAAGTATATTGAAAATTCACACGTACCGTTAAAACTGGTATATTACCATTTAAATCTCTATGTCCCATACTTAATTAGTTAATTAATTTCGTTAGTGTTATGTAAATTCTCCAAACCCATTAGGAATTATTTAGAATAGGAGAGAGCTCGAGCAGAGAGAGAGGAGAATGGCATTGGTGTGCGTGAAAGCAGATAGGGAGTCGATGCGTATTGGGGCAGAGGAAAGGGAGCGGTGTCGGAGCGAATGAGGAGGGGTTGAGATAGATAAAGGAGAAGAGATAGAGTGGGCCGGTAGAGGGCCAAGACTAATGGGCCGGTCGGGGGACAAAATCAATATGTTATATATGTATAAATATATGCACACATACATGAAAGTATATAGGAACATATGTAAATATATTCACAAAAATACATGTATATAGATGCATGCATAAACAGTACTTGGCTGAGAACAACAAAATGTCTAATACACTCAATTGATAAGCCCACATATTATAGCATTAGTAAGATAATAACAAACAATGGGTACATTAGAAAGTACAAATTTAAATACAATAACTACATTTAATCGACGAGAGGTTTGTCACTAAGCCACCCTAGCGTAGCATACTATATGTCCCCATAAATTAAAATGTAATATTTTAATTTGATGAAATGAAAGAAAAAACAATGCAATAGTGTTTCCATAGGCAATGGAATGGTTACGCTATGAGGAAAAATTAACTGATATCAAGAGGCCTGCATGTTCATTGTGGCCTCTGCCTTAGGGAATGAACGACGCCTTAACCATGCAGTAGTGTAGTTGTTCACGATAGGCGAACGGCCATAGAAATCTAAATTACAGTATAACAGCACTTTCATAATGTGCGATACGATTTGACTAGTTGCAATATTGAAAATATTCGCAGATAGACATCAGCCATGCTGATACCTACTAGATTGAAAGTGCATTACGGTGTTGGCACCATTCATGAAGGTGTGTACGGTGTTGACTTGAGCAGGTTTCCGTAATCCACTCTAATACACCTGAACAACGAGAATACTCGAATATTAGATGTGATGTACTGGCTCACTCACAGTTTCTTCTTAGACCCTAAGGTATGCAACATTGTTATACAAGGGCTTTGGAGCTGGTCTCCCATGCACATTAGATGGGAGTTGAGAGGACTGATGCACACGGTCGTGTGGAAGTGCTTTCTAGAAGGCTGTCGGCGCCATGGATATGAGTGCATGCTGCTTGTACAACCATGTCCAAAAGAAGCTGTAGAAGAGGAGCATCTTGTTGATGGGAGCATCTTGAGCGCTCAGCATGTTGGTCAAGAAGAGGACTCGGAGGCCAGTGTTACGGAGGGTGCGAAGGATGTTGCTCGTGACGAGGCCGACGTGGTAGATGCAGGAGAGAAAGATCAGCCACAACATGCTGAGCCTAGAGGACAGGCTGATGAAGGGGGGCATATGGAGTATATAGTGTGTCAAATGGAGAGCGATGATCTGATAGCCTAGGCTAAAGAGGAAGGATGATAGACAGTTTCGATGAGGATGAAACTCCCATCCCCAAGGAATGAAACATGTTTGACGCTGAGGGTGTTGCTATGCATGACGAGCACGAATCACCGTGGGAATACCATGGCACAGAAGTTCGGTATCACTTAATATTTGCTGACAAGGTATCTTTGTAGGATGCCATTAAGTTGTAGGCCCTGTCTATGCAGCGGACTTTTTGGCTCGTCAAATCTAGCCAGGAGCAGTACACCGTCAAATGCAAGTAGGCCGGTTGTCCTTGGCGAGTGCACGCACGTAGACCGAAGTATGATGCTCACTGAATTATCTCGAAGGTGGAGCCGCACTCCTGCGTGCTCAACAGTGTTTCGCAAGATGGGAGGAGAGTTTTTTCTGCCAGCAAACAGCCCGGCAGCACATCTCCATCTAAATTGCAAGATGACACCAGACGAGCCAGGTACCAATTCACGAGCTGTGGAGAGCACGGGTGAAGTTTCACCGGACTTCTCCACCAGTCCGTTGATGAAGACGCTCACCAGACCAGCCACGGCAGAAGGACTGGTTACATCCATCTCGGTAATTCCTTCACCTTCATCAGGAGGGAGCTCAAGCACTGATGAGCGGTATGTCCGGTACAGACATATCAACGACATCATGAAAGGTGATAGGAGAGTACACCTCGACGATGAAGACTCAGAAGAAGAAGTCATGCTTGCAGAGATGGAGGAACCATCCAGCTACTTTGAAGCTGACGAACACAAGGTCTAGGAAGATGCCATGATGAGCGAAATCGAGTCCATTGAGAGACACCAGACTTCGTCGCTCACAGAACTGCCGGTTGGGCAAAAATCAATTAGGCTAAAATGTTTTTATAAATTGAAGAAGAACACCAGCTCGATGTTCAGGATCTTGGGACACGTCAGGATTAAGGGGGAGTATATTGGAATTAACTCTGAGCATCCCATCCGGAAAAGGAAATGAGAATTCAAGTCGGCAATGGGAGAAGAAAACCATATGGAATTCGGAGTTAGTTTTAGTTTCCTATTCGGTTTTGAGTCCAATTCGGTTTAGGTTTTAATCTATTTTTGATTCCGTTTTGTATAATTAATACCTGCTGTATTTCATGTATTGATACCCCTATATATTGAGGAGAAAACGGGGAGCTAAATCGCCCCAACCAAAATCATTGTCTTACATCTTGAGTTCTGTTTGCCTGTTCTGTTCTGCGCCAGTTACGTCGGAACTACCGTAGTTCATCCTCCTGTACTACCGTCGGCCGGAACTACCGTAGTTCATCCTCCGGTATTACCGTTTGCCGGAACTACCGCATCACTACGTCCGATACTACCGCTTACCAAGTTTGATCTGAACTTAAATTCTACAATAGTTTCTTTACACTCATGAGTTCCGTCTTGCTGCCTAAAGATATGAAGTTCCTCTTCTGGTTGCCGCTGATTAGCACAAGCAGCTTATTGTCGGGTTTTGGTTCAGAATATGATATCCAATGCTTGAACACTACACGGCAAGCTCTGAATGATCCCAACGGCATTCGCAAATCCTCATGGAATTTTGACAATGGCACCAATGGTTTCATATGCCGATTTACTGGTGTGGAATGCTGGCACCACGACAGAACAAAATTTGTAGTTTTGTGTCTTGGCAACATGGGACTTCAAGGCCAGTTTCCTCATGGTCTTGAGCTCTGTACCAGTTTAACATGGCTGGACCTGTCAAGTAACAGCATTTCGAGACCTATCCCTGCAAACGTGTCCAGCCAGTTGCGGTATCAGACATCCCTGGACCTCTCATACAACAGCTTTTCTGATGAAATCCCAGTCAGTATTGTTAGCGTATATTTGGTTGATTGGTGTTGACAGGCACACGCGCAACTCTCAGGAGCAAGGATCAGGGAAACGGCCTTCCGTAATCACAGGAGCCCGGATTAGTTTACGGCAACAAACCATGACTGTTTCTATATTTTAGCCTGCATGCATGCCTGCATGCATGTCGCCCCTTGTTTGTTGCTCTCCCGTGTAATCTATATATGTACCGATTCTTGTCAATGGAAATTAATCTCTTTTAACGAGAGTATTCAATTCCTTTCATACTTTCATGGTATCAGGAGACGGTTCGCTTCTGCGGCCTCTCCGCTTCCGCAAACCATAGCCGTCGCCGACCACCGCGGCTGTCGTCGCTGGCTTCTCCTTGCCGCGCGCCCGCTTGTGCTCGCCGGTTATCCACCAGATCTCGTCATGGATCCTGAAGACGAAGCACGCCTGAAGCGCACGGAGGACGAACGCGCTGTTCGCGAGGCCGTCGAGATTGAGCGCGCTCGCCTGGACGCACAGCGCGCTGCGGACATGCGCGCTCTTGCCGTCGCCAACGCGCGCAGCGGCCTCCACGCCCAGGCTGTTTCCGTGCAGTCCATCAAGACCCTGGTGCCCGTCGTCCTCGACATCGACTCCGCCAACTACAGCAAATGGTCGAATCTCTTTCTCAACACCCTCGGCAAGTATGCCCTCGACGACCACGTTCTCTCCGACAACAGTGATCCAGACGACGACACGTGGTCACAGCTTGACTGCACGGTCAAGTCGTGGCTCTACGGCACGATTTCTTCAGATCTCCAAGCACTCGTCATGCACCGCGAGGCTACGGCGCGCTCCATCTGGCTCGGCCTTGCGCAACAATTCCTTGGCAACAAGGAAACTCGTGCGCTCTACCTCGACGCCAAGTTCCGAAACTTCATCCAAGGAGACTTGTCCATTACGGACTATTGTCGCCAACTGAAGGGCATGGCGGACGCCCTCGGCGATCTTGATGAGCCTGTACCTGACCGGACCCTCGTCCTCAACGTCCTCCGTGGCCTCAACGACAAATTCTCCTACATGACGGCGCTTCTCAAGCGACAGAAACCCTTTCCGTCGTTTATAGAGGTTCGTTCCGATCTGCTTTTAGAGGAGCTTACCATGGCTAACAAGTCATCTGCAACTTCTGCATCTGCCTTCCTTGCCGGCACGTCCACCAACTCCTCTGGTGGCTCTGCCAACCACGGCGCCTATGGGCAGGCGTCTGGCGGTTCCGTGGCCCATTTCGGCAGCCACAACTCGGGAGGATCGCGCGGCAACAACAAAAACCGTCGCGGGGCCGTCGTGGTGAGTCCACCATGGCGGCCATGTCTCTGGTGGTAGCGTCTCGTCTGGCGGGTCGAGCGGCCGTATGAGCTGGCCTACGGTGTACAACCCGTCGACTGGATCCATTCAAGCGTGGTCCGCCCGCTCGCTCCTCGCCAGGCACCGGCTGCGCTTGGCAGCGCCTGCTCCACACCTCACGGCGAGCCCGCCGCACCAGGCGCTCGTCGCAGGGGGTTTCAGCAGCATGCCGCCACCCGCGTCTGGAGAACACAGTGGCATGCAGCCGCACGTACCGACGGCTCACGCAGCATGCAGCCGCACATCAGCAGTCTCCAGCCATCCATTGGTGGCTGCCCTGCCATGCAGCACCCGCCCGGTGTCATTGGTGCTCCATTCTTTGCCTGGGATCAAAACATGCTAGCAAATTCGTTTAACACGATGGCGCTCAATCCTCCTGCCAATACGGATTGGTACTTCGACTCCGGTGCAACCTCCCACATGACTTCGGACGCTGGTAATCTCTCCATATACCACCCACCCTCACACACTACTCCATCCCATATTATCGTTGGCAACGGTTCTCTTCTTCCTATCACCTCCACCGGTGCCACTTGTTTTCCTACAGTCAGCGGTTCCCTTCACTTACGTGATGTTCTTGTGTCTCCTAACATTATTAAGAACTTAATTTCTGTCCGCCAATTTACTACTGACAATAATTGCTCACTTGAGTTTGATCCGTTTGGCGTTTCTGTGAAGGACCTTCTCTCCAAGAACGTGATCGCCAGGTGCAATAGTTCCGGGCAACTATATCCCTTCCAACCAGAGGCGTTCCTTCCACATGCCCTCACCGCCGGCACATCCTCCGTCCTTTGGCACCGTCGTCTTGGTCACCTTGGTCATGAGGCCCTATCCAAACTTACGAGTACTAGTGCTATTCATTGTAATAAGGGTGAGCTAGACTCCTTGTGTCATGCGTGTCAACTAGGCCGCCACACACGTCTGCCCTTTGTTAGCTCATCATCTCGTGCATCTAAACCTTTCGATTTAATACATTGTGATCTTTGGACATCTCCTGTTCTTAGTGTCTCAGGCTACAAGTATTATCTTGTTGTTTTAGATGATTGTACGCACTATTTATGGACATTTCCACTGCGTCTAAAATCTGACACTTTCTCCACATTGTCGCATTTCTTTTCCTATGTCACTACGCAGTTTGGTGCCTCCATTAAGAGCATACAATGCGACAATGGTCGCGAGTTCGATAACTCCGACTCCGTATGTTTTTTCTCACCATGGGTCACTCTTCGTATGTCTTGCCCATACACCTCTCCACAAAATGGTAGAGCCGAGCGCATCATTCGCACGACCAACAACATTGTCCGCTCTCTGTTAATCCAAGCCTCTCTCCCCCCCTCATATTGGGTCGAAGCCTTACATACTGCCACATACCTTTTGAATCGTCATCCCACCAAAACACTTAACTTTTCCACCCCTTTCTTTGCACTATATGGCGCTCCTCCCTCCTACTCCCACCTCCGTGTCTTCGGGTGCAAGTGTTACCCCAACCTCTCTGCTACCGCCCCTCACAAACTCTCTCCTCGTTCAACCCTTTGTGTGTTTCTTGGCTACTCGTTAGACCACAAAGGCTACCGATGCCTCGACCTCTCCTCCAACAGAATTATAATCTCCCGCCATGTCACCTTTGATGAAACCTCTTTCCCTTTCGCCATGTCCAGCTCCAAATCTCCTTCCTCCGACCTTGACTTTCTCTCAGAGTTTGACGCAACACCTATACCACCTGTTGTATCTAACCCTTTTGCAGGATCAATTCCCAGTGTTGGCCCTGCTGCCCCTGTTGGTCTCGCACCTCAGGCTACTGCCAGTGGAGCCGGCACTGGTCAGGCGACTTCTGGCGATACGACCGTGGGAGCTCCTGTGCCCCCGGCCAACCCAGCACCCCATCGGGCTGCCCCTGTCGACCCTTGGTCACAGTCATTGCCGGCCCGGCCTATTCTTCCGCTTGGGATGTTGGCTCTCCAACGCCTCCCGCAGTCGCCGATCCGGACCGCCCGCGATGCGGCCCCCAAGATCGCTGCTGGGGCGTCTTCCTCGCTGCGCGCGGAACAAAGCTTCCTCACCGGCGCGCTCTGGGCCTGGTTCCCACGCGCACGAGACAACGCCTGCATCTCTGCCCGCTACGGTCGCAAGACTCTCAGCGGCACCAGCTGCCGCTCCCCGCAACGACGGCTTCCTTCTACTGTTCCCGCTGCATCCGTTACCAATGATCATGTCATGGTCACACGGGGCAAAGCTGGGCTTCGTCAGCCACTGTCGCGCATGAATCTTCATGCTGCTGTCATGTCACCACTGCCGAAGACCTACAAGAGTGCCTTAGCTGATCCCAACTGGCGTGATGCTATGATCGAGGAATTCTCTGCTTTACAGGCCAATAATACTTGGGACCTTGTACCTCGTCCTGCTAGTGCCAATGTTGTGACCGGCAAATGGGTTTTTCGTCACAAGCTTTCTCCCACTGGTGACCTTGAGCGCTACAAAGCGCGCTGGGTTCTTCGAGGTTTCACCCAACGGCCCGGCATCGACTTTGATGAAACTTTTAGTCCAGTGGTTAAGCCTGCTACTATCAGGACAGTTCTCACTATCGCTCTCTCCCAGGACTGGCCTATTCATCAGCTTGATGTGAAGAATGCTTTCTTGCATGGCACCCTTACAGAGACTGTCTATTGTGCTCAACCCTCTGGATTTGTTGATCCAGTTCACCCAGATCATGTCTGTCAACTGAATAAGTCTCTATATGGACTCAAGCAGGCTCCTCGCGCATGGTACAGTCGGTTTGCCACCTTTATTCTCTCCCTTGGGTTCATTCTTGCCAAATCAGATTCTTCACTATTCCTTCTTCGTCGCGGCAGTGATACAGCTCATTTGCTCTTATATGTGGATGATATCGTTCTCACTGCTTCCTCTACGACTCTCCTTCGCCAGATTATAAGTGCCCTTCAGCATGAGTTTTCCATGAAGGACCTGGGACCTCTTCATCACTTTCTTGGCATGTCTGTCAGTAGTCGTGATGGTGGCTTATTCCTCAGTCAGCGGCAATATATTCTGGATATTCTGGCTCGGGCAAATATGAGTGACTGCAAGCCATGTTCTACGCCGGTCGATACGAACGCCAAGCTTGCTTCGGATGCTGGTCCCCCTGTGGCTGATCCTACGCACTATCGTGGGCTAGCCGGTGCTTTACAGTATCTCACTTTCACCAGACCTGACATTACTTATGCTGTGCAGCAAGTCTGTCTTCATATGCATGATCCTCGGGAGCCTCACTATGCTCTGGTAAAACGCATTCTTCGGTATCTACAGGGCACACTTGAGTTCGGCTTACAGCTTCACCGCACCTCCATTGGAGCACTCGTTGCTTATTCTGATGCAGACTGGGCAGGCTGTCCAGACACTCGCCGCTCGACTTCAGGCTACGCAGTCTTTCTTGGGGACAATCTGATCTCCTGGTCTTCAAAGCGGCAGCACACTGTCTCTCGCTCCAGTGCCGAAGCTGAGTATCGGGCTGTCGCTAATGCTGTGGCCGAGACTTCTTGGCTCCGCCAGTTACTACATGAGCTCCATTGCCCGCCCCAGCGTGCTACTGTTGTCTATTGTGACAATATCAGTGCAGTCTATCTCTCTACCAATCCAGTGCAGCATCAGCGCACCAAACACATCGAGATTGACCTGCACTTTGTCCGGGACCGTGTGGCTGCCGGCGCAGTGCGTGTTCTTCATGTGCCTACCGCGTCACAGTACGCCGATATCTTCACCAAAGGACTGCCATCTTCGCTATTCACAGAGTTCAGGTCCAGTCTGAACGTCCGCTCTGCTCCCGCTCCGACTGCGGGGGCGTGTTAGCGTATATTTGGTTGATTGGTGTTGACAGGCACACGCGCAACTCTCAGGAGCAAGGATCAGGGAAACGGCCTCCCGTAATCACAGGAGCCCGGATTAGTTTACGGCAACAAACCATGACTGTTTCTATATTTTAGCCTGCATGCATGCCTGCATGCATGTCGCCCCTTGTTTGTTGCTCTCCCGTGTAATCTATATATGTACCGATTCTTGTCAATGGAAATTAATCTCTTTTAACGAGAGTATTCAATTCCTTTCATACTTTCAAGTATCTCAAGCATGACAAACCTGAACGTCCTCGACTTTCAGCACAACCAATTCAGTGACCAAATTCCTGTGCAAATCAGTAATCTTCAAGGCTAACTTCGATGAGCGTTGCAGACAACTTGTTGTCAGGTCCCATTCTGGACTCTTTCCGGTCATTTCCGGCTGCCAACTTCGCCGCACGCTAACCAAGGTCTCTGCGGTGCACCGTTACAGAACTGCAAGTAGAAACAGAGACGAAGATGGATCGGACTCCAGCACTGGTGCTGCTGTATGGTTCGTCTTTGGGTTCGTCGTGGCGTTCTACTTGCCCCAATGGTTCGTCTTTTGCGGGAAGCTTCAACCTTACATATTCCGCATATGATCCACATTTCCTGCATTTTGGTCTGTAAGAGAAGTCTTTTTTTTTGTCGAAAAGCTATCATTTTTCTTTCCCTCAGCAGTCAGCTTTCATTTCTATCTACAGTACTGAGATTTGCAGCATCTATTGTTCTGACGCCATTGCCTGTAACTTGAAGACGAAGCTTGCGACCAAGAGAAGGAAAAACGAAAGTAGGTCACGCTCAGTCTGTCCGTCAGTCTGCAACTCCCGGGGAAACCGCTCTTGTAATAATCTGATTTTTTTTTCATTTTGTGGCACTCTGAAAACCGTATTTTGCAAAATTAACTCCCTTCCGATCATATTTGCAAAAGTAGTCCGACATAATGCTCCTGCCGCGGGTACTAGACGTGGTAGGGACCTGCCCCTGGCCTCGGAAGCGGCGGGTCACTTGCCCCCCTACCGGACACGATAGGAGATCTAACCCCTGCGTCGGGGAGGGGGGAGATGACCTGCCCCATAGGGGCCGCGACAGGTGCTATGGCAATGTAGCAGAAAAAATTCATCACGTATATTTTTATAGGAATTTTTAAATACAATAAATGAGCTTAAAAAATTATAATTTTTTTGTGAAGCCTGCAGACATAGTGTAATTGCTTGTGTATTTTTTCATAATTTTATCTATTCTGATTTTTTCATAAAATTCCTACGAACAGTATATTTAAATGAATTTTTGAGAAATGTTTAGAATGGATAAAATTACGAAAAAATTACACAAATAAGTACACTATGTCCGTAGGCTCCACAAAAAATTACAATTTTTTGAGCTCATTTTCTATATTTAAAAATTCCTACTAAAAAAATACTTCAATGGATTTTTGTAGAAAATGTGTTGCAGTGTTGCTACAATGCCATCCGCGTGTTGTTCATCATTTTCTTGTTTTTCGTTTTTTTAGCTTTACGTCACATCGGCGTCGTGTCTCGTGGAGTCTCATCGCTGCCTCCATTTTCTCGCCTATTTAAGACAGGTGTGTGGCTATCGACGCTCATTCAAAACCAATTCGCAGAAGCGTTCGCCGATCGATCGTTCGCTCGCTTACGGTGTTCAGTAGTTTTGTTAATCCAATACTTATCGTTAAATACTTATTACTCCATCACATTATTTCGTGCGCATAATTGTTCGATTTGTACACTATTTTACATGCATACATGTTACTTTCTTTATCCATTTGGAAAATATTCCCAGGCGTAATTATCGCAACTTCAGTAACCCATGCCTAAGCCCAACCGCTACTTAGACTTGAAGAACTTGCATGCATCGCTGCACCAGCAGAGGGGGCATCTCCCCTATGGGTGGGTCTTACGGCGAATGCCCGGTTAGAACGTTGAGGTACGGGTTGGAGGTACAGGGGGCTTCGTTTCAGGGAGGTGGCCTCCTGGTACACACCCCTTATTCGTCCTGGGCTGCAGCACCCTTTGTGAGTCATGTGATCTCCTCCCATTGTTTCTCCATACTAGCGATGTAGTGTTGCAGTCGTAGTGCAGAAAAACCCATTGGAAAGGGGTAGTACTTGTAGCTAAGCCTACGCGGTGTACGCTTTACAAGTCCAATTCGGTTTGGGCAATTTCATGTCTGCGAGGCAACGACACGCCGAACGATTCATGGACCAATGTAGCATCACGTTGTTGCACAAAGCTATCTCGTTTGGTCTTATCAATACATAAAGTAGCCCCGTTGGGTCACGTCGCGGCACAAAGCTGCCCCATCGGATCTGCACGCGCGCGCAAAATCTACCCCTCTAGGTTTACTGTAACCTCAACTACATATAGTCACTCGTACTGACCATTATCTGTCTTACATTAAGGATGTGAAAAGACCATTTTGCCCTCACGAAATGCTTGCTTGATGGCGCTAAAGATGTGGCTGTTTGGCGACAAAGGAGTGGAGAGTTCAGACTACGGGCCTGTTCTTTTTGGCTGCGGCTTGTGGCTTTTGGTCATGACTTGTGACTTTTGGGTGATTGTACGAGAGATTACAGAGTAAGTAAATTCACGTGCGGTTTTGCTGATATAAATGAAGTCAGTAAAGTATGTACTACAATTAACTAGTAGACCCTATCTTGAAAAAAATACTCTATTTAGAAGCTAGTTACTGTAGAAAAGCCGAAAAGCAGCTTTTAGAAGCTGAAAAGAACAGGGCCTACAAAAGGAAGCCATTCCTCAGGCACTTCCCCTGCATTGTTCTCCTTCCCCTCCTCAAGCATTTCTCCCTGTTCTATCTACCTTGATCTTGCTTCTCCCTACCCCAGACATCGAGATGAGCCAAGTGAGCACCTCTTCATTGGCACCCCTAGTGTTTTGCCCGAAAGATAACATGCTTGTGAAATTTAAAACCTCCTGGACAGTTGCGAATCATAGACGCCACTATTATATGTGCCCCTTTCACTCGTTGAGTCAGTTTAGCTTGGGTTGCTTCCATTCATTCTGCAGATGTTATAAAACTTTTTTTTTGTTTATTGAATTGTAGGATGGCCCAAGCGGTTGCCGATTCTGGGTATAAGAAGATGAAATGAGCATTATGCATGTCGTTGTTCTAGAGGAGAAAGTTGTGATGGGGGTAGCAAAATGGTGGAGATGAGGCATCGTTTTCATAGACTGGAGAGCAAAATGAACTTAATGTTGTGTGTTGTTTTCTTTCTTGTGTTGGTTGTGATCTTGAAGATGTAGTGTTGTGAGTATTGTTGTGATTCTCATTGTTACCTGCAGTGCTTTGTACAATCTAAGTTTGTGTATTACATACCCATGCCTATACCGAGTAGACGGTTGCATGTTGTTATTAGCGTTTCAATGTCTTTGCTAAAAGACATTAGTGTTTGTTTGTATCGTGAAGATAAATGTGGATGACTGGATCCTACACGGCTAAAGTGCAATTTGGTTTATGCATTTTTGCGTCCGTGAGGTAGTGGACCTAAGGAGGTATCTTGTGGTAGTGTTGGGTCACATCATTTCATGCGCGTGGGTGTTATTTCATGTGTGTGGCTAGGGAAGCGGGAATCCCGCTTAATGCGGTTGGGGGCATACCGAATCTTCATGCGTGTGTGGGGCCACTCGCTTCGTGTGGTCAGGGAACGTGGGAAGTCTTGCGACGTGTTGTGCGCATGTCGTACTAAACTTACCGTATTCCAAGTCACATTAAATCATAAATCCCTACTACATTGTATTCTTACACGTGAATCACAACAATAGTCACAAATAATGATGACAAATAATGACGATCACTGCATTACAAGTCATATGAAATCATAAAATCATATGACAAATTATAGGCATGAATATCAACGTATGATGAAGAATACAGAGCTCAAAACACACAAAGCATTGTGCAATACATTACATTGTGGATGTGAACAAATTTAAGGCACTAGAACTCAACGCACGAAAACAAACAAGCAACATCCATCACTACAGGGGAATGATATCTTTATTGCTACGGTGTGTTGCTTGAGCTAGGCTTGTTTAGGTAGTTTCTGAGGGAGTGCCCAACCATCTTGTAGAGCCTACATCTTGGTCTCCTAACCCGTTGCCTACGCTGCCTTTTCATCCATATCGTTACAGATGCGGCAGGATTGTCGTCTTCCACGACCGGCATGCTTGAGTGCGTCGTTCGGTACCCACTTCACCTGCCCTGGCCAACGGTCATTGAAGTACACATCCAGCTCGTATGAGTCCAACTCCGCACTTCAAGTGCCATACACACAATTTATTGTAAAGCAAAAAAATAACAATTTTTCAGTACGGGAAAAAATTACCTACGCATAAGCAAGGCCCTGCACGTAACTACTATGACTAACTAGTAATTAGCGACACTAACATTCTAATCACATAGCCAACAAGTACTATCCCTTGCACGATGGATTTTTCTGCAGCATGACTACGACACTACATTAAAACATATTTTTAGTAGGAATTTATAAATATAACAAATGAGTTAAAAAAATTATAATTTTTTTGGAGCCTGTGGACACAATGTACTTATTTGTGTTATTTTTCATAATTTTATCCGTTCTGAATGTTTCTCAGAAATTCATTTAATTATATTGTTTGTAGGAGTTTTATGAAAAAAACAGAATGGATAAACTTATGAAAGAAATTACACAAGCAAGTACATTATGTCCGCAGGCTTCACAAAAAAAATTATAATTTTTTGTGCTCATTTGCTATATTTACAAATTTCTACAAAAAATATATTTTATGGATTTTTCCCTACTACAGTGTCATAGCGCCTCCCCCCTCCCACTGAGCAGGGGACAAGTCTCCTGCCGCGTCCGATGCCCACGTTAGAAGCACTGTAGCCTGTAGGGGGCTAATTTTGCAAAATACGGTTTTCAGCGGGTCACAAATACGAAAAATTCTAATAATCTAGTTGAAACAACAGAAAAAGAAAATGTTAGCTTGTGACGTACTACTGATGCACACATCCCTGAAATGAAGGACAAGCAAAGCAGCTGAAATAAACTGGCGGCAAGGAACCATTCTCCATATGCAATTGCTTCTGGTTCCGGGCACTGTTGTACTTGCAACGTCGATAATTGTTAGCGTGTGGTTGCAGTACTGTTGTTGTACCATGCACCATCCGGGCACCGATCACGCACGCGAAAACGAAGCTTCGCCGTGGCTTGAGCATGAGAAAGACATTTGAGCTGTCAGTGGACGGCTCAGATTAAGATGGACGCGCTTTGGTTTCCACCATTCCACGACTTGGTCGTGGATGAAGACGGCTCTCAATCTGCGATGAATTAACACTGGTCGGACTGAAAAACTGTAGTTTATGATTAAAAGTGCACTGTAGCAGTTGAAATTTTACTATAACTGAAGGTTACTTATTTGATGTAATTAAATTTAAAAAAATTAAAAATAAAAAATATGCTAGCTCATCACTGACAACGCAAACGAATACGAAAAAAAGAATCAATAAAAAAACTAAAAAAACTAAAAGATAAAAAACAAAATTTATAAATAGTAAAAAATAAATTAAAAATTAGAAATCGAAATCGAAATGAGCAGGGCTAAACGCCGATGAAAACAAAACGGGAGGAAACGCGCGAGCCTCCCAACTCGCGCCCGTATCTGGCGCGCATCGATGTGCCGACGTGGGGATCCTTCGTGGTGATAGCCGTCGCAGTCTTGCGATAAGAGCAAGTATAATAGGAGGTCATTAGCGGTCAGATCTTGAGTGGAGGAGAGAGAGAGGAGAGAGAGAGAGGGGGTCAGAAGTTTACAACCAATGGCACAAGAACCAAGAAACTTTGTGAGAGGAAGGGGTAGGTCATACAGCCTTCAGGTGGCTATAACTACTATATAAGTAAGCTGATAAGTGGGCTGTAAGTGTCCATACAGCCAGCTGAAGGCTGTATTATTAGCCTTGCTCTAAGCAACAGCAATGCAGATGGCGTCAAGTACAATTCTACTGCTGCTTTCGATGTCAGTATAGAATAAAAATCTTCAGCCATCTCGAAAAGGAACGCGCATTGCCAACGCAATAATCATGTTTTCGCGGGGAATTGAACTGTCTCTTAAATTTCTGCGTTCCAAACGCTGAAGTTTTTTTTATTGGAAATGTAGCTTTGGTTGGAGAACTAAATGGGATTTGTTAAAACTGAAAATGATAACATATGTACACTTAAATAGACAAAAGTTTGTACACGTCTTTTGTCACTTCTGTGCAGTGCATTACAATCATATTTTTTGCATGTGCACATTCTAACAGGTTTTACACATGAATCCTTGATGTTTTTCTTTTGAAATGCACAAGTACGAAACAAGAAATGGGTGCATATTATCGAAACATCATAAAATCTTTGTTAAGATGCGGAATACTTCAACAAAAACGGCTCAAAAATTACAAATCAAAATTTCGAATTTTGTTACACATCCAAGCTGGTAACAGCCATCTAGTCCTATAAGACAGATATATAGGACATGTTCTTTACAGTTTCTAAAAGCAGTTTTTACTTTTTGCTATATTATCTAATTTTTAAATGGAGTATTTTCTCAAGATGGGATCTACAAGTTAATTGTAGTACACATTAAAAACTTAACATCTGTATCAACTAAAATCGCAAGCGAGTATCTCTCTCCGCAATCTCTGTCACAAACAGCCAAAGCTCAAAAATTTCAGTCAAAAGTCATAAGCCGTAGTAAAAAAGAACATGCACATAGCTTTCCTACTGGCTGTCCTTTCCAGACTGCGACAGTTACCAGTTACCACACCCAACGGTATTTTAAAAAACGCGCCAAAAATCTTTACTTTACGGTCTTACCCGCGCTATAAAAATGCCCCGGGAAACGAGGCCTTCCACTCTTCTCTCCCCTCCTCCCGTCTTCTCCTCTCTCTGTCTCCTCTCTTCTTCTCTCCTCATTCCACCCTTTCCGAGCCCACCGCACAAGGTCTCGATCTCAGCGGGGCTCTCCGGCGCACCCTCTCGTGCCTCGGGGACCCCGATCCGCCGCCGAGATCCCGTTGCCGGATGACCTGATCGTACCTACATAAAGGGTGCAGCTAGCTCTGGTCGTCCACGTCCGCCGAGCCGAGTATTTGGAGATATGGAGACCGGCATGAGGGTGGTGCTTCACCGGCAGGTTTCGGCGGGGTCTTTGAAGCAGAGCGGGGAGCTCCGGCGGCAGTCGTCGCTGGAGTCCCCACGGACGGGGCGGGCCACGAGCCGGTTCTTGTTCGGGCGGCAGTCGTCTATGGACCCGAACCGGCGGCGCGGCCGGAGCCAGAGCCCGGTGGGGTTGGCGGAGGAGCTGACCGTGCCGGACAATCTGGACGCCACCATGCAGCTGCTCTTCCTGGCTTGCCACGGCGACGCGGCCGGCATCGAGGTGCTGCTGCAGGGCGGCGTCGACGTCAATAGCATCAACCTCGACGGCCGCACCGCGCTGCACATCGCCGCGTGCGAGGGCCACCCCGATGTCGTCCGGATGCTGCTCAGCTGGAAGGCCAACATCGATGCGCGCGACCGGTGGGGCAGCACGGTGAGCCCATTTAATGATCTCTCCCACTCTCAAATCGAGATCAAAATTTTCTTTCTGCATCAGATGACGATTTCTTTTCTTTCTCTGATCATAGGCTGTAGCAGACGCCAAGTGTTATGGCCACATGGAGATCTACAATCTTCTGAAAGCTCGTGGCGCAAAGATTCCGGTATCTTTCTACATGAACTGTCCCTTTCGTTTGTTTGGTCAGTCTTGACAAATTCTTGGTTCATCAGCTGATCTTAATTTGATCTTTTTTGCAGAGAAACAGGAGGACACCGATGACAGTATCGAACCCCGGGGAGATACCGGAGTACGAACTGAACCCCAGTGAGCTCCAATTCCGGAAAGGGGATGAGGTGCTCAAGGTGCAAATTTTCTTTCCCATTTTTGTTTCTGAAGCAATGGTTCAACAACGGATTTATGACGCTGGGGAGAAAATGACAGAAAAAAAGGCTAATCGTGTAATCATTAAACAGGACACATACCAAGTTGCAAAATGGAATGGCACCAAGGTTTCGGTAAAAATACTTGACAGAGAAAGCTATTCTGATCAAGAAGCCATGTAAGATGCAAATCTCAATGCTGAATTCCAAAGTGCCTATGAATTGATTTGTCAAAAAATTACCTCCTTTTCTTTGTTTCAGAAACTCTTTCAGGCATGAGCTGACGGTATTCGAGAAGGTCCGGCACCCTAATGTTGTTCAGTTCGTCGGAGCTGTCACTCAGAACATACCTATGATGATTGTTTCCGAACACCATCCAAATGTAATAATACCATTCTGTCTTTTCCCTGAGAAAAAGGTCACAGTTTTATCGTAAAAAATAAATATGAACACGCCATTGTCTGGCTTACAAAAGTATACCCTTGGATGGACTTAGTTATGTACTTACTCTTAAACACAGGGTGATTTATCAAACTGTATGCAGAGGAAAGGAAAGCTACATGGTCAGAAGGTGCTAAGATATGCCCTTGATATTGCCAGGTATATCTAGCTTCTGATTCTAATAGAAGCTGAAGAATTCAGACATATGTCATATTTTCTTTAGTCTTTGCAATGCCATTAAAGATAATGTTTTATGTCGAAATGTGCATCAATACTAACGATGTTTCCTGTTGCTGCCTTGAATGTTCAGGGGTATGACTTATCTCCATCAGTGCAAACCAGACCCCATCATCCACTGCGACCTAAAGCCAAAGTAAGATGAGGAAATGAAGCAATTAGTAGGCCTGATGTTTCCTTCTTGCGTTATTGGGATACAAATTGCATTCAAACGATATCTTTTACGGTTGTCCCGTACTTTACTATTTGAATCTTGGTAAGGTGCCAGAAATATCTTCCTGGATAATGGAGGCCAACTGAAAGTCGGGGGGTTCGGTCTGACGAGGCTGTTGAAGATCGCTCCTGACAAAGTGAAATTGGTGAATCATGAGTCCCTTGCTGACAGCTTTAGTAAGTCCACTTTCAGTAAAATCAAATGCGAAGAAACAACATGGGATTATGGTGTTCGTGTTCGTTTTTCCCAGCTAATATGCTTTACTGACAAACGTCTTACTCTTCTGTTTAGGTCACTACACTGCGCCTGAGCTGTACAGAAACGAAATATTCGATGCAAGCGTCGATGCCTTTGCATTCGGTTTCATCCTTTATGAGGTCAGTAAATCTCTGTTCAAGATACAATCACGATATATGCACAAAGCACAGAATATTGTCTGGTTTCAGAGTTGATAAAATCGTTCCTATGATCAATTTTGGGAAGACCCTCCATTCCTTTGACCATTTGTTCTTTATGGCGTAATCAGATGGTTGAAGGATCGCCCCCTGTCCATGTGAAAATATCAGAGGATTCGGGCCACATAATTCGGTACGACGGGATGCGGCCATCACTGAAGAACAAGCTCAAGGGTTATCCTTCAGACTTCAAAGCGTGAGTTCTGAAAAAGCACGGGCCCTTCATGACATGTCCTGTGCTATCATTGTCCTCACTTCAGTTCAGTAGTACGTGTGTTTTGCAAAATCTGCGCCAGCACAATGCATAGCAACCCTTCCTCCTTGGGTTTTTTGCAGGCTGATTGAAGAATGCTGGGACCCTCAGGCCATCGCGAGGCCGACATTTTCAGAAATAATCATCCGGCTCGACAAGATATACGCCCACTGCGCGAAGCAGGGAAGCTGGAAGGACACATTAAAGATTTGGTGTGTATCTCGGTGGTTTAAGCATTTCAGATTTAAGCCTTTCAGAATAAAAAGAAGAGTCCATACTGAACTGTGAACACTGAACAACATTCATCCAGGAAGGATCTTACGTTTAGCGACTGAAAGTTTCTCTGCATTGTCGTGCGTTTTACAGGAAATGACACGGGCTGCACGTACGCTTTCTTTTCTGTACATATCACAGAAAACGCGTCCCTTTTCTGAGGAAGCTTGAGTACCAAGCTGGAGGATCACACATGGCATGTTGAGTGCGTATTGTAAAAAGATCACGTCTTAAATTGAACGAAACAACACGTATACGTTCTCTTCTGCATTGTCAAACAGAGTCTGAAACAAACTGCGCATGCACTTGTTATTGGTCTATATTTGTTATCCGTCCACTGTCAAAGCTACATGGCTTCTAATCTGGCTTGTGTAGTTAATAATCGCTTATAACGATCCTAACAAAACAAGAACGAATCACGAATCATACAGGAAGGATTGTTGAAATTTTGACATGGGCCTACGGGCTCACATACAACGAGGCCTACAACACCGATCCAAGCAAGAGCTCCGCCCCACGGCTAGGGCTGTAAATAAGCCGAGCTTGAGCAGCTTGGTCTTTGAGACTCGAGCTGAGCTCGAGTTAGGGTCCGAATCTCGACCTAGGTTCAAGTTAGATCAATGACATATGGAGCCTACAAAGGCTTCTCCTCCACCGAGCTCCCAGCTGTGTTTCCATAGCCACCACCCCTGTAGTTTCCTCCCTCTCTATTCGATTTGGGAGAGAAGACCCTGTGGACCACACCTGTTATTTACCTAAACTTTACTAGTGTATCATCTTACGTAGTAAAACCATTCACTATCGCGCCACACAGGCAATACCATCATCTAAAGTCAGATCAGGGTGTTGTTTGAACTGGATTACAAAATTCAGTAGATCAAATGTCCGGTTTCATAATTCGAGATGTTGGATGGATTTTCGAGCAAAGTTTGAAATGTTATATGGACTTTTTCTTAAATTATTGTCATGAAAGATAATTATTAGTGTAAAAATAACATTGAAGGTTTAAAAATTCTCACTGCTATCCTTAGGATTGACACGATGTACCTTATTTAATCAAAGTATACACGTATCATGAGGCCTTGAGCCTCCGCAAATTTTATAATATGTGTAGTGGATACACACGCGTGCGTGATGTGTCACCTCCATGGACTCTCTCCAAAGAAAATCACATTGCTACACTCAATCAAAATATTTGGACATCAACGGGAAAAAGAACAAACCTATCCTATTGTAATGTTCTTCTATCCTGCTTCAAATCTATTTTCATTACTGCCAATACAAAAGATTACACAATATGTATTATGGGTTAACATTGTACTATCGTAAGATAAAACACGCACTCAACTTTAGAAGAAAAAGTAAGAAAGACTATCTAAGAGAGAGGTATAGTTTTCTGTTGGTCACCATCTAAGTTTTTTTCTTAAAAAAAAGTATAAGAGAGGGGTATAGTTTTTTTTAAAAAAAAATCTAAGAGAGATGTATGTAGAAGTTTCTAGTAAGGTCCGTGCTCTATAAACTAATGTGAACTAATGTGTGCATGTGCACGTTGGGAAAATGTCCTAGTGGAAGCGGCACCTCCCTTCCAACAAGGTTCAGGGCCGACCCTGGCCCAAGTCAACGAGGCCCAGTATAGTGGGCCGCCCCCAGGAGATCTGGCCCAGGGCTCCGTTTCTTCATTTACTCCCACTTGTAAAACCCGACTTCACCGGGCTCTGGCCATCACAGCAAAAACCTCTTGTTCGCTTCAGTTTGTCAATTCCACACCTCTGCCTCTCTCCAATCTGAGTGTCGTCGTCCACAACCTCCTCCTCTCTCCTCGAACGCCTCCAAAACCATGTGAGGTGTTCGGTACGAGAGATCACTTTATCCTGGAATGAGATCACTTTATCCTGGAATGGTTTAGTCCATCACAGGATTGTCCTGTCAAATTTGATGGGATGATTCAATTCCCAGCTTATACTAGTCTTGCTTGTGAAAATGAATTCCCATCTTATACTAGTCTTGCTTGTGAAAATGAGGCGGTGATGGGCCAATCTATTCTATTTTTGAACTAAACAAATAAGTTAGGAATGAATTCCTCCAACAGAACACCCCACTAAGAGCATGTTCTTTTCCTCCAAAGCTGGTGGTTTTTGGCTTTTGCTACAGCACTTAACTTTCAAACGGAGTATTTTCTCAAGACGGGGTCTACAAGTTAAACGATCTACACGTTAAAAGCCCAACATCTGTACTAGCCAAAATCGCAAGTGAGTATTTGTCTCTCCGTGAACAACCAAAAATAAAAAACTTTAGCCAAAAGCCGCACCCGCACCCGCACCCAAACAGGCCTAAAACCTCACATCCACCCTATTTTTTAAATAATCTATTTTATCCCGAATTACACTAATATACCAGTGCCTTTTATTTTACAGAAATAGCCATTGTCGCCGCACAGTTGGGCAACATGGCCCAATCGTTGGGTGACACGTGTCTAAGTCGTCCAACGATTAGGTGACTTACCCATGTTGCCCAACTATGCGGCGACTAGTGCCTCTAGTTGCCCAACCGTTAGGCGACATGGGCAAGCCTCCAACGGTGGATCGACTACTTGCTGCCAACTCGTCCTTTTCTATCTGATCAGACCCCCTTACGGGCTCTCTCATCATTTCTCTCGCAAGAAGAATGAGAGGAGTTTGAGAGAGGAGAAAAAAAGGGAGAGGAGAGGGAAGTGAAGAGGGGGAGAATGTTGCGATAGGAGGAGAAGTAGAGAAACTCGAAAGAGAGAAGGAGACATGGAGAAGTAGAGGAGCTCGGGAGAGAGAGTGAAGGAGAGGAGAGAAGCTTGGGAGAAGAAGAGGAGATGGACTCGTGATGTTAGAGAGGAAGATGAAGAAAACTCGTTGATAAGAAGTGGCACGAGCCATTGGAGAAGTGGTCATTGTTGTACGACACGGACGGTGCAAGGTATGGTATAATGACCACTAACCTTGAGGAGATGTGCAACTGGCTTCTTAGGGGCGTCTGTTCTTAGCCCCTCATCGGCATTGTTGAAGGCATTCTGCAAGGTACAATAAGATATTTCAGAAGAAGGCATGCAAATGCAGCACTTTATGCAGCCAACCCCATGCACCGTTGTAGGGCCCCAGATTTTACTATCCGGAATCCTCTGTGATTTATTGCACTATTCCCTGGATCAGTAGATAGTGCTCACAGTTACAGAAAATGGATATCAAATACATACCATGCGGAAGCTTAAATAAAATAGTAAACTTACTCATGGGCCGATTAGGCCGAAATCACTAAATTGCAGCAGCGGAAGAACGAAGCACACAGGTGGGACCTTCAGGACATGCCCACGGGTAGCCAACTGGAGGTTCACGACCTAGCCCTTAAGATCTTCATCTTCTTTGTCATCATGCCCCATAGTGTTGCTGAAGCGCAGTGATCTGATTCTTGTTTCTGGATTTGTTGTGAGAGCGAGTGTGAGCACACTAACCACCGTGCCCCGCGAGCCAATACACAGGATGCAAATAGCTGATATACATGGCCAACCAAAGGAGAGGCTCAGGTTGTTTTATTTGCCAGAAACTGCTCTTAGCTAAGTATAATGCATAAAAATTTCCTGGGACTTAGCAGTGTTGAACAAAATCATAATGCGTATGAGAATGCAATAACATTATTGATTCAGATTCCATCCACCGTTACATGGCATCTGCACCATATGCTTAATCCTTCAGCGTTATAGCCGCTTAACTTATCGCTGGGATGACACCCAGGGCAACTCGAATCAGGGCCTTGCACTGCCCTCCACTTTTCCATTCCCACCCACAGAGTTTTTGAAATAGAACTATATCTGGTTAAGTTCCCATGTCCGCCCATGACCGTGGGCACGGCTATTCGAATAGTTTTGACTCTGCAGGGTTTGTACACTTTCACCACAAGAGACAATCAACTCATTGCCCCACACGATTCCTTAGTCATGTGGTTGAGCGCACCGTCACGAAGGATCGCTCAAAGTATCTAGTTCCTTTTGTCATCTCACCTTATGGGCATCTCCCACTTGCGGTGGGTTCCATCTATGCACAGGATGTTCCCCACAGTCCCTAATGCAGCCGGGCTCCACTTCCCGCAACGTTAGTACAGCTGGGAAACTTCACCCTCCCCTTGGTGTCCCTTTAGGCCTCCCCTTGCCCTTGCTTATCCACTTCACTCCACTACCAGTGAGATGAGTCCAGGAGTTTCGATAAATTTACTTAGCCAAGTTGTATTTTACAGACTTGTGGTTGCACTGTTTTACGTGGGAGGTCATGACAAGATTCAGTCCTTAGTATTATCTGGGCGGTTCTACCACTAACCACTTTGTGCTTCCACTGCACCACTCACACACCCACGAACCATCCGCCCAGATATTCAAGCAAGTTGAGGTTTTTGGGAGCATAAAATAATCATATCCAACACATATACCAGTCATTATCACCATGACTGCCCAACCAAATTTTATCATGATTAAAAGTGATGTTTGGGGCATTTTGGTGCCCCTGAATATCTATGCAGTACTAAGCATGGCATATAATTACGGACTTATTTTCGAAAGGTTAATATCATAATTTTGCTAGGGCGACAAGGTTCGCATAATCAATATTCAAAAAGGGGTATAATATTAATCAAGGCAAACATTAGGCATATAACTAGAATCTTGAATTAAACATGTAGTTGCTTATAAAATAATAACATGCAATTTGATAATTTAAACAAAAGTAATTTGCAGAAAATGTAGGTTCAACATGATCAAAGTATTGACTCGCCTAGCGCGGTTTGCCGCAGACTTGAGCTCACACGATGCTTTCTCTTGAGCTTCTATTCTTTATCTTCTTTTTGCTCTAACCGCGCTTGATCCGTGGAATCTTCAGGACTCCAGTTTCTAATTACGCGACAAATGACTGAATCTAAATAAAAGCAATTTACTCAAAGGATCCAAATAAATCCAAATAAACTCAACTTAGTTTTATTATGAGTTAATGGGTGATTTGAGACAAGGTTGGTGGTAGAATACGATGACTCAGTCTTTTTATTAATAATCTCTTTTATTATTTTTGTATTTATCAAGGAAGTTTCATGAGTTAGGTTAGACATATGTATTGGTGTGCGAGTTTACCGAGCATTATTTTGTTGAATGCTATTGTTCAGGGCATATGCCATATGCGGGTATGCAAACTTTAGCTCACCAAATTAATACTAGAGCCCGGGTTCTCAGTATGTTATGGCGTGATATTTTATGTGCACTTAGTTGTCACTAGACATACCTTATTTTGAATTAGGATCCATTTGTTCGAGTCCTAACTTGCTATATTCGGTTATGTCCATTATTATTACCAAATCTACGTTAAACTTTAATTAATAGTACCCTTGGTATTTTGTCTTTACTTTAGTTATTATTAGGCTTAGCTTTATTTAGTTTATATGTATACTAAACCAATTACATCCGGGGGACTCTCCGCCCCCTCGCGATGCCACCTCATCCCCGCGCCGGCCACCATCACGTGGTGTGCCGAAAATCTCGATGCGGTGCGGTGAGCCATTTTACAAAAAAGTCCCTGTATTTTTCCAAAATTATGTACAGGTCCTTTGTTCTCGCGAAAAGGTCCCTGGAATTTTTTTTGGCCCCTCCACTTTGCAGGATGGCCCCCCGCGGTTTTGGAAATTGTGCACGGGTCCCTGTTTGTTTACGTACAGGTCCTCGGTTTTTTCGAAAAAATCCTTTGCCTTTTTCGAAAATACGTATTTGCCCCTGATTTTTTTTACAGGTCCTTTTTTTGCGATAAAGCCCTTTGCCTTCTCCCGAAAATACGTATTTGCCCCCGGTTTTTTTAAAAAACCCCTCACAAATTATCGTCTCTTTTATTTTGGTACGTACGGTGGCTGGCGCGGCGTGGCGCCGCGCCTATGAGGCTAGTTTATCCAACAAGGCTTGGTGTACGGATTCACGTTTTAATATAGCTATTAATTAAACCTACCCAGGGGATTTGTTTTAGCGACAGTATGTTAGGGTATATATGTTAATTATAATTTGGACATTTAACCAAAGCCACTTAATAGTCGAAGAAGGATTCTCATAATTGCTAGTACGTGAGGATAATGGCTTAGGGTTTAAATTTTGCAAAAGGGGTAATTCTAAATCATTTATTAGTTTGAATGGTCGATCCCACCATTTACCTAAGCATGTGATTATTTAACCAATTACCACTTTGTTCATTAATGTGTAGGTTAGTAAGACTCCTAGACTAATCAGATATTCACACCAATCTATATGTCAAGGGCGTTTTCTATTAGTAATGGAGTTTTTAAATGCCTCTTAATGGTCTACTATTTAGTACCTTAGTCAATTATTTGCATGGCAATCTTTAATTTAATTTGAGTATCATAGCCTAAGGATTAGTGGTTTAGGGTTTTTAAACTTGCAATGGTTAACGCTATATCATTTACTAATGTGCAATGGTCTATGGTTTGTGGTTTATTAAATTTTTATTTATTAGGACATCATGAGAACTTGATCCTACACATTATTCCTAATTAATATCTTATTATTACCTTAAGTTGGGAATTAAGATCTAATACAAAAGGTTAAAAGATTCCTAGCTACTAACATGCAACATCTAATCCATGATTAAATATTTATTAGGCTCCTTTATACCCTTAGTTATTACTAGGCATAGTTTTATTTTGGATTAGGGTCCACTTATACACGTCCTGACTTGTTACATATATTTATGTTCAACACTATTAAATCTAACGTTAAGACTTAATTAATGACTCTATTATTATTTTGCCTACACTTCAGTTATTATTATGTGCGGCTTTATATTTAATTTTTAATTCATTTACCTGGGCAAAGCTTGGTATATAGGGTCATATGTCAATGTTGCTATGTAATTAAACCTGCCTCGGGGATTTGTTTAATGACGGCATGATAATTGTTAAAGCATATATTTTTTTCTTTTTCATGCAAGGGTAATATCTACTTTTAAGCCTTGTTGTTATAGTTTTAATATAATACCCAATTTATTCCCTTAACTTTAACTTGGATATCTTTTAACTTACATTTAAATACTTACCCAAGTCACCTTTTATTAATGACTTTAATTAATAATTGATCTTTAAATAAATATTCAAGCCATATTTATGATAACCAACTCAATAGGAATTCTTAAATAATTTCATTTACATCCTATTCAATTTTTATTAGCCTCCATGTATTAATTTCAATTTTATTAGCCTCCATGTATTAATTTACAAACTTTCTTAATGGGAATAGAGTAAATAAAGACAAAAACTAAAATGTGCAGAGGGGGAACTCGATCCCAGGACCTGGTGAGTAGCGCACGGCTCGACTGGCCAACCGAGCACGCGCTCGCCTGTGAGTGAGAGGAGGCGGCTAACCAGATGAGGTGAGGATGGCTAGGGCAAAAACAGAGGAAGCCGCCGACGCATGATGCTTGGCTCGCCGCCGACGAGCGGTGGCCGGGTAGAAAGTGGTGACCCGCAAAATGGGTTGCGCACGGGACGGGGGAGCTAGAGGTGGTGGTAGAGATGGCAATGGGTACCCGAAACCCG
Source organism: Bonia amplexicaulis (assembly GCA_036346245.1). Lineage (NCBI taxonomy): Eukaryota > Viridiplantae > Streptophyta > Magnoliopsida > Poales > Poaceae > Bonia > Bonia amplexicaulis. The sequence goes on along the minus strand of CM070736.1, from coordinate 4,266,949 downwards.
ATACCCAGTGGGTTTTTACTCTATTAGGGCATGGGTCTGGGTCAATTTTCTAACCCATGAGTTTCTTAATGGACAAAAAGCCTAACCCATCGGGTCTGCGGGTTCGGGTACGTTCCTACAGTATCCAAACCCGTAAACCCATGGGTAATATAAACCCGATCCATAGGAGTTATAAACCCAGACTCCCAGCCTCCCAGGCAAACCAATCCAGCCCACCCATAGCCCATTAGTCAAGTACAAGGAGCAGTTGATGTCTCTCCTTTTGGTTTTAACTGAGTTGTGAACCGTGAACTTGTAATGATATGCTATGCCAATGAACTATGAACTGAGAATTGGTGGAGTGAACTAGTTATGTGCATTGTGGATTTGTCGTTACTTGTTTCATACATAGTAGCACATAAATTGAATTTATTGTTGACTTGCTAAGCATTGCACTGTCTGCAATCTGCACATTGTTGTCGAACGCACGGCGACCGTGGTACCGTTGCAGAGTGGGCATGGGTCTAGGCAAAACCCGGTGGCGGCGGCGGTTTTTGGCCGGCGGCGAGGAAGGTCGGCCGTGCGGCGAGCCGAGGACGCCAGAGTTCAATTACCTAAGGGGGGAGGGAGAAGGCCGCTTGGGGCGCACCATGACTCGGTCGGACCAACATGGGCATCACCGACGCGGCCGGGGTGGGGTGAGGCGGCGGTGGCCGGCTCACGGGCGGAGGAGGATGATGGGGAAGGGGGAAGGAAGAGGAGTGGCACGGGGAGCAATGGGAGACGGGGAAGCTTCTTATAGCCGCGGGGAGGAGGTTGTGGCCGAGGTATGCGTTGTCGACACGGGATGGCGGAGTTCGCGGAGGACCGGGCGGTGGCGGAAGAACCGCCGGTCCTTGCCCGGCGCGGGGCTCGGCGCGCGGAAAGGCTATGGCGACTGGCACACGGAGGGGACGTGATGGGCAGCGTCCTCTGGTGGAGGCGGCGCAGAGCAGAGAGCGACGCGGATGGCTCAGGGCGCGGAGCAGACCAAATTTTAACTCAAGTCTTGGTTCAATTATCTTTATACAAAATATACTAGTCTTCTATTTTGATTTTATTTAACTTGTGCTATAAATTGTATTTATAAATTTTTAAGTGTCCAAATCTAAAGTTCTTGTATGCTATTATTTCGAAAATAAGATTTTATATTTTAACTCAGGTTTCTCCCTCCTAATGTTGGATCATCTTTTCAGATTCGTATTTAAAATTTTAGTTTTCTATTATTTGCATATTTCCTTTTATGGCATCACTACTGTTTGTTTTATTTATCATGAATTCCTTCAATTATCAGAACCTCCACCAAAGTGTTAAGCAACATCGTAAAAAAATCCAAATTCAAACAGAATATATTGCAAAAATAATTCAAAAGCTTCATATTTTCAAATTTAAAATTTTGGGATGTTACAACCGTACTGCTCGAAGATCACAGCATACATGCAGGCCAAGACTGATGAGGGTTAGTCGCACACGATCTACGTGATGAGCAATACGGAGCATCATTTTGACATGCTCCTTTGGGACAAAGCCGGATTTGGGACCGCTCGCTCTCTTGTTACACATGATGTGTGAATTGGAGATCATGTGAACAAATCTAGCTGCACATACAATAAGCCAAAGCTTCTTCACAGGCCATGCTTATGGGATTATCAACATGGACCCATCGAACCTCATATCGAAATACTTCATGAAGGAGGGGGTGCTACAGGTGTGATGCGGCAAGCTAAGAGGCTTTAGGGTTATAGGCAGCTTTACTATGTCGGATATTGCATAGAGGACTTAGATTTTGGATCTTGAGCTATTAAAGGGTGGGAAGAGCCGTCGACAGAGTCATCACATTAGGAATGATATGGACAAAGGGAAAGCTGGATTGATGAGTAGACGTTGCGGCCATTGTGGCCAAGAATGCCACACTGTAACATATAGACAAAAATAGTTCAACATTGGTATAGAAAATTTAGTCAATGTAGTTTTAGAAAATTAGCAGCCATAGTAGCCTATAGTTGTGTATAATTTAGTGAACATAATTGTACAAAATTAGCATCGTTAGCAAATTAGCATGCGTACAAAATTGTAGTTGTAGAAAATTCAGTCAACATTACATACACATTAATCATCGTAGAAATTTTTAGGTATTACAAAATTCAGTCAATATTTTTGTAAGAATTTCATAATTAGCTTTGTAAAAAACAATAATATGTAATATTTATGATTAAATATGAATGAATGTAATATCATTAGTACGTTGAAAAAACATGTGTACCATTGTAACTTGTATAAAGGCATTAAATCAACATGCCATGTAAATTATCGAAACCATTAGAAATTAATTGCAGTAGAGGATAGCTAGAGTAGCGAGAAAAGAGTGGCGTTGGTGCGCGGTCTGCCGATTGAAAGTTAATGATACGAGGTTAGTGTAGTTGGTTACGACAGGCGATTTCATCGGTGAAATGTGAATTACAGTACATCAATACATTCGTAGTGTGCCATGCGATTTGACTTGTTGCAAAATTAAAAATATATGTAAGCAGACACCAGCAATGCCGATACCCACTATATTGAGAGCGTATTACGGTGTTGGAACCGTTCGTGAAGATCTAAATGGTGTGAATTTAAGCGATTTTGTGCAAACCACTCTGGTACACCTATACGACGAGAATGCTCGAATCATAGATATGATACTTGGTTTACCCATTACTTTTTGTTGGGCTTCGAGATGTGCACAATCACTATATTACACCCGGGGGTTCTCGGCTTTCCAGCGTGGCCACGTCATGTTTTTTGCCTTTTTTTGTGAAAAAGTCCCTGCGCTTTGCGAAATCGCGTAGAGGTCATTCGTTCTCGCAAACAGGTCCCTGCTTCTCGCAAACAGGTTCCTGCCAGTTTTTTTACGGAAAACACCCTCCAATTTACCGATAGCAACCCGCGGTTTCCAAAATTATGTATAGGTCCTTGTTTAGTTACGTACAGGTCCTTGCGGGTCCCTGTTTTTTTGCAAAAAACCCTTTGGTTCCTTCGAAATTACGCATCCATCCTCGATTTTTTCAAAAGAACCGTCTCACGAATTTTATCTTTTTTACTTCGATCCACACGATGACTAACACGATATGACGCCGCACTTACATAGCTAGTTATCGTCAGGACCCGGGGAATCAAAGCATAGTCGAGCCTGCCGTGCATATAATTTTGTGAAGACTGACGCACGGGCCCGTACGTTGTTAAATATATTTTTCCGTGCATGATATATTCAATATTAGACCTCCTTGGTTGAGTTCGTTACGTGGAACACAAAAGTTGAAATGAATCGCAAATCCGATTCTCCGTTTGAAAGATACGGTCTCTACAAGATTAGAGATCAACAAGTACAAAGCATACTTGGTACGTCAGGTCTCCAGAACGGCTGTTTCCTTGGCTGATTCGGAGGAAATCTGACTCCCGATCGAGTTTCCTCTCTCTCTATTTCGATTTGAAAGAGAAGATCATGTGAATCCTATCTATTATTTACCTAAATTTAATCTGACGTATCATTCTACGTGGTAAAACCACTCACTTATCGTAACATACAGGCAATACCACCATCTAAAGCCGATTAGGGTGTTGTTTGAACTGGATTGCAAAGTTCAGTGTGTCAAATATCCAGTTTTATAATTCGAGATGCTAGATGGATTTTCAAGTAAAATTCGAAATGTTATATGAACATTTTCTTAAATTATTGTCATGAAAGATAATTATTAGTGTAAAAATAACGCTGAAGGTTTAAAAATTCACATTGCTATCTTTAGGATTGTCATGATGTGCCTTATTTAATTAAAGTATACACGTATCATGAGGCTCTGAGCCTCCGATTGACACGCGTGCGTGATATGAGTGAGATGTGTGGTGTGTACTCCATGGACTCTCTCGAAAGAAAATCACATTGCTACACTCAATTAAAATATTTGGATATCTACGGGAAAAAGAACTAACCTATCCTGTTATAATGTTCTTCTATCCTGCTTCAAATCTATTTTCACTACTGCTAATACAAAAGATTACACAATATGTATTATGGGTTAACGTTGTACTATCGTAAGATAAAATACGCACTCAACTTCAGAAGAAAAAGTAAGAAAGACTAATCTAAGAGAGAGGTATAGTTTTCTGATGGTCACCATCTAAGTTTTTTTCTAAGACTCCATCTAAGACTCCACCCGCATCCGAAGCCGCCAACAGCGCAGCCCCGCCTCCGTGCGCGCTGCCGAACCCACCGGACGCGCCCGAAGTGCAAATCCGATTCTCCGTTTGAAAGATACGGCCTCTACAAGATTAGAGATCAACAAGTACAAAGCATACTTTAACTTGATCGGTACGTCAGGTCTCCAGAACAGAACGGCTGTATCCTTGGCTGATTCTGAGGAGGAAATCCGACTCCCGATCGAGTTCCCTTCCGACGTCGACTCCACACAAACACGCGCTCCAACACAGCGCACGACAAGAGGAGAGAAAAGCCTATCCCATCTCTCGCTCCCGTTAAAAAGAAAGCATCCGTCTCTCTTCGATCGTATCTCGCGCGCGGAGATCGATCGATCCGCCTGTGATTTCACCGGCCGGCACGCATGGATTACGTCTTGTTGGCAGATGCAGCCGCGGCCGACGACGCCGTACTCCGCAAGATGGAAGAGGGCGATCAAACTGAGGTGGCGATCGGATACCCACTCATCGAACCTCGTCAGCAGCGCCGGGCTCACCAGGAGGAGTACTGTAGCCCGGGCACCAAGTTTTTCGTAAGGGTAACTGAATAACTCAACTTTCTTTTGTGAAGAACTAACCCGACGAAAAGATTGTCATATCGTGGTATGTTTCTTTATTTGAGATAGCCTCAAAGGTACAAATGTTGAATTTTTATTGCTAATTTATGTTTTAAAAACACGGGATTATTATGTGAAATACAACTTTTTTTGGAAAATACGACAATATACTTTTTTAGGCACTCTGGAATTTGTAGGTACTTTTGTACAGTACAATGGGTTTGCTTTTCGCATGATATATGACTAGGCAATCAAGTTGATCAAAGTTTAACATATATCTTGTACATTTTTTTTCGAAAAATAGCAGAAGAGCTGCTGATTTCGTTGAAAGAGAGCTATCTCGTACATATTTTCACTTCAACTCAACCCCGATATATGTTCCACGCCTACACATAAAGCTTACATTCGTGTAGAGCTGACAAAAATTGTAACTTGCTGTTTTGTTCTCTGCAGGGTTTTGCGATCGCTATGTTCATGGCAGTGGCGATTTGGATCATCATGTTGAAGTGGATGAATCCCCACGAGAAGATGTTTTGGTTGATTGCAGATTTAGTTGTGCCGTCGATGATCTACGAGGCCACGCTGTATCCTCGGAGGATTAGGAGAGATTATCCGTGATCTCACATGGCTCTCCATGTTCCTTAATGGGAATATATACATTTTACATTTGCATAGAAAATATAAATTATTAAGTTCTCAAGTATGAAACGTGAACGACAATTTGGTCTCTTTATTTTTTTTTACACACTGAATCCTTCGGTACCTACCATGCCGCATCCACATTAAACTTGGTTTACACTACTCTTTAAAGAGGCTGGCGCGTGCCATCCATTGTTGCCGATATCTGGTTGATGTAAAGCGGTTTTAAAATGCGGCTTATGATGTGTATGTGGGCTTTTGTTTGAAATTGAAAATGTTGGATTTTAGTTGAAATTGTATTGTAGCGGCTATTAGGTTTTTCTAAATTATTCAATTAAAAGGAAATTAAAAATATCATTATATATTCACGAATAATACAAAAGAATAAAAGGAAAAAGAGAAGAAAGATCAAAAAAGCCAAAAAATCAAAAAGCCAAAATAAAGAAGCTAATGTGTTTTAAGTGGCTTCCAACAGCCAAAAATCGAAGTCGGTTAGAGCAAGACCTACGCTACTAATAAAAGAAAACATATTACCCTAACACATCGAGTTGTGCTTGTGCTTGGTCTATGCCATGCCTCTAGCTCCACCCTAGCCCTGTTTGTTACTCCGCTGCTATGTTCAGCATGTGTTGCACCCCGGGCTCCACCTCATGCCTAGCCAAGCTTTGCCACAGCCTGTGTCAGTGTCTTTGCTGTTGTGCTCGGTCTACGCTATGGTGGTGCTCTAAGTAGTTTATGACTTAAACTTATGACTGTAGCTTTTATTTGAAATTGTACTATATCGACTGTTAGCTTTTTCTGAGAGAAAAATGGAATAAGGGGAAGAAAGCAAAGGCAAAAAAGTAAAAAAAAAATCAAAATAAGCCGAAATTAGAAGTCGATGTGTTCCAAGTGGCTTCTAACTTAAATAAGCAGAAAGCAAAAAAAAAAACAGAAGCTCAAGCCGTTTGGAACAGGACCATGGGTCTATTCCTTTTGGCTTCGACTTATGGCTGCAGTTTATAGCTTTTAGGCTATTTGTGTGAGAGAGTACGGAGTAACAGAAACTCACGTGTAATTTTGATAGATATAAATTAAGTTGCTACAGTGTGTACTACAATCAACTTGTAGCCCTCTTCTTAAAAAGATATTCTTTTTCAAAGGTAGTTACTATAAAAAAACTAAAAAAAAAGTCATAGTTAGGGGTGAAAACAAGCCGAGCCGAGCCGGCTCGAGCCTGACTTGGCCGAGCTCGCATGGAGCTGTGGCTTGGCTTGTTAAGATATCGAGCCAGAAAGGAGGCTCAGCTTGATGCACGGCTCGAGCCGGCTCACGAGCAGAGCTGCCCAAACTACTCCACAAGCAGACTGAGCTTATCAGCTTCCAGGTTTTCTCAAAACAGAGTAAAATGCTGACACTCTATATCCGTATCATACTATGTATTGGACTTGGATCATAAATGGTTAACTACTAGTCTATGCATGAAAGACTCCCAGACTGAAATACTGACGCAATGTATCATACTATCATGATACGTTATCATGATCACAAACAACACAGGTTTTTCTAAGAAAACAGTATTCCTTGAATATTTCTTTTCACACCCAAACCACATGGCAAAAGACCTCTGGTAAAGGGGAAGGGCTGCCAGTGCCTCACGCTCTGCTCTCTCCTTTTTCACTGCAGCAAAGTCGATATCAAACAACCCAGCACAGATTTGAGCAAGATCCAAAAGGAAAATAGCTTCAGAGCATAAAACCAAATCATCAGCTTGAAGACCAGAATGGCCGAGAAAAGCAAGGAATGAGATTGATATTCATGCTGCCATGCACCCTTTGAAGGTCACGATCAAATAAGTCAAGGCTATACATCCACACAAGAAAACATCAAGATAGCATGGCTTCAAGAGGAACTTAATCAGTGGAGCTGTTTTACATGAACTTAATTGATTACCACTTGAAATTGAAGCTAACATGTACATTTCACCACACATGTTGCGGACGCGGTCGGTGTTCTCCGGGTGCTGGTTGAGCACATCGAGGAAGCCGGGGTCACGGCCTGAGTCGAACACGCTGGCGCACGTCGAGGGTGAGGCAGCGACGAGCGGGCGAGAAGATCTGCCGGCAGGTATCGAGCAGGGAGATGTGGGGTGGGGCGGCGGCGAGCGAAAAGAGCGGCGACGGCTAGAGGAAAGAACAATGGCAGCGGGCGCGTTGGGAGATCTGTTGGCATCGGGCGGGTGGGGAGATGTGGCGACGGTGGATCGGTGGCAAAGGGCGCATGCGGATGGGGAGAAAAGAGAAGGATCTAGAATCTGGCTTGTTCGGGGCCTTCACGCCTTCGATGTTGCGTTGTGCACCTCAGTCACTCACTGGCTCGATCAAGCTCATGAGCCACTCGCGAGAGGCTCAGGCTCAGCTTGTTACTGAGCCGAACTGAGACCTCGGCTTGGCTCGCTGGTTGGTGCTTCGAGCCCAAACCCGATCTTAGCCTAAATAGCTTGCAAATCTCGAGCTTTTTTGCCGGTCTTAGCCATAGCAAGTTCCAGTCCCACTGCTACACCCTATCTGGAGTGGAAGACGCGGTCGCGGTACGCTTTTGCAAAAATATATAGCAAGCTTGGTGGTCAATCTGCAAAAACAGTAGACTTTTCTTGGTTCATATCTATATCAAGCTTCTAGGAGAACACCGACCCGCACGAATGTCTCTTGCTCCCTTTAATGGACATACATATGAGAACTCTCTTGGGTGCAATGAAAACTCTATATACCAATAACTCTATCAATGAATGCTGGTCTCCCCCAATAAAATTGGCCGAATTTATTAGCATCTAATCATCCATGATCCTAAATTAACATTTCTTTACCCATATTGGGTCGTCGCATAACTGACTGAACCGAGCCCATCACTTGTTATTCTTCTCATTTTGCTGGTCTCACCGACCACTCCTCACAAGTCGAGGCCGCTATTCGCCGCGTGCTTGCTCCACCCGAACGAACGAGCTGCTCATCCTGCAATCGCCACCACCCTTGACTTTCCTTGTCCCTATTAGCCTGCCCCCAACCAAATCTCTCTGTGAGAGTGCGCCATCGAGCTGGCGTCTCCGTGCAACATGGCGCGTCTGCCTCTGCAGAAGATGGTTCGGTTCCTTTTAACTTACGCCTTATGATGGTTTTTAAACAAAATAAACGAAATGATTTTTTCGTCATTTTTTAAATCAACTTATCAGAATATGTATTTTAAAATAATTTATCAGTATTTGATCCATTTACACAAACGCTCAAACGAAGACTATCAGCCGCAACCGAAAAACCCTCCCAATACCTCCGGTGACAAGGAGGGTGTCCCCGCCCCCCTTCTCTACCCTGTGCTGCTACTGCTTAATTGCTCATGGTGATGAATTTATTACGAGCCTCTGAGCTCGAAAAGCCTCTGTTGCTTCACGCAAACGATGAAAAAGCTACGAACTATGAATTTATTACGAGCCTACAGGCTCTGAAAAGTCTACATAGGAACATTTATTGCTGAACTGGAATCCTGAAAAAGCTAAAAGATTCGTACGACATCCTCTCCATGGACTATGCCCACTGCACCAGCTAACATGCCTACATAAAGGCCTCCTATGTCTTCCATACCACATCTCCTCCTCAAGCCATCACAATACTACTACACAAAAATGTCTTCCTGGAGTTCCGACCCATTTGGAGTGCCGGAGTGGCATGAGCGCCCGAAGTGCCATTGCGGCTTTAGGACGATGTTGGGAGTCTGCACGGATCGAGTACAACGAGCCAAATACGGCCGTAGGTTCTTCAAGTGTACAGACCTGGATGACGACTTCGTGGTAACGACGACAACTAAATCATTTGTTTCTCGTTATCGTTTTTCAACTTGATCCATGACATCTACCACGCCACACATAGGCTTGCACGTTCGTTGAATGGGTTGATCGGGTGTCGCCGGCATGGCCAAATAACCGGGCGGTGGAGGTGGAAAACAAGGGACAATACTTTGTCAAGATGACTCAGGCTCGCGAGGTGGCACGCCAGATGCGCCTTGAGCAAGAGCGCCGCGTGATAGTGGCAGCTCTCAAGACCAAGAGTGACAGGAAGAATGATGCAGCGGAGCCATCCTCAGGGCCCAATAGAAAGGGAAAACAACTACGCTACACCCAGTAGACAAAATGTAATAGACCCACGCTATCTACGGTCTATGCAATCCTATTATTATGCAATCAGTATTGTGTTTGCCTAGTCAGATCGATCGCACTTGAGACTATCGGTATGACGGCATTGCGTATCGGTGCTTCACTAAACTAGAATTTAATAGAGTGCATAATGTTGCCCACCCATGCTTGCTCCAAAGAATGTCTGCATAATTGATTAGTTTGCATATAGAAAAGAACAGGGAAATCATGTCTACTCAGTTCAAAATTGTAAATCATTACATGCAAAGTTCACATTTCCAAGCACACAAATGTCTGCAAAAGAACAACAAGACATTAAAATATATCCTCAACTTCGCAGATTATACCATGTGATTTGAGGTGGCAACATAATTACTTATGGGCAATATAATGGAAAAATCTAAGGCACATAGGTTCTTACCTTACCCCATTTTAGCTCTTCTGAATTCCATAAATAAGCAGCATCAATATCCCCTTCTCTAACAATTAGTGTTTGACCATCTGAAAAAAGTTACAAACATTACTACCTTACTATCACCCAAAATTTTCAGATTGAACACGACATCATCACAAAATGTAGCAGGAAACAAAAATTGTGTTTCACACAGTTCATCAATTTTCTGAATCTTTCCAAAAGCTACGGATTATTTTGAAGGCGCCCAGCTGCGCCACCGGTGAAGGCGGTAGCGGCTGAGTTCTTGTGACTCGGCGCCACGACCCACGGCGCGAGGTTACGCCACGTCGGCCGCCAAGAAGCCACCTGTTGGCGCGGGCTCGGCAACTCGGCGCCGTGGGTCACGGCGCCGAGATGTTCTACCTCGGCGCCGTGGGTCACGGCGCCGACCCCTTGGGTCCAAAAACGGAATTAAAACTACCAGGAGTCTAAATGTGAATATTTTTCAAAAAAGGGCTCAAATAGAAAAAATTCGGGTCTACAGTAGAGTTGAGGATAAACAGATGGGTGGTATGAAGGAGAAGAAGAAGGCATCCGACTTGTAAAACTTTTCAGGGCATTTTGATTCGTAGGATTCCAAAAACACACTAATAGAAAAACATAGAAATGTGATAGTAATGTATACGCGAAATAGAGGATTAAAAAGCACAAGATTTTTATAGGATTAGATGTTTACAACGCAGGAAGAGGAAGAACATAGGAATTTTAAGGTAAATAGTAATCTCATATGCTTGGCATGTTTTGCCTCGATCCTATGCGTAGGAACCGGAAAAAAAAAAGAAGAGCTCTTGGTGGGTGTTAATTTTTCTACGTATTTTCTATGAAACCGTAGGCAAAGGGAAATTTTTCCCCTCTACTTCGTTCCTACGAATCAAACGGCGCTACAGTAACTGAATCCACTGGAACTCGAATGCTTGTTTTCGAAATCAGAGAGGCCCTGAACATACGTCTATGCCCTATCTATCTTCCTCAAGTCTCATTCTCTATTTTCCTAGTCTCTTGCTTCCAATCCTTTCCCGTTTGCTATCCCTGCCCCTCTGATTCTTACTCGGTAGGTACGCAACATTTTGCAGTTTCATAAAAAGTACAAATTATTCACTTCTCAAGTATCAAAGGTGAACGATAAATTGGTCTCTCTATATATTTCTTCTGTACCTACCATGCCATCCGAAAGCCGGTGCGCTAGAGAAAGCTACGTCCACGTTAAACTCGATTTAACTCAATCGTAACCTTTTCATTAGCCCTTAATTTGTCAGTCACCAGGTTGGACCGCTTAAACACACGTTTTTATGTCACTACTTTTTAAAGAGGGAGGCCGGCCATCCATGGTTGCCAAGCTCTGGTTAACAGACGTGTTCTTTTAACCTATGATTTATTAATATAATAAATAATAATTGTTGAAAGAAGTTAAAGCTAAAAGTTAAGTGAAGAACCCAAAAAATCGAGCAAATGTAGCCACAGAAGTGGTTAAAATAGTTAGATATTTTATGTTGTGTAACTAGTTAAATGCACATACTTTACTACTGTTGATAAAAATACGCGATTACCCTAGCGTGCTGAATCCTTTTCGCGCCTTCCTCGAGCACTGTTGTTGCAGCTCCACTCCAAACGGCTTCAACCTTAGCTTTTTTTGTTTTTGGTTTATTTAAGTCAGAAGTTACTTAGAATGTGTCGTTTTTAATTTTAGCTTATTTTAGTTTTTTTCTTTTTTGGCTTTTTTTTCTTTATTCCTTTATATTGTCCATGATGATATAGCTGTTTTTTCTTTTGTTTTTTAATTTTTTAATTGAATGATTCAGAAAAAACTAACAATCGTTATAATATAATTTTAGCCAAAAATCAATAACTATAAACTAGAAGCTTAAACTCTTTGAAGCGGGCCTAAGCGCGCGTCAAGTGATAATCCAAACATCCACCGTCCAACGGATCAAGTTCACCATCTGCTGTGTTTCACTAGGTTGTTTCGGAGGGAATAAAAGGGTTTTTAGAAAAGGGTGTAAAAGGCAAGGATTTTTTTTTTCTACCGTTCGTAGTTGCAGTGGTAAACTGGTAATCAGACGTCCACCAGCACGAGGCCCGTGCACGGCGATGGGCATCTCCCTGCCTCGCGCAGGCAAGTGAAGTACAGCGAACACGTCAGTCCGGTCACGTGGTGGCCTCTTATTGGCTCTCATCGGCGCTTTTCAGAAGAGTTAAAGCCAGTTTTAATACTGTTGTGCACTACATTTATAAGACTAGCCATATACATATTATATTTATAAAAATGATACTTTTACCGTTCGGTGGGTGGACGGCAGCGAGGCCACCGTCGACAGGTGCCTGTTGCCCCCTGCCAGCAGACGGCAGATAGCCTACCGCCCGGTGAGGGACGGCAAGCAAGCCTGCCATCTGGTGAAGGATGTAGGTGATTAAGCTGGCTAATTAGTCGGCTTAATTATCTACCCTAATTTTTTTAGTTTAATATTTTTTGAATTTTTATATATATCAAATGAGCTCAAAAAATTACAAAAATTTATGTACAGCCTCCTAACACAACGTACCTCGCAGTGTAATTTTTAGATAATTTTATCCATTGCGAATGTTGCTTAAAAATTCATATAATTTCGAATATAGCAAACGAGCTTGAACAGTAACGAAATTTTATGTGAAACCTTCCAACACATTCATAGTTATTGTGTAATTTTTTTTTGAATTTTATGTGCTCCAAATTTGCCACGTTTATTGAGGTTAATTTAATCATGAATAAATGTGGCAAATTCAGATCACATAAAATTCTCAAAAATTTACATAATAACTATGATTTTGTCAGTAGGTTTCACATAAAATTTTGTAATTTTTGGATCTTGTTCGGTATATATATAAACTTATACAAATATCAAAAATTTATAAATTTTTTAGCAATATTCACAATTAATAAAATTACCTAAAAACTATGCTGTAACTGCTAAGGCCATGTTCAATTCAGCTACGACTATTGTTTTTTTTTACTAAAAATGCATTGTAATGGTTGAAATAAACCACGATTAAAAGTGGAGGTGCTCAATACAACTTTTTGGTCGAGATGATCCGGAAAAGAGAAAAAAAGTAGATATTGAAAAGGATTAAATGGACATGGAAGAACTAAAGGAAGATATTGAAAGAAAAAGAAAAAAGAAAAGCGAAATCAAATTCGTTGGACGAGGGTAGGGGCAGAGATTGGTGGGTGGAGGTAGGAAGCGGAGGCTATGGAGACGAGCGGAGATGGAGGCGTAGTTGACAAGGACAGCCAACAGCTTCCCAGTAGCAGCGGCACAAACCGAGACGTTCCAATCCATGTCCGGCTTCACAAAGCCGAAGGCTAAAAGCGGACGTGGGTTGGAACAGTGCCTTAAACATGCTTTCGGGACGCCAAGCTGAAGGGTTTTGGCTTTCAGATATTGTTTTTTGGTTAAAATTATACTATAACAGCTGTTAACTTTTTTTATATCATTCAACTAAAAAAATAAAAAATAGAAAAACACCGATATATCTCCACATCATGCAAAAGGACAAGAGAAAAAACGAAAATGACAACAAAATCCAAAATTAAGAAATTAACATATTCAATTTAGCTTCTTACTTCTAAAATTACAAGCTAAAAGTTGAAGCCGGGCCTAACAAGCCGTGACCCACCGTGGCGACGTTGCCTTCGACAAGTCGTCGCCGGCCGGCCGGCCGGCCTCCGCCCGTTCGTTGGTTCGGTGGGAGGCTGCTCTGCTCCATTAGTCCACACTCCCACTAATCCCTGTGGCCTATACCAAATCTTCCTCAAATCACCAGAATGCCACCCACCATTTGAAGGCTGACTCTAAATTTGTAATGACTTTAAACAGGTCAGAATGGCATTATTGTGAATAAGCCTCACGTCCACGGGCCATCCGAGCCTCGCGCGCACTACGGACAAATATTTCCCTACGCCGAAAATCTAGCTCAGCACGCTGCAGCAGGGGAGCTCGGCGCCACCCCTTCTTCTCCGGCGAGCCACCGTCGATGGGTCGTCGCAGTCGCGGCCACCACCAGCTGCTACACGGTCTCCTCGCCCTCCCATCGCTGCTCCTCCTCGCCTCCGGGGAGGTCATCTTCGAGGAGCGCTTCGAAGGTAGCGTGTACGGCCCTTCCCTGTTGTAGCTAGCTCTGCTATTTCCGTTCTGCTGCTATTGGTGGGGAGCGCCCTACTGGATTCGCTGCTCCCAGTTTCCATTTTGGGATGGGTGATGGATGGGCGCGTGGTATTTTGCTATGTCGCCCCCTGGATCTACCAATTTCGTCAGGGTAGGCTCGTATCATGTCCTTGGCAATTTCCGCTTCCCCTGTTAATTATCTTAGGATATGGATCTGGGGGATCACAAAAGAGGTTGAAGGGGCTAATCTAGTAGTTTGCTTTAAGCACTCTAATGTTTTGTGCAGTAGTGTTTAGCTAATGTTTTGTTCATGGATAGCCGCAGTGTGATGGAGTGGGAAGAACACCGATGGCATGGGGCTGGTTTTTACTATTAAATTTCCTATTATTTTAATCAACAGTGTTTTGTTGCGTTGTTGTATAATTGTATGCTTCAAATGTTTTTAGATGGTTGGGAGACTCGTTAGGTGAAATCTGATTGGAAAAGGAGCGAAGGGAAAGCTAGAATTTAGTGGGGACACTCCATACAGGTAAATTCTTGCCTACTTTTGCCCTATGGAATTTCCCATTCCTACAAAGATCCATTGATGTCTGTGTTAGACGTGTGTTTAGGATGTTGATGTAGTTGATGAGTGCTGCTCTATCACACGTAGTTAATTATATTTCAGAAGTACATCTAGAGATCATGGCTTGTGAATTGATGATCCAATGGTAAATGCAAACATGTACTGAATATAAATAGCTTATTTGTTCAATTTTACCAGTCTGCTGCTGAGTGATGCCTGCTAACTTTCTTAATGTTCTCTTACGCAGCTTGATGTTTGGACCAGATATATGTGGGACTCAAAACAAAGAAGCTCCATCTTATACTTTCTTACCAAGGGCAGAACTACCCTATAAAGAAAGACCTACAATGTGAAACAGACAAGTTGACGCATGTTTACACGTTCATCCTTAGGCCTGACGCATCTTATAGTGTACTTGTTGATAACCGCGAAAGAGAATTCGGGAGCATGTATACTGACTGGGACATCCTCCCTCCTCGTAAAATTAAGGACATTCATGCCAAAAAGGTTGGAGCTTGCTATTTTCATAATCAAGCTGTATTATAACAGGAAATTACCATGTGAGAATCATCTAACATTTATGCCTTTTTGCAGCCTAAGGATTGGGACGACAGAGAATATATTGAGGATCATGATGAAGTAAAGCCAGAGGTTTGTATTGCCATACCTCCTTTTGTGACCTGATTCGTTTTCTTGTGTGGCACTGTTTTTAACTTTTCATCCACCTTGGCCAGGGCTATGATTCTATTCCGAAAGAGATTCCTGATCCAAATGACAAAAAGGTATGCAGGTTCTAACATTAATCAAACTTAACAAATCAATCTTTTTAACTTATTACATTCACATTCCATACTGTAAATTGTTTTATTTATTTGATCATGCATCATTCAGTGCTAACTTATGTTGTGTATTATCATGAAGACCGACCGATTTAACTACATATCTAGCTCTACTTATTTGAGCTTGTTGCAATATTGTGTTCTTTAGAAACATTAGTCACCTCACATAAGATTCTGACATCAATGCATATCCTAGCATACCTAAAGAAACATTCTTGCAATGAATCTCCCTCTATATAAATAAACACAACACATGGTGATAAATGTGCGTACTTTGTTGTAAATCAGCCTGACACATGGGACAACGATGATGACGGCATATGGAAGCCTAGAATGATACCAAATCCAGCATACAAGGGACCATGGAAGCGCAAGGTTTGTTTTCTTGTTTCGCCATTAGTCCTTGACTACTTCATGGCGCTTTATTTCTTTGGTAGAGTTCACATTCCCACATTCTTCTGCCTACAGAAAATTAAGAATCCTAACTACTAGGGTAAATGGAAGATCCCGTGGATTGATAATCCAGGTAAGGAAAAAAATGACACTAATTTTATATGCTAACAAGCACAACTTAGTTTGATATCGCACTCAACACCTGATTTTGTTATGTGGGCCTTTTTGTGAAAGTTTTGAAAGTCAGCCTTAAGCTATGAATTGTTCCACTTTTGCAGAGTTTGAGGATGATCCAGATCTATATGTACTGAAACCTTTGAAGTATATTGGAATTGAAGTTTGGTAGGCAGGTACCATATATAGTGGTCTTTCGAGATGCTTGATTCATCATAGTCTCTGTTCTGAATGATGTAAATGCGATGTATACTTAAGCTCACTCATATGCAGGTTAAAGCTGGTTCAGTTTTTGACAACATTCTCATTTGTGATGACCCCGAATATGCAAGAAAGGTTGCAGAGGAAACGTGGGGTGCAAATAAGGAGGTAACAGCACATGTTTGCCGATTTGACCCACGCTGCTGATCTCCTGACAGCACAATCTTATTTTCCCCTATATTGCAGGCTGAAAAGGAGGCTTTTGAAGAAGCTGAAAAGGAGAGGAAAGCTAGAGAAGATAAGGTTAGAATATTTAGATTGATATTTTTACTTTTATGTTGATCATTATTTGATGTCTCTGAAGCAGAAGAATAACTGGCGATATGGAGGAAGCTAACAATGACTCATCGTGTACAGGAAGGACAACAGGCAAGGGAGGAAGGAGAGCGACGGAGGAGAGAGAGGGGTGATCGGCACCGTGGCAGGGACCACTACAAGGACAGATACAAAAGAGTATTTTTCTTCTTACTGTCATATAGCTCACATACCTTTCGCTTTCTTCATGAGGCCACCCTTGAGCTCTTTGAAGTTAGAAGGACCGAGTACTGACTACTGAGTATCAAACACGAAGGGAAAGCTCTTGGAAGCCCTATTCTTTTATTCTCGCAAGCTTAGCCTGTGGTTCCTTAGTTTCTTCCAATTATTACTACTGGCCTCAATGACTCATGCAACATATTATAGAAACCAAGATGACATTAGTACTTTGGTAGGCAAGTGTAAGTGTTCTTCTTGGAATGTTGTGGTTGTTGTGACTTGTGGTGTAGTGCCATAGGTGTATCATCACCTTATATGTATGATGCAGTGTAAGACACCATATACGAATGAATATTGATATACGAACATCTCCTTGCTCTTTTTCTATATTTCAGCGTTACAGGGATCACTGGGATGACTACCATTTAAGTGTGAAGCACCTTCATTTATTACTGAGAACTGCTGGATAGTCTTACATAATATGTTGGTTTCATGTTCAGGATGAGCTTTGAAGTCCCCCCAAATCTTGCATTCTTCGAGAAGCTGAAATATGCCAAGGACATTGCGATATAATTGTTACCAATGATTGATCCGCCAGGCCAGAACAACCTTAAGTGTTAACAACCTGAAGTGTTTCTTGTCATGTGTGGGGAAAAATGATTGAATACCCAGATTGGAATGAAACGAACAAGCCTGAAGACTATTCCTGGCTGACAGCAGGGCAGCCAATTCGACCCATCAGCAAAAACTCGGCCTTGGCCCTGAAATAGTGAAATGTGACATCGTAATGTTGTGCGTGTGGTGTACCTTCTGTAAACTCTAAACATTATCTTTGCCAATACGAATACTGTATTGTTGACTATACAAGGGTTCAACATTTTACTTCATAGTACAAATACTGTTGCTGAAGAGTTCTTATTTGATGTTCATACATATTTCTATTTTCAAAAGAATGCCAGAGACTTCTTCAAGCATCAATTCATCATACACAAAATTGATGATTGGTCTGGACCTATACGTTTGTGTATGATGAATTGATGATTGAAGAAGCATGTGGCATACTTTTGAAAAGAAATCCTGTACCCAGAAGAAGCATATATTAGCTTTTCTTTCGTGCATCAAAGCAAGGATTCTGTTGCATTACAAGTTTGCAGGTACCCATAAATATGACTATGCTTTCTGTTGTAAAACCTGTTTATGATTAGAAGTTCGTTGGCTAACTAATTTGTAAATCAGAATAGCAACATAATTTTTTAAACACAGTGAGACAAGGGTGTAAGTATAACACGTCAATGGCTGGAAAAACAATACCGCTTTATTAAAAAAAATCACTATTGGTTCTCCATGACAATTAGAACGACCACATCAGTTCTTCATGCAAGCTGCGTCATCAATAAACATCCTGTCTTCTTGTTTGAATCTACATATTACCATAGAACACTGAAAAGCACAGCACTGAACAAATCCAATTGAAAAAAATCTTTACATGGCATCTCATGCTATCCTTGACAAAGAAATTCCCTTCCATTTGAAATGAACATGCATATCGAAGTCCAGATAAAAGAATTCCTTTGCACCTGAGATAACCAAAAGAAATCCGTAACACCAGATTTTCAAAACTGAAAGTACAGCATTGTGCCAACCTGATACAATTTTCAGAACTGAAACAAGATCCATGGAACATTTCAGCGACTGACTCTTCCACTCTGCAAGTCATACAAGGTCTGCTACTCTTCCGGACAGAACATCCATCTGCAGAGTTCTACCATTTCTGGAGGCAACCATACCAACAGAAGGCAGCGAGGGATCGGTAACTGGTTCAATCTCAATAAATCTCAATTCCATAGACCCTGTATGCTTCAAGCTCAAGACAAACACAAGCACAATCCACCCAAGCATGGTGATCACCCAGTAGTTATTCATCCCGTGAATCAAACCCCAGGCAATTAAGTAGCCAACGATGATCCCTGACAAGTGGCCAATGAAACTCGCCTGTGGAACCATGATAGCTGTGAATATCAGTGACTCAAATGGCGCAAAACTGATAGGCAGTGAAAGAAACCCGAAAAGATTCAGCTTCGACGATGGTTGCTTTGCAGCCAGAATTGTCATCCACCCAAACACGACGCATGAGTACCCGACAGCGGTCACCCTCCTGAAGTACTCCACCTTGAACTTCTGGATCATCATATGGTAGATCCCAAGAACAAGCAGTCCAGACAGGACCACAAGCACAAGGGTGTACTGCAGATAGTACTCGACCCCAAGCCCGATTTGCCCCAACTGCTCGACGATGCCAAGGCTCCACAATGCACTCATGTTGAACACCAAATGCACCACGCTGACGTGCGAAAAGGCAGAGGTGATGATCCTCCAGTACTGCCCGCTTTCCATGGCAGTTTCATAGCTTAGCCCGACATCTGCATACCCGATATTCCTCTTCTGGATCAAGAACCAGATGAAAGAGCAAATACCTATGATGCTGCTACTGGCTGGTTTCTCCAATATCTCGTAGATTAGAGGCTTGCCCATATTTACAGAAGAAGCTTCACGAGATTCTAGCCCTCAACTGACCAAGATCAATACTTCCCCAGCAATTGGTGGAGCGGAAGCAATAGATCTAACAATTCGCAGGCTATGCAGGGATTGGGTGCTCGCTGATCGCGAGGCTGATTTGATGCACAAATTAGTGATGGAATGATAGGGTTTCGTGATCTGACTTGTGAAATTTGCAGGGTTTCGCGGTGGATTAGTGGCTCTCACCTCGGAATTTTGGAGGGGAATCGAGCAGCTTCTCGGCCGTGAGCGTCCAATGCCCTAGACGGAACGTCTTGGGGAACTTTTGGATCGTTTCGGGGGAGGAAGGATGACGTTTTCCAATTGATCAGATCATGGACTAGATGGCTAAAGAAGTACTATTTGTCTTAGGGCTGTTTTTTAACGGCTTTTAAAAACGGTTTTTAATTTTTATTATAATACATAACTTTTAAATAGAGTATTTTTAAAACAGGATCTACAAATTAATTATGTTGAGGAACGCTTGCGACCAGTCCAATCGATTCTTCTGCTTAGAACGAAACGAATCAATCACAGAAGACAGAATAATAGATTAAAACACACAGAGAGGTAGAGAGAACTCCTGATCTTTCTTTATTGTTTTTTTTATTTTGTGTACAAAATAGCTGATAGCACTCCCTATTTATATCTTGGTGGTGAGGTGTCCATCATGGGCTAAAGCTTCAAACCTAGGCCCAGGTTTCTTAACACTCCTCCTTGGGCACTCATCTGATATGTTCATACATCATCAAAACTCCATAAAAATCCAGTGGGGAAAATTTGAAGAAAGAGTACATAATACATGTTATATTGCGTTGCACGAATTGCCTCATTAAAAATGTTGGCCGAGAAACTTCAGAAAAACTTGTCAAGGGAAAAAGAGTACAATCCACCCAATTTCATTTAATCTTCAGGATTTATTCTTTGGGTACTCGATCTTCATGATCAAGTTTTAATAATGAGCTTAAGAAAATTCTCCACCTAAATTCTGCACTTCTCCAATCTCATCATTTCAATTCCTCGTATGCATCTTTCAAAGCTATATGCAGGAAGTGACTTAGTGAATAAATATGCAAGATTCTCACATAACTTAATATGCGGTACCTTAATTTCATCCATTTTTTGCAATTCATGAGTATAGAAGAACTTGGAGTTGATATGCTTTGTGAGATAACTCTTCACATAGCCCTTCTACACTTGTGCAACGCAAGTTGTATTATCTTTATAGATAATTGTGGGAGCTTACATAATATTCATCCCACATGACTGCTAGATGTGGTGAATCATTCGTCGGAGCCAAACACATTCTCGTGCGGCTTCATACAGTGCTATAATTTCTGAGTTGTTCATCGAAATCGTTACAAGACTTTGTTTAGACGATTTCCATGAAATTGCAGTTTCACCACACAGGAATACATAACATATTTGTGACATTGCGGTATGCGGGTCCGACAGGTATCCAGCATTTGCATAGCTAATCAAGTTCAAATCTTGATTCTTTCTGTAGAACAATCTAAGGTCCTTACTTCTTTGGAGATATCGGAAGATGTTCTTTATTCCCTGCCAATGTCTTTTGATAGGTTCTGCACTATGCCTTACTAACAGGTTTACGGCAAATACAATCTCCATTCTAGTGCAGTTTACTAAATACATAAGTGCTCCTATTGTACTTAAGTATGGGAATTCCGGTCTCAGGACTTCCCCCCTCTTCCCTAGGTCAGTATGGATCTTTTTCTTGCTATAAAGATCTTCCGATCATCGGTACTTTCGATGGGTATACCTTCTCAAAGCTAAACCTTTCTAACACATTCTGGGCGTAGGCTGACAGATGTACTGATATTCCTTTAGCAATATGCTCAAGCTGCAGGCCTAAGCAGTATTTGATTTTACCCAAATCGTTCATTTCAAATTCTGACTCCAGGTAAGAACTTGCTTCTTTTATGTCTTCCATTGTCCCGATGATATTCAGATCATCTACATATACTGATATTATACAAAATCCATTCTGGGATCGTCGTATAAATACATAAGAACAATCTTCATTGTTCGTGTAGCCTTTCTTGCATAGAAAAGTAGCTTAAGCGATTGTACCACATCATGCCTGATTGCTTGAGTCCGTACAGTGATTTCCTGATCTTCACACTGTACAGATTTCTATTTGCTCTGTCTTGGTTCGGGACAGGGATACCTTCAGGTAACTTCATATAAATTTTTGAATCCAAGTTTCTATAAAGGTATGCAGTTACCACATCCATTAGTTTCATTTTTAAATTCAAGTTTGCCGCCATTGAGACTAAATATCTAAAGGTAATTCCACTCATTACAGGGGAGTAGGTTTCTTCATAATCAACTCCTAGACATTGAGTGAAACCTTGTGCTACCAGTCTTGCTTTATATCTTATAACTTCATTTCTTTCATCTCTCTTTTGAACAAATACCCACTTATGCCCTACAGGGTGCACATGGGGTGGTGTACGGCTTACGGGCCCAAACACCTCTCTTTTGTTCAGAGATAATAATTCAGTTTATATTGCCTTCTTCCAATTTTTTCAATCTGATCTTTTCTTACATTCAGCGAGCGATGCAGACTCTGGATCAAGATCTATGATTGTGGCAATTTTCTTTGCAAAGTAGATATCAACATTGGTTGTTGTCCTATTCATGGACTCTCACGTGTGTACATAATTTATAGCTATTTTTTCATGAGTTGCTTCTTCTGGAGCTTTTCCTTGCTCATTGCTTCTTCCAGTTGCGGTGGCAAGTCCCTTCATTTTTTTTCTCTCCAGGGAAATGTTCAAATCTGGTATGCCCTTTTCTGATGGTGCCATACTGGTGTCAGGTCTCAACTGGCTCCCTTTCTGGTTCTGAGAAACTTCAGTGAACGATTGTGTCAAGTCCTTCTTATCCTTCTTCACCAGGCATCCCTGGTTACTTAGGATTCGAGGGATCGGAATTCTCGTCCTTTTATTCTAAGGCCTCTGGACGGGATTAGAGATACCTTCTACTTTGTTTGGTATTTCAACCCTCTCCTGTGCATTGTGTGCAGGCACATGCGACTTGATCACGCTCTTCAAATCACTAAAGTTGTCAGGCAATTGATTTGCTAATGCATGCAAATCAATGGTCTTCTGGACTTCTCTATTTGCTTCACTAGTGCGTGGGTCATGTGCATGGATTCCTATGGCTTACCACGTAATTTTTGATATTTTTCATCAAGGGGTTGATTTCCTCTCCCTAATGTTGGAAAATTATCCTCATCAAATATGCAATCAGCGAAGCGAGTAATATGCAAATCTTCTATCATGGGTTCTAAATACCTGATTATGGATGCTGTCTCATAACCAACGTATATCCCAGTCTTTCGGAGAGGATACATTGCAATACGCTATGGAGGAGGTATAGATACATAAACCTTGCATCCAAACCTCCAGAAATGAGAAATTTTCGGTGCTGACCCTTACGCTAGATGCATAGGTGAATGGATGTTGTAGGCCGATGGTCTAAAGTTGACGAGATTCGTTGCATGCCGGATTGTGTGTCCCTAATATATAGCTAGTAAATTATAATTCTGCAAAAGTGGTCGGGCAATAAATTTAATTCTCTTGATTAATGCCTTTGCTAAACCATTCTAAGTGTGGACATGCGGTACAAAGTGTTCAACTGTAATTCTCATTGCCATGCAGTAATCATCAAATACCTTTGAAGTAAATTCTCCGGCGTTGTCCATTCTGATGAACTTTATGCGATGATCAGGGAAAATATTTCTGATGTGAATTATCTGCGAGATCAGCTTTGCGAAAGCATTATTTCTCGTAGACAATAAACATATGTATGACCATTTCGAGAAGCATCGATGAGCACCATGAAATATTTAAATGACTCTGAAAGTGGCTGAATGGGACCGCAATGTCTCCTTGGATGCGTTCCAGGAATGTAGGGATTTCATCCTTCACTTTCAGAGTAGAAAGCCTAGTAATTAGTTTCCTGGTGGCACATGCTGGGCACATAAAATCTTTGTGATTCAAAAAATTCTTTACATTAATATTATGCCCTTGTGAATTGTTAATTATATTTCTCATCATCCTAAGACCTGGGTGGCCTAATATGTCATGCTAGAGACAGAAAAGTCCAGAGCTTCTAAATACTGTCTTCAGGGTAGTGTAGGCTGCAGGTGCCTTGATTTTGGTGTAGTATAACCCAGTTTCTAATGAAAGAAGTTTTTCTAATACCCTTTTGCCATTTTCTTCACGCTTCGTAATGAGGAGGTATTCCTTACCGTACTCTTCTTCAGTTTCAATATGGAAACCATTGGCGCGATATCCTTAAAACTTAGAAGATTTCTAGTCAATTCTGTGTACAATAAGGCTTCTTGAATGATCAAAGTTGTGCCCATTGTAAGTATAATTGTGGCTCTTTCGGAATCTATTATACAAGCATCGCTACCGGCGATTGTCATAAGGCTACCAACATTCTTATTAATCGACTGAAAATATTGTCTCTCTTAAGATGGTATTCGTTGTGCCACTTTCGGCTAAGCACACTTCCTCCATAGGGCGTCATACGTGTTCTAATATAAAGTATTTTATTAATATGCACTAGAAGGCAATCAACATATAAATAAAATACTTCAATACCAGAACATATCATGTCATTATAAACTGAATAAATGAATGAATTATTCAAATATCATCCAACCATCACGAGAAAACAGAATTGCTTAAGTACCATCCATGCAAATTCTAACTTATTCTTCCACGCAAAATAAATGACAATTGAAGTCTAAATGCATTCTGTACATTAGACTGAATCTGCTAAGAAATCAGAGACTTCTTCTGCTATTTTCTCAGAGGATGATATGCTCTTCAAGAGAAATCATGGTGGTGGCAGCTACAAGGTCAAAAGGGGATGCTGCTGCTTGAATGGTTTCCACCTCCATAAACGCATGCAGCTGTTCCGAACTCTCCCCCTCAACGGATGCAAAGTGGGCTTTAGATTGCCCTTTGCCATCCTTCTTCTTGTCTTGGAAGTCATCGATGACATGCTGCGGCTCTTTACAGATCTGCAACCAGTGCCTCCAATTGCCACACTTGAAGCAGGATTGGTCCTGATGACCATAGGCCTTGCCATTCCGCTTTGGCTTGCTTGCCTTATTCTCACGTGGAGCATCTGACTTGCCTTTCTGGGCTGTGGGCTTACCCTTCATTTCCCTTTTTTTTCATCATGGGCTACACCTTGTAGCTTCCAGCATTGGTTTCACGACCAGCGGAGCTCCCAGGTGGCTGTGTGACGTAGTTTTTGCGGAGAACTTTGTCCTGAGCCTCTGCAATCTGCATCATATCAATCAATTCGGCACACTCCTAGTAGTTATCTTGATGATAATTGCGTGCGGGTTGCACTGCATTGGGGTGGAAGGTGATAGGGTCTTCTCAATCTTCTACTCATTAGTGATCTGTTTGCCACAAAGTTGAAGATTGGTATAAATTCTGTGCAGAGCAGAATTGTACTCCCCGACCGTTTTGAAGTCGGCAAACCTCAGTCGGATCCATTCTTGCTCTGCCTAAGGAAGAATGGTGTACTTTAGTCTCTCAAACCGCTTCTTGAGTGCAGTCCACAAAGCTAGCGCGCTCTTCTCAGCCATGCACTCATTCTTGAGAGTGAGACAGAGATGGTGCCTGAGGAAGTAAAGTACCTGATCATTTTCCTCAGGTGTGGGTTGGGCATCCTATGGTGCGCCAATCCTAATGGCAGCGCGGAGCTTCTTGGCTCCAAGTACTATCTCGATATCGGAAGCCCAACTCAAGTAGTTTTGGCCATGCTGGGCCAGCTTCTCGAACTCTTGGTTTGTGATTCATGTCATCTACATGTGCATGAAAGGAATATATAAATTTACTGCCGGTAAACATGCATGGAATAAATTTACTACATGTAAATATATTTTGGATAATGGTACAAAATATTCTCGTAATATTCAAGAATTTTCTATGCATTTTCTATAAATTTTACTGTTAATTTCGGTGATTAAAGGCAATTTAAATGATTACGACCAATCAAAATAATAAATAAATACAGAAAATATAGAAAATAATAATGACAGAAATAAGCATGCTTCAAATGCTAAAAATAATTCAAATTTGAATTCCCGAGACTCTTTTATGCCAGAATATGAATTTTCAGTGAATTCTATAATTCCCGAGGGCCTATACGCAAATTTTTAATTCAGAGAATATTCTCGTGTAATTTTCTGATTTTCTAAGGGCCTTTCTGTAAAATTCAAGACCCTTCTGCAAAATTTGAGGACTCTTCTACAATTTTCAGAATTCCAAGGGCCTATTTGCGAATTTACCGGTGGCCCCCCAGTCGGGCCTTCGGTCCATATTCCTTCTGGCCCAGTTCGGCCCGTTTCCAGCCGAGTCGAAAGCAAAGGGGGGTAGGGACCCTACCCCTTCTCCCGTCAGTGGCGGTGGCTGCGGGGAAAGGGCCGGCGACTCCGAGTTCGGGTGGCGGCTTTGTCGGGCCACGCGGTGTCGCGATCGGCGGGCCGGCCCGGCAGGCGTGGGTGGCGGCTCGTGCGGGGCACGCCCGGCCGGCGGCGGTGGCGCCTCGTCTTGGGCGCGTGTTACTTGAAACCGGCGGCGGCGGTGCCTCGTGCGGGGCGGCAGACGGCGGTCGGCCATGTGGGATGAGGCCAGAGCGACCGTGTGCGTGGCGGGGATCGGTCCGACGGCGCTCGGGGCGGCGCATCGGGTGGCATCGAGCGTCGGCTTTGGGTGTCCAGCTGTCGGCTTCAGGCGATGCGTGTGGGCGACCGGCCTAGGTAACACCAGAGCGGCGGCGCTGCGGCGGCCGCCTCGGCGGCACAGAGCGGTGGCGCTTGCGGCGGCGGCCTCGGTGCCAGCAGAGCGACGACGCTATGGAGACCGGCCTCGGCGACACCGGCGGCGATTTCGACGGCGGCGATCGAACGCCGGGCGGCAGCGTCGGCGATCGCGACCAGCGGTCTTGGGCTCGGTGGCGGCCGTCGCGGCGCCCGGGCAAGACGGAGGCCGGCGGCGGCTTCGGCGGCGGCACCACTGCGATGGTGTGTACGGGCTCGGTGGCGGCCAACGGCAGTGGCGGCACCGGGCGGGTTCGATGGCACCGGCGGCGGCGCGTGGGGAGCGGGTCGGCGGTCGGCGTTCGTTTTGCGTCCGTGATCGTCGACAGGCCTACCGTATGGGATGTTTCTTCTTTTTCTCTCTTTTTTCAATCTACAGTGCAATCGACATCTACTCTTTCATGCAATCTACCGATCGATATTGTGCCGGCGATTTCAAGTCTGCTCGTTGTTGATTAGAGTGGATTTGCACCGTAGAAAATAATCTAGAAAGCGAAATCTGCGAATTTAGAGCGATCTAGAAGTAGACAATTCAATCTACTAATGCTTCGATGATTACCTTCGATTCACCGAAACGATTCGTGTTGATAACGTGTTGAGGAACCGTCGCTGGCGACCAGTCCGATCGATTCCTCTGCTAATACAAACAACCAGATCAATCACAGAAGACAGAAATAGTAGATTGAAAACACAGAGAGGTAGAGAGAACTCCTGCTCTTTCTTTATTGCTTTCTTTCTGATTTCGTGTACAAAATAGCTGATAGTATTCCCTATTTATATCCTGATGGTGAGGTGCCTACCATGGGCCAAAGCTTTAAGTCCAGGCCTAGGTTTCTTAACGGAATGGATTAGATTATACTTTGATTCTTTTGGTTCTCATGTTTATGATTTTTAAATTTTGCTAAAGTAATTTACTTCAAACGGTGTGTTTTTTAAGACGGGGTCTACAAGTCGATTATATATATTTTACTGACTTCAGTTATACCAACTAAAATCGCATGCAACTGTCTCTCTCCGTACTTTTCTCACGAACAATCAGAACTCAAAAGACGTAAGCCAAAAATCATAAAACACAGTCCAAAAGAACCCACCTATAACAACGGAGCGAATATATATATTAAAATTGTTATAGTTGTGTAGCAAACAAAACTATATTTTTAATTGTAATATTATACATCAGAAATTGTATCACGATATTGTCAAAATAGGACTATGTTGTTACGCACTGATTTATAAATATTTTTTGAGGAATTCTAAATTATTTTTTGTGTTAAAAGATTTGGGGACAAGACTCAAAACCCAAACTCAAATAGGCCAATATCGAAACGGAACTAATTGCGATGATGCCTCGGCTCCACAAATCTTTCAGTTCACAAGTGAGGTGGGCCTCTCTCGCTCAAAAAGAAAGTTAAACGGGCTTCCCAGAGATGAGTTAAATGGGCTTATTGGGCAAAGCCCGGACCCGACCCGAGATCGCTTTCTACTCCCATCTCTTCTCTCCTCTTCTCCACACGAACCCACGGGGCCGTGAGATAGAGTGAAAATACCGAGAGAAAATTTCCCACTTTTTCTCCGTTTCGCCCTCCACTCCACCCCGAATCGATGGAGATTAGGGCGCCGCCACCGAGCCTGAGCCTCGCGCCGCCGGCGGCCGCCGCCAGCTTCCGCCCGACCGCCCTCAAGACCCCTTTCCTCAACGGCAGCGGTGCGTTTCTCTAGTTCTTGTTCTACTTCCCCATGTTTCCTGTGCTTGTGGGAGAGATTGCGATACGGAGCTTGCGATTGTGGATTCGATTAGGGTGTTCTAGTGTCTACGTGGTAGTTCAGTGGCAAATTTGTCGCTTGGGATGCTCGGTGATGAGTAGCTATAGTTGGATTGTGAGGTTACTTATGCAAACTGATATAATATATATTTTTGGTAAGGAGAAGGTACTGGGGAATGCCGTCTCTCATTTTAGTTATGCTTGTCAACAACTGCCACTGTAATGACCACACCTGGTGGAGCCTGTTCTCCCATTTGATCTAGCTTGTACTGAAACATGCTGTACCGTAAACTTAGCAAGCAGGACCGACCTCCATTAGCTCGTTCATCATGTTCATTGCTGTCTGTTGAAACAACTGTTTGAATATGGATATCCTGTTATGATACTAATTTGAGTTACCTACATAAACCAACGTTTATATCATTAGAGAATGTTCTGTTTACTTCTGTAAACCAAAGTTTGTACTATTAGAGAATGTTCTATTTACTTCTGCTCATGTCTGTCAATGTTCTTGATGGACATGCTCAGACAGTTGTTAAATGGGCACGCAATTTCATTGATGTTGGTAGTATCAGCTATTATGTTTGCAGTAGTGATCATAGCAAAGTCTAGAACATGGTAATATTGTGATGGACCAGGCCATGTTGATGACCTCTAATTTCCATTTTCCCGTCTGCAGTTTCACTTAGAGTTGTGCAAGTACGCCAATCAAATGTCAACAGATTTAAGTGCAATGGCATACGGAGTAACCTCTTTGATAGACTATCTCGGGTTGTCAAGGTGAGTTATATTGTTTCATCCATTATGTCCTTAGGAGAGTTTTGTGTTTATTTAACTTCCTTAGGAGAGTTTTGTGTTTAATTAACTAAAAACTCTTGGCTTGCTCGTTTGTCTAGTCCTATGCAAATGCAGTTTTAAGTTCATTTGAAGACCCTGAGAAGATCCTAGAGCAAGCTGTTTTGGAGATGAATGACGATTTAACAAAGATGCGGCAAGCCACTGCACAGGTTTTTTGTGATTATATTTAATCAGAAAATTTCATCATTGACAGCACATGTTCTTTTCATTATTGCCATAAAGAGGTCTCTTTCAACAACTTTCTGTTCTGTTGCCTTAACCGTTCATAAATATTTATGGTATTGATTCTAGTTTGGTTAGCTGTCTCTTATACTACCAGATTCTTATATATTTGTTGGATCTCTCTTTATTCTTTTGTTAATGAGAATACAAACCATTTCGACATTCTACTGCATTCTACCTGTTAACATGGATTTTGGTTTTTGGAAGGTCTTGGCATCTCAAAAGCGGCTTGAGAACAAGTACAAATCTTCCGAACAAGCTGCTGCTGATTGGTAATGTTATGGATAGCTGCATGCTTACGTTGAGCTCTGTCATCTGTTTGTTCTACTCTGAATGAAAATTTTCTCAAAACTGTAGGTATCAGAGGGCTCAACTTGCTCTTCAAAAGGGTGACGAGGATCTTGCTCGTGAAGCTCTTAAGCGGCGCAAATCATATGCTGTATGTATCATGTAAAATCTATAGTTATGGATCATCTGCCCATATCATACTGTTTAACTACCAGTCTACCATGTAGCTTGTAACTTGCTTTTACATTCTCTGACTCTTCTGGATGCTCTGTAATACTTTGCGCTTTTGTGCCTTTTATCACTTTTATTGGCAATAGCATGTATGTAGTATATAGGTCTTACATGTAACTTATGTTAATTTAATATATGAAAACATTGTTGTTTGTTTGTTTGTGTGCTTAGGACAATGCAAGCTCCTTCAGGTCCCAGCTTGATCAGCAGAAGGGTGTAGTTGAAAATCTGATTTCAAATACCCGGGTGAGCTTATTGTCTTCAAGCTTCAACTGTTGGGATGCTCTTTTCACTATCTGCATTATATGTGTCAATACAAATTTATATTTTTCTGGGCCCATGTGCAGCACATGGTGAACAGTACCTACTTCATATTGTTTAGCTATTTATAATTTATTGTGCATCTTCATTAACCTGTAGAGTTTGCCATTCTGTAGGTTCTTGAGAGCAAGATAGCAGAGGCTAAGCAGAAAAAAGATACCCTAAAAGCCCGTGCTCAATCAGCCAAGTATGCATTTGTCATTTGTTGATTATTTTTCCATTTCTTACTCCGTATTTTGGATTCTCTGACAATTGACATTTCTTTTCCTTCAGGACCTCAACAAAAGTGAGTGAAATGTTGGGGAATGTAAATACAAGTAGTGCCCTTTCAGCATTTGAGAAAATGGAGGAAAAAGGTACTATCTTGATATTACTGATTTTCTCTCACTAGTATTATTTCTTTCGTTAGGTACAGTATCGTGTTGTTCACATAGTCGGTATGATACACTGATATTTGCTTAGGCCAGAGAGATGCTCTATGTCGAACATAGATAACTTTAACCTGTAAGGGGTCAAGTAATGAAAATACCATCAAGGAATTACAAAAACAACCCCGTTATGGCTTAAGCTAGAGCATATTCAATATACAGCTGAAAGCTGCCGTAATTTAAATTTTAAGCAGTCAAAATACAGGAAGGTAGTGAAGTAGTTACCATAATGAGTCAGACTCTAGGCTCGAGCCTCAAAATATTGTCAAACTGTCAGTGGCCAAATATGCAAAATATACCTGGGTAGCAACTGCAACTAGAACTAGGTAGTAGTCAAATTTTGCCTTTCACGGGTTGTCAAAAGTGCCAGCAGCTACATCAGAACATATCTAATTTTCTAGCAGTGAAAACTTCAGCCTCTTACCCAAAGCCTGATACCTTAAAAACAAGATTTGGTGTTTTTGATATAAAGGTTTTGATTGGTATTTTATGGGATCTCCCACTTTTACAATCGAGTTGTTATGAGTATGAATGTATGATCTTGGAAACATTTTCTTGCATGTATTGTGAAGGTTTTGTCTCTTATCTTGGTTGAGAAATGGGGTCTGCTACTAGCTTTTCTTGCTTGCTGTGTTTATCACCCAGTGATATCTCATCAGAAATCATTTCAACATTCAGTTCTTACAAATAGTTACATGTTTGATGCTGTCAGTTATGGCAATGGAATCCCAAGCGGAGGCACTTGGTCAATTAGCAACCGACGATTTAGAAGGAAAGGTAAAATTAGAGATTGCAGACTGATTTCTAATAATTTCCATTGTGGTAATCAGATGTGATCATCAGTATTTATTTGTGCACAGTTTGCATTGCTTGAGACTTCATCGGTTGATGATGATCTTGCACAAATGAAAAAAGGACTGTCCGGAAGCTCTATGGTACGTATTGTTATTCAGATGCTTAAACTATGAGTCAATAACAATTTTTCAAGCTAATAACATGTCTGCTCTTGATTTTTTTATGTTGGCATGCGCGCCAAGATGGCAAAATGTGATGATACTTTGGCATACATACCATGGGAGAATAGATTAATATAATATACAAAAATGGATCATTGGCGAGCTAGCCATCACTTTTTGGGTCCCTCTAAAAAAATGTTGATTTTCACTCATTCCATCTTCTATAAATGATTTAATAATAATTTGGCCCTGGGTTTTTTATTTTATTTTCTGTTGGGTTAGCTGTACTGCGGCAGGCATCTATACCTGGTATAGATACCACATCTTTTTAACATGCAGTGCATTAGTACTGATATCTCTGTGAACAAAACCACACTTCAGATAGTAATAATCCATTACCTTTGTTTGCTTTAGCGGAATAAGTCAATGGAATGATGATACACACATACTACTAACTTCCATTGTGTGTGTGGGTGTGTTTTTCCATTTTAGTCTATGCATTGACTTGTTCATTCCATACGACATGACTATAATTTCATGTGGCCTACAGAAAGGAGAACTTCCTCCAGGTAGAGCAGCAGTCAGCAACTCAGGTGCAGCACGCCCTTTCCTAGACAGAGAGATTGAGAATGAGCTAAATGAGCTGCGGAAGAAGGCCAAAGAATATTAGATTCTATGGTCCATGTCCGTGCACCAGGCTTGACGAAATATCCTTAACGAAGAGCCCCAGAAGATAGTATAGCCTGCAGATTTCTCCCATGTGCATTTGAACCTCCAGTGCACCTTGTTTGCTAAGGGTATGGATGCGTGGAAAATTCTGTGTGCATTTTTCCTGTTGAGTGGCATTGTACAGTTAACCATAACCTTATGTAAATCATTTACTCTTTTTAGAGCTTAGCCGAGAGCCTAAAATTTCCATCATCGTGACTCTCGTTGGTGTCATAACCGGTGCGTTCTTATCGGCCACGGCTCATAGTTTTTTGTCCTAGCGTGAGCGCTAGTACGGACGAACTGAATGTCGATAAGCTGTTTCGAAACACGACGAAGAAGCTGTTTCGTTTGTTTGTTCGGGAATCCGTCTTAAGACTTGAATGTCAAGTTCAGCAAATTTCCTGCCTTTGCCGTCGAAATGTAAGTCAATACTGGGATGCTATTGATTTCTGATGCTTTAGCTTTAACTGATGGTGTCAGTGGTCATTACCGATGGCTCAGTACTCATGACCGGAAGTCAGGAGATACAAAACTACCTTGATTGTACCTGTCTTTGGAGTCTAAAATTTACGTCTGAATTCGTACTTCGCGAGAACAAATCCTGCAGCGGATGGACTCATACCATGCGCTAACAATCCAGCGCACCACCGCATTCTCTCCCTGTATACATGCACTAGCAGTCTAGCACCATACCATCTGTATACACGAGATTCAGAGGCGCAGAGATAAGAGAAAAAGAAGAAGCACACGTTTGTTTTGTTTCTTGGGAGCCATGGACTCTCACCACCGTGCCTTGTTCGCCGTCGTCGTTCTTGTCGCGGTCATCGCTGTGACCTTCGTACGGTGCGCCGACGCCGCAAGGCCCGTGTCGCCGAGCCCCGCCTCGGCAGCGTCAGCGTTGGAGGCGGCTGTGTCGACGTTGATGGTGATGCTGCCGATGGGGCCGAGCGCAGGAGGCGCGGGACACTGATCAGCTCAAGTTAGGGACAAGCTAGAGACTAGAGAGTAGTACGTACAGATGAGACTACAGAGGGGTCCAGAAAGGATTTTTGTAGTTCTTTTGTTCTCTGTTGGTTTCTTTTTTTCACAAATATACCATTTTCACCCTTGCCTTGCAGTCCCAAAGAGTTCTTTACAGATGTATATATACAGAAATTCTATTACTAGTATGTATACATTGGAATTAACGTAACATTGGCTTTTTGGCTTTTCAGCGGTTTTTGACTTCTCACGGTAATCACTATTCATCCAAAAACAGAACCCGCAGCACAAAAGAACAGCCCTGATATAATGTTACTTAGTGCATCAGTATTGCGTTCTAGTTGGGTTTGTACGTGCGTTTCTCCGCTTTTTTTTGCTGGCTTGTGCGTATCACAGTATGAGCAAATAAAACCAAAGCATGAATGATTGGATAGTTATCACGATGATATCAGTTCCAAAGTTGATTGCTTCATTTGTTCCATTGGAACAAGGAAGAATTGTTGGCGGTATTTGGTAGGTTTGGACTTTGATGACGAATTAGAAGGCTTTGACTAGTGCTATACCGCTGCAGGCCAATGTACGTATCATGCTGAGTATCTATAACTTCAGATCGTAGTTTTTAGAAGAATGAAAATTGAGAACTTGCAGCCTCTCATATTACAGTATATCGGCTGTCTTAACCATAGATAGAACTCGCACAAGATATGGTGTACAAATCATGACCAGGCCTTGTTAGTTCTGATTACCATTGATGTTTTACGATTCACGGTGCATTAATCAACATTAGGGGGTGTTTGGATAAATGAATTTGTTTGATTTTTTTTTGGAAAGAGGGGGAAAATAAATTCCAACCAATTCAAATGAACCTGTGAAGCAGAGAAGATTTCATCAACCTGTGAATCGTAGATGTGGTCTTGGCCCTGCACAGCATTTTATTGGTAAAGATTCGGCCTGAGTATGGAAGCCCACTACTAGCCCAATAGATTTTCAGCCCAATTGTCAGCCGCTGTTTAGTAGCGCAAGAAGGAAGAAAGCAAGACACGTGAGCGAGGCTTCCCCTCTCCTACTGTGCTGATTGGCTCCTGTTTTTGTTACGGACCAAATTTTGCAGGCTTACAATGCGTGAAAAATACCGGGTGTGGTACCGTATCAGTGTTATGTAGTAGATATTTTTTTTTGTTATTTGAGTTTGTTTCTTTTTACATTATTTTTATGTATTAGGGATAAGTTTTTTATTATTAAGGATTAGTTTTATTTTAATGTAGGGATATGTTTCTTAGTGGTCAATTCTAATCATCCCTATAACTGAGCAAGCGAACAAGTTAAGACATAACAGTTGATTTGCATGTGTGATTGTACTGGCTACCGAATATACATACATAACGACATACGCTTCAGAACTTGATGCAAATATCGTTAGATTTGGGGAAATTTGCATTAGGAGACCTAGACCCACGATGATAACACTGCAGCTCCGGCACACTATAATGAAATCTTATCCACTTTGTCTGGAGTATTGTCCCATTCTTTTTGGTTTTTTTTTATGACTTTTGACTTTGCTTTCTCTAGAAATCAAAACAAACAGGATGGCTCCTCCAAGCATCTTCTCGTCTCCAAATGATTTCTCGAGTCTAAAACTGTGTACGTCGTTCGCATCGCTATCTCCGCCGCCTGCCGCCGTATCGAAATACACAGATAAAAACATGTTAGAGTTTGTAATCTTGTTTTCAGTTTGGAAGTCGTAGTCGTGTACGAGTTGGTGGTCGAAGTCGTGTTCGAGTCTGTTTTGTGTGGTCGTAGTCAAGTACGACTTTGTATCAGAGTCAGAAGTCATAGTCGTATTCGAGTTCGAGTACGAGTACAAGTCAGTCTATCGAGTACGAGTCTGCCTCATAGTCGTAAGAGTAGTAGTCGTAGTCGTACCCGAGTCGAAGTCGTAAAGTAGGGTATAAAAGACAGAGCTATATAACCGAGAGAGCAAGAGTTGAGGCCAAGGCGATCGGTGTGATTGAGAGACTAGAGAGCGATCGGTGTGATCGAGAGAAAGAAATAAAGAAGAGAAGAAAGAGCGGTTTCGCTCTGGGAAACTATCGAGTATCGAGTTCATTGTGTGTTCGCAGACGTGGTTGTAAACGACTTACGACCACGGTGAGCGAAGGATCGCATACGTGGTCATAAACGGAGTTACGACCACGGCGACGAGCGGAGGTGTTCACATGTGTTGAAGACGTGGTCGTAAAGGGGCTACGATCACAGTCACAGAGCAGAAGACGTGGTCGTAAAGGAGTTACGACCACAGCGAGAAGGCATGATCGTATGCGACCACAGCGGGAGACGTGGTCGTAAAGCGTTATGACCATAACGGTCGATAGAATCACTGTGTGGTCATAAGAAGCTACGACTATAGAGATCGACCGTGGTCGAAGGAAGTGCAATGCAGAGGCGGTGAACGTGGTCGTAATTTCTGTTGAAGTTACGATTACGTGGTCGGAGCAGCGAGGAGTGATCGGAGGGGTCATAACGTGATCGTAACGACTGTCAGCGTGGTTGGTGAATCAGCAGAGTGGTCGTAACGACACAGGAGGTGGACGTAGCCTCTTGAACGTGGTCGTACGACTGCATGAGGTGGTCATAGTGGCTACAAGGTAGTTGTATGGTCCTAGGAGTAGTCGTGAAGGCTATAACAAAACCATCAGCCATAGCAAAAAACTACCAGCCATAGTCCAAAAAAAATATAGCCATTATCCGTTGACACCTTGGCTTTTGACTAACTAATCAATCATTTGGGGTGCTCCACTTCCCAAGGTTCACACTTCCCCACATCACCAGTGACCTACAAACTACACATATTCCATATATGCAAGAGCAATGTATTTGAGGGGGAAATTGATGGTGATGTCTTTTAGGCTGTGACTTATTAGTCTAATAAATAATGATTGCTGAAAGAAATTAAAGTCAAAAATTGACTGAAAAGCCGAAAAGAACAGCCTAAAACTTTTGCAATTTTGATTCCATTGTCTAGAAGAATTCCATGACCGTATTTTCCAACTTCCTGACGCGATCATGGCAGTGCTGAAATGTGTACGTCATGTTAAGGAAAGCAAAGGTTAGTAAGTGCATGATAGTTCATAGTAGCAACATCATTATACCAAACATAAGCCGTTTAATTTGGAGACTTGATTATATTCAGGACCTGGGATATTCCCTATTCAAGTGACAACTTCAATACTGAATTCCCAACATAATTAATAGTCACAAATTGTCATGTGATCACCAAAATGTTCAAAAGATAACCCTAACATATATATTCCCTTTCCTTTTTAGTCCAAACACTGCTCAGAGTCACACCTACCAGCTGTTAGCAATCACAGGGAACTTCTTGGAACATTGTGGATTCTCATTCTACAATGGTTCTGACACTAATTGGATTATCATTCTTCTAATATATGCTGTTCCTTCTTGTTTATGTCATGTTTCCGCAAACATCGAGAAGATTCCAGATGAGTACTAATTAGATGATTTGCCTGACAATTAGCCGAAAGACAAATCAGGTGCCAACTTATTACCTATCACCGTCGATTGGTTCAGATGAATGAATACACAAGTGGCTGCATCATTGTTGAAACAACCCAAAAATTCAAAAAGGATTTGAATTCCTTGAGTTTTTTTTATTTTATTTGATTCTTGACCCAATCCATCACTTTTCTCTCACCCAATTGTGCCCTCTTTCCCTCACCTCATCATCTCCCCGGCCCATTTAGAAAATATACTATTTTACACTAATAGTGACAATACCGTAGTGCACTGGGTTATTGTTTTGAGTGGTTACCTAGTTGATGAAATATAAAGATTAGAACCTTATACTAAGAAAAGAACACAGTGATCGCTCAATCAGAAGTTTTGACTTATCAAATCTGATCTAGTAGCTGCTTAAATCGATTGAATCTCTATAACAAAAGAAAAGAAAAGAAAAGAAGAGTTGGTATGGGAGGGAGTTAACCATACTGAAAAGAAGAGTTGGCATGGGAGGAGGG
Organism: Bonia amplexicaulis; assembly: GCA_036346245.1. Taxonomy (NCBI): domain Eukaryota; kingdom Viridiplantae; phylum Streptophyta; class Magnoliopsida; order Poales; family Poaceae; genus Bonia; species Bonia amplexicaulis. The sequence goes on along the minus strand of CM070736.1, from coordinate 4,229,821 downwards.
TTAACCATACTGAAAAGGAGAGTTGGTATGGGAGGAGGATAACAGTACTTAGCAATAATAGATTCGCTTCAAATCGGGCAAGGCCACGAGCCACTCGAGTTTATTGAGAAACAGCACCTACTAGGTAGAGTCTACATAAAGAGATGAACAGTAAAATAACCTTGTTTTCTTAACTCAGTCATAAGGGTTAAGAAATCATGTGGGTAAAGCTGGACAGCTCTGTAGAGTCATTTATAAATAGTATTCGAATATGTTGTGCTTCCGATAAATGAAGCCGTGTTTAATGGATGATTCCAATAGTGAAGCATAAGTAAATTTAAAAATATTGAAGTCTTGTATTAAGTTTTGAAATCCCAATTCCTTAATAAATTATTGTTCTTTTATGTTTAAAATGTTTACAAATAAAATTACATCCACAAATACTTTAATAAAACCACTATACCCTATCCCTTGAAAATCCAGGCAAGTAGTTATATAGCATTTTTCCTATGTGATTTGTTGAGTATAGTTAGTTGTACTCAGTTTTACTTTATTTTCCCTCGACACAGAGATCAGAAGAAGAAATGACGTTACAAGTTTTTGTGTTAAGGTTACGACCGTATTCAAGCGTTCCTGTGAAAGTTTCTTCATTTCTTCTGAATATAAGTTAATGTTTTGGGCTTGGATGCTCTTATAATTGTTAAAATTGACTGCTATGTTATATTTTAATTCAGTTAATTATTTTTAAATATTCGTAAGTAGACATGATACTTCTTCTGTCCACAACTAAACTCCTGAATTGTTGTAGACGTACGATGGTCCCGTTCCTAAAAATGGGGGCGTTATAACTGTGAACCAAAAATATCTGCACAAAAGATGTGACATGCAAGCTGGCTTAAAATTAATGATAATAGTGTTTAGTTGTAGAGGGTGACCAGTCGCACCTCCACAAGGGTACTCAAGGTCTCGTTGAAATCGAACGCGCCGGTAGTTTAACCACCCAAGTACATCAGCTCTTGCCTTCAAAAATTAAGGCTCCCGGAGCCAAGGCACTACCAATAGTAAGCACGAAATATGATTAGTGTTAAATAGGAAAGCTTTAAAGGTGATTAAAAAGCACAAAAGTAGCGCATTCAGTATTATACAATTAGATGTTTTCATAATAAGTTCCATTCCAAACAGTTTCGGACTTCAGAAACTAAAAGTTGTTGGAACATAATGGCTTTTTAATACGTCTCTTTTCTTTTCTCTTTTTTCTTCTCCTTTTCCTTTTCATTATCCACAGAGATATAACGGTGGTATAACAATATTTTTTGTTTTTCCTATTTTTATTAATTTTTTATTGAATATCTTAGAAAAACTAAGAGAAACTACAATGTCATTTCAGCTAAAAGTCACGAAACTTTTGAATAAGGCCTAAAGGCAAGAGTAAAATTTAAGAATTTTGCCAGAAATTTGGAGAAATGGTTAAATTATCTGCAAAATTTTTTTTATGAAAATTGAAATACCTGTGTTCCAAATGGGTCAAAAAACTGTATACTTAGATGTAAACAACGCTATCACCTTTTTCGTTGTTGTACTTAGATGTCCAGCAGAGAAATGTCCAACGAACCATAATAGAGATGGTTAGCAAACACGTAGTACCGTTTTTATTGCTTTAGGGACCTTGCTACCGTGTTTCACAAGCATTTGAACTACTAATATATTTACAATCTGATTGAAACCCTTTCAACAAAGCCACAGTCAAACGTTTGCTTTCCATTTCACGTTCAATTCTAGGATAACAAATTCTTCACGAGCAACAGCGAAACCCTCGGAGCCTACCACCCAACCACAAAAACAGCACGGAAAGTAAACAGCAAACAGAAAGGCAGAGCAAACTGTACAACCGTGACATCAGGGGAAAAAAAGAACAAAGCAAAGTTATTTTAATTACACACAGACATTCAGTCACCTAAAAGCTATACTAAAAGCCCAGCTCAGACAGGAGTTGAAGAGTTTGCAATAAATTGCTCAAAGAATTTCATTGCAAAAATGCATAGAAACAGAGAGCAAGGCAACAGGATGATGCATCAGTGTCAGTATCACCTCATCTCCCACTAGATGCAGTGGAAGCTACCCATTGTCCAATAACCCCACAGGCCACAGACCCAATCACTCGCTCATCATTGGATTGGAGGCCATAAATAACCAAACTGCGAGCAAGGATTAAAACTGCAGAAGATGATGGAATACACACATGGAATAGAATAAAAAATAAGGGAAGGCCACTTCTGCTTAGTATTCTTCTCCTCGCCCCTATTTCTCGTTCTTGGGGTGGTTGTCCTGGAAGCTAAAAAAGGCCCCGCCTTTTGGCTCGTTCTTGAGACCTGCTCCAAGAAAGCGAGAGATGGCGCACGCCAAGAAGGTTGCCGGCGATGGCTGCTCCGGTGGCGAAGGGCAGTTGGAGGTGGAGGTCGGGGTGGGGGTGGACGACAAGGGGTTGATAGAGTGCCGGATATGCCAGGAGGAGGGGGAGGAGGACGCCATGGACTCCCCCTGCGCCTGCACTGGCACACTCAAGGTGACCTCTCGCTCTCTCTCTTCTCTCTCTCTCTCTCTCTCTCTCTCGGTGGATGTTTCATTTCTTGCGTGTTGAGGAATGAGGTGAGCCCAAGTGCAGTGGTTGGTAAAATCGAAGTGGAAATCTGATGATTATTTGTTGAGCAGATGTTAAGATTGTTGGCTCAGTTGATGTTTACGATCACGTTGATGGTTACGACCACTCTTTGCTGGCGTGCACGTACTCGTAACCGAGTAACGACCACTCCGGCTAAAGACTGCGTCTTCCCGATCAGCTCGTATTCGTAGCCTTGTTACGACCAGTACGTCCTTATAACGACCATGCCTTCTCTGCTGCGTACGTGCTCATAGCTTTTCCTGATAAGATTTACGATCACGCTCCCGCTGCTCTTTGCACGTACTCGTAACCGAGTTACGACACCTTCGACCACGACCTCTTTGCCGCCTCTTCGAGTACTTTGTACTCGTTAGCTTCAAGCACCCTTGGTTCTCGATGATTTCGAGCACTCGATAAAGCACGCGAACACAGACTGTTTTCCCAGGAGCCAAAGCATTTTCGCTTTTCTCTTCTTTTTCTCTACCTCAACTTCTCGATCACAACCGATCATTCTTGTTCATTTCTTTCTCATTTACACTGCTCTACTACTTATATTCAATATATTAACTACAAAATGGACTCTACCATCGACTCGGTTTCTTACTCTATCCTCTACTCGTATACTTGTATACGGACACAACTCGTACACGTCAAACCGAGTCGGATACTACTAGCAACAAAGGAAATAAGATCATTTCTAACAAAGGACACAAGTCGTTCTTGACTTTGCCCGAAATCTTCTCATCGAACTCATGAAACATGGAGCGATCTCCCGTCATGTGATTGCATGCTCCATTGTCTGGGTACCACCTATCAGTGTGATTGTGGTTGTCTTCTTCCTTGCGTAGTTTAAGAACTACATTCTTTTCGTTCAACATCATATATGGCGCCTCTTCTACACATAAGGAAAGAAGCAGTGCCGGATCGTCGTCCTCCTTGGCTTTGGTGAGGTTTACCTCTTCATCCTTCTTCTTGCTTCGGCAATCCGGAGCGTAGTGTCCGTACTTCTCGCAGTTGAAACACTTTATATGGCTGAGGCACTCCAACGCGTAGTGCCTATATTCATCACATTCAAAGCACTTGATATGTAACTTGTCACGGGATTTTTCACCACCGCCTTGTCCGCGGTCGCTTCCCCTTGACTGCACATCGGTGCCTCCCTTGGACTGCCAAGTTGGTTTCTCACGAGTCTGGTCACGGTTCGCATCCTGACCAACACCCTTTGAGGAACTCCAGTGTTTGCTCCTTGAGCATGCAACCCATTCTTCCTCTGTGAGCAGAAGACGTCCTCCAGTGTCGCCATTCTCTCGGGTCTCCCACCAATCCTCAACGGCCTTGAATCGGCCAGTAAGCTCCTCAGCCGTCATGCTATCAAGATCGAGAAATTGCTCAATCAAGATAGCCATCTATGAGAATTTCGGCAAGACAACTCGCAAAAATTTCTTCACAACTTTCTCTTCTTCAAGGACATCTCCCAGTGACTAGATGTTATTGACAAGTCCGGTCAATCGCATGGAGAAATCATCAATGGTTTCTGACTCCTTCATGCGTATGGCCTCAAATTCACAGCGCAAAGTTTGTACCCTCGCTTCGCGAATGCGATCAACGCCGATGCGCATTGTCCGGATAGCTTCCCAAGCTGCCCTTGTTGTGTTCTTTGCGGACAATGAAGCAAGCATCTCAGATGGAACATCCTGCAAGATCGCAGCCAAAGCCATCCGATCCAATCGGTACTCCGTGTCGCCAAGTTCGATCGCTTCCCAGATTCCCTGAGCTTGGAGATTGACTCTCATTAGGAGAGGCCAATCATTGTAGTTGGATCACGTGAGGACGGGATACTGAAGTGTAACCCTAGCTTCCTTTGGCGCCGCCTGCGCCGCAGGATCATGGCCGCCGCCGAGCATGATCGCTCGTTGGCCGCTGCTGCCAGTGGTACGGATGGTTGGAGGTGACATCGATCTCGAGCCACGTTGCATCGCCACAGATCTTCGAAACCGCTCTAATACAATTATTGGCCCAGTTGATGTTTACGACCACGTTGATGGTTACGGCCACTCCTTCTGGCATGCATGTACTCATAACCGAGTAATGACCACTCTGGCTTATGACTGTGTCTTCTCGATCAGCTCGTACTCGTAGCTTTATTACGACCAACACATCCTCGTAACGAGCTTTTCCTGATAAGATTTATGATCACGCTCCCACTGCGCTTTGCACGTACTCGTAACCGAGTTACGAGTACTCGATACTTCGACTGCAAACACCAGCGCCTTCGACCACGACCACTTTGCCGCCTCTTCGAGTACTCTTGTGCTCATTACCTTTGAGCACCCTTGGTTCTCGATGATTTTAAGTACTTGATAAAGCACGCGAACATGGACTGTTTTCCAGGGAGCCAAAGCACTTCCGCTTTTCTCTTCTTTTTCTCTCCCTCAACTTCTCGATCACAACCGATCGCTCTTGTTCACTTCTTTCTCATTTACATTGCTCTGCTACTTATACTTAATATATTGACTACAAAACGAACTCTACCACCGACTCGGTTTCTTACTCTATCCTCTACTCGTATACTTGTATACGGACACAACTCGTACGCGTCAAACCGACTCGAATACTACTAGCAATAAAGGAAACAAGGTTATTTCCAACAAAGATGTTCTTCCTGAATTCCATCCATCCATTCTCTGTTACTCTCCTACTATCAACTGTAGTCTATGCTTTGCTTCAAATCCTATTCTCCTCCCCCCCTCTTTTGATTATATTGATTTTGGTGCATCCCACTTCCTTCTTTTCTTTGGTGGTATAACCCAGTTTTGCTTGATTATTTTTTAATGTTGTCTATAGTGGACAACTCTATTAGGCTCTAGAGTGGAAGTTAAAGTGATTAGGAGCAGCGAAAGTTCTATTACGTGATTATCAAGTGATTTTTTAATGAGAAAATTTCGCAAAAAAACACTACCTTTGACAATACTATCATAAACCCACACTTTTAAACATCAATTTTATAGAACTACACTTCTACATAACTTTTAAACATCAATTTCACATAACTACACTTCTGCATAACGTTTTACAAAACCACACTTTTATGTAATGCCCTTACATGCAATGGGCCAGACATCCCGGTCCCACTCGCCAGAGTAACAAGATCATCCGTTGCATATGACGACATTTCTTAGAAGTGAGGTTTTGTGCAATGTAATGCAGAATGGTTCTGTTGAACTGATGTTTGAAAAGTTAAGTGTGGTTTTGTGCAATGTTATGCAGAAGTAAGTGTTGTTATGTGAACTGATGCTTAAAAGTGTAGTTTGTGATAGTTTTGTCAAAGATAATGTGGTTATACGAGATTTACTCTTTTAATTCGCAACGCAATTAGGGAATCAAACATGTTTTACACGTGACTTGGGATTATCTGCTGAAGAAAATGCTAATGGCATGTTGATCAACTGGTCTTGGTTGGATGCAGTTTGCCCACAGGAAATGCATACAGAGATGGTGCATCAAGAAGGGGAACATTACATGTGAAATCTGCAACCAGGTGGGTGTATGTGTTATTCTATTATGGGTCTATCATAGAACAATGTTGCATTGTATTTCCATTTCTATTTTCTGGGCGATGGCATAAGTACTTAATGTAGGTAGATGTAGTCGGTTTATGAGCAATCCAATTTCATTCCAACTGCATTGCAGTTTGCCGAAGAAACAAGGGGGAAATAAAAGAAATATATAGTTTCTGATTTTTAGTGTATTCTGTGTTAAGGAGATAGAGTTGTATTAGGATATAGAGTTTTATTCTATTTCCTATTCTTATCCTTAACATTCTGTTCCTACCAGTGAAGCCTTTCGGATTTGATTTTTGTTTCTTTTGTGCCTACAGGTTTACTCCCCAAACTATGTCCTCCCTCCAACCAAACGTTGTTCAGATGAAATGGACATAGATCTTAGGTACTTACTGATACAATTCTGTGGATTGAAGAATGTGATCCATACTGACATACCGTGCCTGTCTGCAATTAAAGTAGCACCATTGTTCCCCCCTAATTTTCCCCTAGCAATGCAGATGTTGATACTCTGGTTTCTGGACATCCTTTGAACATTCTAATGTAGATATTCTTAAGTGATTACTGTTTGTTTATAACCAGGCAAAGCTGGTTTGGACGAATTGATCCCCATGATTCCCATTTTCTAGCCATTGCCATCGCAGAGCAGCAGCTGCTGCAAGCTGAATTTGAGGATTGTGTATCTTCAAGTTCGAGTGGTGTCACATGCTGCCGAACTATTGCTTTAATTGTATGTTATAGAAACCTTTCTTAGTAAACCTATTTTTGTTAGTGCTGGAGGGTGGAGACTAACGTTGATTTTACTGCAGTTGATGTTCCTTCTGCTTGTGCGCCATGTAATCGTGATTGTGAAAGATGTTAGCATGCTACAAGATGCAACAGTGTTGTTCAGTGTGAGTTCAACAGATCTGCGTCATGATATCAATATTATGCTATTGACTTGTTCTGCTGAAATGATATGACCCGCTTTCTGTTTAAGTGTCGTAATGCTGAAGGTAATTGATTGCTGCCAAACCATATACATCAGTGAGTGCAAGAGAATTTGATATCCTAATCCTTTAGGGCGTAGGGAGATGTGCTGCATGAATTTCTAGATGAATCCTAGTAAGATTATGATTCCTATTCTCTTTAGAGTAAGATTCTTACTTTTTAGAGAACTAGGTGGACTATATAAACCTATAGGGGTGGTCATAGAGAACCCAGGCCAAGAAGAAACAAGTAAACCAACTCATCCACAGCTGAGCGCACACAAAAGGATTAGAGACTAAGTTATTCTTTAGCGTTAGATTCTTGTATAGGATAAGCATCTGAGGGTCCTAAAAGATTTGAGAGGATTGTAAAGTGTGACAACCTCTTATACCCTTTTGATGTCGTGCGTAAGGAATTTGCGATCAGCTTTGCTAAATCTCTCTCTCATTGCGGTTGCTTTGTCACCGTTACTTCGGTTCTCTCTACGAAATTCATCTACTTTGTTTTTGATACTGTGCACGCTTGTATCGTATCTCGCAAAATCTGATCCGATCCAGGGGCTGTTGCATATAAGGGATATCAGAGTCTAACAATTTTTATAGTGTGTTATATTAGCATGGATTTTATCTGTTCAGAATTTTACTTATGCAGTTATTCTTTTGTTGGAGGTCTGAAGTAGTGGAGCTTGATTTTGCTGTTTAGGATTTGCAAACTAATTTTTTCCTTCATTTCAGGCAACTCTTCAGTTCGCAGGATTCTTTCTTCCATGTTATGTTATAGCACGTTCTTGCTATGCTTTTCAACACCGGAGGCGAAGACAGGTATACTTCCTTCCCTACCAATGCAGATACAAGCAAAATTTAGTAAACCTTGGTCAGGAATCCAGTAAGCAGCCCAAATTCAGATGGCATTTCTAACATATCATCATTTTGTGAACTTGTGTTTTTATGGCTTATGTAATGGGAATAAGAACATTTCCAAATCTGAAATTTCAACCGTATCAATTGAATGGTATGTAACAGCTTATAGTTGTAAAGGAAATAATCTAGTAGCAAGAAGAATTGACAAATGGCAGTAAAAATACATATAAAACATGATTTGAAGCGTCTTATACTGACAATATCATAATGTCACATTTAGCTTTCTACCAGGTAAAGACTTGAGCTTTATATATGTGAAATTGTCTGCACAAATTGACAAATGTCTGCTCGTCTAAAAAAAATTCTGCACAAATTGATACCTGCAGCCCTCACTCAGAACAATCCTCTGGTGTTCTTAACATATTTCCGCTGGAATCTAGTGCAGCTCAGTTGTGCTCCTTTGGTTTCTTTCGCCATGCTGTCCAGTGCTATTCATCTGTCGTGTTTCTATTGTTTGCATGTAGGAACGTGCAATTTATTCCAAAAGGAAGACAATTTAACTTATCAGACTGGTTCTTTCTCCAGGTGTAGGAAGTCACCTGAACCTTGAAGCACACTGGGCGTGCAAACTGAACACCGTCGTCTCGGTGCTAGACTGCTAGTACCACCCCAAAGAAAGATGAAGCTTGTGAAGTCCTGCGCAACAAAATTGGTTTTCCCCCAGAAGATGCAGGCGATTTTTAGATGATGCAGTAGCGAGAACAAGCCTCGTGAAGCTCAACTGTACATACGAGCGCGACGCCTTTTACTGTTTTACTTACAGCCACTGATGCGAGACCATACATTTCTATTCGAAATAAAACAAGTTTGAGCAGATTCCTTGAGGGCTTGTTCCATGAAATTATTGTCGCGCACCTGTGTCGTTTGAAGGACGCTGTTGGTTGACTTGCCTCGCACAAGTTTGCAATCGAGAAGCACGCCCCGTCGCTGGATTGGCCGTCAGATCTCGGTCATTGCCAAGGCACCCTGCCCTGCGTGCGCCTGCGCACGCGCACCCGGCGGTCATCCTACCTTGCCAACACTGGGCGTCCCCGCGCTGCGTTCGCCGGCCGGTCGACTTCCAGCGCAGCCCGCCGTGATGGGCCATTCGGGCGTCGCTCGCCGGTCTAGGCCAGTCGGCTGCACAGCCCTCCCAACTGCTGCGCGCGACCCACACTCCGCGAACGCTGCACGTTGCACTCGCGCGTTGCAGGCAGCTGAGCAGAATATGGAGTAGCACATCATTTTGGTCTCCATTAGATGTTCAAATCTTCAACACTTTCATCGTTAGTTACAATGTTGAGAGGCCTAAGCCTAACGGGGATACAGTTTTGCATTCTTTTACTCCCTGTCTTGTAGTAAAAGCTCCGCTCGATTGGACTGAAATAAACTGACTTATGGTTAAAACTGCACTGTAGCTAACTGAAATTTTACTGTAGCTGATGATGATTTATTTGACGTAAATAAATTTTAAAAAAATCTTAAAATAGAAAAAAAAACAAGTTAGCCCATCACGGACAATACAAACGAATACGGAAAAAAAGAACCAGCAAAAAAACTAAAAAGCTAGAAAAATACAAAATTTAGGAATAGTGAAAAATAAGCTAGAAGCCTAAGCTGAAACGAGTGGGACCTCAGGATCATATCTGCAAGCATTCCGTTTCACACTCCCATTATGTTCTGATGACGGATCACAGCTCCAGCTGCAAAGCTTATCAATTACAAGTTCTCTAGTAAAAAAAGTTCGCTATTCAGAATTAGGTGCAGACCCCCAATGGTCTGCGGTTTTTGCTGGCAGAGAACCAAACTCCGTAGGGTACTCAAATATCAACTTTGGAAACATTCTACAAGAACAGGAACTTATCGCAGTTACTCAGCTGTCTGATTTCACTGGCTTCACCTTCTCTTTGAGAAATTGCCGAATATGCTCTCGCTTCCAGTTGTCGATCCTGCAAATTCAGTTGGTTTTAGAAAATGAACCAATGAATGGATGGCAACATGGTTTTTATCATAAATTGGGTACGTTCTGTATGCAGGAAAGAATAAAATTATTCAATACAGGGACAAAATCTTTCATCTATAAACAAATAGTGTACCAAGGAGATATTCAAGCCACTTAAGCAAATGACCAATCACTCAACGTACTACTGCACCTTCACAGAGCACTCTAGTGCTAACTACTAACCAGTTTTATGTCCATGCAACAAAGTTAAAATGAAAAGCAGTATACCGACACAAACAAAAACAATATGCTTTGCATCAGTCGTCGGATTATAATGTGAATCATGTTACATGAGGAAAGAGGACAGGCAGCAGACAACATATACAATAAGCGGCAGCCAGTAATGAATTAAGACAGAACCACATGAAAATGGTAATTATGAGCTTTGGATAATCATTCTCCTGGATAACTAAATAGTAATTATCAAGTTAAGTAGAGCTTGCCTTATGGTCTCCTTCTGTTCACCCTTGTCGTCAAGCATTATGAGCTTTGGTGGAGAGCCATACACATAACGGGCTTCTACATAAGGGAAGTCATCTTTATCCTCTTCGAGGAAACTGACAACATCTGGATAAAACACCAGCTTTCTCATGCAAACCTCAATAATTGCACCAGAGAATGTGAGCTGCAATAGCAAGCATAGGCAGATATTATATCCAGAGGAAGTAAGCTGCTATGTGGTACCTCTAGCACTCAAGTTGATAAAACATCCTATAACATCCTAAAGAAAAAGCACAATAATAACATCCAATTGACATAAAAGTGTTACTACCTCCAACCTCAACCAGCCTTGAATACATCTTATGAGTCTAGCTTAAAGAGCAAGCTCTCTTTTTTTAAAAAAAACTAAGACACATAACCATATAAGATTCGAACATTATTCACATAAATCAAATAACAGTCAGAAATTAGCAGACTCTAAACCCAGAAAAGAAAAAAGCTTATAATTGCAGCTTATGAGGTAAAACCAGTTGCCACTCTTAAAGGCAATCAATAGTTCATACCTTGCTGATAGAATCATCTGAATCCTCGGTGCAACATTTACGACAGTCGTCCACCAGCTCTGTAACCAAACAACCAATAAATTGTTCAACAACACTCGACTGGCATAACAAGTACGCATGATAAAGGAAAAGGAACCCACCCTTAGCTGCTTCCTAATAGATGGCGATTGAATACTCAAGGAGCAACTGAAGAAAGGATTTCATCCCAGATAAGCAATGACCAAACTTGATAAAGTATAATCCTCCAAATTACGAGTTGAATTGGCCAAAAAAACTTTCCAACCTAGCTAGATTCAGAATGCTCCTAGACGGACTAATCAAAACGACATAGACAAACAGCACGAAAATAGGGCAGTTCCATAATCAACACCACCCTGATCTACAACTGCGGGCCTAAGAACAAGCCTCAAATTTACCAGTACAATCAGCGTGGAACGAGGTCTTCGATTCATAGTCTCCCACCAGCCCCAGCCCCCAGGCCCCAAAATGACTAAATCACAGTTTTGGAGTTTGTTCCAAGCTTAAAGGGTGAACACGCACGCACGCACTGCTTGAAGAAGTTATCATCGGGGAATCACAAATCAACCGATCCATAGTCCGCTAATCCTATCTTCCCATCGAACTTTGAGCTTTCTTTATAAAGCTGCCATTAGTCTGTCTAAAAGTCCTATCTTTCTGCTCTAATTAGGCTTCCTTAGATTAAAATGAGAACCAATGTCGCAGCTTCACACGCAATGAAGTGAACAATTCGATCCAGATCACTACTCACAGATTTAACGCTCCAAATCTGTCGAATTGAGGAAAAAAACATCGCGTCCGAATGGCTTTCCCGGTTTAGATCGCGAATCTTATCACAGCAGTTAAATGCCAGAGGACGATAGGCCCGTACCTTGGTCCTTGACGAACTCGGCGAGGGCGTTGCAGTCGGAGCAGAGGGCGAGGCCGGTGAAGCCCAGCTCCTCGCACTCCCTCGCTAAGAGCCGCTCGCCGCCACGGCAGAGCCCGGAGCAGCACACAAGCACCACGGCGACGGCCGCCGCGACGGAAATAGAACGAACCATCTCTCTCGCCCCTCCTCGACCGCCCCCTGACCAACGTAGGGTTTCGAGCTCTCGCGAGCACCACGATGAGGACGACGAGGACGACTACCAGCGGAAGTGCCCTTTCCGGCTTCCCCTCGCGACCTTTCTTCGTTTTTTTCCAAAAGAGCCCCTGTACGATAAAAATATTACATTTCGTTGACAAAAGTGGGCCGCTTAATGGGCCCCAACCGTAACACCAGGCCGTACAAGAATACGGATTATTGCTTTCATGGCAGAACGGTGGACCACACACTCACATATACTTCACACACACTCTAACTTACACATAGATGCATCAACTAACAGTAAACCTTACGAACATTTTACATAGGACATGCTTTGATCACTAAACACGTCTACATAGATGTGTTTTTTTCTTTCTTGAGATCTAGCCTAAAGAGATAATTAAGAAATTCTTCCTTCGAAACACCCCAACTCACCGTTGAGCTATCGCCCAGTTCATGTCACTTAATTCATTCTATAGACATGTTTGATATAGCTACGGCTTATGATTTTTGATTGAATTTTTTTTAATTTTAATTATTTGCGATAGAGATTTTGGAGAGAGATATTTGCTTGTGATTTTGGTTGATACAGATGTTAGGCTTTTAACGTGTATTATAATTAACTTATAGATCCCGTCTTAAAAAAAATACTTTGTTTAAAAGTTAAATACTATAGCAAAAATCAAAAGCCATTTTTAAAAACCCTTTAAAAGACCAGTGAAGCAGCAGCGTCGTTTTCTACGATACTGGGAGGAGCATGTCATGTTACGTTCCACATGACTCATACTTGCACGCGAAACTGGCAAGTGAAGGCCGGATCCTATGGGCATGTTCTTTTTGACTGTGGCTTATGGTTTTTGTTGAAATTTTTGAATTTTGGCTGTTTGTGACAGAGATTGCGGAAAGAGATACTCGTTTGCGATTTTGGTTGATACAGATGTTAGGCTTTTAACATGTACTACAATTAACTTGTAGATCCCGTCTTGAAAAAAATATTTTATTTAAAAGTTAGGTACTATAACAAAAACCAAAAGTCCTTTTTAAAAACCGTAAAGAACAGCCCTATATATCCTCCTCATCTCCTGTGAATTGTGATTCTCTCTGAAATGGTAGTGCTTTTAAAATGGTAGTGACACAAGCTATTCGAAGGAACTATTGGCTGAGGCATGCGGGTTCAGAAATTTTCAGACCCACTGGTTTCTGGGCTTCGCAGGTTTTGTGAACCAGTAGGTCGATGCAGATCAAATCCGACGCAGGATGGTTACTTAAAATATAGTCAGATCTGGCCATGTCGGCTACATTACTAGCTTTTGCTTTGTAGCTGCTTCTGAATGATGAGGTCAAGAACAGCAGAGGATGAGCTAGCAGTTTTGTTCGCTCCTTTTTGTGAAATTGGTGCAGGTGAAGTCAGAGTTGCCCATCTAAACTGAAAACCGGAGAGGCCACTTTTAGTACGATATGGTTGGGCATGTTGTATATCATGGCAAGTTCAGAATTCAGCATTTCTGATTAATAGCAGCCGCTGTACTTTGGATGGCAGGGCGTCATGCATGGCGTGTTGACGCTGCTGTTTCGTATCGTGAGGTGAAGCTGAAAACAACGTGACTTCCTCTGCTGAATCATCCAAGAGATTATGGTGTTGTCCACAATTCAGAAGAAGATGGTACTCTCAGCTAGCCTCGTAGGATCAACAACACAATGTGGCAATTGGCATCGGTTCTCTCAGGTCTCAGTACAGTAACATAGTAGATAACCACCATGGCATCTTGGGTAAGATCAGCGAAAAATGCATTGACCTTGCAATCTTTCGTGGACGATGGGTAGAGCTAGCATTTTCCTTCCTTAGCTCTTGAAAGCAGAACAAATTAAAGACATCAATTATTGGCAATGAAGAATCATATTGAGAATATCACTGGTTCATATGTGTTAAGCAATTGATAATCGTGTCCAGTTGAGATTTGAGTTTGCGCAAGTTTGCAAGTTTTCATTCTTGTTGTCAATTTTCAAGCGGCAGTACCGCGGTACTGCTGCAAGTGTGGTGCATCCAGATGATAATTGGCGGTAGCTATTTTCTAGTAAAGATCGTTTTGGGTGTCTAGATCCGGTAGTATTGGATGGGATTCGTGGTATTACTGAGGAGAGCGGTATGACCAAGATTAGAAGGCGGTACTACCGGGGCGATAGTATCAACTTGGTACGAGCGGTTATATCGGCTCCCCTGTTACCAGGGTTTGATCAGGTTGACTAGAGCGGTCTGACCGATCTATTAATGGTGATCAGACCGGTTCTATCTGAGATTATCCGAGAGGTTTGGATAATTGTGGAAATTGATCATAGGTTGAGTTGTGGAGTCTAAGTTATTATATTCCTGGTGCATGAAGTATGTTGGAGAAGCGTGGTTTAAGTTATGAAAAATTTGTGTTTCGAAACTGTTGTTTGGCCTTTTTATGTGCAGCGTATTTAGAGGCAGTCATGGTCAATAGTGTGGACCAAGACTAGGCTCAAGGATGAGTTGAGGTGCGGTTAAAGAAGTCATGCAAGATGGTTGAACTTAAGCAGAGCACAGGAGAAGACAAGAAATGTCAAAGGGAATATTCAAGCAATGGTTCATCGATGATGTGGTCGGTGGCTCGGTGCAAGTGAGATATGGTCAGGGGAACTGATACAGAGAAACTTACTGATGCATAAGTTTCAAACTTATTTGTCTGAAACGTGGTGTCAAATGACACAGAATCACCAAAGCAACCATAATCCATGATAGCTTGACCATCTGCTCAAAAGAAATTAGCTATCCGGCCATCCTCCTCATCTAATTGTATGGCATAAAAAAGAAGGATCCACTTTCTGCTTATTCTTTAAGTATGCCAACAGCATTCGCACATCATTGACTTCCAAATACTTCTTGCGCTCACAGCCGACATGATTATTGCAATCCACCTACAAGAAAGAAACATTCTCAGCTCCTCCATACCACTGCTTGAAAAGGTTGTACATTTTAGCAAGCTTTATTCCAGCTTCATGCATCTGGCTAATCATAAGTTTATCAGCCTCTACCAGACGGCGTTATGAACTCAGCATGTGTTTTTTATCTGGACTTGTAAGATAATGATTGTATTTAATTACAACTTTTTGCGCCCTCCAAATGCCCTTTCGACAAATACTAATCTAAACACGGGCATCACAAGATGCCCTTGTAGTAGCATTTTCCTTCATGGTGTCATGCGATGAATGAGTACCTTGTTCTCCTCCATTACTGCAAACTATATGTTTTTGGTATACAACACTATCTCGTCTTAACTTTGAGTGGCTCTTTTGAATACTAAACCTAGTCTTTCTAGCATAGAAGTTGTAAAAATCGTATGTATCTTTCTCTGATTTGAAAGTCATTCCAACTTTAGGAACAAGTATATATTCATCACTTTTAGCATCCACCTACAGTACAAAAGACATAAATTGAATTGGTCTAACTACACTAAAAAAATTTTATTAGACATATATTGTACAGCATCAATTTGATATCCTGCATTATCTCGGCAATGGGTACTGATGTAGTTGAAGCCGGCAATGTGGGCATCCACTATGTGCTTTGCTCCACTCCACCTATCGGCTAGGGCGGCGATGGGGTTCGGCAGAGGGGGGTGGCGCCAGTGCCAGGTCCGAGTCTGACATTTCAATGAAATAGGGCAAGCCAAGTAAAAATGTTCACTACTGATTGATTGATTGCATAGAGCTTGCACACAACTCTTAAACACGGAAGCTAGAGCAAGCAAAATAGTGAAGAAAGAAAAATGGAGGCGAGATGCAGACCAATCTGTGGAAAGTCGGAGAGGCAATCGACCACTTACTCCAGCTCTTTCCTCATCCCCCATGAATCCCACCATCATCTGAGCCCCCGCCAGCCTTCAGCGCCCCTCGAAACCCGTAGATTCCTCAAGAGCCCCACTGGAATGGAGGGCTAATTGCTTGGAATAGGCTCTAGATCGCGGCGCGGTTGCCCACCGATCAAATTGGCGGCGCGGCGAGGGGACGAGACGAGGGCGCGCATGCAGCGATATGAATGCTTTTGAGGAGGCGACCCCCTCTTGTGGTGCTCTGGGATCCATGCTGCTACGTGGCAGCAATTAGGAACGGCCATAAAAAGTTGGATTGAAGGTTGCACATAGGATTCCTCCTCCTCCTGGTCTCCCGTCTCCGCCGAAGGCAAAGCCAAGTAAAGGCAGCTGCTCGCCACCTCACCAAAGAAAATCCCCACACGCGCAACTTGGCCCCCGCCCGCGTCTGTGCGCGCTCTGTTCTTGTGGGGGGCAATGGCCGGGCGGGGCGAGCTGGTGGTGAGCTTCGGGGAGATGCTGATAGACTTCGTGCCCACGGTGGCGGGGGTGTCGTTGGCGGAGGCGCCGGCGTTCCTCAAGGCGCCCGGGGGCGCGCCGGCCAACGTCGCCATCGCGGTCGCGCGGCTCGGCGGCGGGGCGGCGTTCGTCGGCAAGCTTGGCGACGACGAGTTCGGACGGATGCTCGCGGCCATCCTCCGCGACAACGGCGTCGACGACGGCGGCGTCGTCTTCGACGCCGGGGCGCGCACCGCCCTCGCCTTCGTCACGCTGCGCGCCGACGGGGAGCGTGAGTTCATGTTCTACCGCAACCCCAGCGCCGACATGCTCCTCACCGCCGACGAGCTCAACGTCGAGCTCATCAAGAGGGTAAGCATAGCAAAGTCGTGGTAATTTCGTAGCGTATCCTGTGTTCTCCGTGATCTGGGAAGTATAGCGTCATAGAATCTTTGGCCCGTTTCTTGATTGGATTCTTGGATCTGAACGCGAGCGCTAGGTTTCTTGTACTGATTTGGTGTGCTTTAGGGTACGGCGGCTGAAATTTTCTTGGTCTTGTTTTTTACACCTAAAGGTGCCCTTTTCCTTTCGTGTAATTCGGGTGCTTTGGTATTGAATCTTCCCGAGGAATCCAAAGATTCCTGAGCAAAGAAGGCGCCTTTGGTGCTGGTTTTGATCGGATCTTGTTGTGCGTTCTAGTTGGCTATTTGTTCCTTTCCTGTATCTGGTCATATGGCTTCTGTGATTCATCCCAACATGCATAAAGGGGAGACAAATAAGTAATCCAAAGCAGAGCCGTTATGAAACAAGTCAACTTGTGTGTTCTTGGATTCATCGGCGTGAGCTGGCCAAGTAGAAATCTTTAGCCATGTCATGTATTAATAGAGTCCAATGGGAATTTGTTTTCTTTGTAGACTGTAGTGCCCAGTAATTGTGAGCATGTCAACTGATGTCAGATAGTTCAGCTCTTGCCATGGTTAGTAGAAGGAAAAATTGCTCCCTTGCCCCAAAGTTTAATGGCGTTTGCTCAAATGCCCCATGATGTCTCACTGACATGCGGGTCCAGGACCCACATGTCAGTGAGACATCATGGGGTATTTGAGCAAACGCCATTAAACTTTGGGGCACATGAGCAAATCCCCCGTAGTAGAACTCCTGGGAAAACGTTTGCATGTTTGGTGTGTGGTACTCAGACGCAAGGAACAACTATGCATGTCAGATTGTTTGTTTGATATGACTTTGATAAACAAAAAAAGGTGTTCCATTTTTTACCTTTATATGTAGAATTTAATTTTGATATAGAATTATGCTGCATATAAGATGCTGCTAGATGATTCAATTATGTCATGCCTATCAGAACTGTGGTTAATGTTTTGTGTCTTTATGTGTAGAATTTATTAGAAAATGTGCTCAATTACCATGATATGACTCAATTAACGGAAATTGCAGTATTGCGCTGTTCTCTCATTTAGGAAAAATATCTCATAAGTTATAATGTACTCAGGCTGCAGTCTTCCACTATGGATCAATAAGCTTGATTGCTGAGCCTTGCCGGTCAGCACATCTGCGCGCCATGGAGATTGCCAAAGAGGCTGGTGCGCTGCTCTCCTATGACCCGAACCTGAGGGAGGCATTGTGGCCATCCCGTGAGGAGGCCCGCACCCAAACATTGAACATCTGGGACCAGGCAGACATTGTCAAGGTCAGCGAGGCCGAGATTGAGTTCTTGACTGGCATCGACTCTGTGGAGGATGATGCTATCATGAAGCTGTGGCGCCCTACCATGAAGCTGCTCCTGGTGACTCTTGGAGATCAAGGATGCAAGTACTATGCCAGGGTATGCTTTATAAGTTTTTGCAAGTTCTGATGAATTGGTTATTTTACTGCTGATCGTTCTTTCTGTTCAAGTCATAACTTCATCTGGTTCTTCCTTTGCTAAGTATCATTTGGTTCTGCCTTTGCTAAGTATGCATTTTAGTTTTAAACTTGCACAGTTACCATTGATCCTTGAAGACACATGCTGTCGTTGAGACTTGATGTTTATTATATTTGATTGTAGGGTTTCCATGGAGTTGTGCCATCCTACAAGGTACAACAAGTTGATACAACAGGTGCGGGTGATGCATTCGTTGGTGCTCTGATCCGAAAGATTGTCCAAGATCCATCATCATTGCAAGTGAGTTGCCCACAAACCCTTCCTATAGTATTACTGTGTCACAGAAGTAGGTGGTTGGTTCACTAATTTGATGTCTGCTGATTGTGCAGGATCAGAAGAAGCTTGAGGAGGCGATTAAATTTGCCAATGCATGTGGAGCAATCACCACCACAAAGAAAGGGGCAATCCCGTCACTGCCCACTGAAATTGAGGTCTTGCAGCTGATGGAGAGTGCATAGATCCATCATATGCATTAAGATTTTCACTAGCTTCGACTTCTGCAAATTGTATTGTATGCTGATCTGAATCAGGAGCAGGGGTTACTCCAAGATACCTGCCTTTTCGTTTGCCCTACTTCCCTTCTTTCTGAAAGGGTTTTTTGTTTTAGAACTCTAATTTGAATAAGCAGAGTGCCTTTTATAAATAATTAGTCTTTAATTGTAGCATCATCCTTTTCTTTATCGCGTTCTTGTTTCAGTGTCCTATGAAGTAAGAACTCTAATTTGTATTGTGATATCGCGTCCCTAAAGTAGTCTGTTCTCAATTTTTGGCAATCAAACACGTGTATAATGCTATTATGTGAACATACTAAGTGCTGAAGTACTATGATGATCCTGGTAAGAGATATTCATTGTCGTTCATAGCTATTTAATTGTCGTGGTAGCTGAGATACGAACCACTGGTATTGCCATATCTGAAATCTTGGTCCATTAGTTCTTCTTAATGGCTGTATATCGGGGGCTTCATTTGTTATCTCATTTCTTGGATGTGAGTTGTCCTGGTTTGGTATGAAGTGAAAATAACTTTAGTTCATATGTGATCAACTAGAAGCCTGGAAGTCCGAGTTCTTTGGTTAGTAGTACCGTATTGTGCTTTTGCATGGCCTGACATGTTGCTGAGGAATATATAGCCTGTATTTGCTAGGCTATTTCATATGACTGCTGTTGTGGTTATAGACCGCGTGAATTTTTTAAATAATTATTTTTTTATTCGGAATTACAAAAGTACATATGCAAAAAAAAAATTTGCACTTTTGACCGCATATCGCCGCACGATTTAGCGACTTGGGCTAGTCGCCTAACCGTTGGGTGACACGTGGCCAAGGCCGAGCAACATCTCGACGTCCTGCAGAGTGGGGGACATCTCCTCAAATGGGAGATGAACGTGTACATCTTAGGCCGTCATCATCCAATAGAGTTGTCAGCAACTACTGGTCAAAAGGGAACCGTCGTGACTGGTCTGGACCTCCTTAGGCTCCTCGATTGGAGCACCGTCCTCGTCGGTTGCCTCCACTATCCGCACGAGAGGTATAATGCTAATATCGTTCAACTGCAAAGCACGAAAAAATAAGTACATAGCGAAAATATCATAAAAACCGTGACATATTTTGTACACAAACTTGTCTCTCCAGTGTGGGTCTAGTCTCTAAACCCGTCGGGGTGTCCGTGTACGGACCACCCATAACTCGATCTCCTGGTCCCAACCCTCGAGATGCGGGACACAACAGCTCATGTGGTGTTGCGCGTCGACATGCTGATTCAGCAAGCCGAAAGGCCAGTTTGAACTACCAAGATGGCGAGCCATATCTGCAAATCGATTTTAAGCTAGCAATTACGACACAATTACTTACATATATAACAGAAAGTAAATGTTAAATATAGTAATTAAATGAATTATACTAAGGCATCCCTGCAAGATCCCTGAATTTTATTTTAGTTATCTGTGGATTTTTACAACTCAAATGCCATTTAAATCATCACGTATAATTTTAATCGCTACGCGTAATCTTGAATTGTCGCATACTATTTTAAATCAGTGCGTCCTATTCTAATCGTCATGAACAGAACGATCTAAATGACAATACAATTATTAACAACTAAATTACTGTTAATTTCTAAACTACAAATTTAATGATTTCAATTGTTATCCTACCATGTTTCAAAAAATAATTATACAAAAAATACAAAAAACTCACTATCATTGATGCATAGATCCCTTCTCCTCTCTTCCCCTCCCTCTCCTCTCCTCCCCCCTCTCTTTCTCTCTTCTCCCTTTCTCCCCCTTCCTTTCTTTCTCTCGGGCGAATGAGGCATGGCTGCTCGGTCGGCCGCACGGCTTGGAGGGTATACCCTGTAGTCGCCCAACCATTGGGCGACTAGGGGTAAAGTCGCCCAACAGTTGGACGACTAGGTCCAAGCCGCCCAACCGTTGGGCGACATGGACTAATCGCCCAACGGTTGGGTGATTTGGACACGTGTCGCCCAACGGTTGAGCGACTTGACCGCGTGTCGTCCAACGGTTGGGCGACTAGCCTCAGTCGTCCAACCGTGCAGCGACATGCGATCAAAACCGCAAAAAAATTCGCAAGTATATTTTTATAATTTTGAATAAAAACGATTATTTTAAAAAATCTAAACCACATAGTGAATAATGGAACTACAGGGAGGTCACAAAGGGGTTGTCTGGAGCCTTAGAAACTATGAAGATGGACAATAGAAGTCTATATTACATAAACTTATCTCTCGTTAAAATGACACCTCCTTTTTCATGATGCCTTAAGGCATATATTTATAGTTATGAGAAGTTTACTTACATAAACATCCTTATCTGGGTCTATTGGTGTAGGGGCAATTACGTCTTTTTCCTTGAGACGGCCCTCTTGCATCAGATGCATAGGTGTACAATTACTGGTTCTTTTTGGTGCAACAGGCTGACTGGGCCAAGGTAAAGGCTATTCCTGTGACAATAGCCTCTCATAGTTAAAGAGCCTCAATTTCTATGGGCCGAGATCATGTCCGTCTGTTCCTTGGCCCCTCCGTCTCATTGGCCCCTTGAATCGTCGCCTCCTCAAATTCTTGCTTCTACCAACAACGTTGGCGTGTGTGACAACCAATACCAAGTCGCACGTGGTGATGGTTTATCTTTCGGTCATGCGACATAAAGTGTCGCATCAATTACGGCGTCACACATGTTTTCTCGATTCTCGTGTCCATCACACTAGCATTAATTGGCGCTGTTGTGTTGTATACAAAAGAGAAATTTGATGATTTGCCCCATCTTTTTTTGCAAACAGCTTATTTGCCCCATAGTTGATATGAATTGATTATTTGCCCCATCTTTGAATTTTTATTTGATCATTTGCCATCTTTACATTTCCAAACCATTTCCTCTTTTTATAAAGCTAATTTATATTAGTAAAGGACCAAATTGCCCCTAGGCAAAAACGCCTCCGTATGGTATCCATGTGAATCTTATATAATATAGACCTTCTTGTGTTAGTACTGAAAGTTGTATTCTTACAAGTTACAGCCATGCATCATGCATGTTTTCAGGCAAGATGGTGGCCTTTGATATAAAGGTTAGTTATTTCCAATGTGGCATCTGCTTGTTTTCGTCAGGCTTTGGTGAACTTCATGAATACGAAGCGTTTTGGAAGTGCTATTGACCTGAATTTTTTCCTGGGCCATCTTTTTTTGTTCGTTCGGCAGTATGTATGTGTCTGCCATCAAATCCTGCGATGGCTCCTGCAACTTATGGTGATCTGATCTCCCTTGTCCCAGATCGCGGTGCTCGATCCCTTTGCTTAAGATTGGAACCGTGCGCACATCGTACATGCTTTGTGGTGGGTCAGGGGGTTGTGCTTGGCGTGCCACCTATCTGCTGGTTTCAGTTCCGTCCTGCCGTTCTGTGAAGGAGATGTAGCTTTCATCCAGGCATGGAGGCCTTGTAATCGAATCTGGACAGGACAGGGCTTCAACAGAACGGAGGCGTTTTTGCCAGGGGCAATTTGGTCCTTTACTAATATAAATTAGCTTTATAAAAAGAGGAAATGGTTTGGAAATGTAAAGATGGCAAATGATCAAATAAAAATTCAAAGATGGGGCAAATAATCAATTCATATCAACTATGGGGCAAATGAGCTGTTTGCAAAGAAAGATGGGGCAAATCATCAAATTTCTCTATACAAAATCCCCATGGCTCTTCTTTTAGGATATTTGCCTGCTCTCTCTACGGCTACTTGCACTTTCTTTAGTCGCCGTAATCTATTTGCCATCGAGCTTTTTACAATCGTCCTCTTGTCGCTGCTCTCTCACCGCTTGCGATGGTCCACAGAAGTGATCGAAGCGGCCGTGGCAGCGCGTCGGTTTCATCAAGCAGCCGTGCTAGTCAAGATGATCGCTTCGAAGTCACCGTTGGCGAGCGATGGAAGGCGTCTGAGAAATTTAACGGTGTGTTTATGATCACCCTCAGCCCGTCTATCACGACGGACAAACCGGTGAAGTCACTCATGCGCCACAGCAAGATCTTATGCCGCGACGTCGTTTTTGGGCAAGACATTTGTCGACTGCATTTGCAGCGAACACTTTTGGTTCGGCTTCGGTTGCTGTCGTTTCTTTCTCGTCATCGGACCCAGGCTTCTCGCCACGGGCGGACGCCGACACGAGTCGAGCTTTGGTTCCGCCACAAGATTCTCACCAATCGGAGCACAAAAGATCGCGGGGTGCAGCTCGTATGAAGCTTACGAGCCTATCTACGTTGTACAGGCGTGGTATATAGATTCTCCGCTTTAGCGCTACGGCTTTTGATTCCTTTTTATCTTTTAGCTAAAATGATAATGTTGCGTGCTAGTTTTTGGTTGAGATATTTAATTAAACAAAAATAAAGAAAAAGAGAAAAATAAAAAAACTATTATATATTTATAAATAATACAAAGAAAAAAGAAAAAAGAAAAATATATTAATAAACCAACAAGTTTAAAATAATTTACGGTTTCTGAAAACCAGAAGGTAGAAGCTGTTTTGAGCTGGCCTGTAACACGATCTCACTAGTGTAGAAGTGTTGTGTCAAAGATACAATGGTAAGGCACAAAGCGATCAATTATTTGCTGCCAAGAACAGCAGAGGAATTGGCACGGTATGGTCAGCATGTCATAAACGAAACCGGTTCGTGGGGCAACTATGCAACGCAAGTAAACCTCTCAGCAAAGGCGAAGCATCGGAATTTATGTTTATACTGTGGCGGCCTATTGTCCGGTAACTAGGAGGCATTAACCTCAGATTGACACGTGACGCCTAATGTCTGATCACAGAACAGCATTAACCTCGGGCCGACATATAGCAAGGCTAATACGCACGGTGAACCACCGTGTGTCAAGCCAAGGTTAATGTCGTCCGGTGTCCCGGCGGCAAGTGCCACGTGTCGATCCAAAGTTAATGCCAGTCGGTTACCGGACGGCAGGCCGCCACGTGTCGGCTTGAGACTAATGCCGCCAGGTCACTAGATGATAGAAGCGTTATTTTTGTAATTGTGGTCTCTAATTCGGTTGCTTGCTTAGTTGCTTTTACCATGAGAAATTGGTAACCCTTCATTTTCCAGAGGGGCCAGATAATTCATCGCCACA
This sequence comes from Bonia amplexicaulis, assembly GCA_036346245.1. Classification (NCBI taxonomy): domain Eukaryota; kingdom Viridiplantae; phylum Streptophyta; class Magnoliopsida; order Poales; family Poaceae; genus Bonia; species Bonia amplexicaulis. The sequence continues at coordinate 4,205,778 of CM070736.1, read as the reverse complement.
GAAGATTTATTTCACTGGAAGCTCGTTTGATGTGTCAACACTTTATGTACCACTACCGATTACTGTATGTGTGGGAGGAAGCAACATTTGTGACCGCATCATGCTGTCATGAAGGGTGGAAAAAATGCTGTTGGTGGATCTTAAAATTACTTTAATTACACTCGTTAATTAATTAAACATTAAATAAAACGATTTTAGATATAATTAAATTTTACTTTAGTTCGACTCGTCTCGGATTGCTAACTCGATACTAAAAATGTTTCCAAAATATTAAAAAATAATACTAAATTAAACTATATTAATTTTTTAAAAAATAATACGAGAATCTGACTTGATGTCCATCCTATATTAATTTTAGAAGAGAATCTTGATATGCCCACCCGGTGTCATCCACTCATCCTGCACGGCTCCAGTCCGGTGCCGTGTTTTCCTGCATTTTTGTTTTCCAACAACGGACGTCCCAAGTCGTCCGCAAGGCAGCAGATGCACGGATGGAAGCCCATCGGCGGCGGGCCCGTGACGAAAACATGAGACAATCAATCCGAGCAGATTAGATGGAAATCCCGTGGCCGAGAAAAGAGGGGATTGATTTGGGATGATTAGATGAAAATCTGGGGCGCTTAACTTTCATCCAGCGGCTAGATTTTAATTTAGACGATGTGGCACGCTGTGAGATGATATAAATAGCATTAATTGCATAATAAACTGGGGATTACTCGTATACCTGATCTTTTTTGCTACGGCTTTTGGCTTTTGATTGAAATTTTTGAATTTTGACTGCTTGCGACAGAGATTACAGAGAGAGATATCCGCTTATGATTTTGGTTGATACAGATATTAGGCTTTTAACATATACTATAATTAACTTGTAGATCCCGTCTTGAAAAAAAATACTTCATTTAAAAGTTAGGTACTGTAGCAAAAGTCAAAGCAGCTTTTAGAAGCCGTAAAGAACATGCACATAGGCTTGTTCTTTTTAGCTGAAACTTATGGCTTTTGGTTGCGGCTTGTGCCTTTTAGGCTGTTCGTGTGAGATATTACAGAATAACAGAAACTCACGTGCGGTTTTTACCGATATAAATAAAGTCGGTACAATATATATTATAATTAACTAGTATACCCTATCTTAAAAAGACACTCTGTTTAAAAGTTAGTTAATGTAGAAAAGTCAAAAGCAAAAACCAAAAGCTAAAAAAAATATGGCCATAGATTGTTGCTTCACAATATTTATCTATTTTTAAATTCAAGAATGCAACTATTGCACTTTCCTACCCCTGTAGCCCTGCTATTGATGCAAAAAAAGGTTGCATGCTTGAAATAAGTTGGTTAATAAGAATATGTATGGTCTAATTTTATTAATTATTATTTAAATTATACTCCCTTCATATAAATTTATAAAATGTATTTTCTCTTAGCATATAGATTAAAAAAATAGTGAAAATAGCTATATTACCCCTAATTATTATCTCTAAGCACTATATGCATGTATGTGAAGAATAGTAAATAAAGATGCATATTTGTTAGAGATATAAAAGGAGCATCATACTAATTTTATATTAGAACAGAAATATATCCTATATAATATTTATAGATAAGATTATTTAAAAAATATATCTTATAAATTTAAACGGAGTATCTCTTTAGTAGATCAATCTCCCCGGGCCATACGAGCAGACTATATTAATCTCGCCCTCGCGTCCGTACGTTACGTCCTCCCTTGACCTACGTACTCAGTAGATGGCGATAGATCTCGACGTGCCCACCGGCGGCGCGCGTATGTCCCTTGCCGACGACGTCACGGCGGTCCGCCGCATGGAGGAAGGCGATGGCGGGGAGGCCCTCGGCTACCCGCTCATCCAAGGCCGCGACGGGAGGCCGGCGGCCGTCGGTTACCCGCTGGCCGAGGAGCCACCGCCGTCGACACCACGACGTCCCGACTGCAAGATGGCCATGCAGGTACGAGTCTGACTAACATTATATTACTACAGGTATTATTAATCTTCACGTTAATTAACGTCGTTTAAGACACCTTGGTCGTCATTCGCATCGCTTCAGCGATAAATAGTGCCTCTCTATCTCATGCACGCCCGACTGCAAGAAGTTGTGGTTTTAGCTACTAACTCGGGGTTCTAAACGGCGATGTCGGGTTCATATCGAATTGGCTTCGGCGTGTCGAATATTGGGTTATGTGTTTCTGTGTCGGAAATTGAATTTGCTCATAGTTTTATGTTACACGTTTATGTATAATGCTTTAGGATATTTCTAATAGTATTATCATAGATATCTCTTATCTATATTAAATAAGTAAAATCCTATATAAAGAAGAGAGGAGGTGAGGAGAGATAATATGTTGCCTTTTATGCAAAATATGACTTAGCCTGTAAACCAATGTGAGAGATTGTGAGACAAGAAGTTATAATAAAAATACTATAAAATAAGTAGAGAAATAATTTACCATTAGAGAGGTTATCTCTATTGCTTCTTTAAATGAGATAGAAATCTTAAAAACAACCTTAAGAAATATTATTGTATATGCCCTTATAGTACCGAAAGAATGTTGAATAACCATCAATAATCATAACTAGTGTACGGAGATCTTCCCCTTTGGCACGAGAAAGAACCGCCTGGCTAACATATTTACTCCATTCAGAAATTTATACCATGTTTTATAAAACGTGCAGTCAAAACTTTCTTAACCTTAACTACTACTTCCTCTGTTCAAAAATCTATAGGCTGTTTAGAAAATGTGTGGTCAAACATCTTTAACTTTGACTACTACTCTTTCCCATAATAAATACATGTCATTTTGTATATCAATACTATCTCCAAAAAATAACTTTTCCACTAATTTCTATTATAATATATTTATAAACCCAATAAAATTATAATATTATGATTTTACTACTAACTTTTACTACTAATTTTGATTACAGTATATTTCCCAAATGAAAGAACACAGACCTTAAGAAAATCAAGAACAATTAATGGCAACAAAAACAAACAGGTGTCTTCTAAGTACTCCTAATTAATGCTCCTACATCAATAGTTTCTTTAACATGCCACGTAGGATTAATGCTTATGTGGAGGAGAGATTAAAGAAGAGAGAGGGGGGGGGGCTATTTCTTGCATGAGAAACAGCTGCTGATGCAGCCTCGCTCCCAGGTAGATTGGTGGTGTACATGTGCGGACACGGCTTGCGCACTCATGGAATGGAATGGAAACTCATGTGCGGACACGGCTTGCGCACTCATGGAATGGAATGGAAACTCATGTGCGGACCCTAATTATTATCTTTTAAGTGTTATATTTAATGTATGCTCTATTATTGCAGATCTTTTTGATTGTCGCCGGGATGGAGTTGCTTAGTGAGTTCTTCCTGTACGTGGTTTTTCAGTCACCTCCGAGCTCTGTCACTTTGAAAATATTGTTGCCTATCGTGTACTTGGTGTTTGCTGCGTCCGCTGTTGGATGTCTCGCGATGATAGCACGCCGCGATGATGATAACCGAAAAAAAGCCGGCTGCAATATTCTAGGCTAGGTCCGAAGCAGGCAATGGGCTGCAATGGAAACCAGCCGGTTGCAGGCTCCTTCCCGGACGCATTTTTTTCCCCTCCTTTTACGACACTCTCTCCGCTTTATAATAATACGGTTTTGCTATTGCCAAGACGATCGAAATTTTTTTATCTCTCAGTCACTTGAAGTTGCATTCTCAATCAACTAAAATTGTAGCCCCCTTAAAAAAACAACTGCAACTTCAGGTGATTCAGAGTGCAACTAAAGTTACACTTAGTTGCACTCTCAATCAACTAAAATTGCAGCCTCCCAAAAAAACAACTGTAATTTTAGTTGATTAAGAGTGCAACTTCAAGTGACTAAGAGATAAAAAAAATTCAGTCGCCTTGATAATAGTCACTCCCATAATAATATACGTTCAATGTATTAAGAATTCCCGATACCTATGTACGAGGAAGAGTGCAGTTAATATAATTTCTCCTAGTTAATGATGTGAAGGATGTAAGTGGCTGGAAATCAGCGTTTAGTAGTTGAGGCAAGCAATGTCCGATTCCATCGACAACAAAGTGCCATTAATTAGCGATACGCACGTTCATACAACGTCATTGATAAGAGTACTTCCAACGATCTAACTTACTTGATATTTAGTTTATGCCATGTTTTCTTTTGTGAGGTGGAATAGTGAGAGGGAAGAGAGAAGATTCTTGATAGTGAGTATTTTTTAGGAAACTAAGTTTTTAGTAGTGACTAGTTATGCATTGGGAGCCTAATTTATCACTGTTTATTAAACTAATAAATCGAAATCAAAAGTTACAAACCATACCATAAAAGAACAGCTTCTTATCCTATGCCATGCCAGTTTTTTGGTGAGAGGGAATATAGAGAGGGGAGAGAGAATATGCTTGATACTTATGCAAGTATAGTCTTTTTAAGAATAGAAACCAAGATTTTAGTAGTGACTAGGTTGTGCATTGGGAAGCTTGACACTTATTTTATGGGCCCATCTCTATCACTATCGTGTCATTCATTGGGGAGCTTATTACTAATTAATTCACTGTGAGTTCTAGTAACAAGCTTTAGTATCAATGAATCTCTATCACTACCATATCACTCATTGGGGAGCTTATTACTAATTAATTCTCTGTGAGTTCTAGTAACAAGCTTTAGTATCAATGACGGTGGTTTCTAAAATCCAACCTACAAACCTTTAGGAGTGCCCTGAAAGCCTCTCATATTGCAATCAAAAATCATCAATTTAATAGCCTCTCATATATTTTTTGCGTGACATTGCATTAAGGCAGAGAGCAAGATACAAAAGTGGCCTAGAAAGGCCAGCGACCCACCTGAGTAAAAATAGTTACGGACGCGTCACAGACCAATTTGCGACCCTACGACTACTGACTGACTAAAGGACAGGGAGAGTGAATACTTACTTCGTATATTATAGCCGGAAGAGTTTACGGTCTCTCAGCGCCTCCACGTCATTCATTTGCCTCTCCGTATGAGCGCTCCGGGTGACGCGTGTACGCGAAACGCCCCTGAGCGGATGGTGCCGCGCGGTTCGCTCTGACCGTTGGCCACCGTCCGTTCGTCTACATGTCGCTGTATCCGTTTGTTCGTGTATTCGTCCGTACGCTGCGCTTTTGCTACTAGCTCCGTCGACTGTATGGTGGTGGTGTGGCGTGGCGTGGCGCCACGCCTACGTGACTAGTGCCATTGACGTGTTGAGTAGGAATTGAGGATATCGCTGTGAAATTGTGAATGGACGAGGATTCGAGTATATTGCTGAATGCTGAGTCTACAGGCTGGGAGAGCCGTACTCTGAAAGTCTGAATAGATCATGATTTTTCCCCTTTTTTTTTTGAGACGAAGAGTAGGATAATCTGTTACCTTGTTGAGATCACTAGAAGCATAGGCGCGGCGGCACGCCGCGTTAGCCACTGTACGTACAAAAATGAAAGAGACGATAATTTGTGAGGAGTTTTTTAAAAAACGGGGGCAAAAACATAATTTCAGAGAAGGCAAAGGGGTCATTCGAAAAAAAAGAGGACCTGTTAGAAAAAACCGGGGGCAAAAACGAATTTTCGAAAAAGTAAAGGGTCTTTTTGAAAAAACCGAGGACCTGTACGTAAAAAAATGGGACCCGTGCGCAATTTCCGAAACCGCGGGGGGTCATCCTGCAAAGTGGAAGGGCTAAAAAAATTATAGGGACCTTTTTGCTAGAACCAAGGACCTGTATGTAATTTCAAAAAAATACAGGGACTTTTTCGCAATTTACCTCCCCCGATCGTACAAATATTCCCCCACCACGCCGGCGGCGGCGCGCGCGGGGGGGATGGCTTCAGCAGGGGCCGTGAATCCCCCGGTAATAAGAAGGTTATTATTCAAGGAGAGAAACTGTGAATGTGTACCGTACTAGATGATTTTGTACGATTTGTATCCCCTCGGTCAAAAAACATATATTTTTCTTCCTCTAATTCGGTTGCTTGCTTAGTTGCTTTTACCATGTGGGAGGAAGCAACATGTGTGACCGCATCATGCGGTCATGATGGGGTGCAAAAAAGCTATGAGGTTCAAAATTACTTTAATTACACTTGTTAATTGATTAAATATTGTATAAGTTGATTTCAAATTAAATTAAATTTTGTTTTGGATCGGTTCAACTGAGCTCGTTAGTTTGATTCTAAAAATGCTTCCCAACTATTTGATAATATAATATTGAATCAAACTATATTAATTTTAGAAAAAACTTAATAAAACGAGAACAAGACGCCATATCTATCCTATATTAATTTTAGAGAAAAAAACTCGATAACGTGGTTCGATATCCACCCGGTGTCATCTACAGTTCTACAATCCTGTACGGCCCAAATCGTCAGCAAGGCAGCAGATGCACGGAAGGAAGCCCATCGGCGGCGGGGCCCGTGACGGAAACGTGAGACAATCAATCCGAGCAGATCAATCTCCCCGGGCCATACGAGCAGACTATATTAATCTCGCCCTCGCGTCCGTACGTTACGTCCTCCCTTGACCTACGTACTCAGTAGATGGCGATCGATCTCGACGTGCCCACCGGCGGCGCGCGTACGGCCCTTGCCGACGACGTCACGGCGGTCCGCCGCATGGAGGAAGGCGATGGCAGGGTGGCCCTCGGCTACCCGCTCATCCAAGGCCGCGACGGGAGGCCGGCGGCCGTCGGTTACCCGCTGGCCGAGGAGCCATAGCCGTCGACACCCGAGACCGACGGAAGTTGCTGCACGCCCGACTGCAAGACGTTCATGCAGGTACGAGTCTGACTTACATTATATTACTACAGGTATTATTAATCTCCACGTTAATTAACGTCGTTTAAGACGCCTTGATCGTCATTCGCATCGCTTCAGCTATAAATAATGTATCTTAATAGTGTTATCTTAACTATCTCTTAACTATATTACGTAAGTAAAATACTATGTAAAGAAGAGAGAGGGTAAGAAGAGATACTATTCTTTATGCAAGATATGGCTTAGCCTGCAAACCAATGCAAATAGTGAGAGATTGTGACGCATAAAATTATGATAAAAAATACTATAAAATAGTTAGAGAAATTATTTACTATTAGAAAGCTTATCTCTATTGCTGTCTTTAAATGAAATAGAAACCTTAAAAACAATTTTAAGGGATAAACTATTGTATATATCCTTATAGTACCAAAAGAACGTTGAATAATCATCAATAAGCATAACTAGTGTATGGAGATCTTCCCCTTTATCACGATAACCACATAATTATTATCTTTAAGCACTAAATTTAATGTATGCATGTAGAGCATAGCAAATAAAGATACATATTCATTAAAAGTATAAGAGGAACATCACACTAATTTTACATTAGAATATAAAATACGTTCTATATTTATAGATAAAATTATTTAAAAAACATGTTTTATGAAATTTGGACGGACGAGGGTACATAAGGTAGCTGAACAAATACGGTGAAACAGATAGAGCAGTGTTTTGAATGGATCCGGCACGATGGATGTAACACCTCTCCTCTATTATTGCAGGCCTTTATGATTGTCGCCGGGTTTGTATTGCTTACTGAGTTCTTTCTGTGCGTGATTTTTCAGTCACCTCCGAGCCCTGTCACTTTGTTAATATTCTTGCCTATCGTGTTCTTGGTGTTTGCTGCGTCCGCTGTTGGATGTCTCGCGATGATAGCATGCTGCGATGATAACCAAAAAAAAGCCGGCTGCAAGATTCCAGGCTAGGCCCGGAGCAGTCAATGGGCTGGAATGGAAACCAGCCGGTTGCCATTTTTGTTCTCCTTTTACGACACTCTCTCCACTTTATAGTATATGTTCAATGTATTAAGAATTCCCGATACCTATGTACGAGGAAGAGGGCAGTTAATATAATTTCTCCTAGTTAATGATGTGAAAGATGTAAGCGGCAGGAAATCATCGTTTAGCAGTTTTTAAAAGCTGAAAAGAGGTTATGCATTAGGAAGCTTGTCACTTATTTTCTGTGAGTTCTAGTAACAAGCTTTAGTATCAATGAATCTCTATCACTAATTAATTCTCTGTGAGTTCTAGTAACAAGCTTTAGTATCAATGACGGTGGTTTCTAAAATCCAACCTACAAACCTTTAGGAGTGCCCTGAAAGCCTCTTATATTGCAATCAAAAATCGTCAATTTAATAGCCTCTCATATTTTTTTTGCGTGACATTGCATTAAGGCAGAGAGCAAGATACAAAAGTGGCCTAGAAAGGCCTGCGACCCACCTGAGTAAAAATAGTTACGGACGCGTCACAGACCAATTTGCGACCCTACGACGTAACTATCGTATTATTGATAGCAGCACTGCATCGGAGCCCCAACCAAACTCGTACATGTCAACTCATCAAGAATTTACGGCCATCGTAGCCGTACGCGCCATGAGCGTCGTGTTACATGTACGTCCACGGGATTTTTTTTACATATATACCACTATTTAAATTCATATTTACAAAAATATCAGCATACACATGATATTAACAAAAATAACTTTTTTGCCGTCTGGTCACCAGACAGCGAGGCCGTAGAGCTGACACGTGCCACCTAAAGCCATCTGTCGTTTGGCTACTGTGTCGACATGCCGAATTGGGGCCGCTAGAGATGAAGTTGTGAACGAAGGACTCTAGGAATCCCTAATGTGCGAAGGAGCCCTGGGCTTCACCGTATGGTGAGGCAGCGATGTTAGAGGAGCTCTGCCCACCGAAGTCTCCAAATCTGGTGTATGGTGTGAACGATGAGCTCTATGCTATGTACGCTACAAACACTGGCAATGTGTACCACTCCCTGGAAGCAGCTGTGAGGACTGTATCGTCATTGGTGGATTGGCCGTCACCCCCACGTTGACTTGAAGGCTACAAAATGTAACGATGTTACTCACAATAAATATTTCAGATGTAGAATATGAATCTCGTATCTCCCGGATGTGCAGCGAAGATGAACAACGGGGAGTTGTAGTCTATGTAGGTGGTGAGGAGGGTAAAAGTGATGCATCTCGACGATGGACCTACGGCGGGAGAATACCATGATGTTAAGAGAACTTAAGGCATAACAGGAAAATAAAACATAGATTTGTATGTAAGTTACCTTCTCGTCGATCTAGCCCGCGGATGATCGACGGGTAGCACTACGACACCAGACAGACTCGGTAGGTTTCGATGGCCGGTCGGACTCGCTAGGTCGCAATGACCTAGCAGGTGAGGACGGTGTCCCCAATGGGTGCCCGATGCACATGGCGTGGTCCATCGATCAGCCGTAGCTTAGGTTGTCCATTATTTTTTTGCCTGCGATAGGATATACTTGAAAGTTTTCTGTAGGGTTGGTGGTGTGTCTAGGATGCTGATGGCGGTTTTAGACGCACTTGCGATGCGCTGCGCCCACTCCAACTGAAGTGACATGCGAAACAGGTTCAGTAACGACTAATATGAATTTCATCAATAAAATGATCAGAATTTGCAGTGTCTTATGGTGTTATGACACTGCGAAGTGCTGTGGTGATCGATTGAGCGTTGTAGACTATCATCATGTGTGACCTTCTTCGAGCAATCTGGTGGAGGAACGGTGAGTCTACCATACAACTGAGGTACGTAACACTGCAGGTACTCGTCGTACGTCTAAACGACGTACGGACGCTGCTCCATTACGACATCCAACAGCGGCCTGTCTATCCATGTCGTCGTCCACTCCTACTATGGTGGCTGCCAGTGCATGGGCATGATAGTCTAATTTTCCAAAAATGCGTATGGGGCAGTCGATCGAGATGAACTGGTTGTAGCAACTCTTGTAATCATTCATCTCTCTTTATCTATATGAGAAGTTGTGCTTTTGAGATGTTTTGAGTTTTTCAGTTCATTCTCTGTTCTTTGTAGCTTTCTTCAGTTCCTGACTGTTCTTGTTAATTTATTGACTCTCTAGCTGCTAAGTGTTTATGCTTTGAACTAGGAATTTTCTTGAGATCACTTGAGCATTCCATTTTTGAGAACAGAACGAAGAATTAAGAAGTTTCTGCTCTTCCCAAAATTTGGCGCAACCTTTTCTCTGTTCTTGGTTTTGTTTCTTGGTTCAAGAAAGTGCAACTTGATTATCTCTGAAGAATCAAGTTTGTTGAGAAATTTTGGGAATTACTCTCCGTTTGGTTTACCTTCTTTCCTTATGGTTTAATCTTTAGTTGGTAAGCTTTTCGATCCGTCTGATCGTTCCCTCCTCCGAGCGATGTTCCTTTCGGCCTATCCGATCGTTCCTCTGAGCTGTTCGGACCGTCCGAACGTTATCTGTTTTTCGATCGGTCCGAACGTTTCATCAGAGCTATTCGGACCGTCCGAACGCTCTCTATTTTTCGATCGTCCGAACGTTGTCTATCCTTCGGTCAGTCCAAACGTTTCCTCAAGGCTGTTCGGCCAGTCCGAAAGTCTCTTTCTTCTCAGTCCGAACGTTTCTTCCCATCCGTTGGTTGCGGTTGAGCTTTTCGTCAGTTTTTCTCTGAACTTCTCTAGGCAGCTTTTGAATATCTTTGGAGAAGAATCTTGTCGATCTGGTTGGTTGGTTTCAAGAGAGTAATTGTTTTCTATTCTCATAGCTTCTCTACCTATTGAGGAAGAAAAAATTTGTGAGAATACTGTAGGGATTTTTAGGCACCATTCACCCCTCTGTTGCCATTTCGGTCCTACATTAATCGATTCGTTGTTGTTTTCGTTTTAGCTGGTAGGTTTAGTTTCGATTTGGTGATTTTTATTGGGTTGTTCTGTGTGTTTCTTGTGAACAGAGAGAGAGAGAGAGAGAGGGGTTCATATAGATTCAAATTTTTGTCCATTCCGTAGGAGAAGCGGTTACTGCTCTAAATTTGGATGGTTTCTGCTTCACCTCCAAGGACAGGGGTGCTAAGCAGAAATTTACGAAGTAAAATCTATCTTATAAAATGTACTTGAACCATGATTGCAATAATTGGAGAGGAAGGAGCACTGAGTTGATTGAAGATGAATCCCCCGGACCGCTACGAGCACTTTGTTGTGCCTGAGGGCACCAAGAAGTGAGTCTATCCCCACACTTGGCCTAAGATTTATCTTGACTGTTGTTTCAATTGATCTTTTGTTGGGCAGCTGTATGAGGTAAAGTCCCACAGCCTCTCCTCCAGCTCGGTGGAGGCGGGGCGAGGTGGTGGCACCGGAGCCGACAGAGGGGAAGGAGGAGGAGAAAAGGAAGGGGGTCGGCTGCTGGGGATGATATGGCGTGGGCTGTTCGGTGGGCGTGAGGACTACGAGAAGCGGCTGCAGTACCTGTCCAAGGAGGAGGCCACCGTGCACGCACGGATACGGCGCTGGACGTAGTTCTCCCTCCGCGCTGTCCGCAACCTTATTGTTATCTCCATCCTCGCTGAGGTCTCCAAATTTCCTTTCCTTTTGTTTTTTTTATGAAAATACTGTCATTAATTGTTAGCTTGTTTCGAATGATTTTGGTGGTGCGGGCTGTGGTTGCTGTTGTGGGTGTGCATATGTTTGGATTCGTGGTGATTAGATTTGTTAAACTTGGAGATTTCAATATCTATTCTTGCTTCGGTGATCAATCTTTGGAAGATTTTGAGTGCATTGTGGTTGTTGCTGTGATGCTTGAGATGAATTTGTGGGGTGAAGTGGAACAGGATGAGACAGTCTACTAGAGATACACAGAATATGCGATAGTGGTGTTATACGGAGTAAAAGGGAAACAACTTTATTGAAACAAAGTAAACATAGTGCTTTCAGAGTTTCACAAGAAACAACAGAAACAGGTATTCAACATTAGCTTGGTCCGGGAGGTAAGGTTAAGAGGATAATTCCTCTCTGTTCTAATTCTGTAAAGCTCTGTTTCAGTTTGTGTAAGATGGTTGATTTCGATGGACAGGTGGGTAAGGACCCAAGCAGGACTCCTACCAGCGTGCGAGAGGTATAACAGAAGCCTGATCCCTGTTAGAGATATGATTGCATTGTATTAGGATAGTTTGGATTTTTTCTATACATGTGCTCTTTCCTTATATGTATTCTTTCCATATTGTCATCCTGCTCGTGTATATATACGCCCTTTGGCCTCATATGAATACAAGCGATATTCATAACATGGTATCAGAGCTCACCTAGGTTCTCCCGTCGTCTCCCCGACGCAGCGCCTCCACCTCGGGCCCCCGACGCGGCGCCTCCTCTCGGGCCGCTGCCCGGCCGCCGACGCGGTGCCTCCTCCCGGCCGCCGCCCCACTGGGCCTTCCGGTCCGTCGCGCCTCAAACTCCCCGACGCGGCGCCTCCACCTCGGGCCCCGACACGCCAGTACCTCTCGGGCCGCTGCTCCCGCCCGCCGCTCCTCCACCCGGCCACCGCCGCTGCGCCGCCGCTTCCCACGCCGCCGCTGCGCTGCGCTTGCGCCGCCGCCCTCACGGGGGAACCAGACTAGGGTTCCCCCTCGCGCTCGGTTTTCGTTTTATAGTTGGGCCAGCCGGCCCAACAAAAGAAAAAAAAAAAAAACGTTGATCTAACCGCCGCGCCGTCCAGCGCCGCCTGTTAGACCTCGTTACCTTGGTCGCCGCGCCGTCCAGCGCCGCCTACCGATGGTTTCCGTTCGCTTTAGTGGTGCTGGTCTTCTACCACTTCCGCCGCGCCGTCCAGCGCCGCCTGTTAGACCTCGTTACCTTGGTCGCCGCGCCGTCCAGCGCCGCCTACCGATGGTTTCCGTTCGCCTGAGTGGTGCCGGTGATGCGCTACCACTTCCTCTCGTGCTCGCCGCTCGTCCACCGCTACACCGATCGCTCCACGCCAAAGACACCGCCACCTCCGGTGGCCGCCACGGTGGTGGTGGCCGCCCTCCATCTGGTGGTGGCCATTCTCACTGCTCCTACTGTGACAAGGTCGGTCACGTTGAGTCCCAGTGCTATAAGAAGCGGCGATCTTTACGGCGTTCTTCTACTAGCACCGGCACTGGTGCTTCTACATCGACGTCTGCATCAACTCCTTCAGCAGCTTCTCTCACTAAACAGGAGATAGCTAGACTTCGACGCTTGCTTGTCGCTTCGGGTTCTCCCTCGACAGGTTCTGCAGTTCCTACATTGACGTCTACATCGACTCCTTCAGCATTTTCTCTCACTGAGCAAGAGATAGTCAGACTTCGACGACTGCTTGCTACTTCCGGTTCTCCCACGGCGAGGCTCTGCTCGGTTACGCTCATCGACTCTTGATGCATCGCGACACCACCACCTCCACGATCGAGCACCTCCCGTGGATTCTTGATTCTGGAGCATCTTTTCATATGACTCCTGATTCTTCCACTCTATCCTTTGTTACACCTCTTGATTCTCCTGTCAGTGTTCTTACTGCTGATGGTACCTCTCTCTCTCTCGGTCGAGGACCTCTTAGCAACTCATCTTTTCATGTTCCTCTGTTGCTCATGTTCCTCGCCTTACCATGCGACTTCTTCTGTGGGCGACATCGATCTTGGTTGTCGAGTCATTCTCGATTCTGACTCTTGTTGTGTTCAGGACCGTCGCACGGGAGCCCTGATTGGTTCTGGCCCTCGGCGTCTTGACTCACAACGTCTTTGGGAGCTTGACCGGCTTCACCTTCCTTCCGCCGCCACCGTCCGCCGCCGGTCTCTCGCTTCTTCCACTCCGTCTCACCGGCTCTTTCCGGCGATGGCATCATCGTCTTGGCCATCTGTGTGGATCTCGGTTGTCATCTCTAGTTCGTCGTGGCCTTCTGGGGTCTGTCTAAGGAGACGTGTCTTTAGATTGTCAGGGCTGTAAGTTAGGCAAACAGATTCAGCTTCCTTATCCTCATAGTGAGTCAGTGTTTCAGCGTCCTTTCGATCTTGTTCATTCTGATGTTTGGGGTCCGGCCCCCTTTGTTTCGAAAGGAGGCCATCGATACTATATCATATTTATAGATGATTTCTCTCGCTATACTTGGATATATTTCATGTCTTCTCGTGGTGAGGCCTTGTCTATCTATAAACAGTTTGCCACTATGGTTCGCACTCAGTTCTCCACTCCTATTCGTGTCTTTCGTGCTGACTCTGCTGGCGAGTACCTCTCTCATCACCTGCGCAGCTTCCTTGCTGAGCAGGGCACTCTCGCCCAGTTCTCTTGTCCTGGTGCTCATGCTCAGAATGGTGTTGCTGAGCGCAAGCATCGTCACCTCCTTGAGTCGGCTCGTACCCTGATGATTGCCGCCTCTATTCCACCTCATTTTTGGGCCGAGGCTGTTTCCACTGCCACCTATCTCATCAACATCCAGCCTTCTTCTGCTCTTCAGGGTGCAATACCTGTTGAGCGTCTCTGTAGTCTCCTTCCTGACTACTCTGCCCTTCGTCTGTTTGGCTGCGTTTGCTACGTTCTTCTCGCCCCTCGGGAACGCACCAAACTAACTGCTCAGTCTGTTGAGTGTGTTTTTCTGGGATACAGTGCCGAGCACAAGGGCTATCGGTGCTGGGATCCTGTTAGTCGACGGATGCGGATCTCTCGGGATGTGACTTTCGACGAGTCTCGTCCCTTCTACGCACGTCCTACCTCTCCTTCGACTTCCTCTGTGGAGTCTCTGTCTTTTTTGACCTTTCCAGATACACCTATCTCTGTCTTACCCTCGTCCACCCGTCCCACTAAGTCCACCCGTCCCACTGAGTCACCACATATTTCTCCTGTGGCCTCTCCGCCGTTGTCGCCTCCTGCGGCTCCTCAGGCTCCCCCCACTACACTAGTCTACACTCGTCGACCTCGTGTTGAGGATCTTCCAGATGAGCCATCTTCTTCTGATGATTCATCTTCTGATGCACCATCTTCCCCTGATGGGTCATCTTCTCCTCCTCGCTACGCTCTCCGCGATCGCCAGTCGCTTCGGCCCCCTGCCCGTTTTGCCTTTGCTGGCGCAGCTACTCGTGAGCCTGTTTCTTACCGGGATGCTGCTACTCACCCCGAGTGGCGACATGCCATGGCCGAGAGAGATTGCTCTTGAGCGTACTGGTACTTGGGATCTTGTTCCCTTTCTATCTCACTCTCGTCCCATCACGTGTAAGTGGGTCTATAAGATTAAGACTCGCTCTGATGGTTCTCTTGAGCGCTATAAGGCGCGTCTTGTTGCCCGTGGTTTCCAGCAAGAGCATGGTCGTGACTACGACGAGACTTTTGCTCCTGTGGCTCACATGACCACTGTTCGCACTCTTCTTTCGGTGGCGTCTGTTCGCCACTGGTCTGTTTCTCAGCTTGATGTCAAGAATGCCTTTCTTAATGGCGAGTTGCGTGAGGAGGTCTACATGCATCCGCCACCTGGGTATTCTGTTCCTGAGGGCATGGTGCATCGCCTTGCGCTCTCTCTATGGCCTTAAGCAAGCCCCTCGTGCTTGGTTTGGCGCTTCTCTTCGTGGTCACTGCTGGTTTTTCAGCAAGTGATCATGATCCTGCGCTCTTTGTCCACACTTCGTCTCGTGGTCGGACTCTTCTTCTTCTCTATGTTGATGATATGATCATTACTGGAGATGATTCTGAGTACATTGCCTTTGTCAAGGCTCGTCTTAGTGAGCAGTTCCTTATGTCGGATCTTGGTCCTCTTCGTTACTTCCTTGGGATTGAGGTTACGTCCACTCCAGATGGTTTCTTTATGTCCCAAGAGAAGTATATTCGGGATCTTCTTGATCGCGCTTCCCTCATCGATCGTCTTGTTGAGACTCCCATGGAGCTCAATGTTCATCTCCGACCCTCGATGGCGAGCCTCTTTCGATCCGACTCGCTATCGTCATCTTGTTAGGAGTCTTGTCTACCTTGTCATTACTCGTCCGGATATCACTTATCCGGTTCACATTCCGAGTCGATTCGTTTACGCTCCCACTCGGGTCCACTCTGACCACCTTCTTGAGTTCTGCGATACCTTCGTGGGACTATCTCTCGTCGTCTCTTCTTTCCACGCTCCAGCTCTTTACAGCTTCAGGCTTATTCGGATGCTACTTGGGTCGATGATCCATCGATCGCGGTCTATCTCGCTTCTCGTGTTTTCTTGGTGGTTCGCTTATTGCACGGAAGGCGAAGAAAGCAGATGCGGTGTCCGTTCGAGTGCAGAGGCTGAGTTGCGAGCTATGGCTCTCTTGTCAGCAGAGATTACTTGGCTACGGTGGTTACTTGAGGATTTTGGTGTTTCTGTCACTACACCGACTCCTCTCTTGTCAGACAGTAGAGGTGCTATCAGTATTGCTCGTGATCCTGTGAAGCATGAACTCACCAAGCATATTGGTGTTGATGCTTCCTTCATGAGGTCTTGTGTACATGATCAGATGGTTGCTCTTCAGTACGTGCCTTCGGAGTTTCAGATAGCGGATTTCTTCACGAAGACCCAGACCCGCGCACAGCATGGCTTCTACCTCTCCAAACTCAGTGTTGTTGATCCACCATGAGTTTGAGGGGGTGTTAGAGATATGATTGCATTGTATTAGGATAGTTTGGATTCTTTCCATACATGTGCTCTTTCCTTATATGTATTCTTTCCATATTGTCATCCTGTACTCGTGTATATATACCGGCCCTTTGGCCTCATATGAATACAAGCGATATTCATAACAATCCCGACCCCAAGTGTTTAAAACTAGGCGTTGGAGGAACCGCAGAGAGGATTGTATCTGCATTGCACACTGTTCGAAGTGAACAAACGTATGAAGATGCTGACCTGGAAAAATGCAAGACTTCTATACGTCATGTTGGAAAGATGGAGAAGGACGTTGACTGTGCCTGTAGCAAAGGCACTATTTGTTGCGAACATGGGTCCTCCCCAACTTGGCTATCTTAGGTCATATTCTAAAGCTATTCTCTATCTGTAGCTGAGGATCCTCGTCATGAGGCTCTTTGCACAGAACCAAAGAATGAAAAAAATGAGTGGAAGCAAATAGAGTAGCGGTTGTGTCTGGATTGAAGGAAGCATTACAGGAACAAGTCAGAATAACTGTTTTGACCTGTAATGGTAATGCATTTTCATTTTTTTTTCAGTTCCTGTGTGCAACTGAATCGCTATTTGCTTTGTATCATTCAACATTGTCTTTTGGAAATGTAGAATCTTACTTGTAAAGTTAATCAGGAATCTGAGCTGGAGAAGGTCTGCACTCAATTACAGGTGTTTTTGTCCAAACAACCCAAAGCATGGAAAGGTTGATAATATAGCACATCTGTACGATGTAAACATATGTCATTCTTATTTTTCGATTGACTGGTACAGAAAGGATCTGATTGTTGTAGGATATACTATTTGGTTGCCCATTTCATGATGTTGTTGTACATGTAACGCGAGGAAACTAACAGGAAGATTCAGATAAAGCTTCGAACCGTCACTCTATCCTGCAGACGAGTGGTAGGGGCGCATGAGCGTGGCTGGTGCTTAGTCGATAGTCTTGCATGTTGGATGTGTTACATTCTAATTTTAGCCCCTTTTTTTCTTGTCTGGAACTGGGAATAACACGGCCATTACAGAGGATGATTATATAAGCCTAAGGCCGTGATGCGATTGCCGAATTCTCTTAATTGTCATAGCAAAAAAAATCATTGCTTCAGTTCGTGAAATGTAAATAGACTTGTTAGTTGTTATTTCTGAGTTTGCCGTTGTTCAACTAAATAAGTTTCGAGAACCAACTTTCAGCTAGAATTTATTTAAGGGGCCTGACGGTGAGATCTTGGTGGTAAATTTAGCAAAAACTCTCCTCTATTTACCTTAATAGTAAGGTGCCCGTGCTTACAAAGATGGTTTTACATCTTAGATGTCTTATCAAGAATATGGTTTATAAAGATGTTCTTACATCCTGAATGTCCTATCAAGAATGGCGTCAAGCATCTGGTGTCCTTTGTGATAAAAAGTCCTCAAAAATTAAAGAGTAAGTTCTATATGACAGCGATTAGACCCGCGATGCTCATATTTTATGAATTGATTAGTCATATGCTTGTACGTTGCAACGAAATTTATTGGATATATAGAGAATCATGCTATGGAAGAAGGCTACTCTGATCAGTTAAAAATGGAGAGTGATGAGAAGTTGAGAATGATGTGGTTGAAGAAGAAGGGATGTACGACCACCAACTCGTTCTTTTATAATAGTAATGATATTCATGTATAATGTCGGTTATGTAGTACGAAAGTAACGAGTGAGGGAGGCAAGAAATAATGAAATATATAGCATTTATGAAGATAATCCCAATTTATTCTCTCTTGTAGCATCTCTGTATTTTTTAATTTTTAAATACATATACTTACTGTATCAATGTATCTTTGTTTTTTTTAAATATGGTATCGCCTATCCGTATCGCCGTGTCACATGGTGTATTGAGGCCCAAGTTGGTTTTGTGCGATCATCATCAGGGCATGATGGCGATTAGGAGTTGCATTAGGAAAAAAAATCACCTGCACAGATGAAGCGGCACCCCTTTCGTCAATAGGATCCGCAAAGTGCTTGCGCAGATGAAACAGAGGAAGGGGCACAGGGCAGGGCAGCATTGCGACAGCAGCCATGCTTAACGGATAGAAGCATATGATATGCAGACATCCTTGCGAAGAGACCTCGGGTCGGTTGATTTCAAAGCCTGCCTGCATCCCGCGCGACGCGAGCCCCCTATAAAGCTGTCACCACGCTCGATTTCTTGATTCTTATCGCACTTCACCAGCGCTGCTCCGCCCAAATCCCAATCCTCTCAGCCTTCCCTGCTTACCGCTCTCGTCGTTGCCGATAGTCTAGATGGAGCGCGACGACCTCAAAGCGCCGCTGCTTGACCCACCACCTGCTGCGGCGCCGGAGGTCGCCACTACTGCGGCGGAAGGCGAGACGGGAGCACCGCCGCCACCGCATCCTCCTCCTCCTCCTCCTCCTCCGCCGCCGCCGTCCGCTGCGGCGTACAAAACGCCACGTCTGCGGCCAAGGGCAAGAGCGCTCTCGCCGACGACGACGCCTCCCCCGCAAGCTCTACCCCGTCTGATTCAGGTGGGTGCCAAGAAACCCACCAAGATGGTGGCGCCCAGGTGGTTGAAGAGGGTACCGGCGGGCGCATCGACGGGGAGCAGAGCAGAGGCTGGCTCATGTGGCTTCTCAGGCGGAGGCCCCCAACTTCCCCCACCCTTCCGGTGACCCAGCCACGCCAGAGCGGCGACAGCATAGCGAAGAAGTTCAGGGATTGGGTTGAGCCCAAGCTTGGGAAATGCTTGTACGTTTCTTGAATCTTGCTTGGCTAAGTCGTTCTTGGTTTGATTTAGTATGCATTGCCTTTTATCTGAAATAGCATTTTTACCAATCTGCGATAGAATATGATGTTCTTTCCTTGAATGCTCTGTCCTACGGCATATGTGTTCCACTATCTAAGGATTTAAGTGATGGAGATTTGCTGATTTCGTTCATATCGCTAGCATTGATGCTGATGACTTTTATTACTAACCGATGATCTCATAATGTTGGCCTTGACCCTTTTAGTTCATTTTTAGCATGAAAATTGCAACTCAGAACAAATGGGCTCTGCCAGTATATTGCACATTTGCATGTGGATTTGTGGACAACAGATTGTGTTGTGTACTATATCGAATGCGTTACCTTGTTGTCAATTCTTGTTTGTTGTATTGGGTTATTCATATTCTCATCGGACCGACAGAAAAGGTAAAATGTGTTGTGGATTGATCTGGATAACGCGATCATTGATGCAATCAAATATACCTGCATGATGGTGATTTTACTTATTAATCGGAATCTTGATGATCTCATAAAAATGTTGGCCTTGACCCTCTCGGAAAATTCTTTTGAAGAACTATGAGATGAATTCAACATATGTTGCTCCTTTGGCTCGTTTTTAGCATGTAAATTGCAAACCCTGAACAAATAGGCTCTACCAATCGAATATTGCGTGACATTGTGCAGTGTAGAGTGTAGTTTGTCAAGTCTCAAAATATATTGGATGGAATAATGTGGTTACCCTTTAGTTTGTTATCTGTTGTACATTGGCTTATTCTATATCCATCAGTCTGACAGGAGAGGTAAAATATAAACAATTATAGCGGTAGAACGTTTGATAGTCACATCATTTTATCTCACTGCTATATTGTCTTTGACTGCTGTGCAGCCTGATAGCCTTGTCACCAAGAGGCTCGCTGCATTTGGTTTTGTGCTGTATGGGGTTGCTTCCATTCTCTCCAACACCCTGAGCCTCATGAAGGATGCAGGTGTCTCGGTGGGACTTGCAGGCTGTCTTGCTCTGCGTTGGATTGATCTGGATACTAGCAAGTATTGGAGTTCCTTGCACACTATATGGAAGAACTAGCTGGGAACATCACGTATCTCAACATACTGCTCGTCTTGGTCTGCTCGGGATCGCCTTGCTTATTAGCTTGCACATCGGATGGATGCTGCCAAACAACTTCTGGAGGCCAAATGGTGATTATCTTAGCTTTTGGTCGGCAGGAGGGTTTGTATTCTTGTTGTGCTTAGGCGTCCTTGGGCACGTTGTCTCGTGGGCCGTGGTAAATACCTTTTCTTGTTCTTTTGTTTGTTTGTTCGAACTACTCTATAAGTGATTCTATAGCTATAAATGGTGTGCACGATTGCATTGGATGCAGAGCTTGGTTTCGGGCGAGGAGAGCACGAAGCCATCAGCATCGGCTTGAGCAGATATGGCCACTCTGATTCGCTTGTCCTGGTAAATTCTTACGAACTGTTTCTTCTGTTGTTTTGGTTGTTTACACTAATTGGAATGAGATGTTTTACGCAGAATCTACACTGGAATGTTGGTGCGTTTTGGGGAGAATTGAGCACGCTGTAAATGCATGAGGATACTGCTGACTGACTAAAGGACAGGGAGAGTGAATACCATTGACGTGTTGAGTAGGAATTGAGGATATCGCTGAATAGAGCATGATTTTTTCCCCTTTTTTTGAGACCAAGAGTAGGATAATCTGTTGCCTTGTTGAGATCATTCAAGGAGAGAAACTGTGAATGTGTACCGGACTAGATGATTTTGTTCGATTTGCATCTCCTCGGTCATAAAACATATATTTTTCTTCCTCTAATTCGGTTGCTTGCTTAGTTGCTTTTACCATGAGAAATTGGTAATTTCCCAGTGGGGCCAGATAATTCATCGCCACCTAAGATTTATTTCACTGGAAGCTCGTTTGATGTTTCAATACTTTAAGGGGAGTGTACCACTACCGATTACTGTATATGTGGGAGGAAGCAACATGTGTGACCGCATCATGCGGTCATGATGGGGTGCAAAAAAGCTATTAGGTTCAAAATTACTTTAATTGCACTTGTTAATTGATTAAATATTAAATAAGTTGATTTCAGATTAAATTAAATTTTGTTTTGGTTCGGCTCAGCTGAGCTCGTTAGTTTGATTCTAAAAATGCTTCCCAACTATTTGTTAATATAATATTGAATCAAACTATATTAATTTTATAAAAAAAAACTTAATAAAGCGAGAACAAGACGCCATATCTATCCTATATTAATTTTAGAGAGAAAAAACTCGATAACCTGGTTCGATATCCATCCGGTGTCATCTACAGTTTACTCACCTCGCACGGCCCAAATCGTCCGGAAGGCAGCAGATGCACGGAAGGAAGCCCATCGGCTGCGGGGCCCGTGACGGAAACGTGAGACAATCAATCCGAGCAGATTAATCTGCCCGGGCCATACGAGCAGACTATTTATTAGTCTCGCCCTCGCGTCCGTAAGTACGTCCTCCCTTGACCTACCTACTCAGTAGATGGCGATCGATCTCGACGTGCCCACCGGCGGCGCGCGTATGGCCCTTGCCGACGACGTCACGGCGGTCCGCCGCATGGAGGAAGGCGATGGCGGGGTGGCCCTCGGCTACCCGCTCATCCAAGGCCGCGACGGGAGGCCGGCGGCCGTCGGTTACCCGCTGGCCGAGGAGCCACAGCCGTCGATACCACGACGTCCCGAGACCGACGGAAGTTGCTGCACGCCCGACTGCAAGATGTTCATGCAGGTACGAGTCTGACTTACAGGTATCATTAATCTTCACGTTAATTAACGTCGTTTAAGACACCTTGATCGTCATTCGCATCGCTTCAGCGATAAATAATGCCTCTCTATCTCATGCCTCACAATTATTTGTGGTTTTAGCTAGTAACTCGGGGCTCTAAACGGCGATGTCGGTTCATATCGAATTGGCTTCAGCGTGTCGAATATTGGGTTATATGTTTCTGTGTCGGAAATTGAATTTGCTCATAGTTTTATGTTACACATTCATGTATAATGCTTTAAGATATTTTTAATAGTGTTATCTTAATTATCTCTTAACTATATTACACAAGTAAAATCCTATGTGAAGAAAAGAGAGGATAAGGAGAGATACTATCTTTTATGCAAGATATGGCTTAGCCTGCAAACCAATGCAAATAGTGAGAGGTTGTGACACATGAAGTTATGGTAAAAATACTATAAAATAATTAGAGAAATTATTTACTATTAGAAAGCTTATCTCTATTGTTGTCTTTAAATGAAATAGAAACCTTAAAAACAATTTTAAGGGATAAACTATTGTATATATCCTTATAGTACCAAAAGAATGTTGAATAATCATCAATAAGCATAACTAGTGTATGGAGATCTTCCCCTTTGGCACGATAACCACATAATTATTAGCTTTAAGCACTACATTTAATGTATGCGTGTAGAGCATAGCAAATAAAGATGCATATTTATTAAAAGTATAAGAAGAATATCACACTAATTTTACATTATAATATAAAATACGTTCTATATTTATAGATAAAATTATTTAAAAAACATGTTTTATAAATTTTGGACGGACGAGGGTACATAAGGTAGCTGAACAAATACGGTGAAACCGGCAGGATGGATGTAACACCTCTCCTCTATTATTGCAGGCCTTTATGATTGTCGTCGGGTTTGTATTGGTTACTGAGTTCTTCCTGTGCGTGATTTTTCAGTCACCTCCGAGCCCTGTCACTTTGTTAATATTCTTGCCTATCGTGTTCTTGGTGTTTGCTGCGTCCGCTGTTGGATGTCTCGCGATGATAGCATGCTGCGATGATAACCAAAAAAAGGTCGGCTGCAAGATTCCAGGCTAGGCCCGGAGCAGTCAATGGGCCTTCCCGGGCGCCTTTTTTTTCCTCCTTTTACGACACTCTCTCCCGATAATAATATATGTTCAATGTATTAAGAATTCCCGATACCTGTGTACGAGGAAGAGTGCAGTGTTAATATAATTTCTCCTAGTTAATGATGTGAAGGATGTAAGTGGCTGGAAATCATCGTTTAGTAGTTGAGGCAAGCAATGTCCGATTCCATCGACAACAAACTGCCATTTAGCGATACGCACGTTCACTTCCAACCATCTAACTTACTTGATATTTAGTTTATGCCATGTTTTCTTTTGTGAGGTGGAATAGTGAGAGGGAAGAGAGAAGATGCTTGATATTAAGTCTTTTTAGGAAACTAAGCTTTTAGTAATTACTAGTTATGCATCGGGAGCCTAATTTTGATATCTATGCCATGTTTTTTTTTTTTTTTGCTTTTAAACGGTCACTGTTTATTAAACTAATAAATCGAAATCAAAAGTTATAAACCATAACATAAAAGAATAGCTCCCTATTCTTTGCCATGTCAGTTTTTTGGTGAGATGGAATATAGAGAGGGGAGAGAGAATATGCTTCATACTTATGCAAGTATAGTCTTTTTAAGAAACCAAGATTTTAGTAGTGACTAGGTTGTGCATTGGGAAGCTTGTCACTTATTTTATGGGCCCATCTCTATCACTATCATGTTATTTATTGGGGAGCTTATTACTAATTAATTCACTGTGAGTTCTAGTAACAAGCTTTAGTATCAATGAATCTCTATCACTACCATATCACTCATTGGGGAGCTTATTACTAATTAATTCTCTGTGAGTTCTAGTAACAAGCTTTAGTATCAATGACGGTGGTTTCTAAAATCCAACCTACAAACCTTTAGGAGTGCCCTGAAAGCCTCTCATATTGCTATAAAAAATCATCAATTTAATAGCCTCTCATATTTTTTTGCGTGACATTGCATTAAGGCAGAGAGCAAGATACAAAAGTGGCCTAGAAAGGCCAGCGACCCACCTAAGTAAAAATAGTTACGGACGCGTCACAGACCAATTTGCGACCCTACGACGTAACTATCGTATTATTGATAGCAGCATTGCATTGGAGCCCCAACCAAACTCGTACTTGCTGTTTGGCTACCGGGCGGCAGGTCTGGCAGGTAACATGCAATCTGGCCACCACGCAGCCAATACCTGCCGCCTGGCCACTATGCTCCAGGAGGGCTGCCGCCCGGTGGCCAGGCTCAAGAGATTAGCACCCGCAATTAATTAGTTTAATTGCATGATTAGAACATTTAACACACACTGCTTGTAAATTTTTTTTAGATATAGCAAATGAGCACAAAAACTTATAGAATTTTTTATGGAGCTTCCCGACGTAGCGTAGTTCATTATGTAATTTGCCCGTGATTTTTCTCCGTTATGAATTTTACTCAAAAATTCATTTACGTAAACTATTAATAGGAATTTCTGAATATAGCAAATGAGATGGAAAAATTATTACAATGAACTTAATGGTGCAATTTTTTATTCAATTACTCAAGGAGTACATATAATAGTACAAAAAACTCATCGCACGAGATGCGATATAGCTCACTCATCTGACTACCATCTCCTCGCCACGTCTGCCTCCGTGTGAGTGGCCTTGTCTTCTGCTGAGCATGAGCATGTCCCGTGGGGTACGCCAGCCGGTTCGTAGGAGGTATGGAAACCATTCCGTTTGTTGAGTGGCCGATGATTGTGCAGTAGACTAAGGTACACTAGGCAGTGTCTGGTGGTAAGCGTTGATATATTCCTGTCTCGACATGCCGAATTGGGGCCACTAGAGATGAAGTTGTGAACGAAGGACTCTAGGAATCCCCGATGTGCGGAGGAGCCCTAGGCTTCACCGTATGGTGTGGCAGCGATGTTGGAGGATCTCTGCCCACCGAAGTCTCCAAATCTGGTGCATGGTGTGAACGATGAGCTCTATGTTACGTACGCTATAAACCACGGCATCATACCACTCCACAGAAGCGGTAGGGAGGATCAGTATCGTCATTGGTAGATTGGTCGTCACCCCCACGTTGACTTGAAGGCTGCAAAATGTAACGATGTTACTCACAATAAATATTTCAGGTGTAGAATATGAATCTCGTATCTCCCGGATGTGCAGCGAAGATTAACAACGAGGAGTTGTAGTCTATGTAAGTGGTGAGGAGGGCAAAAGTGATGCATCTCGACGACGGACCTATGGCGGGAGAATGGCATGATGTTAACGGAACTTAAGGCATAACAGGAAAATAAAATGTAGATTTGTACGTAAGTTACCTCCTCATCGATCTAACCGATGGATGATCGACGGGTAGTACTACGACACCGGGCAGACTCGGTAGATTTCGATGGCTGGATGGACTCGCTAGGTCGCGATGACGTAGCAGGTGAGGACGGTGTCCCCAATGGGTGCCCGATGCGCACGGCGTGGTCCATCGATCGGCCGTAGCTTAGGTTGTCCATTTTTTTTGCTTGCGATAGGATATACTTGAAAGTTTTCTGTAGGGCTGGTGGTGTGTCTAGGCTACTAATGGCAGTTTCAGACGCACTTGCGATGCGCTGCGCCCACTCAAACTGAAGTGACATGCGAAACAGATTTAGTAACGACTAATATGAATTTTGTAAATAAAACGATGAGAATTTGCAAGTGTCTTACGGTGTTATGACACTGCAAAGTGTTGTGGTGATCGATTGAGCGTTGTAGACTATCATCATGCTTGACCTGCTTCGAGCAATCTGGTGGAGGTACGTTGAGTCTGCCATACAACCTAGGTACGTACCACTGCAGGTACTCATCGTACGTCTAAACGACGTACAGACGCTGCTCCATTATGATACCCAACAGCGGCCTGTCTATCCATGCCGTCGTCCACTCCTACTATGGTGGCTGCCAGTCCATACCATGCCGACCTACCCTCGATTGCCTATATTTCTGTGATCATCGATGTTACAGAGGAAGACATACAAAGTGTAAACACTACTCTAATGGAGTTCGACTCATAGGTTTACGACTCGCGGTAGAAACCTGCTATCTGGAGGGGACACGATCTGGTATAAACCGAACTATCGCATTACGTGATGTGGCGCGTAAGCCTTCACCATGCATGCGAACACCAGATGGCAAGTCGTCGCCCATAACTCGGTGTCCTAGAAGCATTGCACGGACAGCCCATGAGGTGCTACACTTACCACAAACTCTCGAGTCTATGGAGCCTAGATGATGTCCCTGTCGTTCAAAGTCTTGAACTCGTTATACCATAACAAGTAGCACCTCGCTGGTCTGTCCTTGGCCCAGCACAGACAGGCACCAGTCCATCAGAAGCCTATAGTGGGTCCATCTATCAGGTCGGTGAACTCACCGAACGGGTGCACTAGCCTCAAGATGGTCGGACGCTCGATAAAAAAGTGCTCCCAACTCCACAACTGCAAGAGCAAGTAGCAAATGACCAGGTTGAGGGAACCACCAGTGTCGCGCTATCAAGCGTCACGCAACCCCTGATATGTGACACATAGGATGGGTGATCCCCACCTGTATTGAGACATCGCCCCAACCTCCATGTCAGCCAAATACTCGGTAAGGCGGATGAACTCAGGGTTACAAATATCGCCACGTGTAACTGGAAACATGCTGCAACTAAAGAGCTGAATAAGGTACATGACGAGGTGTGTCCTGATGACCTCGACCGGTGCATCCTATAGGCACACACTGAAATGCTTCAGCCAAGTGCGAGGGGCACCACGAGAACCCTCGGGATAGCTAGGCCGAACCGATACGCCAGCGTCTCCTTCTAGTCCGCCGGTGCAAGGGCTGGAACAATTGCGTCACCCTGAAGAGAGAGACCGATCAAGAACGAGATGTCCTGGAGAGTGGCCGTCATCTCACCCCATCGAAATTGGAATGTGTGCATCTCAGGCATCCATATGTCCACCTATGCCGCAAACAGGCTGCCGTCAAGGGTAAACTGGCGTCTGATGGAGTGTGCCTAGCAAAAGGCAACAAGCCCGTGGCCCATAGGATTGGGACATAATGATCGTCCAACTCCCAATGATCCCTCCCTCCCCGCAGCTTGAAAGGCGGAGGGTCATCCGCGTCACCCGTCATCTATGAGTGGCATCGATTGTTCTCATCGTAGAACTCTTTGAGAAGATTCGGTAAAGACATACCTTCCAACAAATAGGATAGACAAAATATTAATACGAAGATTGATAATGACAATAAAATACTATAAATTAAAATTTACGATGAAATAAATAGTATATATATATATATATATATGAAGCCTCTTTTCTACACCGGGTGTAATTACACCCTATATCGTATCTCGCAATGTAGGGAGTATCTCGCGTAACGGAGGGTATGTACGTGTAGTATACAAGTATTTAAGACCATCTAGGTGGTATGAACAATTTTTCAGAAGTGGTATGTACATTTTTTCGATATACTCCTTTTTATGCGCGTATATAAGGGTATTTACAAAATATGCTAAAAACTATGAACTCATTTACAAGTTTTTCATATGGTTTACATTGGAGTATCTTATAATTAGTATACAAATGTACCTAAAGTGATAAGGAGTATTTCAAGTTTGTTTAGGTGGTATATTAGAGGTGGGTGTAATTACACCGGTGTAAATGTATTTTTCCTATATATATATATATATATATATATATATATATATATATATATATATATATATATATATATATATATATATATATATATATATATATGTGTGTGTGTGTGTGTGTGTGTGTGTGTGTGTGTGTGTGTGTACATACATACATATATAATGGTAACAATATGAAGCATCATATTTTTAATTGCCAAATTGATTAACTGTTGTTTAATAGTGCACTTTTTACAAATTGATTTCTGTCATGATGATCACATCTAAATTGTCAAAAAAAGGCAGAATATCAAATATGCACAAATCTGATCTTTATTTCATTCTGCAGACTTCACAACCCACCAAACCCCCACCAAATCATGACTTGTTGGCATCCTACCTTTACATTCCAGATCACAACTTTGGTTCCAATTAGAAAAGGTTAACACATGAAAGGACCTACACACCATTTCCAACTTGATGTATAAAAAATTGTTTGCTATTAGCTCATGCACTAATACAGTCATACCCACACATGAAAAATGCATAATATCAAAACAACAAATCCTAATGACAAATGTACCTATACAATAAAAGCATTAATGTGTCGAATCTTGTCAACGTTGTTCAATAGGTGTGAGTATGAGGGTAAAAATCTCTTATTCACAAAATAATGGTTACGATCAAATAAAAAATTACATAAATATACATATACATATATAACAGCAATACAATACTACAAATTAACAATTACAATGAAATGAATAATTACATAAATATACATATACAAATATAATGGCAGTGCAATTCTACATATTAGAAATTATGATAATAAATAATTACATAAATATACATATGCATGCATATACATATACATATATAATGGCAATATAATTCTACATATTAAAAATCACGATGGAATAAAAAATTACATAAATATACATACACATATATCATGGCAGCACAATACTACATATTAAAAATTATGATAAAATAAATAATTACATAAATATACATATACATACATATATACGTATGTATGTATGCACACATATATGTATTACACAGGAATTACCTGCTAATATGACTGTTAATCGCCTGCGAAGAATTGTGGCATTGCAATAGCGACGTCAAGAAAAATTACGAGAGCAACTGCGAGATTACTCACAATTTATAGCAAGGGCAGGAGCACAGGGCACGCTAACGATGCCTCGGTAATTATGGAAAAGAAATGCATGTGGGGAGCAGACGCGACGGCACCTCGCTTTCGGTGGTTTGCCCCCCTCATCGTGTATGGCACGAGAGAACCAAATGAAGGGCGTTTGGCCCACTAGGGTTGGTAGCATGTAACAAAGTGAGTAAAAATAAACCGTTTGGCCGCTCTATTTGATTGGGGAGAATACGGTGGAGCAACTTCATGAATTATTCCACCTTCTTCATAGAATTAGGAGAATTCCTTAGAAGTATATTCACTACCTTGGTCCAATCTTAACCGTTTGATTTTCTTTTCTAATTGATTTTTCACCTCAGCCTTGTATACTTTAAGATGTTCTAGTGCTTCATATTTCGACTTAAGTAAAAATAATAGTACTTAGTCGCATCATCAATGAGAGTAAGAAAATAACATTTGCCACCTTTTGTCAAATACCATTCATCTCATAAAGATTAGAATGAAATAGCTCAAGTGGAGAGGTGCTACACCATTCAACGCTCTGAAAGGTTTTGGGGTTGCTTAGCTTGCACATACACTTCACACTTTGAACTCTTTTTTATAATTATAGTTAGGAATTAAACTCAATTTGCTTAACCGCACAATGACTTCAAAGTTAACATGACATACACAACAATGCCAAACATCATAAATTTTATTGCAATGAGAAACATTATTGCAATGAACCCTTCTCCCAGAAATGAAGAGAAACAAGATCAATCATCACATATATGTCTAGTAGCATCTTTATCAATCCATCAATCAATTGATGGACTTGCCATAAAGGCCTGAGGTACATACCCTTATGAACTGATTCTTGAACTTTTATTTCCCACTGCCTGCAACATTCTTGACCTCAACTTGATGAGTTTGGACTTGAGCCTTTCCTGCACAGTCACTAGTTTTTGCATGCTCTTTGACATTAATACTGCTAACAATTCATTAAGAGTCAAGCACTCCTTTATATGTCGGTGAGCAGTCACAAAGTCACGTCACAAGGACGATAACTTAGCCAGGATGACATTTACTTGCAACTTCTTCGGTAGGATATAGTCGTACTGAAGGACTTGGGCCAGCTCGCGCCTTCGGCGCCACCTCGCCGCCCACCTCTGAAACAGTCATAAGAGATAGCCGAGCAGTCGAGAGACTAGGTTGGGTTGGAGACCAAGTCCCTAGCCCTATCCCTTACTGAAGTCCCACCGATAGATGGGCCCCACTAACAGGTGGACCCCAATCTCTTTTCTTTTCCTTTTCTCATTTTCTTCTTTTCTCTAACTGAGAAATTACCAAAATGCCCTTATAAATCTAACAAGTCTAACAAAACGATGGTTTGGTACTCAACTCTTGCGGAGTAAGACTGCCAAGACATACTCACACACGCTAGTCACTTCATATGAGAGCTGCTCCATGGCATCACTGGGCTCTTTCTAGTATGAAGTACAGCCAGTAAAATGGTTCACATTGAAACTTTCTAACATGTAGAAGAATTGATTAAAAAATCCAACAATGCACATTCTTAGATGTCAGAAGGAGCATTGTTATTGTCATACTATGGCCCGTTCATATTAGCTTTTGGTCTTGATCTATATATAGTAACAACTTGTAGAGAGAAAAACACTCGCATGCAATTTTGGCCCATGTAAATAAAGTTATTATAGTGTATACTACAATCGAATAGTAGACCTCGCCTTGAAAAGATACTCCATTTGAAAGCTGTATATTGTAGAAAAACTATTTACTGTAGACAAACAATTTTTAGAAGCCAATGACAACAGGGCTATAGTCAAGATGATGAGCCACGTGGCAACTTCTAATTGGCTTCAAGGATGGAAATTTTCTCCTTTCTGAGATGGAGCTAATTGTTCCTTTGTTCTCCAGCAACTTACACACCAAAAGATTCCATTTGGTCTCTTCCTTCCTGTGCAGGCAGCTTGACTGTCCTACATCCGTCTCGGCATATGTGAACAAGAGCTTCCATAGCTTCATATAACTGCAGATAAACCTTCATTTCATCCATCCTCTAATTAGCTCTTTCCTGCGTTTTCTGCATCAGTTCAGATTTCAAAATAAAGATTACAGACCATGACAACTAGGGGAAATGTGCAACTATTGAATTTCTCACAGCCTGAGCATAGGCATATGCATGAGAATGTGTGCCTTGTGTGCAAGTTCAGACACAGAGAGCAGGCATGCACAGCTACACCAA
Organism: Bonia amplexicaulis; assembly: GCA_036346245.1. Lineage (NCBI taxonomy): Eukaryota > Viridiplantae > Streptophyta > Magnoliopsida > Poales > Poaceae > Bonia > Bonia amplexicaulis. Next base: position 4,174,609 of record CM070736.1, on the reverse strand, counting down.
ATTAGATAAGATGTGGTAAACACTTCAAGAGAGTTATAACTGAAGCATTGCAAGCAGAACTAAGTTAAAGCAACTACACGGTAAAACAAAGTAGAAACAATTAGGACAAGTTCGCTATTATTGTATTCAAGCAGTTTGAACGACTGAGATGTAGCAAGGTGGAGTAGGGAATGATTAAGCCATATTCAAGCAGTTTGTATGTACGACTGATTGTCAGACATTTGCTGCAGGTTCTTGGTTAAAGACTAACCTATTATGAAGGTTCAGTGAAAAGGACAGAGTTCTCGAACATTTCGACCTTTTCAGGGGGGATGAAGAAGTATCTTAAAGAAAAAATATCAAGGAAAACGAAATGACAAATTATACCATACCGTGAAGAATAAAGAAATCTGATGAACACGTAGACTGCTTCTGATGGTATACCAGAAATTAGGATGCATAGGAAACCTTGTTGTACTTTAGCTTCTTCCAACATAGTTCATAGAACAGTAGATTTAATACCCTGTGCAAGAGGAGAGAGTGAAGCTCCCACGTAAGATCGAACATGACTATGTTGAAGGAATGCAAGATCGTGTTACAGGAAAACATTCAGTAAATTGTACTCACAAGAATGCAAGAATGTGACAGAATTTGGGTCCATTTTGAGCTAGGATAAAGGGTAACGGGCTCCCGAAAGTTTGAACTAAGAAAAAGAGAGAAATGATAAATTGAAATTTTTGGATTTATTTTTCTAAAGGAAAAGGTAATTATCACGTCAGCAAGGATTTTTGGTTTTGGATGAATTCTTTTTCTAATGGTAAATCGAGATTATTCCATCATGTCAATGTCATCAGGGATTTTGGATTTCGATCTAATTATTTTTCTTAAGGAAAATAGGTGGGCCTAGGTCTATGGACCGGGTCCACGGACGACGTCTGGTCCACGATGGACCGGGACCATGGCTTGCGTGGCACGGGGAGCTAACAGAATGGCTTGCGCTGATGTGGCGCAGCGCGTGGTGCCACATGGCTGACACATCGGACCGTGCACTAATATGGCATGGCCGATGAGTGGTGGCATGTGAAACCCGAGGCAGAAGGGATTCGTAGAGGCGCGACGATGCTTGCCAAGGTGACGGCACCGCTCGAGGGCAATGGCACTAGGGAGATCTAGGGCGTCGGGAGAAGAAGAGAGGGAGGAGAAAGAAGGTGGGAGGTGGGGGATGACATGTGGGCCCGGTTTGACGGGGAGGGAGTGGCATGGCAAGGCGAGTCCACATGGCAGTGAGGGGAGGCGCACGTGTGGGTGGGAAAAGGCTGTGGGCCGAGTGGGACGGGGCCTTACATGATGAGAAAAGCTGGGCTGAGCGGCGGGAAAAAGGAGGAATGGGTCAAAAATGAAGGAGGTTTTGGCCCAAGGGGGAAAAAGGAACTTATATGCATTTTTGAATTAACTAAAAGCTAAGAAATTCAAAAAAGGCCTAAAATAGCAAAAGAGAACCAAAAATTCTAGAAAGAATCATATAAATTTGTGAGATTATTTTAGACTTAGAAAAATTACTTTCAACTTAAATTTGGTCAGAAAATACTTTTAACTTTGAAATTGGATCTTAAATTCTAGAAAACTAAATAAAAGACAAATACTTTCAAATAACTAATTTGAAATATGATTTTTTATAAAAAATCAAATTATACTTTATTTAACTTATTTTTACTTAAATTACTTTTAAAAGAGAAACCCTTTTAAAAGTTGAAAAACACGCAAATAAATTTAAATCTCAGGCAACCAAATAACACGTATTTTTATTTTAAATTAATTTTTTTGTTATTATTCTTGAAATAAATAGCTGGACTATTACAGTATTGCACGGAGCCTTCATCCAGTACGAGCACCACGCTGACCGTATGGGGAGTTGTTGCCCAGTACAACAATAGCTGAGCCTCTAGTGGTGGACACGCAAGTCTCGGGAGCTTGGCAAGGGGTCTGTGCACACTCGTCGGTCCATTGAAAGTCCCCTGAGCCATTAAGTATTGTAAGAAGGGTAGTGATTGCTCTGCTGCCCTTCACAGCAAGCAGCTGAGGGCGGCTAGGTGACCCGTGAGCCTCTGGACCTCCCTGATGGTCATCGGAGCTTCCATGGATAGTATCGCTAGCCTGGACTTTGAATACACACTTCTCTGGGTTAAGATTTTCCTGGCATGTTGGAGGTTATCGAAGGTATTCTGGAGGTCCACGTCGTGGGATGCTGCTTGTCTACTTTTGATGACCACGTCATCGACATAAACCTCAATATTATGGCCTAGTCACGATGCCAAGACGAGTGTGACCGATCTGGTGAAAGTGGCTTCAGCGTTTTTTAGCCCAAAGGGCATCAGGATGAAGCAATATGTCCCCTAGGAACTATGAAGCTTGTCTTTGCTTTATCCTCCTTGGCCAGCAATCTGGTGGTATCTAGAGTATGCATCAAGGAAGGAGCACTGAGTTGATTGAAGATGAATCCCCCGGACCGCTACGAGCACTTTGTTGTGCCTGAGGGCACCAAGAAGTGAGTCTATCCCCACACTTGGCCTAAGATTTATCTTGACTGTTGTTTCAATTGATCTTTTGTTGGGCAGCTGTATGAGGTAAAGTCCACAGCCTCTCCTCCAGCTCGGTGGAGGCGGGGCGAGGTGGTGGCACCAGAGCCGATAGAGGGGAAGGAGGAGGAGAGAGAAGGAAGGGGGTCGGCTGCTGGGGATGATATGGCGTGGGCCGTTCGGTGGGCGCGAGGACTACGAGAAGCGGCTGCAGTACCTGTCCAAGGAGGAGGCCGCCGTGCACGCACGGATACGGCGCTGGACGTAGTTCTCCCTCCGCGCTGTCCGCAACCTTATTGTTATCTCCATCCTCGCTGAGGTCTCCAAATTTCCTTTCCTTTTGTTTTTTTTATGAAAATACTGTCATTAATTGTTAGCTTGTTTCGAATGATTTTGGTGGTGCGGGCTGTGGTTGCTGTTGTGGGTGTGCATATGTTTGGATTCGTGGTGATTAGATTTGTTAAACTTGGAGATTTCAATATCTATTCTTGCTTCGGTGATCAATCTTTGGAAGATTTTGAGTGCATTGTGGTTGTTGCTGTGATGCTTGAGATGAATTTGTGGGGTGAAGTGGAACAGGATGAGACAGTCTACTAGAGATACACAGAATATGCGATAGTAGTGTTATACGGAGTAAAAGGGAAACAACTTTATTGAAACAAAGTAAACATAGTGCTTTCAGAGTTTCACAAGAAACAACAGAAACAGGTATTCAACATTAGCTTGGTCCGGGAGGTAAGGTTAAGAGGATAATTCCTCTCTGTTCTAATTCTGTAAAGCTCTGTTTCAGTTTGTGTAAGATGGTTGATTTCGATGGACAGGTGGGTAAGGACCCAAGCAGGACTCCTACCAGCGTGCGAGAGGTATAACAGAAGCCTGATCCCTGTTAGAGATATGATTGCATTGTATTAGGATAGTTTGGATTTTTTCTATACATGTGCTCTTTCCTTATATGTATTCTTTCCATATTGTCATCCTGTACTCGTGTATATATACCGGCCCTTTGGCCTCATATGAATACAAGCGATATTCATAACATGGTATCAGAGCTCACCTAGGTTCTCCGTCGTCTCCCGACGCAGCCTCCACCTCGGGCCCCGACGCGGCGCCTCCTCTCGGGCATTGCTCCCGGGCCGCCGACGCGGTGCCTCCTCCCAGCCGCCGCGCCTCCACTTCGGCCTTCCGGTCCGTCGCGCCTCAAACTCCCCGACGCGGCACCTCCACCTCGGGCCCCGACACGCCGTACCTCTCGGGCCTTGCTCCCGCCCGCCGCTCCTCCCGGCCACCGCCGCTGCGCCCGCCGCTTCCCACGCCGCCGCCGCTGCGCGCTTGCGCCGCCGCCGCCCTCACGGGGAACCGGACTAGGGTTCCCCGCGCTCGGTTTTCGTTTATAGTTGGGCCACCGCCAACAAAAAAAAAAAAAAAAACGTTGATCTAACCGCCGCCGTCGGCGCCGCTGTTAGACCTCGTTACCTTGGTCGCCGCGCTGTCCGGTAGCCGCCGCCACCGATGGTTTCCGTTCGCTTTAGTGGTCTTGGTCTTCTACCACTTCCGCCGCGCCGTCCGGCGCCGCTGTTGACCTCGTTACCTTGGTCGCCGCAGTCGGTAGCCGCCACCGATGGTTTCCGTTCGCTGAGTGGTGCCGATGCGCTACCACTTCCCTCTCGTGCTCGCCGCTCGTCCACCGCTACACCGATCGCTCCACGCCAAAGACACCGCCACCTCCGGTAGCCGCCACGGTGGTGGTGGCCGCCCATCTGGTGGTGGCCATTCTCACTGCTCCCTCTTGTGACAAGGTCGGTCACGTTGAGTCCAGTGCTATAAGCGGCGGATCTTTACGGCGTTCTTCTACTAGCACCTTGATCGGTGCTTCTACATCGACGTCGCATCAACTCCTTCAGACTTCTCTCACTAAGCAGAGATAGCTAGACTTGACGCTTGCTTGTCGCCGGGTTCTCCTCGGCGTGTTCTGCGGTTCCTACATTGGCGTCTACATCGACTCCTTCAGCATTTTCTCTCACTGAGCAAGAGATAGTCAGACTTCGACGACTGCTTGCTACTTCCGGTTCTCCCACGAGCTCTGTCGGTTACGCTCTCGACTCTTGAACACTGCGACACCACCACCTCCATCGGGCACCTCCCGTGGATTCTTGATTACGGAGCATCTTTTCATATGACTCGATTCTTCCACTCTATCCTTTGTTACACCTCTTGATTCTCCTCGGTGTTCTTCTGCGATGGTACCTCTCTCTCTCTCGGTCGAGGACCTCTTAGCAACTCATCTTTTCATGTTCCTCTGTTGCTCATGTTCCTCGCCTTACCATGCGACTTCTTTCTGTGGGCGGATTCATCGATCTTGGTTGTCGAGTCATTCTCGATTCTGACTCTTGTTGTGTTCAGGACCGTCGCACGGGAGCCCTGATTGGTTCTGGCCCTCGGCGTCTTGACTCACAACGTCTTTGGGAGCTTGACTGGCTTCACCTTCCTTCCGCTGCCACCGTCGCTGCCAGTCTCTCCGCTTCTTCCACTCCGTCTCACCGGCTCTTTCCAGCGGTGGCATCATCGTCTTGGCCATCTGTGGATCTCGGTTGTCATCTCTAGTTCGTCGTGGCCTTCGGGTCTGCATAAGGAGACGTGTCTTTAGATTGTCAGGGCTGTAAGTTAGGCAAACAGATTCAGCTTCCTTATCCTCATAGTGAGTCAGTGTTTCAGCGTCCTTTCGATCTTGTTCATTCTGATGTTTGGGGTCCGGCCCCCTTTGTTTCGAAAGGAGGCCATCGATACTATATCATATTTATAGATGATTTCTCTCGCCATACTTGGATATAACAGAACTCCTACCATACTTGGATACTATATCATATTTATAGTGAGTCAGTGTTTGTGTAAGATGGTTGATTTCGATGGACAGGTGGGTAAGGACCCAAGCAGGACTCCTACCAGCGTGCGAGAGGTATAACAGAAGCCTGATCCCGACCCCAAGTGTTTAAAACTAGGCGTTGGAGGAACCGCAGAGAGGATTGTATCTGCATTGCACACTGTTCGAAGTGAACAAACGTATGAAGATGCTGACCTGGAAAAATGCAAGACTTCTATACGTCATGTTGGAAAGATGGAGAAGGACGTTGACTGTGCCTGTAGCAAAGGCACTATTTGTTGCGAACATGGGTCCTCCCCAACTTGGCTATCTTAGGTCATATTCTAAAGCTATTCTCTATCTGTAGCTGAGGATCCTCGTCATGAGGCTCTTTGCACAGAACCAAAGAATGAAAAAAATGAGTGGAAGCAAATAGAGTAGCGGTTGTGTCTGGATTGAAGGAAGCATTACAGGAACAAGTCAGAATAACTGTTTTGATCTGTAATGGTAATGCATTTTCATTTTTTTTTCAGTTCCTGTGTGCAACTGAATCGCTATTTGCTTTGTATCATTCAACATTGTCTTTTGGAAATGTAGAATCTTACTTGTAAAGTTAATCAGGAATCTGAGCTGGAGAAGGTCTGCACTCAATTACAGGTGTTTTTGTCCAAACAACCCAAAGCATGGAAAGGTTGATAATATAGCACATCTGTACGATGTAAACATATGTCATTCTTATTTTTCGATTGACTGGTACAGAAAGGATCTGATTGTTGTAGGATATACTATTTGGTTGCCCATTTCATGATGTTGTTGTACATGTAACGCGAGGAAACTAACAGGAAGATTCAGATAAAGCTTCGAACCGTCACTCTATCCTGCAGACGAGTGGTAGGGGCGCATGAGCGTGGCTGGTGCTTAGTCGATAGTCTTGCATGTTGGATGTGTTACATTCTAATTTTAGCCCCTTTTTTTCTTGTCTGGAACTGGGAATAACACGGCCATTACAGAGGATGATTATATAAGCCTAAGGCCGTGATGCGATTGCCGAATTCTCTTAATTGTCATAGCAAAAAAAATCATTGCTTCAGTTCGTGAAATGTAAATAGACTTGTTAGTTGTTATTTCTGAGTTTGCCGTTGTTCAACTAAATAAGTTTCGAGAACCAACTTTCAGCTAGAATTTATTTAAGGGGCCTGACGGTGAGATCTTGGTGGTAAATTTAGCAAAAACTCTCCTCTATTTACCTTAATAGTAAGGTGCCCGTGCTTACAAAGATGGTTTTACATCTTAGATGTCTTATCAAGAATATGGTTTATAAAGATGTTCTTACATCCTGAATGTCCTATCAAGAATGGCGTCAAGCATCTGGTGTCCTTTGTGATAAAAAAGTCCCTCAAAAATTAAAGAGTAAGTTCTATATGACAGCGATTAGACCCGCGATGCTCATATTTTATGAATTGATTAGTCATATGCTTGTACGTTGCAACGAAATTTATTGGATATATAGAGAATCATGCTATGGAAGAAGGCTACTCTGATCAGTTAAAAATGGAGAGTGATGAGAAGTTGAGAATAATGTGGTTGAAGAAGAAGGGATGTACGACCACCAACTCGTTCTTTTATAATAGTAATGATATTCATGTATAATGTCGGTTATGTAGTACAAAGTAACGAGTGAGGGAGGCAAGAAATAATGAAATATATAGCATTTATGAAGATAATCCCAATTTATTCTCTCTTGTAGCATCTCTGTATTTTTTAATTTTTAAATACATATACTTACTGTATCAATGTATCTTTGTTTTTTTTAAATATGGTATCGCCTATCCGTATCGCCGTGTCACATGGTGTATTGAGGCCCAAGTTGGTTTTGTGCGATCATCATCAGGGCATGATGGCGATTAGGAGTTGCATTAGGAAAAAAAATCACCTGCACAGATGAAGCGGCACCCCTTTCGTCAATAGGATCCGCAAAGTGCTTGCGCAGATGAAACAGAGGAAGGGGCACAGGGCAGGGCAGCATTGCGACAGCAGCCATGCTTAACGGATAGAAGCATATGATATGCAGACATCCTTGCGAAGAGACCTCGGGTCGGTTGATTTCAAAGCCTGCCTGCATCCCGCGCGACGCGAGCCCCCTATAAAGCTGTCACCACGCTCGATTTCTTGATTCTTATCGCACTTCACCAGCGCTGCTCCGCCCAAATCCCAATCCCTCTCAGCCTTCCCTGCTTACCGCTCTCGTCGTTGCCGATAGTCTAGATGGAGCGCGACGACCTCAAAGCGCCGCTGCTTGACCCACCACCTGCTGCGGCGCCGGAGGTCGCCACTACTGCGGCGGAAGGCGAGACGGGAGCACCGCCGCCACCGCATCCTCCTCCTCCTCCTCCTCCGCCGCCGCCGCCGTCCGCTGCGGCGTACAAGGGCGCCACGTCTGCGGCCAAGGGCAAGAGCGCTCTCGCCGACGACGACGCCTCCCCCGCAAGCTCTACCCCGTCTGATTCAGGTGGGTGCCAAGAAACCCACCAAGATGGTGGCGCCCAGGTGGTTGAAGAGGGTACCGGCGGGCGCATCGACGGGGAGCAGAGCAGAGGCTGGCTCATGTGGCTTCTCAGGCGGAGGCCCCCAACTTCCCCCACCCTTCCGGTGACCCAGCCACGCCAGAGCGGCGACAGCATAGCGAAGAAGTTCAGGGATTGGGTTGAGCCCAAGCTTGGGGAAATGCTTGTACGTTTCTTGAATCTTGCTTGGCTAAGTCGTTCTTGGTTTGATTTAGTATGCATTGCCTTTTATCTGAAATAGCATTTTTACCAATCTGCGATAGAATATGATGTTCTTTCCTTGAATGCTCTGTCCTACGGCATATGTGTTCCACTATCTAAGGATTTAAGTGATGGAGATTTGCTGATTTCGTTCATATCGCTAGCATTGATGCTGATGACTTTTATTACTAACCGATGATCTCATAATGTTGGCCTTGACCCTTTTAGTTCATTTTTAGCATGAAAATTGCAACTCAGAACAAATGGGCTCTGCCAGTATATTGCACATTTGCATGTGGATTTGTGGACAACAGATTGTGTTGTGTACTATATCGAATGCGTTACCTTGTTGTCAATTCTTGTTTGTTGTATTGGGTTATTCATATTCTCATCGGACCGACAGAAAAGGTAAAATGTGTTGTGGATTGATCTGGATAACGCGATCATTGATGCAATCAAATATACCTGCATGATGGTGATTTTACTTATTAATCGGAATCTTGATGATCTCATAAAAATGTTGGCCTTGACCCTCTCGGAAAATTCTTTTGAAGAACTATGGGATGAATTCAACATATGTTGCTCCTTTGGCTCGTTTTTAGCATGTAAATTGCAAACCCTGAACAAATAGGCTCTACCAATCGAATATTGCGTGACATTGTGCAGTGTAGAGTGTAGTTTGTCAAGTCTCAAAATATATTGGATGGAATAATGTGGTTACCCTTTAGTTTGTTATCTGTTGTACATTGGCTTATTCTATATCCATCAGTCTGACAGGAGAGGTAAAATATAAACAATTATAGCGGTAGAACGTTTGATAGTCACATCATTTTATCTCACTGCTATATTGTCTTTGACTGCTGTGCAGCCTGATAGCCTTGTCACCAAGAGGCTCGCTGCATTTGGTTTTGTGCTGTATGGGGTTGCTTCCATTCTCTCCAACACCCTGAGCCTCATGAAGGATGCAGGTGTCTCGGTGGGACTTCGGCAGGCTGTCTTGCTCTGCGTTGGATTGATCTGGATACTAGCAAGTATTGGAGTTCCTTGCACACTATATGGAAGAACTAGCTGGGAACATCACGTATCTCAACATACTGCTCGTCTTGGTCTGCTCGGGATCGCCTTGCTTATTAGCTTGCACATCGGATGGATGCTGCCAAACAACTTCTGGAGGCCAAATGGTGATTATCTTAGCTTTTGGTCGGCAGGAGGGTTTGTATTCTTGTTGTGCTTAGGCGTCCTTGGGCACGTTGTCTCGTGGGCCGTGGTAAATACCTTTTCTTGTTCTTTTGTTTGTTTGTTCGAACTACTCTATAAGTGATTCTATAGCTATAAATGGTGTGCACGATTGCATTGGATGCAGAGCTTGGTTTCGGGCGAGGAGAGCACGAAGCCATCAGCATCGGCTTGAGCAGATATGGCCACTCTGATTCGCTTGTCCTGGTAAATTCTTACGAACTGTTTCTTCTGTTGTTTTGGTTGTTTACACTAATTGGAATGAGATGTTTTACGCAGAATCTACACTGGAATGTTGGTGCGTTTTGGGGAGAATTGAGCACGCTGTAAATGCATGAGGATACTGCTGACTGACTAAAGGACAGGGAGAGTGAATACCATTGACGTGTTGAGTAGGAATTGAGGTTGCCTTGTTGAGATCATTCAAGGAGAGAAACTGTGAATGTGTACCGGACTAGATGATTTTGTTCGATTTGCATCTCCTCGGTCATAAAACATATATTTTTCTTCCTCTAATTCGGTTGCTTGCTTAGTTGCTTTTACCATGAGAAATTGGTAATTTCCCAGTGGGGCCAGATAATTCATCGCCACCTAAGATTTATTTCACTGGAAGCTCGTTTGATGTTTCAATACTTTAAGGGGAGTGTACCACTAACAAAATAGTTTGATTCTAAAAATGTTTCCCAACTATTTGATAATATAATATTGAATCAAGCTATATTAATTTTAGAAAAAAACTTAATAAAACGAGAACAAGACGTCATATCTATCCCATATTAATTTTAGAGAAAAAAAACTCGATAACCTGGTTCGATATCCATCCGGTGTCATCTACAGTTCTACACATCCTCCACGGCCCAAATCGTCCGCAAGGCAGCAGATGCACGGAAGGAAGCCCATCGGCGGCGGGGGCCGTCACGGAAACGTGGGACAATCAATCCGAGCAGATTAATCTCCCCGGGCCACACGAGCAGACTATTTATTAATCTCGCCCTCGCGTCCTCCCTTGACCTACGTACTCAGTAGATGGCGATCGATCTCGACGTGCCCACCGGCGGCGCGCGTATGGCCCTTGCCGACGACGTCACGGCGGTCCGCCGCATGGAGGAAGGCGATGGCGGGGTGGCCCTCGGCTACCCGCTCATCCAAGGCCGCGACGGGAGGCCGGCGCCCGTCGGTTACCCGCTGGCCGAGGAGCCACAGCCGTCGACACCCGAGACCGACGGAAGTTGCTGCACGCCCGACTGCAAGACGCTCATGCAGGTACGAGTCTGACTAACATTATATTAATCTTCACGTTAATTAACGTCGTTTAAGACACCTTGGTCGTCATTCGCATCGCTTCAGCGATAAATAGCGCCTCTCTATCTCATGCACGCCCAACTGCAAGAAGTTGTTGCTCGCTGAGGATGGTTTATTATTTGTGGTTTTAGCTAGTAACTCGGGGCTCTAAACGGCGATGTCGGTTCATATCGAATTGGCTTTAGCGTGTCGAATATTGGGTTATATGTTTCTGTGTCGGAAATTGAATTTTGCTCATAGTTTTATGTTACACATTCATGTATAATGCTTTAAGATATTTTTAATAGTGTTATCTTAACTATCTCTTAACTATATTACACGAGTAAAATCCTATGTGAAGAAAAGAGAGGATAAGGAGAGATACTATCTTTTATGCAAGATATGGCTTAGCCTGCAAACCAATGTAAATAGTGAGAGGTTGTGACACATGAAGTTATGGTAAAAGTACTATAAAATAATTAGAGAAATTATTTACTATTAGAAAGCTTATCTCTATTGTTGTCTTTAAATGAAATAGAAACCTTAAAAACAATTTTAAGGGATAAACTATTGTATATATCCTTATAGTACCAAAAGAACGTTGAATAATCATCAATAAGCATAACTAGTGTATGGAGATCTTCCCCTTTGACACGATAACCACATAATTATTAGCTTTAAGCACTACATTTAATGTATGCACGTAGAGCATAGCAAATAAAGATGCATATTTATTAAAAGTATAAGAAGAATATCACACTAATTTTACATTAGAATATAAAATATGTTCTATATTTATAGATAAAATTATTTAAAAAACATGTTTTATAAATTTTGGACGGACGAGGGTACATAAGGTAGCTGAACAAATACGGTGAAACAGATAGAGCAGTGTTTTGAATGAATCCGGCACGATAGATGCAGAGGCGGACCCAGGACCCGGCGACCCTGGGCCCCTGCCCGGGCTCATATGAGTAGGTAAGAAGAGAGGTGGATTGGACTGTGTACAGCATCGAGGAGTCAAATGCCTGCCGCTCTCTATGAACTATTTATTGGATATAAGTAATCACCACACTGATGAACTGAAAGCAATTGCATGTATGATTGAATAAAGAAGGTGTATGGGAGGTGTACGTAGGGAGAGACTCCAGCTTGGCCAACATGTCCAGCTGTTGGTTGCTTTAACTAGCCTTTGTGTTTCCTAAACTAATCATGCAATGTACGTATTCATTTGGAGCTCTGATCTTTGGGTGACTACTGACATGTGCAGTTTTATATGCTTTCCATGTTTTTTTTTGGAAAAATTGTATGCTTCATTTGATCATCCTTGATTCGGTAACGGTGGTCTTGTAGTGAGATACTCCATACAAATCATGCACACTATATAGCCCTGTCTACTCACTGTTATACTTGCTGGCTTGCTGCCACAGTACACGCCATCGTGAGTTTTGTATGTGCTTTAGAAATACGGACCTGTAACACATGTTATGCCTGTTGGGTTGATCTCTAAGGCTAACTGCCTGGAGAGATTTTTCGGAGCTCGGTTTTCGGATAAGCAATTAGAAGGAGAGGATTTAGGATTTCCCGAACCCCAAAACAATTTTGGATCTTAGATCGGCGGCGAAGAACGACGAACAAAAAAAAATGGATCGGCCGGAAAACTTACCTTTTGTGAACCGGCTCGGTTCGGTTTCGTCACCGAAGCCGCCGCCACCGCTGTCGATCCGCTGTCGCCGCGGCCTTCGCCGTCGACGCTCGGGGCCACCGCTCCGCGGACCGTCGCCGCCTCGAGGCCGCCACCTTTTCTCCGTGCGGGCCTTGCTGCCGATGTCCTCTCCGGCCGGTGTATGCGCGCCCGGGTGCGCCGTCGCGCCTCACCATGGCGCCGTCGCCGCTCCGCCCGGGTGCACCGACGCGCCTTCTCTTCGCTCGGGAGCGCCGCCGCCTCCCGTTGCCCATTTTCGTGTGCCGACGGGCTGCGCCGCTTCTCTCTCGGCGCCGCTGCCGCTTGCGTCGGCGTGCGCGTGCGCCAAGCCGCCGCCGCTTCTTACGGGCGCCGCCCCCATCGCCCGCCCGTTTTTTCCGGAGGAAACGGGCGCAAGTGTTTTAGGGTTAAGTGTTTTATCTCGGGTGCCGCGCGTTTTGGACCGTTGGATTCCATCCGACGGTGATATTTTTTTTTGGGCCGGAGTGAAGCTGGGCCGGCAGCGCGCGAGAGCCGCCCGATCTTCATCTAACGGCGCGCGCGGATGATGTTGCTGCCGACGCGCATGATGGGCAGCTGCAGCGCGATCTCAGTCGCCCGATCGCGATCGGACGGCTCGTGTGCGTAAGCGCGAGTGTGGGCCGCGGCAGCGCTTTTTGGGCCGTTCTCGGCCAGCCGCCCGCGCGTTTTCTTTTTGGGCCGCGCCCGAGCGCATTTTTGGGGCCGAATTTTGACACAAATTTCATTTTAAGGCCGATTTTAGCCCGAATCTTATTTTGAGATCGATTTTCAGCCCTTTTTCCTTTTGAGGCCATTTTTCGGCCTAAAATTCCTTTTGGGGCCCAATTTTCGGCAGAAATTATATATTTTAATTTTTAGTGCATTTAAATTTTTGTCTTAGTCTATTTTTAGTGCACTGTTTAATTAATTTTCAGAGGGCAAGTTATGATGAATTATTACCATTTTGTTATGAATAAATCTCAAATTTAAATTTAACCAACGAGATATTTAAATTTGATAATTTATGCTTAGTTTTTGGCATTATGTATACATATGGTTATATTCTGACCAACGTCGTTTATAATCATATGTCGCCAATGAGATATTTTATTTCTGAAATTTTATGCTTAATTTTGGCATTATGTAAGCATATGGTTATATTCTGACCAACGTTGTTTATAATCATATGTCGCCAATTAAATATTTTAAATTTTGTGATTTTATGTTCAAACTTTGGCATTATGTATGCATATGGTTATATTCTGACCAACGTTGTTTATAACTCATATGTCGCCATCGAGATATTTAATTTTAAGATTTTATGCTTAAATTTGGCATTATGTATTCATATGATTATCTTCTGACCAACGTTGTTTATAATCATATGTTGCCATATACAATTAAGTTCTTTTCATTTTCTGCCCAACGGTGATATGAATTTGAACTGTAATTTATTTTGCATGTTATTAATCAGACCAACGTAGGGTTAATTACATGCAATATATATTTATGACGTTTCTATTTTTTGCCCTGTATATTGAAATTCAGCACTTAATGTTTTCAAACGTTGCCGCCATAATATTGAGCAGCTCACGAGGAGTATTTTTTCCTCGTGGAGAGAAAGAATTTATGTTGTCCTTAGCGTTTTGGACCTTGATTATGCCTTAAGAGTGACGTTCTCGTTCCCCCACAGAAGCATATATGAGGATAATGCTAAAAAATGGGAACGATCTAACCACCTATCACTTATGATAATGAAGACCTCATTTTCAGTCATGATTACGGGAGCAATCCCCAATTCTGACAATACTAAGAAGTACATGTTTTCAATTGAGGAGAAATTTAAAGGTCATATTAAAGTTTATGCCAGTACCTTAATTCAGAGGCTCCTAACCTCTAAATATGATGGGTGCAGCGATATAAAACATATCATGATGATGACTGATATGGTAAAAAAACTCAAGGGCATATGGACAAGGCAATTTCTGATAGTTTTCTAGTTCATTTCATTATGACATCACTTCCTTCTGAGTACACAGCCTTTAAATTTAATTACGACACTCAGAAAGAGAAATGGAGCATGAGCGATTTGATCGCCACGTGTGTCCAGGAGGAAGAGAAAATAAGAACAGAAAAGAAGGATTTTGTTTTGAATATCGGTGGCTCTCATAAAAGGAAGTTCTAAGGGGACTTCAAATCTAAGAATAAGCTGCATTTCTCCTCTAACTCAGATAAATCGGGGCCTAGAGTGCACAATGCACCAAAGCCTCATATTGCTTCCGCTGCAACATCTAAAGATAAGGAGAATGCCACTTCTGCAAACAACCAGGGTATTTTCAAAAAAAAACTGTGTAGGTTTTCTTAGTTTTAATGTATTTCTATAGACAATAAATGTATTTAAAGAGATGATATTGCTTTTAAACAAGAAAAGGTCTATATGTTTTCTCTTAATTATTTCATTGTATCTTTAGATTAATGATGAGACTTCTTCGAAACTGTGGCACTGTCGTTTAGGCCACATTTCGAGGGGGAGAATGTAGCGTCTCATTAAAGAAGAAATTTTCCACCTTTTAGATTTCTTTGACTCAGACCACTGCACTGATTGCATTAAAGGAAAATAATACAAATAAAGAAGGGAACTACTCACAGTACAGGACTCTTAGAATTAATTCACAGTGGATGTTTTGATTCTTTCATCACATTCACTGATGATATTGATATTTGCGGTCCTTTTCCTGTGACATCAGTGGATGGTTTTGATTCTTTCATCACATTCGCTAATGTTTTCTCCCGTTATGTTTATTTAAGGCTGAAGTTGAAAATCAGCACAACCTAAGAATTAAAATTGAAGGATGAACTAAAGTCTATAAGCACTAATGATGTATGAGACTTAGTGGAAATTCCTGATGGAGTCGAAACAGTAGGCTGTAATGGGTCTACAAAACAAAACATAAAACATGACTCTAAGGGAAATATCGAAAGATTCAAAGCAAGGCTTGTAGCAAAAGGCTTCTCACAAAGAGAGGGAAGTAACTATAATAACGTCTTTTCTTCCGTCTCAACTAAAGATTCATTCAGAATTGTTATGACACTTGTAGCTCATTATGATTTAGAGCTGCATCAGATGGATGTCAAAACGACATTTCTTAATGGCGACTTGCAAGAAAAATATTTACATGGCCCAACCAGAAGGTTTTGTCGTGGAAGGCAAGGAGCATATGAGATGTCGACTTAAGAAATCCATTTATGGCTTAAAACAAGTGTCGAGGCAGTGGAATCTCAAATTTGATAAAATCATAAAAAATTTCGATTTTATGGAAAATAAAGTTGATAACGCATATATATTAAGTTCAAGGGAAGTAAATCCACCATCTTAGTACTTTATGTGGATTATATCTTATTGGCTAGCAGCGATAAGGATATGCTGTTTGAGATCAAAAGATTTCTTTCATCCAATTTTGATCTCGGTGATGCCTCTTATGTTCTTGGCATTGAAATTCACCAAGATAGGTCTAAAGAAATATTAGGTTTATCTCAGAATGTATACGTTGACAGAGTACTAAAGAAATACAATATGCATAAGTGCTCTGGCTCGCCTGCTCCTATTGTTAAGGGCGATAAGTTTGGAACATTTCAATGTCCAAGGAACCAATATGAAACTGATCAGATGAAGTCGGTTCCTTATGCTTCAGCTGTCGGAAGTATTATGTATACTCAAATATGTACACGCCCTGATTTAGCTTTTGTAACCGGGATGCTTGGCAGATATTAGTCAAATTCAGAACTAGACCACTGAAAAGCCGTTGAGAAAGCTTTGCATTATATGCAAGGCACTAAGCATTTCATGCTCACATATAAGTCTTCTGATAGCCTTGATGTTATTGGTTATTCAGATTCAGATTTTGCGGGATGTGTTGATACTAAGAAATCCACGTCAGGTTATATCTTCACACTCGCTGGAGGAGCTATCTCGTGGAAAAGCTCCAAACAAACCCTTACGGCATCTTCAACGATGCAAGCTGAGTTTGTGGCATGTTATGAGGCTACCGGGCAGGCTGTATGGCTTAAGAATTTTATCCCGGGACTTAGAGTGGTAAACAGCCTCTCTAAACCACTCACTTTATACTGCGATAATGAACCCACAGTCTTTTATGCAAATAACAACAAGTCAAGTGGTGCTGCCAAACACATTGACATTAAGTATCATGTTGTGAAAGATAGAATCCAGAATCAAACCATAAGTATCAAGCATATTAGTACTAAGTTAATGCTTGCGGATCCGCTTACTAAAAGCTTACCACCCAATGTTTTTCGTGATCATGTTGCCGGCATGGGTTTATTGGAAAGCATCTGATTCTGGATAAAAGGACCTAAAAACAAACCAACTCTCATTAAGAATAATGAATATCCATTCTAAAATAAAATTAGTACACTATAGGTACTGAGGTTGTATGGTGCTTCATTAACCATGCAACACATTGCCTTAGTGTATTGTTTTATCAAAGGATGGGCTTATGATGTTAGCCTTACGATCAAAGGGGAGAATGTTGGGTTGATCTCTAAGGCTAACTGCCTGGAGAGATTTTTCAGGAGGACTTGGTCTTCATGCACGCCTTGATCGGAGGCGGTTACCAACTGTTTTGGTTGAGGTCCCGGTCACCCAGCGCAAAATACAAATAGAGAGTTTCGGCAGAGGCATTAGGGTTAGCAGTTTTCCGCCTCAAACAAACTCTAACACACCCGATCTATTTTGGGCGCTCGGGTGGACGAAGACTCAACCGCCGGCGATCTCCTTCACCGCTTTCGGCCGACGTCCACTGCCGCACCTCCGACCATCTCCTCATGGTTTCTACTTCCGGTTCTGGTACGTACTCAGACTTCCGCATTTATGATCGCTAGGTGTTCATGCTTTTGAGTCTAGGATTAAAGATTAATATTGATTTTAGACTTAGATTTACTCACAATGCCTACTTCAAAATAGGGGATTTTGATAGGGATTCTGAAGGAACTGTATGCATGCCTCATCTGAAAACAAGGGAATTGAATTTTTCAATCGTTGAGCATTACAGAGGCATATTCTTTTTCGTTTTTCAATCGGTTTTTTATTCGACTTCCTTCACTAATTACTATTTATTTTGCTTGTATTATGATCTATGTTTTTGAGCGTTTGTTATTTAGATTTTTTTCTTCGCTCAGACTCATTAAATTCTCTGGGTCCGCCACTGGATGGATGTAACACCTCTCCTCTATTATTGCAGGCCTTTATGATTGTCGCCGGGTTTGTATTGCTTACTGAGTTCTTCCTGTGCGTGATTTTTCAGTCACCTCCGAGCCCTGTCACTTTGTTCATATTCTTGCCTATCGTGTTCTTGGTGTTTGCTGCGTCCGCTGTTGGATGTCTCGCGATGATAGCATGCTGCGATGATAACCAAAAAAAAGCCGGCTGCAAGACTCCAGGCTAGGCCCGGAGCAGTCAATGGGCTGGAATGGAAACCAGCCGGTTGCCATTTTTTTTCTCCTTTTACGACACTCTCTCCACTTTATAGTATATGTTCAATGTATTAAGAATTACCGATACCTATGTACGAGGAAGAGTGCAGTTAATATAATTTATCCTAGTTAATGATGTGAAGGATGTAAGTGGCTGGAAATCATCTTTTAGCAGTTTTTAAAAGCTGAAAAGAGGTTATGCATTAGGAAGCTTGTCACTTATTTTATGGGGTCATCTCGGAGCTTATTACTAATTAATTCTCTGTGAGTTCTAGTAACAAGCTTATTACTAATTAATTCACTGTGAGTTTTAGTAACAAGCTTTAGTATCAATGACGGTGGTTTCTAGAATCCAACCTACAAACCTTTAGGAGTGCCCTGAAAGCCTCTCATATTGCAATAAAAAATCATCAATTTAATAGCCTCTCATATATTTTTTGCGTGACATTGCATTAAGGCAGAGAGCAAGATACAAAAGTGGCCTAGAAAGGCCAGCGACCCACCTGAGTAAAAATAGTTACGGACGCGTCACAGACCAATTTGTGTCATCTACAGTGCTACACATCCTGCACGGCCGAAATCGTCCGCAAGGCAGCAGATGCACGGAAGGAAGCCCATCTGCGGCGGGGCCCGTGACGAAAACGTGAGACAATCAATCCGAGCAGATTAATCTCCCCGGGCCATACGAGCAGACTGATTTTAAAATTTTTATCATATTATATGTTCTGAAACTAACGGATGGTTATATTTTTTATAAAATACATATAAATATGTTCAAAAATTTGAATAAGTAAATCCAAAAGGAAATATCTATTTCAGGACTGGGGATTGGGAAATACTTTAGTCTGATAGTTGTGTGTGGTGAGATACAAGCATAAAGAAGCTAGTTAGAACTATAGAACTCTCAAACAAAATATATTTCATACAACATTTCTTTAAAAGTACGATATTATTTCACCAAGCATTTCATTTGAGAAAACTCCCTTCGCAAAACTTAACACAAACTACAAAGACTCTGGGATATCCCAAGTGATAATTCATTTCTCACGTGCAATCTATGAGCCTTCAGGAGGAAAGAGGTAGTTATTAATCCCTATATGATGTAGCAAGAAGATAAAAAACACATTCAAAATGGAATTGTGGAAGATGAAATACTACACATAGCATTGGTATGCCTGAAAAAAACAGAATGCTAACACATAAACCTTTCACGTCTGAATACATTGTAATTCCCTATAGGATAGGCAAAACATTGCCTTTTACCTTTATAGCCAGCAAAGGCACTAACACACATTAACATATAAATTATTGTTAGATGGAAAAGAGCCCAAGGTTCAGTTTAGACAGTTGCACAGGGAGGGCAATCAATGACTTGCAACTAAATAATAAACAATGTGCTAGGTAATCTCTGACAAGTAATGGAGTAATACATTATAATATCTTGAACCTTAATTAATCCTAGATGTGGATCTATTATCCGTAAAGAAAAGGGAAATATGAAAGCTAACCACATGACCCATATCTAGATCTGAGCAATCAACAATGTAGAAACTCTCGAAATTATCGACTTATCGAAACAATATGCGGTGATTTCTCTCAAGATAAAGATCGACAAACTTACATAGTGCATAGTAAACATCTACAAGGTAGTGCAAATACATGACTCTCCAATGCCTGCATGGAATGGAATATTCTAACTGAAAAATGCAAGGCCAAATAAAAAAAATTAGCTTCCTGCATTCACACAAATGACATTTGTTCTAGATGAAGGGCTTACCTAGAAGGAACAATCAGTGTTGTGACTGCCCTCTTACCAAGATGCTAATTCCACTATTGGAAAGGCAGTATAGCTAGAAAAACCATAGAACAAAGCCTCCACATAACCAGCAACGTATTAAGTGACTTGAAATAAGAACATCGCTGAATAGCTCCCTAGTGGCTGCAACACATGCAACCGGCATGCCTATAACCAAACCTTGCCTCACGCCTAGAAACACACATTGCAGGTAGCACAACGCCAACCAAAACAAAGCACAACGGCTGCAAAACCTAGCTTGAAAAGGATACAAAAATGATAATCAAACAGAAAGAATAGAAAGGGCAATCTAAATGAAAGATTGGCGAAACCAACATCAACATAGCCGTCGTAGCCCCGATGGAGCCCCATCTCCAGCCAAAAAATAGAGCGGACTTTCATAACTTCATCTAAACATTAAAAATTGTGTGCTACAGCCAGGAAGCTTGGGGCGTGGGGCTGCCACGGTAGACCTTGACCTCGACATCGGGGGGCACGCCGTAGAGGACGCCGCCGTCGATGGGCAGGTCCCGCGCGCAAGAGTGTAGCCTCGATCCTTCTAGCTATTAGCTCTCCTATGAGTGTAGCCTCGATCCTTACTGTTGACCATGGTTGACTTCAATCAACCTTGCATATCCAAAGAAAAAGAAATCATTTTCGGACACAAAGTTCTTCACAATATAACCCATGTTAGTAAAAATATGTTTCATGCAATATTAATGCACTGGCCTAGATCATTCCAACTCAATCCATGACTCAATTTTGAAAAATCCCCGAATTTCTACGTTGGCCGGTACTACCACCCATCACAGGCCGGCACTATCGCACCCCGCAACTAGACCTCTCTGAAAAATAGCTATCGCCAAGTAAAAATCAAAACTACCACTCAGCAGTATGATCGACACCACTCTGCGGTACTACCACCACATAGAGGCAGGACTAGCACCACACTTCGGTATTATCGCACAGCGGTATGACCGACACCACATCGACGGTCATACCATTTTCTCAGGAAAACCACAAAAAACGATGCATATGAAATACAAACTTCATAAAATCAAACA
Organism: Bonia amplexicaulis; assembly: GCA_036346245.1. NCBI lineage: Eukaryota > Viridiplantae > Streptophyta > Magnoliopsida > Poales > Poaceae > Bonia > Bonia amplexicaulis. Next base: position 4,153,861 of record CM070736.1, on the reverse strand, counting down.
AGCACTTCGTAAAATCTATAATAGTTCATCGTAATATTATTTTGTACTTCATAGTCCATCAATAAGTCATGTAAAATTGGAACAATTATAGCGGTAGAACGTTTGATAATCACATCATTTTATCTCACTGTCATGTTGTCTTTGACTGCTATGCAACCTGATAGCCTTGTCACCAAGGTGTCTCAGTGGGACTTCGGCAGGCTGTCTTGCTCTGTGTTGGATTGATCTGGATACTAGCAAATATTGGAGTCCCTTGCATACTATTTGGAAGAACTAGCTTGGAACATCACGTATCTCGACATACTGCTCATCTTGGTCTGTTCAGGATTGCCTTGCTTATTAGCTTTCACATCGGATGGATGCTGCCCAACAACTTCTGGAGGCCAAATGGTGATTATCTTAGCTTTTGGTCGGCATGAGGGTTTGTATTCTTGTTGTTCTTAGGCGTCCTTGGGCACGTTGTCTCATGGGCCCTGGTGAATACCTTTTCTTGTTCTTTTGTTTGTTTGTTCAAACTACTCTATATGTGATTCTATAGCTATAAATGATGTGCATGATTGCATTGGATGCAGAGCTTGGTTTTGGGCGAGGAGAGCACGAAGCCATTTAGCATCAGCTTGAGCAGATACCGCCACTCTGATTCGCTTGTCCTGGTAAATTCTTACGAACTGTTTCTTCCGTTGTTTTGGTTGTTTACACTAATTGGAATGGGATGTTTTACAATGGCGGGTTTAGGATTTTATGAATGAGTGTTCGTGAATTACATTGTAAGTCAATAACACTAAAAAATTTGAAATACTAAACTAATACTAACACTTTATTTGGTGGTAGCTCAATTACAACTTTTTAGAGTAAATCTGTTATAACTTTAGTTGACAACACAAGTGTGCATTTTGTTTTTAAATAGATATTCTTTAACTCACTTCCCTTTTCTTATTTTCTGTGTTAGCATATTAAATGATATTTTTCACACAAAGAAAAATAAGTAGTACATATTTTTGTTTTTGTCAGATGTTGTCTCTATTTATGATTTACCTCTCTCTAAGAATAACAATTAACGTGGGCACTTTGACAGACATAGTGCTACCAAAAAATAAAATATAAATATTTATAAATCAAAACCAACTCTCCCAAATGATGTATATTTTGGATTGAAAGTATTATATAAGTTATTGTGACCACTAGATTTATGACAATTGGCACTACCAAATTCCTTTGAATAAAACATCTAAAATATCTAGATATTTCTAGGAAACTATCTAGATTTAAGAAAGATTTTCAAATATTTTAATTGGACCCTTTTGAGGAAAAAATAACTCTATCGTTTATGATAAAGTAGTTGAGTGCATGTGCTTGATAAAGTAAGTTAGTATTACACTTTGATAATTGCATTTTTTCTGAATTGAGTATTAACTAAATAAATACTTCCTTCAGTCACAAATACATGTGTTTTGAGATGTTTGTAGTCAAACTTTCGAAACTTTAATTATCAATTTTTTTTATAAATTTACATTTAATACAAGAAAATCATATATATAGATTTGTCTTGAAATGTACTTTCATAATATTATAATTTATTGGGTCTTGAAATTTACATTTTCGAGGCCGTATCAATGTCCAAAATGGTAGGTATTTGTAACTGGAGGGAGTATATTTTAAAAGATACATCTTAAAACATTTGATTCTTATCGCAAATCCTGACCATATGTATTTATTCACATCCACCATCCACCAAATCCACCACCAATCGGTCCTAAACAGTAGTCTTCCAATATTCATAACTTTTGTTCTACTCATCGAAAAATCATGTTTATGGGCTCTCTAGAATCCTTAATTATCTACATCTTTCATGTAGATACATTATCATTGTTCAATAAAAGAGCCTGCCACATTGTTTTATGACTAATAAGAAAGTTAGTTGTAGCCTAATCAGTCTAATCAGTAAACATAATGATCATGGCGCGTTCGATAATTACGGGGATATTTATGTCACGAGCTCAAGAACATGTTGTATTCCTGCATTGGAGCGTTTGACATCTCAAAATCAAAATACATACTTAAGATTTTAACACCCCTAGTAGCTAGTTGTCACATTGAGCTTGAAAAACAGGTCCCACTCGTTCCTGACCACGAGGGCTGTACCAGTGGGTGGATGTGGCAGGTCATTAGGCACTGTTTAAACAACCTTTTACTTTTGATCTTTAGAAACTAGAAGTTGAAGATTGTATCTTTTTAATGTAGTTTTTATAATTTTTTTTGTAATAGTTTCTATAGAAATTATTTTAAACGGAGTAATTTTTCAATATGAATATCTTTTACTCTCTAAATCTCTTCTGTAGTCAGCTAAAAGTCAAAAAGACTTACAAACCATAACACTATTGGAGAGGGCTTCAGAGGGCCTGTTCTTTTTAGCTTCTAAAAGCTATTTTTCGGCTTTTTTACATTAGTTAGTTTTTAAACGGAATATCTTTTTAAGATAGTGTCTACTAGTTAATTGTAGTATAGGCTTGTTCTTTTCCTCCGAAGCTGATGGCTTTTGGCTTTTGTTACAGTACCTAAATTTCAAACGGAGTATTTTCTTAAGACGGGGTCTACAAGTTAAATGATGTACACGTTAAAAGCCCAACATCTGTACCATCTAAAATCGCAAGTGAGTATCACTCTCCGTAATCTGTACCATAAACAACCAAAATTCAAAAATTTCAGCCATAAGCCATAAGCCGCAGCCGTTGCCAAATAGGCCCTATATACTGTACCGACTTCATTTATATCAGTAAAAGCTACATGTGAGTTTCGTTACTCTGTAATCTCTCGTATAAATAACCCAAAAAATATAAATCACAGTCAAAAATCATAAACTTCAGCTAAAAAGAATAGGCCCAGAGGCAGATCAAGAGCATAGTTTGGCAAGAAAAGGCACTAGCACTAGCCTGTACCAAGTGTGGATCGGGCCTAAAGTTCAGACCAGGTAAGCGACTGGACGAGGCCGTACGGCCCAAAATTTGGTCTTTTCACCCGCACAACACCGCACCGCACCGCACGCCACGACACCTCGGTTTTCATTCCGTCACGCTCGCTGGCGCCGCCCGCCTCCATGCCGCGGGAAGCCGGGCCACCGAACGAAGATTCTCAAAAACAGCCGCGGGAATTTAAAATCTTTGCGCGCGCTCTTATGAATCGCACCTCCCCCACGCGCGCGCTCTTATTCCCCATTTCGGCGCCGCCTCCTCGTTTCCTTTAATCCTCTCGCGCGCTCCCCCGAAAAGAAGGCAAAACCTGGAGTGAGAGAGAGAGAGAGAGAGAGATCTGAGTGGTGGAGGAGGCCGGAAAGGGAGAGGAAATCGGGTCCTTCTCCGCTGCTCCTGAAGCCAGGTTGGATTATCACGTCTTCCTCCGAGCGCCGGTTTGGGAGGTAATGGCCGCCGCGTCTCCTTTGCCGGCCAAGCCTATCTTGTCTCACTGCCTTCTCTCATCTTGGATTCTTGAGGCTTTGTTCCTGTGGGTTATTTTTGTCCGATTTTTGGGCGTTGTTTCGATTTCCGTTGTAAGAGTTTGATCCTTTTTCTTTGCTGTACCGAACAGATGTTAATAGATCCTACGAGTTGATTTGTGGGTAGGGAAGTTAATTGGGGTCTGAGGGCTAACAGCAAAACCTAATTTGATGCCTCGGTAAACATTGCACTTGTTCCAAGAACGCTAATTTAGCTGTTTCTCCGTGTTCGTTTATCTTGATCCAGGTTGAGTGGAGTAGACGGTTGTTTGTTCAAGAGGTTGGGTAGAGGAATGTGCTGCCGTTCCTGAGCCAGCAGTTGCAAGAACCGAGCCCTCGAATTCGCGACCTTAACCTAACCATTGCCGTTTCTCACAATGGAAGGCGGCGGCGTGGTTCTTGGTGTTGCGCACTCCGAAGCCCCAAACCGCAATGACACCGAACCGCGCGACGGGTTGGGGCAATCGCAAATGCAAGTCGATGGTCCGGTTGTTCTTAACCGATCCGCTGAGCTCGAATCAAGTGACTCCATGGCTATTGATGATGCCCCAGCTCAAGCGTCGAACCAATCAGTGCCGGCAAAACAATGCCCCGGTACACTGACAGATCCCACCGTCGAAGTGCAGAAGCCGCTGAAGCGGAAGTGGGCTTCCACTGGCCCGGCACTTGCTACCGAAGACAGGGACTCTCTTGTTACTGGATGCCGCCAGGAGCTTGAGGGCTTGTTCGAGTATTACAAGGAGGTTTCCGGCCACAGGATGCAGCTTGACGGTGGGAAACTGTCGAACAACGCGATGATTGGCTGCTTGCTAGAGGAGAGCAATCTTGGATTATGCAAGTTGGTGGAGGAGATACACAAGAAGTTGAAGGGAACGGAAGGCGTGTCCGTGGCTTCGGTCCGCAGTTCTGTGCTGCTCATTGGGCAGAGGATGATGTATGGAAAATCTAGTCCGGATGCTGATGTATTGGAAGATGAATCAGAGCTGGCTCTTTGGTGCTGGGAGGTAAATTCTGTGTTACTTTATATGTTGGTGTTCAATTCAAATCAGGTTTATATATGTTGTGGTGGCTAAGTTGGTTATTGTTCATTGACAGGTAAGAGATTTGAAACTGATGCCTGTGAGAACACGAGCCTTTTTGAGCACGCGGAGAGCCGCTAGAAAGAAAATCCATGAGAGGATCACCGCTATCTATTGTAAGGCATACCTTGTTCTTACTACCACTAAGTCTAAACTTTCATTTTCTCAATCCTTGGAAGTAGTTGGTATGCTAATTTCATTTTCTGCTTTGTATGGCTGAAGTCTCTCCCATCATTTCAATACGTGACATTGTTTTGCTGTTAAGTTACTTTGAAATGTTATGCTGTTAAATTACATCAGAATGTTATGTTGTTTAATTAACTTGAATTTTCAGATCTAATCACAAGCACGTTAACTTGTCTAATATATGTACTCCATACCTTCTTTTCTGTTCACTAAGTGAATCCCTATTGCAGCAACCTTGTCAGTTCTGGAATCTCCTGAAGCTCAAGTGAATGATCTCAGAAAAGCGTCAATTAAATTAAGCAAAGCACTGAACTTGGAAGGGATTAGATCAATGGTGGAAAGAGTGACACAAAAGAACAACACTGAACGGTGTGTACCTTTTTGCAATTTGCCTTTGTTTGTAGGGGATTGTCATGTACGTAAAATTTATACCTTGAGGCTCTGAATGTCCTAATGTATATGTGTTTTGCCAATGAAGGGGTGCTAAAGATGTTGGATCAACAGCTAAGGAGTCAATGCAAGAGATGGAGAAAAATGATCAAAATATTGGCAGAATTAAGGTTGTGAATGGCTCTGAGGTGCGAAATGGAAACTTCCCTACTAATGTTAGTATTTCTTACCATTGCATTGTTCTTGAAACAATCTCATAGAATATTCTTCTTTCAATTTAATTAAAAGATCTGAAGTATTTAAATGACTATAATTCGGTATTTATTCTATTGATCCTGTGAAGGTAGAGCTAAAATTCTTATACATGAAATCGCTGCATCTTCGTCCGACTTTCAGTGACTAGTTTGTTCAATTTTTTTTATGTTAACTCTCAATACATGCACACAACTGAGCTATTGTTATAGTGGATCAGTAGTATTGCAGTGTCTATTCTTAAGCAAAACGCATCTGATGAATCTGGATAATGTGTTACTATAGCCTGACTTTCTTCCAATTGGACAGTCATATAAGACATCTGAAATAAATTAGCATATAATAATTGGCCTGCTCAGCTGAGGTTGATGGTCTTGATGTGTGAGCTAGAACTATAGTTTTTCATTGAATATATTGTTTGCTAGCATGGTGTAATTTGTTTTTGAGGCGGAGCATGGTGTGATATCACAACGGTAGGCGGTAGCAAGGGAGTTGGATGCCCATTTTTTTGTCACTAATTTGATACTAAATTACAGGAAAAGGAAATCCAGAAAGTGCAAAAACAAATTGAGAAAGAATTAAAACGCCAGGAGAAAGAAGAAGCTCAACTAAGGAAACAAGAAAAGAAACAGCAAGAAGAGGCGGTGAGAGAACAGAAGCGACGTGAAAAGGAAGAAGCTGAAATGAAGAAACAACAAAGGAGGCGGGAAGAGGAAGCACTGAAAGAACAGAAGTGCCGTGAGAAGGAAGAAGCTGAAATGAGGAAACAACAAAAGAGGCAGCAGGAGGAAGCTGAGAAAGAACAGAAGCGCTGTGAGAAGGAAGCTGCACAACTCAAGAAGCAACAGGCCATTCAGAAGCAAGCTTCTATGATGGAGCGTTTTTTCAAAAGTAAGAAAGACAGTGAAAAACTTGATAAATCTGGAGAGAATGACTCAGGTGTATGCTCCATCGATCCATGCACCAACAACAAAGATGTGGTTTCAGCAGCTACATCAATAATTGATTCTTCCTTCTCTCAAAAGGAGAGCTGGGCTTTGGAGGACCTTTGGAGGTTAGCAATATCTCCTGATGTGAATACGTTTTTGATATATAAGTCAATTTGTTAAACATACATGAGGCCTTCTCAGAAAAAAATAAAATTCACAAGCACTCGTTCATGTTTAATTTCCCCCCTGTACTTGTGTTAGACATGCCAATATTTTTAATGATAAGTATTTAATGGAAATATGTCACAGGTTGCAGATCACTGGTTGGCAGAAGTTATGTAGCTATAACAGGACCTCCAGGTGGGGTATCAGACACAAACCTAAGATGGAGGCATTTAAAGAGCTCAAGCTTCAAAAATCCTCAGATGACATGCTTGAGGAAATACTTTCTACTCCAAATGAAGATACCTGCCACAATTCAAGTGAGGGGAATGAATTAGATAAGCTTGAAAATGACGTTGATATGCTACCAGCAAGTGAGAAGCGATGTCATGGCACCGGCAATGCTAATGCTCTGCCAACTAGATTAGTAAAGAGAAAGCTTCTGCAATTTGACAAAAGTAACAGACCAGCATATTGTGGAACTTGGAGGAAGAAAAGGTTATCACTTAATCTGCATGCCATCAATAATTTCTTAATGTTTTCCAATCTACAGCCATATCATGCTTTGTTCTGTCATTATTTGCAGTGCTGTTGTTGGCCCAAGGTGTCCACTTAAGATGGATCCTGATCTTGATTATGAGATTGATAGTGATGATGAATGGGAAGAGGTAATTGCTGATGTTCTTTTTTCTTTATTGCCCTTCCTTTCTGGCAACAGGTACTCATGTTATGTTAGCTGCACAGGAGGATCCTGGTGAGAGCCTTTCTGATTGTGAGAAGGACAATGATGAAGTTATGGAGGAAGATTCCAAGATTACAGATGAAGAGAGTGAAGATAGCTTCGTTGTGCCTGATGGTTACCTCTCGGATAATGAGGTATAGCATTGAATAAATGAAATTTCTTTTGACAATGTAAGGTAGAAATTACAGTTCTCATTGGTTTTTGTGTGTAAGTTTACATCCAAGAAAGCGCCTACCAGCTTACATTAACAAAAGGGCATGACAAGCAAACTAACCTGACATTCAGATGTGATAGTAATTCATCAGTTATGAGTTATGACACTTCCAAACATTCTCTAACCTGCTGTCTATTTAGTTAGCCCAACCTGTGAGGTTTTTCTGATTTTCTTTTACTCCTTTCAAACATTAGAGTGATACACAATTACACACTTAATTCAGTAGAACTTCTGCACATTCAGTGAAAAGATGGTAGCAGAAATTGTGGAATAAGGCACATGCTATATAGTATATACTTGGCAGATGCAAGTTCTGTTCGATCTCATGTGAGACCAGTAGTTTTTCCATCTGCTATGGCCTATGTGTGCTATGGCACTCCAAAGTATCTATCAATAATAGTATGAATAGTCTTCAGAAACTCAGCATTTCGAGTTTCTTTCCTGCAGGGGATTCAGATTGAAAGTCTATTGGATGAAAAAGATGAGGAGGCCACTAGCTCGCCACCCAGCCAGTGCACAGAAGTTGAGGAATTCAAATCTCTACTACGCCAGCAAAAAGTACTTAACAGTTTGACTGAACAGGCTCTCCGTAAGAGCCAACCTTTAGTGATATCCAACATAACTCATGAAAAAGCTGAATTATTGACTGCCGGAGACCTCAAGGGAACGGCTAGGCTTGAGCAGCTTTGTCTGCAACTTCTTTCAATGCGCATCTGTCCGGGAGGTGCAGCTGTTGATGTACCCGTCCTTGACAGTTCTTCTGCAAGTGCTGAAGAAACTAATCAGTCAAATGCGAAAAGTATTCCTGCTGCTGCATCAGCTATACCAGATACTGACCTGGCAGAAATTGTAAGTAGTAATTAGTATACTCTGTTGTTTGGAGATAGCATTTTAAAACAAGTTTAATTCTTGTTTTTTAACTCCATTGCAGGTTAGGGTGATTAGATCATGTCGAGATGGTATCAATAAGTTGGTTGATTCACTGCAGCAGAGGTTTCCAAGTGTTTCAAAGTCGCAACTGAAAAGCAAAGTGAGGGAGATATCTGAATTTGTTGATAGTCGCTGGCAGGTCAGAATGCTTTCACACTCAAGCACATCATAACTGATTATGGACTCTCAAGGACAGAACAAATGGATTTAAGATGTGTTGTATTAAGCTGCTTTTGTTTCTCTGCAGGTTAAGAAAGAGGTTCTTGACAAGCTTGGCTTAAATAATTCTTCACCTGGTACTCAACTTGATATTCTTTAGTCAGTAGGAATCTTGCATCATTGTCCTTAACAACTTCAGTAACCATGTTTCTTTTTTTTTTCAGTGAATTCCAAAAGGCCCAAAGGAATAGGCATGTACTTCTCAAAGCGGTGTTTACCTCCAGAAGAGGCCATCAATGCTCTTGCATCTTCACCTGAGCTGCGCTTGAAATCGAAGGCCATTCTAAACAGCAACGGTGGCGCCGATGTTCCTCAAGTGGACCTGCTTCCCTCGCCCCAGTAGTGTTCCTAACGAGGCGATCCTGAAACCTTCTTTCTCAGATTGGGTCAGAAATCAATGGAGCAATACACCCAGAGGCCAGATGACCAGAAGCTTCTTGGGTAATAATGGTGTACAAAGGCCACCGAAGTGCAACTTGGTTTTGCGTCTCTCGCAGACGAAAGTGCTACGAAATGGTAGAGGGGGTGTTCTTGGTAACATGGAGATCTGGATTAGGTTTCTTGATGTTGTAGACAGAAATGGAGCATAATTTATGAAGGGTATTTAGCTGATGTGATTCAGCCTCTCTGCATTTGACATGTACCTATTCTATTGTTAACGTTAGCCACTCCTGACAGCGAAGCTGATCTTTTTTGCTCTGCATCTCGCTGCAACTTATATGTGGCTATCTTTGTTAACTTAATCAAGTTTTCTTTGTGTTGTTTCATTGAGTCACATTGTTTGTACTTGCTCCCTCCAGTTACAACAGGTCTGATAATTCTGACAAATATCATAATATTTAACATTTGTACCAGATCTGATGAATCTATGGACTGCAAATGCAGCAAAGCAATAGTGTACATTTGCCTTGGCGTCTTAGTACAAAAGAATTTGAGAGCACAGTAAATAGTACAAAAGAACAGTAATCGCGCTAGTTCAACACGCAACGAATGAAATCGTAATCTCTCTTAATTCACTCCGCATGCACTCGCGGAAGGCAGTTGTTGCGATCATTGGAGGAGGGCTCAGCTCAGACGTGGTAGGAAGAGGCCCAGTTCTTGGCGTGGTGGAGGTCGTCGTCGTCGGCGCCGTCGTCGAGGCGGAGCGAGAAGGCGAGCGCGAGCGCGGCCCACTCGAGGACGAAGATGGCGATGCCGAGGCCGCCGACCATCTTGAGGATGACGGCGCCGTCCTCGTCTCGGACGTAGGACTGGAGCTCGAGCAGGAAGTCGGAGGTGCGGGTGAAGGCGAGGAGCGCGACGGCGCCCTGGAAGATGGCGGAGAGGGCGGCCCCGGCGGTGTGGGCGTTGTGCCACTGCGCGGGGGTGGCGGGCGCCGTGAAGGATCCGGAGCAGCCCGCGGCGGAGAAGACGGCGGTGAGGGCGTGGAGGAAGACGAGGAGGAGGCCGCAGGGGGAGGGCAGGAGGCGGAGCGAGAGCGTGAGGAAGATGCAGCTGGAGGCCGCGCCGAGGAGCACGTAGTTGCAGAGCAGGAACGCCTTGTGCGTGTGCCCCTTGCCCGCCGCCATCGCCGCCGCTGCGGGATTGGATGGCTTGCTTTCTTCCTGCAGGGAAGCGTGAGTAGTAGTAGCTTGCGAGGGCGAGACGTTTTTGCACAGCGTGTTTGGAGAATTGGAGTGGGAGAGCGGAGGGCCTGGCTACTTATGCTTGCGCGGCGCGGCGCGGGGGATCCGGCCGTTGGGGGAGCGGGCGTGAGGGAAAAAAAAAGAGGCAACGGCTAGTGGGACTCGAGTGGGGAGTGTGTACTGTAGTTATAGACGTTGCTTGGGAATCCTATGCCTGATAGCCTTGGCCGGAGGTGGTGTTCTTTTTCGGCTTTTTAGCCTTCGGCTTATTATGTTCAGCGGGACAGCTTCTCCGTGGTTATTTAGAGCTGTTTTATAATAAGTTTTTTTTTAAATTTGAAATTGTATGCGTTGTATGTATCAACCGTTTCATCGTCCGCTGTCGTCTCAAAAAACATAGTCAAAAATTATTAACTATAATCAAAAATCATCAGCCACGGCTTAAAAAAACATGATCAAAGTGTCTTATGTTGGTATGATTCATTCACTTGCCAGACAAGGTAGCAGAGGCGCGGTAATACAAATGCTACTGTACGCTGTGTGCTACTTTGTAATAAGGCATCACTCCATCCGGCTCACATATTTGACTGTGGGCTTTGGCTTTGGGTTAAAATTACACTTGTAGCGACTGTTAGGTTTTTTAAAAAAATTGAGATTTTTTTTTAAAAAAAGAACCGTTATATTATTATGGATAATATAAAAAATAAGAAGAAAAAAATAAAATAAACTAAAAATTAGAAATCAATACTTCCAAGTGAATTTTGACTTCAATAAATTGAAAAATAAAATAAATTAAAAGCTAAAACTGTTTATTGCAGGACCTAATACTAGGAAAGTTGTCCATTTAACCTGTCCAAGTTCCGGTTGGGCTTTTTTTTTCTAGACGAGTGCAAAGTGTTCTGCCATCACGGAGGATCCAAATGCAAGGTGTGTAGTAACTGAAGAATTTATTGAAGTTTCTGGGATTAAATTTTCGTTCGAGGGAACGCACGTACGAGCCTGTCAGAAGACCCAGAACTGCCAGCCCGATTAGTTGGACCACAAGTCCACAAGCTAACGGGCCTAGGAAAAATGACACACGGGCTCGTCGAGTCACAGCGAGAGAAAAAGGCCTTGTTGGCAATATGGCAGGTAGCGCGTGGTGCAGCCCAGCCCACATTGCACCTTTGTGTGTATACCCCTCTTTGTGTGAGGATAATATAGAAAATCATGATGCATATTAACCTTGGCAAAGCAATGCGCTAAACATACACAATGTTTCCCTAGTCTACTTACCTAGCAAAGCATAAGGCACTGTTACAAAAAAGAAACAAGATTATCAAGAAAGGAATATTGCATCTAAAGGCTTCCAAAACAACCCACAGGGGAAGGATGTGTCCTGTATATATACAATTGAACTTTAAACAGAACCAACTCTTACAAAATGCAATGGAAACTTAGACACAAAAAATTAAGGACCAACAAAACAGCTTGCCAACAAAAGCAAAAGAAAATAAACGAGAATAAGACCGATGCCCAAGATTGGAAGCCACCTTTAACTAGGTAAGGTCGCTGCCATCGACACATTCAAATTTAGACAGGAGAATGCATGCATGAAAAATGTTAGAGTTGTAATTTTGTTTTTCAGTCGCAGTCGTAGCCCTAGTCGTATACGAGTGATTGGAGTCGTGTACGAGTTTGACCGTGGTCGTATATGAGTCTAGGTCGTGGTCGTATACGAGTCCGCTCCACAATCATAGTCGTGTTCGAGTCTGTTTCATAGTCATAGCCAAGTACGAGTAGTAGTCGTGTTTGTAACCGAGTCGAGTCGTGGAGTAGGGCATAAAAGGCAGAGCCATGTAACCGAGAGTGCAAGATGAGAAAAGTCGAAGGGCGAGAAGGGCGAGAGATGCCAAGGTGATCGGTGTGATCAAGAGGCAAGAGAGAGAGAGAGGACGATCAGGGTGATCGTAGAGATTTGTGTAATCGAGAGAAAGAAATAAAGAGGAGAAGGGCAGTTTAGCTCTGAAAATCTATCGAGTTCTTTGTGTTCTCAGACGTGGTCGTAAACGACTTACGATCACGGTGAGCAGGGGATCGCAGGCGTGGTCGTAAAGGAGTTATGACTACGACAATCGAAAGCAACGAACATGGTCGTAGCGATTCGACCACGGTAGCGGCGGGCGTCGCAAGAAACGGCGATGTGGTCGTAAGGAGTTACGACCACGGTCATGAAGCAAGAAGACGTGGTCGTAAGTCGATACGACCACAGTAAGAAGACGTGGTTGTAAGTCGTTCGGTCGACAGAATCACTGTGTGGTAGTAAGGAGTTACGACTACGGTGATCCACCGTGGTCGAAGGAAGTGCAGTGCAGCTGCAGTGAACGTGGTCGTAACTTCTGTTGAAGTTACGACTACGTGGTCGGAGTAGCGAGGTGTGATCAGAGAGATTACAGTTGTGGTTGCAACGACTGTCTATGTAGTCGGAGGACCAACAAAGTGGTCGTAGCGACACATGAGGTGGTCATAGCGGTCAGAACGTGGTCGTACGGCTACAGAAAGTGCTCATAGAGATCCTGGGAGCAGTCAGTAGGGCTGTAACACAAAAGAATTACCACTGGGGAAAACATTCAAAATTTGCCTGCACGCCAAGCTTCTTCAGTAACCTAGCAATGTCCTTTGATCGGGTACCATTAGCATCCATAATTATGACCTTTGAATAGCCCTATAAAAGCAGGTGAAAACATACTATTACTTCTTGTGAAGAAATGTTAGAATGTAGATATCGAAATGAAGCCTCAGTCAAACAGCATACTTTTTTTTTTGAAGCGACAAACAGCATACTTTAACCAACTTCAAGTTGCGGGTGACAACCGCAAGCAAGGCATCGTCAACATCTCTTCCAGCGTTAAGTACCTTCTTCACTGGACCTTTGATGTAAAGAAAAAAATAACTAATTGTAGGAGCGGATAGACAACAGAGGGGGTGAATGGTGTCTTAAAATTTTTTCTCTAAATATTCACTAATCCTTTACTCCGATAGTTGCAAAGTTATGAAGATTATGATATGAAGTATTCTTAAAAAACAGAGGAACACAAAACTGAGCACAACTAGTTCGGAATACTACGTGGTCGGGTTACAGCCACTGGTCGGAAATCAACGTGGTCGGTTACGACTATCGGATAAAAATCACCGTGGTTAGAGATCGACTGCTAGTTGGATACTAACGTAGTCAGAAATCGACTATCGGATGGAGATCACCGTGATCGGAGATCGACTGCCAGTCGAAGACCAACATGGTCGAAACCAACATGGTTAAGACCAACATGGCCGAAACCAATGTGATCAAAACCAACGTCGTCGAAACCAACGTTGTCGAAAACTAATGTGGTCGAAACCAGCGTGATCGAAACCAACGTGGTCGAAACCAGCGTGGTAGAAACCAACGTTGTCGAAAACCAACGTGGTTGATGTCCAATGTGCGGTCGAAAGACCAGCATGATCGAGGACCAATGATTGGTCAAAAACAAACATGGACAAGAATGATGTGATCGTAACCTTGATGGTCGATGTCCAGAAGCTGCGGGCGGAAAACCAATTGAGCAGTCGATGACCACAGAAGTCGTAACAATTCGGAATATGATCAAAAGGGTCAACGATCAACTAATGATCGTAACCAGAGTGGTCGAACCAATCCGAACTTCGACCAGTGATATCAACCATCAATGAATGATCGAAAATCAAAGAGTGATCGAAAGACCAGCGTGGACGAGAACCAATTAGCGATCATAGCCAGACGTGGTTGAACACGACTCAGAAGAACAGAACAATCACACGACCACAAGATCTAAAATCCACATATATTTTGATTACAAGATCAAATGGCTGTGAAACTTTATACGCAAATTGCTTAAGGTCTCAATATGCTATTCCATTCTTGAATCGAAAAATCCATACAAATTTGAAACCTTTTGCAATTTGAGAACACACACACTAACCAAGAACTAGAAACCAAATCGATGATCAGATCTTGCTCGTAGATAGAAGATAGCTAAGATGGCTTTGCATACGCTCCCACATGTCACGGCAAGCTGGATCACCGAAGAAATCAGATCAAAAGACCTTGAATCAAGAAATCACCCGATTAGACCAAGAACTTGCAAAAAGAGGGTGGTTTCTTGAAAATCTTGCTATTGAAGTGCTTAGATAATTGGAGATCGATCTCAAGAGATTATCTTCATCTCGTCCATGTCCTCGGCACAACAAGATCAAGAGAAGGGCAGAAGAGAGATCAAACCAATCGAAACAAGAGTGACAGGAAGAGATCAAGAAAGGGTCGAGAGAAGAGAGAAAAAATCAACTCAGAACAGAGCAAATTCAATCAGTCAAAAAGATACACAAGGTAGATCAAAGATTGATGTATTGCTCACTTGAGATGATTGATTTTATAGCCACTCCACTCAGGAGGGCAGAGCTCTACAGCTAGAGCACACACGCTTTCTAACCTATCTCACATGGGAGGGAGGAGGAGCTAACCACCAAAAAGCTTAGCCAACCTTCTCAAATCCCGACTCTTGCCTCTTCTCCCCTTATATAGGCTCATAATCTGAACCTAAAACCTAATGGATCCTTCCATTAGGGCAACCCGGGGATAACCCGTTAACCCCACTTAACACTGGGTCTTACCCACACACATTTCTCTGGTATTGGGCAATTTTAACAAAATGCCCCTCTACTGCCTTCCTCAAAACTTCCCGCTTCCTTTGCCACGAATCATTACCCATGCTTCGCCATCTTCCACGTGGTCCTAATGACTTGCCGCCAAGTCTCTCACGTGTCCGAATCCCACCGAATTGTCCTCACTTGAAAACTACTCAAGTCACTTAGCGTGCCGCATGTCTCTTCTCGCACATGACGGCACCCGCATTCCTCGACCGTCTGGACTTCAACTCCTTCCTGAGTCTAGTCCCGGTCTACCTTACCGTTGCGCGTCATGATCACCACCAGTAGCTCCTTCTCTAGTTCATCGTCATCCCAGCTTGCAACCGCCCTGCAAGCCTTGGTCATTTTCAGCGTCTCCCTGACCGTTCTGGACCTCAGCACCACCCTGTGCCTAGTCCCAATCCTCCTACGCCTCACTATGATCTAGTCTTGAAGTCCTGCAATCAACATAAACAAGCAAACCGTCACGTAGCACCACACGATACACAAAGTCATCAATTGGCACAATTAATCCAAACAATGCCTACCGCAAAATGTATGCACCCAAATACTGATCCTAAACCTAGAACCAAGCAATAAATACATGTCCACACTAGTAACAACACCCAGGTCAACTCATGAGTACTCGGATGCTTAAAGATCACAAAATTTGAAGTACTTGAAGCCTACAAATAACGATCGAGAGGCCAACGACCAACACAATGTTACGACCATTGATCACAAAGGCTACGACTACCACAACAGATTGCTACGACAACCAATCACAAGGATCACGACTACCAAATGCCAAGGCTTACGACTACCGAACAGATCGCTACGACAACCGATCACAAAATCTACGACTATCGATCGCCCAGACTTAGGACTACAGAACAACGACCACGTACTGACGCACGACCATTCCGTGGTCGTTCTACTATGCTTGACAAACCGTGGTCGTTCTGCCGATCTCGCACAATTGTCGATCAGACCTCCCAATCGGACCGTCTGACCATGAAATCGTAAATTTCGAATACTCCAGCACTCGTAGTCAAATGAACTCGTAAACCACAAAGTCGTCAGACAAAAAACGATCTTTTGCAAAATCCTCAAAAACCAAACTCGAACTCCACAAATACTCTAATACAAAAGTCAATTACTCATCACAACAGTGGGTTGACATCCATATGATCTCACACTAATTATCAATAAACAGAATCTATTTTATAATTCAACCCTCCAAAACTCAAGACAAAGCAGATAGTGTTAGATAAGAGTAGGGTTCTGCTGTAAGAATGAATGAAAACAACTCCTAATACTATCTGGACAAAAAAGACCCTCAATGGATCAATTTGTAACATTTATGAATGAACATACAAATTTGGAGCCGATTTCATGATTAGACATAAATTGTCCAGTAATCAATGAGTAATTGGATAGACATAATAACTATTTCTGTACAACAGATGTTTTATAAGTGAATCAAGAAGCACTCCAGATCTTCAGTTCACAGAAAACACACCTCAGGTGAAGCTACACTTGCATATTTAGATCTAGCTCCACGGCGTAGATCAGGAACTCCATCTTTTATCCTCAAGTCCTACAAAACGTAATTTGATGATAAGCTGCTATAGTTGTTGGTTAAATGCCAATGATACATCAAATAGTAGAAACGTCTTTTATTCTATGCATGCTTCACTACAAATGTATATACTAAAGGGCATGACAAGAGTGAATAGCTTGGTAGTAAACTGTTCTACACAAGCAATGGTACAAAGGTGGCTGGTTAAAAAATATTGTCTTTTTGTCAGGATGCATGCTTCACAAAAAAAAAAAAGTTTATACCAAAGGGCATGACAGGAGTCAATAACTTGGTTGTAAACTGTTCTACATATGCAACGATTTGCAAAATGAATCATGCACTGGATTCAAAAGAAAGCTCAGATGAAACAGGACATGAAAGAAAGAAAAGGCCAGTGAGATTTACAATATCTCCAATGTCAACTCGGGTGACAAGTCTCCAGAATAGCCACCATACGTGAAAAGCCAGTAAGATATCCTACAACATAGCCAAATTTAGGAGCTTTGAAATGAATAAGCAAGAAGTATGTCAGATATAAAAATCAAAGAAAACTATCCATCACCCTATTGTCGTTGAACCTTTAAGCAGAACTGCCAATTGAACAATGGGATCACTTGGATCCAAACCAACGTTCTTTTCAACACCTTCAACGATTACATATACCTGATTCATTGCACGAAGCCAAAATTTTGAGTGGCCTCGTCAACAGTTGACTTAACAATCATCAGCTATTCATACCGTGCTGAGTAGCGGGGAGAGGTAGGAGAGAAAAGGACGATGATTTTCTTGCAACTAATATGTGTATATATTTTGTATTACCTATACATATCCATAAATAAAAGTTCCCTGAAATAAAGTTGGCTAGAGCACAGTTCTAAGCACCAGATTTTCCAGGGAAAACCGCCATCAAAATAAAGAAGTGAACCTTAGGTAGCTTAGTGACCAAACGGGCCAATTAAGAAAATAACGGGCGAACGACCCAACAACGCATTCATGTATTGGTGGGCTCCATTTCCCAGCCCACCACTCGTAGGCCCATTTACCTGTGGGAGAAAAACCCTAGAACCGATCCGCGCCGTCCACTCCAACTCCCCATCCCATCCGTCCACCCGATGCCTCTAGGGTTTCTCCCAGCGAATACAAGGGGCCCCGAGGAGAGCCGCCCATATAAACCCTCCCCTTCTCCCTCCTCCCCTCTCCTCCTCTCACGCCAAGAGAAGCAGCCGGCACAGCCACAGCAGGCGAGCGAGATGGTAAGATCCGCAGCCCTTCCGCTCCTTGCGCACCTGCTCTAATCGATTGCCACGCCTGTTTCTATGTGGCTTGTGTTTGGCTGTGTGGATTTGTTGTTGTCCCTGCCAGGTCTAGCGCCGTGTTTTTGTTAGATTCGTTAGGTTCTAGGAGGTTTAGGTAGTGACTAGCGCAGATGCGAAGTCCTTGTCCTGTTTTGTTGCGTCCCCTAGGATTTCTGGGGTTTATTTCGATTTGGTAGGGATCGTTGGACAATGAGCTTTTTCATCGAAAAGATTGTGCCGTTTCGGTGTTTTTGCAGTCTGTTTGTTAATAGTTATCAGTGCCTCCTTTCTTGTACGAGGAGGCGATTGTTGCCATAGTTTTGTTTGGGTTACACGGTTTAGTAGATCTACACTAGTGCGCGCGTATATCTGTAGATTTGTTGTTAAGCTATTTCCAATGTTGTGCTTCCAGTTAAATGCTTGGATGATGAGCGCAACATATTGGTTTCTGGGTGTTTATGTTTAATTTGCCTCTGAAGACGGTAAACTCAATTTGATCAAAACACGTTGATCCGTCATGTAGTGTGGAAAATCGGAAACTAAAGGTCATACTAGCAAAGGAGGATAGGTCCTGGTGTGCCTGTTTGGTCTACGATGATATTCATGCGCTTTTTGGTTATTTATTCAGGTGTTTGTGAAGGCACAGAAGTCCAATGCGTACTCCAAGCGTTTCCAGGTGAAGTTCAAGAGACGTAGAGGTATGTATAATCCTGTCACCTTATGCCTTGGGTACTTTTGTCATCTGGCAGTTTTTTTGATTGACTGTTCTTTGCCCTTGTGCTCGCAGAGGGGAAGACTGATTACAGGGCCAGGATTAGGCTCATTAACCAGGACAAAAACAAGTACAACACCCCGAAGTACCGCTTTGTTGTGCGATTTGTATCCTTAATTTTTTCGTTGTACTGGTTAATCATCTCTGCTCTGCTTATTAGTACCATGATTTTACTAGTAGAGGCATATTGTGTTTCTTTAAAATATTACTACAGACCAACAAGGACATCTTGGCCCAAATTGTGTCTGCTAGCATTGCTGGTGATATGGTGATGGCTGCTGCCTATTCACATGAGCTGCCACAATATGGTCTCGAAGTTGGTCTCACCAACTATGCTGCAGGTAGATTTCATCAACTGAATGAATGCGCAAAATGCATGTTGTTACAAGTATGCTAATTTTATTCGACTGCTTGAATGCATCATGCAGCCTACTGCACTGGTCTGCTTTTGGCTCGTCGTGTCCTCAAACTCCGTGATCTGGATCAGGAATATGAGGGCAATGTTGAGGTACATTTCATTTGGAAGATTAATTTTTAGCCTGATATTTTCTCATGTTGCATTTGATGAGCATATCTAATGATGGCTACTATGTAGGCCACTGGGGAGGACTTCTCTGTTGAGCCATCTGATGAGAGGAGGCCTTTCCGTGCTCTTTTGGATGTTGGCCTTATTAGGACAACTACAGGAAACCGTGTCTTTGGTGCCCTTAAGGTATGTGTTGCTTTTATGGTATGATTGCATACCTGTGAGATCAATTCTGGATGGTATCTATTGTGCTTAGATAGGCAAGTGCACAATATATTTTCATCTTGGTTTGTGACAAGGAATATTTTGCTTACTATTTTATTACGGTTCCGAACCGTGCTTTGTTTTGAAATGCCTTGGAGCATTTTAAACACTTGGTGTAATTCTGTTTGTTGCTGCAGGGAGCTTTGGATGGTGGTCTTGACATTCCTCACAGTGACAAGAGGTTTGCTGGTTTCAAGAAGGATGAGAAGCAGCTGGATGCTGAGATTCACCGCAAGTACATCTATGGAGGCCATGTTGCTGATTACATGAGGGTGAGATGAAACCAATGCTTTTATGATATTATAATGTTTTTACTTGTTTCTTCATTCCCTAATGTTATTGTGATGTCATAGTGTCATACCTGCTCAATTTCTTTCAGAAAGTTGACAAGGCCAGATCATATGTGCATCTAGCAGCCTAGAGTAATCACTTACTGTTATTTTTTTAGGCTCTCATTGATTCTCATTATGACTTCCTACTTTTATTCCAGTCAATGGCTGAGGAGGAACCAGAGCAGTACCAAGCCCACTTCAGTGAGTACATCAAGAAGGGAATTGAGGCTGATGACATGGAGGCACTGTACAAGAAGGTTCATGCTGCCATTCGTGCTGATCCTACCAAGGCCAAGCCAACCAAGGAACCTCCGAAGACCCACAAGAGGTAATAGCTTGCTGATATCGTAGTCTCTTGACCAATTTTGCTACACTGATATGAGTTTAATTTAACTTGACTATGTTTGTCGCAGGTTCAACCTTAAGAAGCTCACCTATGAGGAGAGGAAGGCCAGGCTGGTCGAAAGGCTGAACGCCCTCAACTCCGCCGGTGCTGATGATGAGGACGAGGACGACGAGTGAAGAGTGTAGTCTACTACCGTAGTGCTATCTTTATGCTGCCAATCGAACTTGACCTATGACAAGTTGCAACAGGCATTTTTTGTTTTACTTGGGCACTATGCACAAATTCTTACAGTTTTGAGTGTCAAGCGAGTTATGGATTATCTAAATTATTTGGCGTGCTGCCGTTTGGATATTGCTTTGAATTCGTTGATCTGGCAGCTTTGTTTTGGTATCTTCATTATTTTTGTCTGCTTGGATTATAAGATTCTTGCTTGCTAGGTTCAACTTTATTGGTTTCGTAGCAACCTGAAATTCTGTTTTTCATATGTTGTGTGCCACGAGCACCAGCTGGGATTCGGTGGTCGATCGACGCAAGGCATGTTCGCTTTGGTCTGTGTTCGCTGCAGTTCACGGGTGTGAAGGTCTGCATTTTTCGCCTGTACAAGGGAACTTACAGAATTGAAGTACTACAATCACATTAACTACAATCACATATCTGTGTACCATGATGCGAAAGTCTGCATACACCGCATTAACTACAATCACATATCTGCTTTATCATAGCCATGCATTGCTCGGTTGCTGTAATTGTTGGATCTCAGGCTGTATAAAGAGATGCATACGCCTCATTGCGGTTGACTTGTGTGAAAATATCTCCAGTGGAGTTCGCAAGTACTACAATCACATTCAGAGGACAGCATTAGCATGCGCACCAAGGAGTTGAACAACAATGACACGAACTTAGAGGTTCTCATTTGAGCGACTAAACTTACCAAGGGGATCGTATGTTGGCAGGGTAATGTATCGGGGGCAATACTTTCTTTTTGATAAGTTTTCATTCATTGCAAAAGTAGCAAGGCAGTCACGAGGCTGGAAACAAAAATTGAGGTGAGAATTATTGTCCAACATAAGTAAAATGCGAATTGAGAAATGTGTGGATTATGCTGAAATATGCATTTTGACAAAGAATACTGGCAGATACTTCCAACCTTGACAACAAAATCACATAGGTAAACTAGTTTAGAAAAATATTCAATATTGAAATCTATGCAACACCTATTTACGACACAATAGGAGAAAGCAGTTTTGAGCTCAGACATGAAGAAACACAAGATGAGCAGCGTGCAAACTGCAACCCATCATTTTCCAGACACAATTGAGTCATTCCAATTCTAATAATTTTTTGTTTCCACTATTTAGCTATCAAGATTTAGAGATAGTTGAGCATATATCTAGAAAGCAACATGCTTGATAAATGCTTCAAATTTTAGCAAATGTAACTGCAACTCTCAGTTCTGTTATAAAAAAGATTTAAAAATGTGTGCCTTGTGGTAACCAGTCTAAAAAACAGTACTCGGTGGTAATCACATCTATAGTTCTTCACGGCACAAAATGCAGTGACCTGTTCAAGGGCAAAAATAGAGCTCACCTCCAAATTTTTGGTGAAGCATAACCTGAGTTCTTCAATTGAGCCCTTCTTGCAAACAATTTGCGGTGAGGCCCCAAAAGCATGTTTGATGGCATCGATGACATCACTCAGTGCATATTCCTTACAATTTGAAATCTGGATACCTCCACTCGCCAGCATTTCCTAAAGTTGCAATCCAATTTAATTTAATTGTAGAAACAAGGGCAACATTTCTATGACACAGTTGACGAGTTAAATTCATACACACTACAATATTAATGGTTCTAACTACTTATTTTTCTCTGGAAACAAAGCTAGCTCGGAACAGAAAAGCTTGGTGCTGTAACCTCCTGAAGAAACCAATGGCATGCTAAAACTAACGAGTCAAAGCGCAGATGATTACCGTAACGTTATATTTGAAGTAGAGGTCAAGGGCAGTGGAGAAGAACTGTTGTTCATCCTGAACAACAGGGGACGAGCACGTTCCATGCTTCTCTGAGAAAAGGGGACAAAAACGAAGCTGAGTAATGGCAAGGAGCGGTTGTGAACTTCATGTTACACGCCATACAATGCTTGCAATGTTTGAGCAGACAGAGCAAAACCAATAAATTCTCACATATGACAAAAGTTCATTTCATAAGGTCAAATGAATTGAAGAACATTACCCCACTAAAGGTAAGCGGCGAACGATGGAGCAGCACACGCCAATGCCGTCATGCCAAGAAACAGGCAAGGAAGCAGCACAACAGGTTAGTCACAATTCCAATTGAGGAGTGAGTATTCGGAGTCCAATCCATCAGTTCTGATTGCACTGTACCTCATGAGCCCAGAAGGGCCCCTTGCCACTGAAGCAAGTGGAAGAGGATGAGCAGTACAGGGACGGCCAGTACTTGTCAAGCGTCGGCTTCAGGGGCAATATCTACACCAAATCGACGACGATAAAACCGTGAAGACGGTCAGAGCAAAAGAATAGCTAGCAGCGCCTCTCCTGTCTCCTCTACGGAATTAAGCGTGTCAGGATCAAACTAGAGCTGAGCTCTTGCATCACTAGCACCTTGTCCATGTCGAAGTTGGTGTGGCGGCAGCACGACGGCCAGGTGCCGTCGTCGTAGTCCGGCCATAGCCCATCTGCTCAAGCAACAGAAATCGAACCAAATCGGTCAGGAGTTCGCATCGAATTGAACCAAGAAAGCAGACGCGCTGCGCACTTACGGATCGTGAACGTGCGGAGAGGCTCCGAGCTGCACACGGAACAAGAGAAGGAATGGCATGAGGATGAGTGAAAAGGAACAATCTTAGGCGAGCAAAAATCCCACCCAAACCGACCGAACGAGCGCGTGCGCCCGGCGGTGGAAGGAGATCACGCCATCACGGGAGGACGAGATGGTGGGAGAAAACATGGGGAGGACAGCGCACGTACCGGCAGCATCCGTTGGTGGCGCAGCAGTGGCGGGTGGTGGAGCAGATGGTGCCCGGCCACTGCAGCGCCAGCGCGAAGTAGTCGAACTCGCGCTGCTTCCTGCCCACGGCCACGGACGCCCGGCCGAACCCTGCGCCGAACAGATCGGCGGCGAACAGCACCCAGATCACCACCAGATACGGCGCCGCGGCGCCAGTGCCCACCTTCCTCGTCGTCATTGCCTCCGGCGTCTCACCCTTTCCTTGGTTGGTTAGGCACTAACAGCTTAGTATCATAAAGTCGTACGGCGTATAGGGGTACGCCAGGGGATGTTACTGGCTGCGGTCGTGTCACTGGCAAGTGGGGCCAGTGCCCGTCGTAGCAGGGACCAATCTGGCAATCTTTCTTCCGTCCGTTTTTTTTTTCAGAATAGAAATGGTTAGTTAGCTCTCCCGTTAAATAAAAGGCCCCGTTTGTAATGCCATATTTTTTTTCCGAATCCCATGGGAACTAAACCATTTCCTGTAAAAATCCTATTTATTGGTTAACGCAATTTTTTATTTTTAATCACTTGACATTTCACAGACCAAGTACATAATTGCAAGTTGAAGAGCACTGCAGGATGAAGCAACCGTAGACAACTTTCGTGTTGGCCCAGCACGTGCGTTTGGTGCTCTGGATCTCTTTTGGAATATCCTCCGTTGCCATTGACCGCACAGAAAGTGAGAGGCAAAACTGGTGATTGTTATGCTCCTTTCATTTCGGCTCGCGTTTCTTATTTCTGATTTATTTTTTATTATTTTTAAATATCGTTATCATTTAGCTTTTTAAATTTTTTGAGCTTTTTTGTTAGTTCTTTTTTTCTCTATTCGTTTGTATTATTCGTGAATGGACAAATCTGTTTTTTTATTTTTATTTTTTTTTAAATTTTAATTACGTCAAATAAATCACCATCAATTACAGTTCAATTCCAACCAGTTACAATACAATTTCAATCATAAGCCATCTCTTTTCCAGTGCAGCTA